>OY728126.1:760078775-761328775 GCA_963277665.1 Viscum album | reverse complement strand
CTAGGTTACAATAGTTTCCCTTGGTATATTTTTCTTAAAATTAAATCTATCACTCTACCATCGGCATGGATCCATGTTAAGCTTTACATAGAACACTATGTTTTTCACCCTCGTGCTAGATAGAGGTTGGGGAAGAAGTTGTTCTTGGTATGGAGTTAGTGTAGATTAAAATTGAGTAGGTGTAACTTGTATGTGATAGGATAAATTTAGAAAAATACTGGAAAAAGTTGTATGTCGATAACATGAGGAGGCCCAAGGAGTTTGAGGTTGGGGACCACATGCTCTTGAGGGTTTCCCCTCGACGTGGGCATCAGATATTCGATAGGGGGAAAGCTCTCTCCCATGTTCATCAAAAACTTTGAGGTCTTGGGATGAGTTGGAATACCAGTTGGCGTTACCACCATAGTTAAGGTCCATGATTTCTTTCATGCCTCCCATCTTCGTCATTATCTTTACAATGACTCTAATTTCATTGACTGGGGAGAGTTGTATATTGATGATGATGTGACATTCGTGGAGTGGCCATTGGAGATCCAAGACCCTCAAGAGAAGGTGTTGTATGGATAGACCATTATTTGTTTCATGTGTAGTGGAGGCATGATGGCCTGTAGAAGAGTACTTGGGAGTAAGAAGCGTAGATGCGCACCCAGTACCTAGAGTTTTTTTGATATTTTATTATGTGTTTTGATCTTTTATGTAGTAATTCAACCTTGTTTTCTATGATATGAGTTGTTTCCATGCTTAGTAGTATGTTACAAAGTCCTAAAATATGAAAATGGGTAGAACTGATTCCTAATCAAGATTCATTAATGTGGATTCGATTAAACCCATGCAGGTGAATCAGTACCGCCAGGAGTATATAGTATCTTGAAATGGAGAAAGGAATTCCATAATTCATGTGTCTGAATAGTTGGTGCTTATGTGGGGTGTCTTGTGAATATTTCATTCAGTAGATATGGGAGGAGGTGTTCTTGTATTTTGAGGTTTCACTCAAGATTTTGAACAACATTGGGTGGTTTTTCCTTGAGAGGTATCCTACGGGGTGGTTGTTTGGAATACTCTTTCTTCTAGGTTTATTTTGAATTTTTGAGGGAGGAAATAGTTTGATAGGTATCTGATGTAATGACCCAGACCTTCATGGTCTATTAATTTGTCAAAATACAGTGTTTGGGGTGTTCTGGGAGGAAATCGTAGCTCATTTCAAGATTTTTCCAAATTTTAGTCTTTTCATCGGTGACTCAGGGCGTTGGCAGGTCAGGGTGTCGGTAGGTCAGGGTGTTGGTATCTCGGGATCAGTATCTCATGTCAATAGATTATCTTTGGTAGCTTAGTGTAGGTGGATTGTGTTGGTGGGTCACATCAGTGACTCTATATCGGTAGGTGGTGTCGGTGACTTTCTATTAGTGACAAGCTATTGGTGCCTCACCCATCGATGACTCATTTTTAACATTTTCCAATTTTTTCATTTTAGCCCCTATTACATTTTATTTTATGTAAATTGTGCTTATAACTTTTTTTGAGTGTTTCTAATGCTGTTTCATAGAATATTAATTAAATAGTTAATATCCTAATGCTTTGGGACCTTGAAATAGTTGAACTGCATAATCTTGAACATGATCCGACATTAATGGCCCTTTAACCCATTTCCTTATGTTGATATAGGATCTACCTCTTTGAATATGAGATCTTATCTTCCCTGTGTGTTTTTATTTTCTCTTGGTGCACCTAAAACATTTATTCCCTAGAGGAGTTGTGAGTATGTGATGTAAACGTCAGGTGAGTTCTCTTTTGGAGTCTTTCCTACTCACACACCCCAATTTTTGTGGTATAGAGGAGTTTATGATCATATGTTGTTCTAGGTAGTGATCCATTATTATTTAATTATTGTGTGTCATGTGGGTAGGTTAAGATAACGTTTTCTTGTGTTTACAGATGAATCAATGTGTTAAAAAGATAATCTAACCTATTATAAAGAGAATTGGACTTGCTAAAATAATGGGTTTTGTTACCTTAGAAATAAATGAGGGATGGGGAAGATTATGAAGATGATTTTTTTGTTTTATCTATTATCTTTGATCCATGTTGGTAATTTGTTTGGTCATATGGCTTCTGAAAATCTTTTCTGTTGGTGGTCTCTGTTTGCAAACCTGTATGGATTTTGAATCACTGTTATAAATTTGTAAATCTAGTTAATCACGTATACCCATTTAAATAAATGTATTCCCTAGTATTTAACCTGTCCTGTGATCACCCCTGACTAATAAAAGTGGAATTAAAGAAATAGGGTTTCTAAATCTGAATACACATTTCTGTTTGGTGTGGTTGTATGATGTGTATGGTTCTATTCGACCTTATGTTTGTGTTGTTCGTGTTTTTTGTGGCTATGAGTTTAGTTATGTGTATGGGGCGGTACGGGTGGTGTAATAGAATATCAAGTTGAAATATTGGTTGATTGTGGAATGAATAAACATATTA
Organism: Viscum album; assembly: GCA_963277665.1. Classification (NCBI taxonomy): domain Eukaryota; kingdom Viridiplantae; phylum Streptophyta; class Magnoliopsida; order Santalales; family Viscaceae; genus Viscum; species Viscum album. Next base: position 761,326,300 of record OY728126.1, on the reverse strand, counting down.
TGTAGTGGGACTGTATCTGGGTAGTGGTTGGGCAACGAGATTTTAGTTTTAGGTTGTGCTATGTTTATGACAGTGGGTGTGGTGTTGTTATGCAGTGGGGATACTTAGTGTTGTTGTGATAAGGAGTTTTGGTGGGTTTTCTTTTTTATGGGAATGATAGGGTGGAATTACATTGAATAATGTTGATGGTGGTGGTTGGTAACGGTGTTAAATGGAGATAAAATTTGAAGTGGTTTGTTTGTTTGTGTTGTTGTTGCTTCTGATATGTTTGGTAGTTTCCCATGTAGGGATAGAATAAACATATGGTTTTTAAATAAAGAATGACAGTTGGTTAAATGAATTGGTTGGGGGTTATGAATTGGGTTTGTGTTTCTTTTATGGTTGTGCATTAATATGTAGCATCAAAGGTTGTTTTATGGAGCTGTTTGTTGTTTTAAAACACATTTTTTGGGCTAAGTGGTTGGTACATATATATATATATATATATATACATGTAGTTCCTTGTGATTTCTATACGCACCACACTCGTGTTGAGAACTACATGAAAAGCACCCCCATTATTATGGGGGAGTTTTTCATTTCTTAACATCCTGGTGGGGAGTATGGGTAGATGGTTATTGTATCTTCTCTAAACTCTCTTCTAGGCATTGGAAGCTCTAGAATATTCGGGCAGGTCATGGTGTGGTTTTGAGGCCCAGGTGTCTGTGGGTGAGGTATGTTTCCCATGTGTCTTTGGGATGAGTTTTGTGGTGATTACCAGGCATCTTCGGGATGGGGTTGAAGTTTCTAGCCTAAGTTTTTACTATAAATAAGTGATGTGGTATGTGGCCCTGGTGTGTGTGGTCAGGTTGTGATAGTCAGGCATGTGGAAGAGTGTGGTATCTTTAAGACATTATTCATTTGGGATGAGTAGTGAACCAGTGGGAAGTGGTGTGGGGTACACAAATATCGATGTACTTATTAAAATTACTTTACTCATTTTTCATTATTTGGTGTGCATTCCTTAGTGAGGATGGGGTTGTTAGTATTCCTTGATAAGTGTTGTTGGTTTCTATTGTTTTTTCATAGGGTCTTTAGTATGCTCTTCCCACTTATGTACGATAGACTTTGTCTTTTCTTACTGAGTATACTTGTATGCTCACCCTATATATATAATTTCTCTTAGGTTCCCAAGGAAATTACATGGACCATATTGGACCTTACTAGCCCGAACGTTGCGGTGGTTGCTATATTGTTTCTTATATTTTCTTTTGGTACTTACTTTGTAGTTTTTCCCTCTATTTATAGTAGTTTTACTTTAATCATGCATGTCAGTCGGATTTTAGTTTGCTTATATATATATGTGTGTGTGTGTGTGTGTGTGTCTTATAGTTGTTTTTGGTTGATACATCTTATCTTTGATCATGTTTACTATAAAAAGGGCAATGCCTCCCATTTTTTGTGAGATTTATATACCCTTGGTGTTAGTCGCCACCCCAAGGCCTATTGGAGGAAGGACTCGGGGGGTCATTATCTCTCCTCTATCATGAGGAATGAAGGTCTCAGCATCTTCTTATACCTTCCCTTATCTTAAAGAAGGTAGTCCGTGACACTTGATACCATGGATATTCTTATTTCATAAATCGTATACCATTTTTAGATATTGTTTATTATAATAAAATTTATTTGATTGACTATAGAAATATTGATATTCCATATTCTTAAATCAATACAGATATTAATTGATAATTCATATTATTTATGAATTAAATTGGTTATTTATTATATGAGTAATTCATTGGTCTTATTTTGTGATGTACAAGGCCCGTTATTAAACCTTGATGAAAATTTAGGTATCATGAGACAAACTAGTTTCAGTGTTTGGCTGAGGACTTACCTATTTAAGTAAGATGTCATTGAATAAGGCATATATGGCTAGTTTAAGATGTCTAAAATTATGAATTACATCATTCTAGAATTAGTCATTGATATCCATGTGATAATTTGAATAGTTATGATACCCATGGATAAGTTTCCAGCTTATACGATTTTTTATATGGATTTATTTGATCTTTATTTATTCCTTCCATATTATTCGTATTTCTAAAGTTATTAATAAAAATGGAATGAGTTTTTACTTATTTAACTTTCCATATTTATCATTACTTATTTACTCATGATATCTTCCACTATATGAATCCATTACAGAACATCTAAGATCACCCTCATTTTATCTCTTTTCCTTCAGATATGAAGATAGAATATTTTAATGAGTTCAATGGTGAATTTTTTTACTTTCATTATACTTTTATACTTTATTACCAATGTAAAATGAGAATCATGTTTGTATCTAATTCTTCAATACACGTAGACCAATATATCCTTTTGGATTCAGTCACTTGTATCTAGTAGCAATGTAATAAAGTAACAGTCGAATCTGGGATACTAGGGTTAGGGTATTTACAATTAGTATTAGAGTATGTTTGTATTAACCAAGGTAATAAGATTTAGGAAAACATAGATTATGTAACATAACCCTATAAAACCTCTAATAATGTATCTAATTGTAAGATAATATCATAATTTTTTTTAAGGTATAGATTATGTGGTTTTCCTAGAAATACATCCCTTTATTGATTCTACAAGTGGAAATGGTTTCCGAACAGATGCTTCTAGGGGTAATAACCCTAAAAAGGGTTTGTAAAGTATATCTCTACAATCATTGTATTTTGTAGTTAAAGGTTCTTTACTGTGTGCCTCGTTTTACACTCTTGGGTGATATATTGGGGTTAATTCGCATTTTATTTATGAACCATTATTTTTAATGATAGAATATAACCTAAGATATTTCATAGTGATATGGGATAAATATAAAGTGTCTTGGGTTGATAATTCTAATATTTATTGTAAGATTAAAGGCCTAAGTAACCCTTTTTAGGTTTTATATAATGGAATTTTAACATGATTAAGAAGATTTTGGGATGCATTTATTAGAAAACAACCCTTTGGTTTGTTATATTTTTTAGTGAAATTGTTATCTGAGGAATAATGATTCTATATTTTGTGGAAATAATTTTAGTTTAATTAATAACCTTTAGGGTTAATAGGATCATAGATGATGAAGTGTTAGGTCCACTATGTTAGATACCCTAATAGAGGGTGTGAATCAGGGTATGACAGATTAAAACAACTTCCCCTATTGATCTGGTTTCGTTGTTAAGAAAAACTCTCTTCTCCCACTTTCCTATAGAAAAGTATAAACATAAACTAAATCATCCACCAGAAAAAGTGATTTTTACTTGGTTCACCCTCACTGGGCTATGTCCACGGAGCATACACTGGCAATCTGTCAATGTACCAAATCCACTAAAAGTGCACTATTGTTTACAAAGTTCAGAGTGGACTCACTATACCTCCGGGTTTACAACCACTCACTATATGAAAAGATCACTACTCTCTCAACAAAAGTGTGCTCACTGCTTCTTTAGATGATCCAATCACTATTTAAAGACTTTTAGTTCCTTTCATTATCACAAATGAACACAACATCCTCTATTTGTAGATGTTCTATTGAAGTTCCACTTGCATCCACTGATTAATATAACTTCACCACCGATGTACGGGGAAATCTTCTAACTTTTTTGCAGCTCTACAATAACTGGTGCACTTCACTATGCTTGGTATGATTCTCTATGATTTGGCACACATCTCCAATCCTGGTGATCAAGTGTCACCAAACCACTTGTGTGACACCACCTTCTTCCACTCTGAACTTGGGTGACTCACACTCTTTTATGCCCAAACCAATATTTGCGCGCAACTATCAACTGGTACTCTTCTCCAAGTATGGTGTGAAAGTGTCACCAAACCACTTGTGTGAAACTCTTTTAAACAACTGCAAACTTGGGAGACTCAAACCCTCTTATGCACAAATCAATATTGTCATGAAAATATCAATTTGCATGTAAATTCTGAATATTTTTATACTTGTGCGACTAAACCACCACTTGCATGACCGAACCACCAACATGAATATAGCTCTAATTTTCTCTAAGTGTTGAACTCTTCAAAAAATGAGGAGTGGTGGACCTCTATTTATAAGAATTTTGGAAACCCTAAGTGTCAGCTCGCAAGCCTCCTCTCGGCACGCAAGTCTAGCCACCCGAGCTTCAGTTTCCCTAGTCACTTGCGCACCCAAACCAAAATTTGGGTGCCCCTCTTTCATTTGACATTTTTTGATGTTCTGATCTTGAAAAACATATAGAACACAAGTTTCCAAACTTTCAGGACACCGGTGCGAATTTTCCTTTTCCAAAAACATTTTTCTCCATTTGTCGATTTTGAGGCCCAAAAATTTGGCAAACACTGGAAATCGGCGCCACCATGTATCTGCTCTTTTTTGTACCGCCTACAGATTATCCATTCATTTTTCATGGTTCTTCAATAAATCGTGGATTGTTGACAAAATCCATTGAACTCAACAACTCACCATGTAAACCCCCCTTTTCAACAAATTTGTACATTGTGGTTTGCTTTGTCAATAAACACAACACAGAGGCCCACTTTGTCAACAAACACAATTACCTCAAAAATTCTTCAATGATAACATGAGGGATTTTTTCAAACATGAGGTGATTATGGTTGATTGGAAAAAATATCTAGTAAATTCTGGGAATATATGGAAAAGATAACCATGGGATTAAAAAGTGATTTGGTGACAAAGTTTAATGTCTCGAAAATTTATAAATGAAATTCTCTTTAGTGATTAAATTAAATTCCTTATTTATGTTAGGTGGTTATGGAAGCCACATGTAATACTATGGTAATTTTGGACCATTATAAGTTATATCATATTTAAAATATCATTAATCATCATAACCATTGATAATATGGCCTTTTAATATTGATGTTATGATTAGTATATATTAAGGGTTATAACAAATATAATTGATACAATTAAAAGAAGTGATGGACTTGACCAGTAGGATTGTACCCTATAAAGCCCATTTATCAGAACTTTTGAGGGAGATAGAATCCCTATGATTTTACCCTATCTAATCAAAAGTATATATTAAATGACCAAATCCTGAGAGAAACCATTTATGGGAGAATTTCAAGCTCATCGATATCATGGCCCAAACCATTTTCATTGAATAACCACAAGAAAATATCATTGTCACACACCTTACCCATTGGGAGTTCACTGGTTTAATAAAGGGATTTATATCTCAAACCTAATACTTTGAATATGTATATTTTATTTTCTGTGAAATAATTTTAATCTTTATTCCTTCGGCTCTCAATCGGTTTATTTCCATTATTATGTTTAATTTCAATTAAAAATTATTGGCCAACATTATTATAAAAAGGTTGTATGATCTTCTTCACAACTAGATCTCTATGAAGAAACGTGGTTTTATCAAGGGTCGGTCCATAGAGGGTTTCATTTCCATTTCTCAATAAATAGGTGGGGATATAAACATGAATATTATGTGTTCCAAAATTATTATAAAAACTTATACGGATAAATAATATGATATGATCAAATGGAATTTCATCCTTAAAGTCATGAACTATGTGGGATTCTCTCTTTGGATTTATGATCTCCTCTTCAGTTGTTTTATCTCCTTATTGTTGGTCATCTCCTTCATGGGTAGGAAATATAACTTCTTGAAGATAGATAGAGGGTTGATAAAGCCCCCCCCCCCCCCACTATTTTCTTTTTTGTTCAAGACTCCATCAGTAGGTACTTAAATTTGATCATTTTTAATGGTAGTATTTCTCCTTTTCGAAGAAGGGGTTATTAAACTGGTATTTCCCATATTATAGTTTTAGACAATATAGTGGTTTTTAAATGGTAATAAGATATCCCTCTGTGTATTTAAAAAAAAGTTATGCATGAGTACAATAAATGGAGTTCTCAACTAACTAACCGTGATAAAATTAGTGTCTACCTCCCACCTTCCTTCTCTTCAAGGCATGCTGCTATGATTCAATATGGACAGGGTATTCATAGGAGAAGTTTTCACATGGAGTATATGGGATCCCCCATATCTCTTGGGAAAACATTAATCTATCATATTGAGGGGTTATTTGATAAAATTTTTAAAAATAGTATTAACTAGAATAACAAATTTCTTTGTTTTTGTGGTAGGATTACTTTGTTTAACAATGTTTTGTCCACCATTCTTATTCATTTTCTATCAGCGTCAAAGGTTCCCAAAGCTGTGATCAAGAAGATTGAAAATCATATTTTGGTTATTTCATCTAGGATGCCCACTTTGATGGCTAGTGTCATTGGGCCTCATGGGGAGTGTCGGCCAGGTCTAGGGATGAAGATGTTGTTAACCTTAGAGAGATCTTGAGTATACTACACAATATGCAAGCCAATTTGGAATGGAAAACTATTGAAGGTTGGAATCTTTGGGAGAAGTTTAATTAATAATAAATAAATGATGGATTTGAGGAAATTGGGGGGTAAGGTATCTATCTTTTTAACTCTCTTAAGCATCACATTCTGGTTATCTTGGCCAACTCTCTTTGGATCTTTGGTCTAGGGGATATCAGTTTCTGGAGTCACAATTGGGCTTATGTATGGACTATATTTGTAGGATTCCAGATTCCATATGTTTTATTAAATAAATATAGTAACTATATTTCCTTTGAAAATGAAGTTTTCATCCACCATTAGTGTGTCATTTTTTAAATTATTCACTTTAACGATGAACACGATGTCTATATCATCATGGGCTCTTCTTCTGGTGATTTTTCTACTAAGTCTTAGTGTTGCACATTGAAACAATGTTCAAGATGAATGGGGATCTTTACTTTGGTGTAAATAACTTCCTCCAAAGTATAATTTTCTAGTGTGGTAGATACTGAACTATTATCTCCCCATAGATGATCAGATCAATCACCAGAGTGTCTCATCTCAAAGTGAACCTATTGTGGGAACCCCAACTCGGGATCAGTTTCTTATCTTTTTTTAAGGTGATTGGTTATCCTTAATGTAACGTGATTTTATTGATTTCCCTAGTATTTCTCATGTTGATCTCAATGATAGTGATTCCATCTATCTTTTTTTAATGGATTTTCAGGTGACAGTTATGAAAGTAATGCAAGGGTTCTTCTCTTATTGGTTGGCTACTGGAGTTTATGGGAATCTTGGAAAAATCTCATCACGATGGGGTTAATGATTCAATCCAATACCTAGTTTCCATTATTAAATACCTGGTGATTGTTTTTTCACCACTACTTATATAGAGGGATAATTCTTCATCCCTCAACAGTATTAATCATGTTGGAAAATCATCTTCCCCTAGGTAGCACGTGACTTCTTACAGTCATTAGATATTTTTGGTTTCTCCCTCAATAGGATTCAAACTTAATGTTAATGGGTCCTTATTTTTTGGGTATATGCATGGGGGTGGTATTCTCCATGATCTTGGTGTCTCCTTCATCTTCACCTTTAGTGCCTCATATAATATAGGTGATTTCCTTATGGAGGAGGCTTATTCAATGTCGAATGGGATGGAAATGTGTAGTAATAAAAATATATTTTTATCATATTTGGAGATAGACTTGATGATCATTATTCACTCTCTTCAAGTTTAGATCACTATGACTTGGTCTATAACATATCTCATCCAAAGATTAATGGCCCTTATTAATGATCCCACTATCCTAATTTACAGTTGGCATGAAGGGAACCATGTAGCATATCTTTTGGATTTATGGGTAAGTTCATAGAGTAAGTATGTTTTTTATTAGCTATGGCTCTCTTCCTCTTATTTGTCTTGATATTGTGAGTTTTTATTCCCTCTGATTCACCATTATATGCCCCCTTGACCCTGTTTACCCTTTATTTTTCTTTCATTAATAAAAATATATTTTTAAGTCAAGAAAACTATTATTATCAAAAAGTAAAGATTTTTAAATAAATATATATGTTTATTAAAATGTATAAATTATCATATTTGGAGATTTATTTGGATAAAATATATTATATTTTTTTATTCATCACATTGAAATTATAAAATGGTGAATTTTACATAATTTTCTGTGACAGTCAAATCTGTGAGTAAAAATTAAATATGGTATAAATATATAGTGTGTATTGTGACATTAGAATTACCCAAACGTAATGTGATGTGTTCCGTAAAAGGTATCCATGACCAAAAATATGTTTCTTATTTAAAAATAATGTTTATTTGAAGTTATTTTATGAATTTTATAAACCATTTATGAATCCTATGAAACCAATATTATACTTTAAGGTTTTAAAATAAATTATTTGTAAACACAACTCCCTTACACTACACCAAGGATAAAATTTTAATGATATTGGTTCATTGAATTATAAAATAATTAAAAACACTCTTATTTGGAAGAAACCATGGGTAAAATCCTTGTGATTTTTTGTGGTTTTGATTACCTTATTATATAGAGTCCAAAACCTATGTTTGGGAAATAATAAAGAACTCACCTCCCTTTTCCTATGTAAACCCACCCATATCTCATCATTCTTCACTAAAAACCCTTTGGATTCATCCTTACTATAACTTAATCCCTCTATAGACCTCCCAATGTGCCTCAATATCTCAATAATATCCTCCGAATATTTTGGAAACACCATCTCAAGGTAAGGGATCCTCTCCTTCTCCTCCTTATTAAAGAACCTTCTTTACTTTATGCCTTTTATATTTACAATTCTCAATGTTGGGATATGTTTTTACAAATATCACAAATATTATTTTTATTTATAAGTGATTAGATAACTTTTTATCTCTCATTAAACTATTTTATGAATCATTATGTACTGTCATTATGCTTCCAAAATTATCCTACGATTTTTTTATGCCAAACTTTTATTCAAGGACCCTTTTTTTCTTATGACATTTAATTCATAATTATTCATGTTAAATTATTCTATTACATATCCCAATTACTTACCTTATTATTACCATGTTTTTAGATACCCCTTTTACTCTCATTAATCCCTCTCATGTACCTTTATGTTCCCTCGTTATACAGCCAAAATTATCCTATGATTTTCCCTGAAAAAGGTTTTTAAAGCCTATACCCACACCCATCTCCACTCAATGGTTTTCACCTAGTTTTACCTATACATAATTTATTAGGTAAATAAATTTATGTAACACAAATTCCTTAATATTTTTATTAAATGTGATAAAATATGTTCTTATGTTATATGATCTATGTGGCACACTTATGCATGTGCATGATATGATTATGATGGGAGTTCCAAGATAGTGATTCAATTCATTAGGTGATGATTTAATATCACAAGATTCCATATAAGGTTCAAATGTGGTCATCATAATCACACTATTTTATTATGGTTTGGTGTTTAGTATTGACTTATTCTTATGATTCCTTGTTTCAAGTTTTTTCCACATTCCCATGTTTCATTTATATTATCATGTTATACCATGCCTCATTATTGATGATTATGATTCACACCTCTTCTGTTAAATTGTTATGAATCATGGCTCACATGTATTTATTTAACATATTCCATAAATTTTTTATTCTCTTACTTGTCTTTATATCTCACATATTTCTTATGTATATCCCCAAGTTATCCCATTTAGTTTTAGAAGATAAATGAAAATTTAAGAGCATGTTATAGAAGTTTACAATAGATTCATTGTATCCCAATTTTATGATGTTATGTTATGTACCTAATCTCCCAAATACACTATTCATATCAATCTTTTAGGTTTTATTATGTGTGGTTTTATGTAATAAATAATGAATTGATGTGTTTTAAAAATATTGGTTTTCATAGTTAGTATCAAAGGAATGTCTACTTATTTTTTGGATTACGATTTGAAAACTCCTAAAAAATACTTAGGGATAAGACTAAATATAGAAAAACAACCCTAATTATTTATAAAAATAAATATTAGTGGATTCCAATTAAAGACATTCATGTATAGGTTCTACAAGTTGATGTGTCTTTTATATATATATACCTAGTGGTAATTACCCCCAAAAACTCTATATTGAGCTAGACTCAGTTGAGAAATTATGAATGATAATGGAACTTTCTACACACCTAGTCTAAAACTAATTGTATATATACATTGGTAAATTCACATTATCATTAGAACCATTATTGAGGGAATAATGTATTCTTATAATATTTTATAGAAGTAAATAGATCATGGATAACTTAGATTGATGCTTATAAATTCAAAGTTTAAGGAATATATTTCATTTATGATTTATCCCATTAGTATTAATAGATTCCATTTTATCTATTTACTAATTTAAAAATATTATCCTCAATTTTACATTTATTCAAGTAAATTTCCATAAATAAGAGGAGTTGAGTTAATAACCCTTGTGAGGGACAATGTGATGACTACCAAAATGAGATTCTCGACCTGATAAGATTAGGAATCTTGAACATTGTAACTATACTTCCTCAACTAACTAAATTTTTTAATTGAAACCTAAATTAAAGGGAAAACCCAAATCCCCTTAATCGCAAGATTTGTGTGGCGACGTCCTTTGATTGAGGATTTTGGGAAGATGGTGAATGAAGATTGGGGTTTGAAGAATCTTGCATCAGTTGGGATTTTAGGGCCACGACAGATCCTGATCGTTTTCTCTGATGAGGATGACTTGGGTAGAGCTTGGTCTAGACCAAGGAAAGCCTCCCCATTCCATCTTCTACGATGGTCTTTTGACCATCATATGAACCAGGATTCTCCAAATCTCGCCATATGGTTGCACCTCCCAGGAATTCCCCTCCCGTTTCAGAACCCTGGGCTTCTGAAGTCGATAGGTAACTCCATCGGGCGTTTCATTTGTTCTGATTGGAGGACAACATCCATGGGAAATCCTGCATCCGCACGAATCTGTGTGGAGATGGATATTTCAAAGAATACACTTGGAACTTTCTGGATCATGGTGGAGGGTGAGTACAGGTTTTCTCAAAAGATTTTTTCTGAATCTTGGATGCCTTTTTCCTCTTTTTTCCATAAGCAGGGGCACGAGATAAATGCTTGTCGCAGGAGTGGCATAGCATTGCAAAAAGTGGATGCATGCACAACGATGAATGATCCTGCTCCAGGTGCTCATCAGGCAGATGAATCTCTTGCGGAAGTCACTGCCATCATGGAGCAGGGAGTGTCATCAGGGGATTTTATGAATGGAAACTCCCTAAATTCTGGATCCGGTCAGGCTCCAGTGGATGTTGCTAGGGAAACCCATCTGGAAAACACTGGAATGGCTATGTCTTGGCCTGGAGACTCAACTCTGAATGACTCTAATACACTTGTGAATGTGACAGAAGGTTCAGATTTATATATTATGGTAGGATCTGTAAAATCTGGATCCAAGATTTATCATGAAGTGGAGATATCAAACGATTACTTTTAGTACATTGGCAGGGGATGCGTTGTGATGCTGGATAGCTCTAAGCCTGTGGAATTTGTGTCTAAATAGAAGAACACAACGGATGTCCTGGTGCAGGTAAATTATCATGAACTGTTTAATTGTTCTACAAATAAATTTGCAGTGCTAGCTGATGTTGGATCAAATAAGGAAAAAGAGATGGAAGTGGAAGAGGAAATTATAGAGAAGGAAGGCAATGCTGGCCTAGGCAGATTGAGTGGTAAAGGTAAAAGTCCTTGCACTGATGACACAATCAAGATATCTCAACTAGAAGATGGGAATAATGGAAATGTCAACCCTCCTTTGGCCCATAAAAAGCAGTGGGGGGATAGATATGATTGTGAAGAAGAGCTCCACAGTCACAAAATATCTTATAGTGATGCTGTTAAGAATGGAATTCATGAGACCCTAAGAAAGGAAGTGGAAGAAAAAACTCAAAGTAGGAGGAAGCCAAGGAGAGACTATACGGATCAACCCAAACCAATGGCGAAAAGGTCTGCACACAAGATTGTAGGGTCACAAGAAAATGTCATTGCAAATGGGCACAGTGGAAAACGAAGAGGAGGGTCCCCGAAGAGGGACAAAAGATTCAGTGGAAAATGACCGGTCAAAGAGAAGTTGTCTGAGGAAATGCTTCGGAAGAAAAATATGTACCTTGAGATGATGCGCAAATATGAATCTTCTGAATGGGAGTCAGCTGATCTTGGTGATGATTTATCTGATGATGGGGAGAAGGATGCATATGTTTTTGATGTAATGTAGCGTTTTTATTTTCTACTGACTTTACTTGCACTTTTCCTTTAATAAATCTGTGGGACCAGGCTTACGCCTAGTTCAGACTATCCTGGGTATATAAGGATAATCTGATCAATAGTGGATGTTGGTTAAAAATATTAATCACAAGAATGATATTGGAGTTATGTAGTGGAATAAATTCTGTAAAATTTTAATTGATTAATATTTCATCGCAATCTCCAACTAAAAATGGAGAGGAACTTCCTTAGCCTCAATAAAATGGTGGAAAATATATCAGGGTGTACAAAAAACATTACAAGACTTGAATGACATGCCTCAAGATTTTTCATTACCCCTAATGTAAATTTGACCACTTATTTAGTGGATTTTAGATAAATTTGTGAAAATAATTGGAAATTTAATACTTTCAAAGTTATGATTATTTTTTTTAATTTCACTCAAATATTAAATGGTGATCATTGAATCTCAAGGTTATCATAGGGATAAGTAGTTGGAAGTGAAGTTTAATTATAGTGGTGTGATGGAGAAATCTAATATCGGTAATAAATTCCAACATCCAACTTTCCAAATGTTTTGGAAGAAGAACCCAAAAAAAATTCTTGAAGAGGATGAGGAAATGCATTATGTGTATAAAAGAATTTCACCTAACTATCAATTTCTTATGGGAGAAACCCACCAATGTGAGGGAATAAATGAATTATACAGTTAAACCTCATCCTATTGTACAATGATTCAACTATAAGGAATAAGGACACTATGTGAACCACTACCCTAAGATAAGGTTTGTCGAAGACAATCAATGCCAATAACCTCCATGGAAACAAGGGCAAGAATATCCCATCACAACCACAGAGGTGGATCAAAAAAATGAAGTGGTGAAATATAGAATAGTTATTCATTAAAGAATAGAGTACACCATTTTTTATTCAAGTTCTATAGATTATTTTGTATCTTACAAGTTTATTATAACTGTTTTGACTCCACTATAAAATAAATAAGTATGGTTGTTGGTGAAAATAGGAAATTGGGAAATTATTGTATCCTAAGTTTAAAAATCCTCCCCTATCCACATATATGGGATAAAAATCCCATAAAACCTTTTAAAACTCACATTAGAATAATTTGATGCTATTTTTTACATGGATTGAATTTCTTAATATAGATCCAACATAAATATCCAAGATAATGAAATCAACCACAATATCATGAGTTGTCCTTTGATTCAATACAAGTGTAAGTAGGAGGATAAATCTTAGTGTGTACCAAAATCCCAGGTGTAAATATTATTTATTTATGAGAAATCATGTCATTATAAAATTATTAGGACAAAAAAACCATCCATGAAGACATCCCCACTATTAGGGAATACGTTGATGTGTGTCCCAAATAATTTTTTGGTCTTCCTCATAGCTAATAGGTTCAATTTTCAATCGATATTATACATGGATATTTCCCAATATCCAAGATTCATTATAAAAATGTCATTATTGAACTTTAGGAGATGAAGTAGTAACTATATGAGAATTTGGATAAAGGGTTTATATGCCAATTTTCTTCACCTTTGGTGCACTAGTCCTCTTTATCAAGAATACAGATAGGTCAATGTGACTTCTAATCAATTATCGTGAGATCAGAAATATTATGATAAATATTAAGTGTCTTATAACATGGTTTTATGACATTTTAATTCCACAATGTGGAGCTGGTATTTCTCAAAGATGGATCTTTGGTTGGGATATTCACACGTAAAGGTAAAGAAAGAGGATATCCCCAAGACTTCTTTTCATATATGGTATAGGAACTACAAGTTCATAGTGATTACATTTATACACATTTATACTCTATAAATATTCATGGATATAGTTAATAGAGTCTTTAAGGATTACCTCAACAAATTTTGGGTGGTCGTTATGGATGATATTATTATCTACTCCAAAAGTAAGGAGGAACATGGGGAGAATTTGAATACTATACTCAGGAACTTTTAGAAATAAAATATGTATACAAAGTACATTAAATGTGAGTTTTTATTGTATCAAGTAACTTTACTAGGTCATGTCATCACCAAAAAAGGGATATTATTGAATCCATCAAAAATTGGGACAAGTGAAGTGTGGCCCAGAACAACCTCTATGAACAAAATCTATAGTTTCCTTTGATTAATTGGGTATTATCATTGATTTATAAGAAAATTATAATGATTAACAATCCCTTTAACCAATATAACATATAAAGGAGTCTAGTTTCTATTGAATGAAAATTATGTGGAATGTTTTAAAGAGATAAAGAAGAGGCTAATCACTACAGTTGTAATCACAATACCCACTAGTGGGGAACAATTTGTGATCTATAGTGATGAATATAAAAAGGGATTGGGTTGTGGACTCATTAAAATGAAAAAGTGATATCTTATTATCCCTCCAAATAAATACCCCCAAGAAGAACTACCCAACCAATTATCTACAATTGGATGTAGTGATCTTCACATTAAATATTTTGCCGCATTATATCTATGGGGAGAAGTTTGATATATATATATACAACCATCAAAATCCTTATGTATATATTTACACAAAAGAAGCTTAATATGTGATGATAGACATGATTAAAGTATATCAATCATTATGATCTTTAAACCATTACCATACTAGGAAATAAATAGAAGTGCCATATACTCTGAGTAGAAATGATCCTACAACTCTACCTATGATGAGGATTTCAAGGGATCAAATCTTCTTGGACATGCAAAATATGGATATGGGAATAATTAAAGAATAATAATCCAAAGTTACTCAAGTAACTACTCAAATATCTATTCTATATAATATCAAGGATGTTCAAAAAATAATATATGTTACTACAAAATAAGGTAGTAGATATACCAGAGTTCAACTTTGTTGAAGATGATGTTATAAGGTTTTGAACCTGGTTATGTGTACCATTAAATAAAGAACTGAAGAGGGAACTTATGGATGATGTGCATATCTCATAATTTTCTATTGAAATAGTAATCAAAAATATTTATAGAGTTTTGAATAAAATTTTCTCATTGGATAACATGATGATAGAAATTATAGAGTGTATATCTTGATACTTTTTATGCCAACAAGTCAAGTATGAATGATAGAATTATAAGGGTGTAATGAAACCAATTCATATACCATTTTTAAAGGGGAAAAATTACTATATATTTCATTATAAGACTCCTAAAGACACCTAAAGTTAATTATGACATTTAGTTGGTAGTTGATTTCCTTACAAAGACAACATTTTTCATTACTATCAAGGAAGATTTGTCTCTTCCCCAAACATCCAAGATATTTATAAGAGAAGTGGTAGGAATTCATGGAGTTCCACTTTCTATTAAATTTGATCAATATCTATGGTTTACCTATAGGTTTTTGAGAATACTTATATAATAATTGAATATATAACTGAGCTTCAGCACTGCGTATCACCCTCATACAGATGGTAAATCTGAAAGGACCATTCAAACCCTGGAATATATTATGATATCAATTGATTCCCAAGTATGTTTGGATAAAAACCTTCTTGTAGTTTATTTCTTATATAGAAATAATTTTCATTTGAGCATTGAAATGTCTCCTTATGAGGCTCTATATGAGAAGAGGTTTTGGACTCTAATATGTAGTGATTTTGTTGGAGAGAAAAAGAAAATGAATCCTGGCCTTTTCCAAGATATGGAAGAGGAGGTTAAAACCATTCAGAATCATATAAAATCCAAACAAAGTCAATAAAAAGATCTTCATACAATAGCTGATGAGACTTGGAGTTTGAGTTTATCGATAAAGTTTTCTTTTATATATATCCATGAAAGAAAGTCATGAGGTTTGGAAAGAAGGTAAATCTTAGTCCAATATAAACTGGCCCCTTTGAGATCCTTGATCACATTAGAGTTGTGGAATATCAACTAGCACTCCCACCTATCCAATCTCAAGTATTGGATGTGTTCCTTGTATCTCTATTGAAAAATTACATACATTACCCCTTATATATACTAAATCCATATGTAGTACCATTACAGAATTGTCTTTCATATTCAGAGAAATCAATGAAGATCTTAGATCATAAGTAAAAAGTTCTATGAAACAAGATAACTCACCAGGTCAAAGTATTTTTGTGAAACTAAATGTTTGAGGAAACATATTGTGAACCAGAAGAGGTGATAAAATATAATTACCCTCATATGTTCTAGTGTATTAAATGAAAATTTAGAGGGTGAAATTTCTAAATGGGGAATAATGTAACAACCTGAACCATTATAAATGAAATTACATTTTGTGATTAAATTGAATCCCTTGTTTATATTATGTGGTTATGGAAAACACATTCACTTCCAATATGAAAAATTAATATTTACCAATGGTTTCAAACCATTGGTAAAGGATGACAAACCGTTGTTATACTATATACCAACGGTTTGGTAAACCGTTGGTAAGTAAGGCGTTGGGATATCCCATTACCAACAGTTTTAGTATAACTGTTGGGAAAGGCAGTGTAATTTCTAGTTTCCCAACGGTTTAAATAACCATTGTTATATAAGAGTATTCCCAACACTTTCTACAACTGTTGGAAATACTATCATTTCCATGTTTTACCAATAGTTTACTAAAACCATTGGTAAATATATATATACATCACTTTACCAATGGGTTTAGTAAATCGTTGGTATAGTTTATTTCTAGAATTTGGCAGACAAACCACATAGAATCTCCTCCACTGCACACTCAACTACATACACCTGCATACTCTCTTAACAGAAACAAAAACAACTGTTATAGAACAAAAAATCATGTAAAATAGGATACTCTTATAACCATTGAATGTACCACAATTATAATCATGTATATGAACCCAATTACCCTATGCAATACACAATTCATAATTGAATTCTCTATTGAATACATGCAGAATGAATTATGTAATGAATTCTGAATTATGAATCTGTAACACATACAAAATGAATTATGTTGCATATAGAATTCTGAATTATATATAACACATATATAATATAACATACAAGGGGTTGGGGGTGTCTCAAGGGATGGGGTGTCCAGGGGTGGGTGGCTGTCCAAGGGGGTGGGGGTATCTTGGGGGTGGGTTGTACAGAATTAAGAAAATATAAAAAATTTCATTTTATATAACACATACATGATTGAATTTAGAAATTAGAAGCTAATAACCCCAAAATAATGTATCAACGGAATCTGAATACGTTTGGTCGATTTTCCACATACCAGTTGTTTTTACTTAAAATGATGTACATTTTAAACAAAAGACATACACTTGGAGTGATAACAGCCACACCGTGCCTTGGATTGAGGCGAGGTTAACTTGTACACGTCACAGATTACTCATGGATTGTTTCCATAAAGTATCAATAGAATCTGAATGCATTTGGTCTATTTTCTGTATGCTAGTTGTTGTTTTCACTTAAAATGTTTTCAATTTCAAATAAAGGTGAGACACTTTCCATGGTACCGGCCACACCAGGCCTTGGATTGAGGCGAGGTTGACTCGTACACATCACATAAGTCCCATGGATCATTGTGCTAAAGTATCAACATAATCTGAATATGTTTGGTCAATTTTCTATATGTCAGTTGTTGTATTCACTTAAAATGATGTCCATATTAAACAAAAGAGAGATAGATAGAGTGATATCGGTCACACCGAACCTTTTATTGAGGCATGGTTGACTCGTACATGTTACATATGACCCATGAATCGTTTTCCTAAAGTTTCAATAGAATCTGAATGTGTTTGGTCGGTTTTTCGTATGTCAGTTGTTATTTTCACATCAAATGATGTCCATTTTAAACAAAAGGGAGACACATTGAGTGGTATTGGCCACACCATGCCTCATATTGAGTCGGTGTTAACTCTAACACGTTACATATGACCCATGGATTGTTGTCCTAAATTTTCAATAGAATCTGAATGTGTTTGGTCAGTTTTCCGTATGCGAGTTTCTGTTTTCAATTAAAATCTCATCCATTTCAAATAAAAGTGAGACAGTTTGAGTGGTTCCAGCCACACCAGCCCTTGGATTGAGACAGGTTTGGATCGTACACGTCACATATGTCCCATAGATCTTTTTCCTAATGTTTCAACAGAATACGAACTCCTTTGGTCAGTTTTCTGTAAGTCAGTTGTTGTATTCACTAAAAATGATGTCCTTTTGAAACAAAAGAGAGCCACATTGAGTGGTGTCAGCCACACCGTGCCATGGATTGAGGCGGGGTTGACTCTTACAGCTCAAAAATGACCCATGGATCATTTTCATAAAGTATCAACACAATCCAAATGTGTTTGGTTGGTTTTCCGTATTCCAGTTGTTTTTACTGAAAAGAGTATCCATTTTAAAAAAAAGAGACACATTGAGTGGTATCAGCCACATCGTGCCTCAGATTGAGGCAGGATTGACTAGTACACAACAAAAATGACCCATGTATCCTTCTCCTAATGTATCAATAGAATCTTAATGTGTTTGGTCAGTTTTCCATATGCCAGTTGTTGTTTTCACTTAAAATGTTATACAATTCTAATAAAAGTGAGACACTTTGAGTGGTACCGGCCACACCGTGCTGCGGATTGAGGCGGGGTTGACTTGTGCACATCAAAAATTACCCATGGATCTCTTTGTTGAAGTATCAACACAATCTGATTGTGTTTGGTCAGTTTTCTATATGCTTCTTGTTGTTTTCACTTAAAATGTTGTCCATTTCAA
Organism: Viscum album; assembly: GCA_963277665.1. Lineage (NCBI taxonomy): Eukaryota > Viridiplantae > Streptophyta > Magnoliopsida > Santalales > Viscaceae > Viscum > Viscum album. The sequence continues at coordinate 761,307,387 of OY728126.1, read as the reverse complement.
ATAAAAGTGAGACATTTTGAACAATGTCGGCCACAATGTGCCTCAGATTAAGGATGTGTTGACTCGTACACATCAAAAATGACCAATAGATCATTTTATTAAAGTATCAGTAGAATATGAATGCATTTGGTTGGTTTTACATATGCCAGTTTTTGTCTTCACTTAAAATGTTTTCCATTTCAAATAAAAGTGAAACACTTTGAGTAGTACCAACCACACCATGCCTTTTATTGAGTCAGGGTTGACTCATACACGTTTAAAATGACCCATGTATCTTTTTGATAAAGTATAAACACAATCCAAATCCTTTTGGTCAGTTTTCCATATGTCATTTTTTGTTTTCATTTAAAATGTTTTCCATTTCAAATAAAAGTGAGACATTTTGAGTGGTACCAGCCACACAGTGCCTCAGTTTGAGGCGAGGTTGACTCATACACATCACAAATGACCCCTAGATTGTTGTTCTAAATTATAAACACAATCTGAACACATTTTGTCGGTTTTCTGTATGCCAGTTGTTTTTACTTAAAAGAGTATCCATTTTAAACAAAATAAATACACATTGAGTGGTACCGGCCACACCGTGCCTCGAATTGAGGCAGGGATAACTCATACATGTCACAAATGACTCATGTATCCTTTTCCTAAAGTATCAACATAATATGAATGTGTTTGGTCAGTTTTCTATATGCCAGTTGTTGTTTTCACTTAAAATGTTGTCCATTTCAAATAAAAGTGAGACACTTTGAGTGGTACCAGCCACACAGTGCCTCGGATTGAGGTGGGGTTGACTCAGACACGTCAAAAATGACCCATGGATCATTTTTTTGAAGTGTAAACACAATCTAAATGAGTTTGTTTGGTTTTCTGTATGCCAGTTTTTATTTTCACTTAAAATGTTGTCCATTTCAAATAAATGTAAGACACTTTGAGTGGTACTGGCCACACCATGCCTCAAATTGAGGCGAGGTTGACTTTTACACATCACAAATGACCCATGGATCGTTTTTCTAAAGTATCAATAAAATCTAAATGCATTTGGTCAGTTTTTTGTATGCCAGTTTGTTTTTTCACTTAAAATGTTGTCTATTTCAAATAAAAGTGAAACACTTTGAGTGGTATCGGCCACACTATGCCTTGGATTGAGGAAGGGTTGACTTGTACATGTCACAAATGACCCATCGATCATTGTGATAAATTATCAACACAATCTGAATCTGTTTGGTCAGTTTTTCTTATGTCATTTTTTGTTTTTATTTAAAATGTTGTCCGTTTCAACTTAAAGTGAGACACTTTGAGTGGTATCGGCCACACCACGCCTTTGTTTGAGGTAGGGTTGACTCATACACATCACAAATGACCTATGGATCATTGTGCTAAAGTATCAACACAATCCGAATATGTTTGCTTGGTTTTCTGTATGCTAGTTGTTTTTACTTAAAAGAGTATCCATTTTAAACAAAAGAAAGACACTTTGAGTGGTATCGGCCACACTGTGCCTCAAATTCAGGCAGGGATGACTCGTACATGTCACAAATGAACCATGGATCGTTTTTCTAAAGTATCAACACAATCTGAATCCTTTTGGTTGGTTTTCCGTATGTCATTTGTTGTTTTCATTTAAAATGTTTTCCATTTCAAATAAAAGTGAGACACTTTGAGTGGTACCGGACACACCGTGCCTTGGTTTGAGGCGGTGTCTCCTCGTACACGTCACTTGGGAGTTTTGAGTGCCTTTAAGTGCATATTGAAGATTTGAGTGAGGGAGGGGAGGGGGATGTATGGGGTCCAGGGAGGAGGGTAGGGGGGATGTCCGAGGTCCCGGAAGGAGGGTGGGAGCTATCCGGGGGGTTTTAGAGGGCTTTTCAGGGGGGCTACCTGAGGGGGATGTCTGGGGTCCAGGGAGGATTGTTCGAGGGGCTGTCTGCGGGCTGTCCGCGGGGCTGTTCGGGGTCCAGGAAGGAGGGTGGGGAGGCTCTCCGGGGGCTGTCCGAGGGGCTGTCTAGGGGGCTGTCTGGGGTCCAGGAAGGAGGGTGGGGAGGCTATCCGGGGCTATCCGGAGTCCAGGGAGGAGGGTGGGGGGCTGTCCGGGGGCTGTATAGGGTCCAGGGAGGATGGTAGGGGGGCTGTATGGGGTCCAGGGAGGAGGGTGGGGGATATCTGGGGGGGCTTTCTGGGGGGATATCCTGGGTTCATGGGATGGTATTTACATTTTTTCTAAGCAAATTTTTTCAAGGTTAAAAAAATAATTTCATTATATCAACTTCTAAAAAATTACAATTTCATTAAAATAAGGGGATTTCACAGCAAATCATCAAATTATGTTTTTTATTTATATATAAATAAATAAAGATAATGTGACCTACCTAATCACACATATATTCAGGAACAACAAATCAATAGACATCAAAGGTCAGTAATATCAGTCAAAAATGTAACGGATCAATCTGTCCCTCATCACCATCACTACCATGAACATCATCTTCACCCCCACCCTTGCCCTCATCGTCATCCCCATCATCATTCCCACCCTCTTCCATTCCCTCATACTCATCCTCGTCCTCCTCATTGCCCTCCTCATCCACCTCAAACTCCTCCTCACCCTCCTCCTCCACCTCAGACTCCTCCTCACCCTCCTCCTCCTCCACCTCGGCCTCCTCCTTGCCATCATCTCAACCACCACTAGAACTACTACCTAGTGCACCATATATAAAACACATGGATGACATATATTCCTCACAAGAAGTGCTAGAGTCTGGTGGATGTGTTGGACGTAAATCTTCCATCAGTGTCATAATTGCAGTGTTTGCTATAGAAAACTATGTTGTTGTCTCTGTGGGCCTTTTTTCAGCCTGTTCTTCCTGTGCCTTAACCTGATACAACTCGGTGGCACTAAAAATTGTACCTAACTAGGTTCAATACCATGTAGGAACTATACTCTTCCCATGCCGGCAGTGTACTCTACCAGGGTGCTCATCTCCCAACACTTGATGAAAGTGATCATTTAGCCCAAAATTGTCAGGTTCTTGGGAATCAAGGGCCTCTAATGTAGCCTATTAAAAATATAAATATATTATTAAGTTACAAAAATAGAGATTAAAATTTTAAATCTACAAAGTAAAACTTACAATCTGCTGCTAATTCGGTTCATTAACCACACTTTCATCTTTCTTCTTTCTACACGAGCAAAATAGTTTTTCTTGAGGCACACGTCCTTCTATATTAAATTTATTCCTCTACAATGACATTGAATATAGGAAACCATAATTAAAAATAGGGTAAAAAAAAACAGTAACTGTGTAACTAAAAATATCTAACAACTTTAGCAATCGAATAAATTACGGAGGAAGCAATAGAACGTGCAAGTCATAAAGAAAGATTATAAAATGTCATACCAGCTATCTCTCGTGATCTGGCATCGTAGTAAGTCCCAATGTGTGGATTTATTTTTTAGCATCAATGTTTTTTTTATTTCTTCCAGATGCATCCTAAAAAAATTAAATAATTAATATTAATGAAAAACATGAAAATTTTAATGTAAATACTCTTAATTTGATTAATATAGTAAATTGGCTAGTCACCCAATGAGTAATCATTTTTCGATACTATTTTAATGGACAATCAACCATGACATGGACTGTCGAGACCCAAATATTGATATATGTAGAAATTACATTACTTTTAAGGAATATTTAATATATAACACAAACATACACTGAAGAACCATAATAGTTTAGTGTCTTTGGAAACATGGAAAATAATCTTCTAATCTTGGTGAAAGATCTTCAATATCTCCCATAAATATCTTCCCTTTTTTCTTACCTAAAACCATTATTTATATCCTGGGGAAAAAATATAAAGGGTGATCTCAAATGCTCAGTAAGGGTAAGCATGGAGAAAAATAAAACAAACCATATACATTTGAACTTCAAAACATGAACATAAAGTTTAAACATAAAAATCTTGAGTTGTGAAATAAATCATGGTAGTACATAAGGCATAGATCATAAAGGAACATCAATCATGATAAAATATCATGGGAATAAAACATTTAATTGTGGGAAACCATTAATCAAATGATATTATTTCCATAGTAGCCAAGGTATTGCTACCAAGACCATCTTAGTGGACAAAGTCCCTTTCTGAATCGAGTTCACTCCTCGTTCCAGTTCGGTATCACTTAACTGGATTAACATACCGTTCCAGCCATATCTATCTCATTAGATATAAATTTTTACCCAATTAATTGGAGGGAGATATAGTTCTCACCCATCTCATAATTAAATCATTCTTACGTGTGCCACAACATAAACATAAATTATTCATCATAACCCAAAGAATAAAATGGGTTTCATAAACATCATCCCATCATAACATAATCCATATAAAAGAAATGGATAAAAATTTCATCATCAGAAAAATAAAACCATGTAAATAATAGATAAATTATACTTTAAAAGAAATTAATAATGTCATCTTAGATGGAAAATAGTTTTTATGAAACACCTGAAATGAATTCTTGAGGAAAATATCCTTTCTTCTTCAAAATCATTTTCTTTTCTCAAAATGCCATGAAATTTTAAAAGAAAAGGATTTTATTGAAAATGATCATGAAAACTTATAGTAGAATCTTCATGAAAATTAGGAGTTATGAAACCATAAAAAAAAATCTGTTCATGCCGTATAAGTTAAAAAACATTCTCCTCGTACTTTTTTCGGAAAAGTCAAAAAGTTCCTCGTATGGTAAACAAAAGAAAGATTCCTTCCATAACACAAAGTAAAAGTCAAAGAGGGTTAAACATGACATTAAAAATACATTGATTGATATTAAACACTTTATGAAAAACATTTTATTGTCATGGATGAAAAATATAACCCCATTAAATACTTACGTATAAGAAATCTCGGATAAAAATGAGATTGAAAAATTATCCCTTACCTTAAGTTCGATATGCTTTGTACGTATCTGAACCTCCTATATAATGATTTAAATAATTTTATTTACTTATTATAGAATAATATTTATTCTTATTATTTCATATATGGTTCACTTATGACTTTATATTACCCTTTTTTTTGTAAATTCCATGTTAAAGCAGCGTTTTGTTCAAAATCATTTTATTTATCGTACATGTTTGGACTTACTGTTCTTGATATTATTATTACTTATATCATAATTTAATTACTTCTAGAATGTAAATCATGATTTATATATCATATATATTCAATATATATATATATATAATAGATATATTAAAGAAATGAAATACATCTCTCATGGAGACAGTAGGTCGTACGTACACATGAAGGTTGTTTTCCATTCCTTATTGAATTGAATGGAAGTAAGTAGATGAAATATATATATATATATATATATACATAAATCCAGTATCTTCATTATGTCATATATATTATTATTATTCATTATATATACTTTATAATCATTCTTGAATGGTTAACATGGAGAATGAATCTCATCGCGTTGTGGAGACGGTAATTCGTACGTACGCACGAGTGATGATATCGTTCTCATAATTATTGAATGGAATTGTAGAGGATGATATAATATCTCAGAATCAGTATGAAATTATAATAACCGTATATAGTTAGTCTTTACACCATTATACCCATCCAAGTAAAGTGGTGGTGGAAAAACGGATTACACCACGGCGTGGAGACGGTATTCCATACGTACGCACGCACGGTGATTTCGTTTTCTGTAGGATGGATAAGAGGTGAAATGGGTTTGTTTCATATTTATAATAACATATAATTATATTATTGATACTGATTTTATTACTTTATAATGAAACAACTAAAGAAGAAGAATTTGAAAAAGAAAGAAACTTAAAATAATCGGTAGAAGAGATTACCTCTTCTTCGACGCACCTCTTGTAAGCTTCCTTTTAAGGCACTAGAGTTGGTATTTTGAGGATACCAGAACCTATAAAATGTTTCTAGGGAAGTTTATAAGGGAAATGGGCAGGTTTAGGCTGAGCTTTAAGGCTCAAAATTGTGTAAATAGGAGAGGGAGGAGGTGCCCTTTTATAAGGGGGTGAGGGGCACTTTAGGAAAAAAACATAAAATATTAGTTTATAATAAAGTCCTATTCATTTTATAATGTCTCCAAAGTGACTTATTTCAGAGATAAAGTGGGTATGGGTCCAAATAATATCAACCAATAGGTTTTATACAAGTTTAGGTTACTATTTTAACCTTATCATTTAGATTTAACTCTAAGTTAAATAATTCAACTTTTACCATGTCTTCTTGTTTTCTTACACTATATGGTTAATAAACTTACTATAACAAGCCAAAATAACCCCTAAGTGGTTCATTATTAACTTATATAACCTTATCTAAGTCATTTTTCCTAACCTTATATTTTTACGAATAGAATAAAAATTAATAATATAATATTTGTTTTAAAAACTATTTTATGTCAATTTTAACACTATTTGGTACTTGATTTTTTTAAAAATCATAACAGCATTATTAGTTCGAAAAAAGTTAATTGAATCAATAATAACATTTTATATTAACCCAAAAAATTAGTTTAATTTATAAAAAGTCTCAAATTACATTTATTTGGGTATTTATAACAACAATTATGTTAATATTTCATTAATAAGGTAATTAATGCATCATCATTGTGTCATAAATAAATTAAATTGATTAAAGTCTAAAAATTATAAATAAAATACCATTATGTAGGAAATTATTTTATATTTCTAATGAATATTTATAGTCGAATTTATCTTATGTATAACCCTATATTAAAAATGCTTTAGTTATTAAACTTTGATTTTAACTATTTTAACTCTTCTTTAAATAAAATAATAATAAATGTCCTAATCTAATACAATTGGACCTAAAGGGTAATACTTTACTCCTAAGTTTTTTTTGGTCTAATTAAACTTATCCAATAGAATTAGGACATGTGTTAGGGTAATAGTAATATCATTTTTACCCTTAATTACCCTCTACTTTTAACCGTGGTAAATAAAAGTGAAAAGTTACTATTCACCAAAAATTATTTTTATCTTATTGAACCACATTGTACTCTTTGATATTAACCGTGTCTCTCGGATTTTCGAAATTCCACTCACAGAAGCGGTAAAATTATGTTTTATGTAAATTTTCAAATTCTCTTAGAGGTGGATAAAAGACGATGAAAAGTTCAATAGAAGTTTTATATATCTAAAATTATTATAAATTGACTCCAATTAATTACATTGAACTTATATAGGTATTATGTATTAATTTTTACCTATAATAAATTTAAATTAAATAAATAATTATTTAAATAAAAAGTCGGTTTTTAAATAGTAACCCAGTGTTTTCACATATTCATCAAAAATTGAAAGTTTTCAGAAAAGTACCAAATATTCACCCTAGGCTAATTTAGATATTCTGAATCCAAAAATGAAGTCCATTTTGAAAGATAAAATTTATAAAATTTCAAAAATTGGGTATTACTATTCATAACGGCTTGTTCATAATATTATGATTATAATATCTCATTTAGTGAAACTCGATATTGCATACTACACACGCTATCGAAGAAAGTATTGATTGTGTGTAATGCAAGCCAAGTCAAGTCTGCGTGTAGTGAAAGCTTTGTTTAGTGTTGCGTATAACATAATCAAAACTTGTTTCATTTATACATTATACAAAATCTATACATAATGTTGCATAGAATAATTTCCACAAAACGAAATTGAAATTGTGTGTAACACGAGCCAAGAATAGTATTGCGTATACTTCAAGCTAATACTGTGTTCCGTATAGTAAAATATATTCTTGGTGCAGTGTATTATAGAATACATCATAAAATCTCAGGGTGTTACATTCTACCCCCCTTAAAATGAATTTCACCCTCAAAATTCGTCAGGGTTATAAATCGTTTACTACTTGAAAGTTTCATTCATAGAAACCCACATCGTAAAAAGGAATACTAAATCATCATTTTAAAAAGAAGAATTAGAAACATAATGGATACCCAAAGTAACTCAACACTGGGGTTCCACATTGGATAATATAGGTGAAAATATGGATATGGAAGAAAAATCTAACCGTCATGTTTAGATGAAGAGTGGTAGAGAACATGGTTATGAAAAATCCAACAATCATAAAGCCATAAATTTGTGACGATCGAAGGTACCATCTGATTCATCAGATATGAGGGCACTAGGACAACATTTTGGGTTTTCAGGATCATTTTCCTAATGTTGATGAATTTTTTAATTAAAATAAATACTTACTTGATTTTGGTACAATCTTATTATTGTTTATTCCTTGAACAATTTCCACTTCATCTCTTAAAGAAATGAAGTTGAATTTATCTTTCGTGAAGTATTAGTAGATCTTGTGATAGAATGATAGGTCATTCCATCTATCTCAAACATAAGGTTAGAAAAAGTTATAAGCCCATATTTTGGTGAGATTAATCGTATATGGTTCCAAAAATGGACTTATACTTCAAATATCATACTACTTAATAAAATAAAACTAATTTCTACTAACCAGGGACTTTCTATAGGCCAGTGGTAGGCGATAAAGGCATGTCGCACTTTAGTTGTGGGTTTGATTCCCGCATCCTTTTCCGGTTGTCACCCATCTTACGGGTTGCCCTTTTTCTACAACAATAATATTAAAACATTCCAGAAATAATAGCGAAAAAAAGTTATTTCCTTAAACAATACTATCTGATGTCTGACATAATCCATTCCAATATTTAGACTTATCCAAAATACATCTGTTCAATCTCATAGTATAAGGAAAGCGATTGCTGGAAAGGTCACATAACAAGCACATGAATACCATCATTTATCCCCATATATCATAAGATATATCTTGTTGATCACATTCCAAGCATGTTAATACCTTAATCATGTATTCTTTTGAAACATGAATCACCATAGAACCTTAGTGAAAACATGAATGCTGTAAAAAGTTAACTCTTTCCACATACCAAAATCCCAAAATTTCCATATACTCAAACCATGATATAACTTTGTCCTTATATCATTCATGAGCTCATGAATACTATTAAACATTTCATTTTCTCCTTATCCCTTCATTTTGTGCATATCATCTACTTTCCAAAATCACTTTTCATGGTTACCAATACCATTCATCATATACTTTCAAAAACTCAAGGAAATACAACAGTGTAACAATCCTTATATTTTACTTTATTCCATAGTACCATACATTATTTTTGATAAACATACAATCATACCACTACCTTCTTAAACCACTGACTGAGATTAATCATTTCTTTCATCTCATATATCATTTGTAGTCTCTTCATCATCATCCACATAAATACTACCCATATGACCATGCTGATTCACTTCTTGAGATTTTCCCTTAGGGCATTGGTTTACATAATGCATGTACATTCCACATTTAAAACATTTAACTATTGTTGTTGTCTTAGAAATACCATTATCGTTGTCCATGGTGTTAAATGAACCTTTTCCTTTAAAATTACTGGATTTGTGCCCTTATTTTCCACACCCAAAGCATCTTCCAGTTCCTTTGAAACATTCTCCCTAATGCCTCTTCCCACATGATTTACATGAGGGAAATTGAACTTTCTTTCCTCTATGATCATCACGAAACTCCATCTTTCTCTTATTAGCTGAGTCGAGAAACTTATCAAAGATGATATTATTGATCATATTATGAGATTGTTGATTAGGCATAATAATGATATGTGTACTTCTAGATCCAATTTCATTTGTTTTCTCATGAATAATATCATTCCATTGTCCATTATATCCTCCATTATCGTGAATCTTCATGTTTCCATCCATTTTCTAAAACCCAAAAAGAATAGTGTGAGAGAAAAAAATCATAATCAAGGGGGAGTACCTTCAATATCTAAATTATTAGGTTTAATTCTAATATAATTTCTGTAATCCTAGGACTATACCCTATACTTATACTTAACCTTAGGGACATCCTTAGACATACCTTAGAAATATCTCAAGGGATATCACTAAAGTTTTCGCATCCTAGTTTCCAAAGGTTAACTAAAAATTTCCTCGGATGCCAACTGTAGAGACCCAAGGCTTGAAATACATAGACATTACATTACTTTTGCGGAATAATTAATACATAACAAAAATAGACACTAAAGGACTGTAATAGTTTAGTGTCTTTGGGAACTTGGAACATAATCTTCTAATCTTAGTGAAAGATCTTCAAAATCACCCATAAATATCTTCCCTTTTTTTCTTACCTAAAACCTTTATTTATATCCTTGGGAAAAGAAAACATATAGAGGGTGAGAGCAAATTCTTAGTAAGGGTAAGAATGGAGAAAAATAAAACAAACCATATACATTTGAACTTCAAAACATGAACACAATGTTTAAACATGAAAATCTTGAGTTGTGAAATAAATCTTGGCAGTACATAAGGCATAGATCATAAAGGAACATCAATCCTAATAAAATAGCATGGGAATAAAACATTTAATTGTGGAAAACCATTAAGAACATGATATGATTTCCATAGTAGCCAAGGCATTGCTTCCAAGACCATCTTAGTGGACAAAGTCCCTTTCTGAATCGAGTTCACTCCTCATTCCAGTCCTGTATCACTGAACTGGATTAACTTACCATTCTAGACAGGTCTATCTCATGAGATATAAATCATTACCCAATTAATTGGAGGGATATATAGGTCCCACCAATCTCATAATGAAATCATTCTTACGTGTGCCACAACATAAACATAAATCATTCATCATAACCCAAAGAATAAATTTGGTTTCATAAACATCATCCTATCATAACATAATCCATATAAAATAAATGGATATCATTTCTTCATAAGAAAAATCAAACCATTTAAATAATAGATACATTATACTTGAAAAAAATTAATAATGTCATCTTATATGGAAATTTTTTTTGATAAAACACTTGAAATGAATTCTTGAGGAAAATATCCTTTCTTCTTCAAAATCATTTTCTTTTCTAAAAATGACATGAAATTTTAAAATAAAAGGATTTTATTGAAAAAAAAATCATGAAAACTTATAGAAGAATATTGATGAAAATTATACATTATGAAACCATAAAAAATCTGTTCATGACGTATAAGTTAAAAAAAATTCCTCGTACTTTTTTCGGAAAAGTCAAAAAGTTCCTCATATGGTAAACAAAAGAAAGATTCCTTCCATAACCCAAAGTAAAAGTCAAATAGGGGTAAAATTACATTAAAAATACATTCAAGAATATTAGACACTTTATGAAAAACATTTTATGGGCATGGATGAAAAATATAATGCTAGTAAATACTTACATATAAGCAATCTCGGATAAAAAGGAGATTGAAAAATTATCCCTTACCATAGGTTTGATATGCTTCTTACGTATCCAAACCTCCTTTATAATGATTTAAATAATGTCAATTACTTATTACATAATCATATTCATTGTTATGATATCATATATGGTTCACTTATGACCTTATATTACCCGTTCTTTTGTAAATTCCATGTTAAATCAGCGTTTTGGGTAAAATCGTTTTATTTATCGTACATGTTTGGAATTGTTGTTATTGATATTATTATTACTTATATCATGATTTACTTACTTCCAAAATGTAAATCATGATTTATATATCATATATATTCAGTAATTATATATAATATATAGATGAATGAAAGGAAATACACCGTTCATGGAGACGGTAGGCCGTACGTACGCATGAACGCTGTTTTCCTTTCCTTTTGACTTGAATGGAAGTAAGTAGATGACATATATATATATATATACATAAATCCAGTAGCTTAATTATTTCATATATTTCATTATTATTCATTATATATACTTTATAATCATTCTCGAATGGTTAACATGTAGAATGAATCTCATCACATCGTGGAGACGGTAATCCGTACGTACGCACGAGCGATGATATCGTTCCCATAATTATGGAATGGAATGGGAGTGGATGATATAATATCTCAGGATCAGTATTATGTTATCATTACCATATATAGTTATTCAGTACACCATCATACTCATCCAAGTAAGGTGGTGGTGGAAAAACAGATTACACAACGGCGTGGAGACGGTATTCCGTACGTACGCACGCGCAGTGATTTCATTTTCCGTAGGATGGATAGAAGGTGAAATGGGATTGTTTCATATTTATAATAACATATAAGTATATTATTTATAATTATTTTATTACTTTATAATGAAACAACTAAATAATAATAATTTGAAGAAGAAATAAACTCAAAAGAATCGGTAGAAGAGGTTACCTCTTCCTCGACGCACCTCTTGTAAGCTTCCTCTTAAGTCACTAGGGTTGTTCTTTTGAGGAGACCAAAACCTCTATAATTTTTCTAGGGAAGTTTATAAGGGAAATATTCAGGGGTTTTCCTAGATTTAAGGCTCAAAATGTTGTAAAGAGGAGAGGGAGGAGGTTCCCTTTTATAAGGGGGTGAGGGGAACTTTAGGAAAAAACTTAAAATATTATTTTATAATAACGTCATATTCATTTTATAATGGCTCCAAAGTGTCTTATTTAGAAGATAAAGTAGGTATAGGTAGAAATATTATAAACCAATAGGTTTTAGACAAGCTTATGTTACTATTTTAACCTTATCATTTAGATTTAACTCTGAGTTAAATAATTTATCTTTTACCGTGTCTTCTTGTTTTCTTACACTATATGGTTAATAAATTGACTATAACAAGCCAAAATAACCCCAAGTGGTTCTTTATTAATATATATAACCTTATATAATTCATTCGGCCAAACATTAGATTTTTAAGAATTGAATAACAATTAATAATATAATATTTGTTTTAAAAACTATTTTATGTCAATTTTGACACTATTTGGTAATTGATTTTTGTGAAAATCATAACAACACGATTAGTTCAAAAAAAGTTAATTGAATCAATACTAAAATGTCATATTAACCTAAAAATTAGTTCAATTTATAAAAAGTCTAAAATTACATTTATTTGGGGATTTATAACATCAATTTTGTTAATATTTCATTAATAAGGTAATTACTGCATCATCATTGTGTCATAAATAAATTAAATTATTTTATGTCTAAAAATTATAAATAAAATACCATTATGTAGGAAATATTTTTATCTTTCTAATTAATAATTATAGTCTAATTTATCTTATGTATAACACTATATTAAAAAAAATTATTTATTAAACATTTATTTTAACTATTTTAACTCTTCTTTAAATTAAATAATAATAAATGTCCTAATCTAATCCAAGTGGATATAAAGGGTAATATTTTATTCCTTAGGTTGTTTTTGGTCGAATTACGATTATCCAATAGAATTAGGACACGTTTTAGGGTAATAATAATTTCATTTTTACCCTTAATTACCCTATTTACTTTTAACCATGGTAAATAAAAGTGAAAAATTACTAATCAACGAAAATTATTTTTATCTTATTGAACCACATTTTACTCCTAGATATTCACCGTGTCTCTTGGAGTTTCTAAATTCTACTAATATAAGCGATAACATTAAGTTTTATGTAAATTTTCAAATTTTCCTAAAGGTGGGTAAAAGACGGTGAAAAGTTCAATAAAATTTATATATATCTAAAATTAATTTAAAATGATTCCAATGAATTAAATTGAACTTATATAGGTATTATGTATCAATTTTGACCTAAAATAAATTTAAATAAAATAAATAATTATTTAAATAAAAATTCAATTTTTAAATAGTAACCCAGTGTTTTCACTATTCATCAAAAATTGAAAGTTTTCAGAAAAATAGAAAAAATTCACCCTAGGCTAATTTCGATATTACGAATCCAAAAATGAAGTCCATTTTGAAAGATAAAATTTATAAAATTTCAAAAATTGGGTATTACTATTCATAACAGCTTGTTCATAATAATATTATAATAGTATCTCGTTTAGTGAAACTCGGTATTGCGTACTACACACGCTATCAAAGAAGGTCTTGATTGCATGTAATGCAAGCCATGTCAGGGCTGCGTGTACTGAAATCTTCGTTTGGTGTTGCGTATAACATAATCAAAACTTATTTCATTTATACATTAAACAAAATCTATACTCAATGATGTGTAGAATAATTTCCACAAAATGAACTTGAAATTGTGCGTAACATGAGCCAAGAATAGTATTACATATACTGCAAGCTAATACAGTGTTGCGTATAGTTCAAGATAATCTTGGTGTTGTGTATAATAGAAGACACCATAAAATATTAGGGTGTTACATGGACCGCCTCTAACTCTATGCCCACCCTATCACGCCTGCCAATGTACAACTCATGCTTATAAGCTCTCCAATGCTCGCTTAAATCCTTCAGACATGTTGGCCATGCACCCTCAACATCGGTGAAATTAAACCACAGCTAAAACCAAAATATTATTTCATATAAATACAAAAATTAATATATTTCATTAAATAAAACTATTTTTTTACCTATATCTCTGCCCAGGATTTATCCTTGACTTCATTTTGCAGTTGTCTCCATGAGAGCAGGCTGACAGAAATGATGTCGGAGTATTTGGAATGCATCGCAAAAAAACTCTGATATTGCTTCCTTGATTTTTCAATCATCTGACTATCTTCATTGTAGTCCACCATCAACTATGTGTGGAGGTTCCACACCTCACACATGCGTGTACGCCCTCACCCCCGCCACTTATCAGTAGATGTGTCTGTTATGTAAGAAAAAGAAATATTTATCAATACATGTTATAATGAAAATAAATAATGGTGTAACAATTTGTTAGGGTTGTATAAGTATACCTGTGGTAGTCTGATCAATGGGTGTCGCTGGATCCATTGAAACTGAAGGAACACCTTGTACAGATGGAGTGAGTCCCAATGTATTCTCCGCATGGACAGACTCTAGTAGAGCAGGAGTCGAAGAAGATGGAACATAAAAGCCCGGAGAGATCGAAGCAGTAGTAAAAGAAGATGATTGGGATGGCTGGACAAATATTGGATGGGGAGTGGGAATCATCATTGAATATGGTACAGACGGGTGAGGAGGGTCATATGTAAAGGGTGGTGCAAACATGGGAGGCCTAAATATCCTGTGTGTCCCTAACGGCACACTGGGATCCGAATATGGGATGGACGGTATGTCAGTGGGAGTGGTAGTGTCATGACCCGTCCTAGTGGGGCTTGACTCGTAACTCCCCAAGCCCACCTCCAATAGGCCCGGGGCTGTTGACTAGCACCGAGTAGGCATGCTACTAACATGGGAGGCATTGCCTATAAACCTGTACACACGCACACATATCTCCAAGCCCAAAAAGCTGAAAATTAAAAAATACTAAAAAAATGGAAAAGATGCATGCATACAGTAAAACCCAACCAACAGAGTATGACAGGAAAGTAAAGTAAAACAAGTGTAAAACCCTTGGCCAAAAGCACAAGCCCACCAAAAAGAAAGTCTATAACAAAGTCCAACCTATAAGGAAAGGTACTGGGACTGTAGTCTTTAGTCGTAGGAACACACCTCAGCCCGCCTGATCTCACTAAGTGTCGTCCGGCCCCAGTCCACCTAGAATCCAGTCAAGGGCTCGCTCATCTGCACAAGACACGACACATGCAGGCAAACCCCGTGCAGGGGTGAGTATAACAATACCTAGTAGGACACCCTAAAACCACAAAGTAAATACAACAAGGGAAAATACCACAAAGGAAAGATACAGTCACCTCCACATAGAATATGTCTACAGAACATATAACAAGAAATATCCAGATATACTCATACACAAACGACCATCGCGATACTGCCACTAGGATCCAGCTCGAAGATTCCACTAAGCATGCAACCAGGAGAACACACTCCTATGTATGAAGAGAGAGGTACGAAGTACTCATTCTGGGAGAACACACTCCATAAGTACCTTGAGAACATGATGCTCAGATGAGGATCACAACCAAGTCATGGGGTGATTGCAACAACACATGAGATGATACCAACAACTCTATTCAAAGAGTTCTGCTGAAGGGATCATACTCCTGTGTAATGGAAATGATACCGGAACCTTCAGGGAAACGACCAAGGGTATGATCTCTAAGAGAACTAGTCCAAGTCACAGAAGACAAGTGGCTCAAGTCAACCAGAAAAGGTTACATGGCGTGTAGTATGGTAACATTCTGTGTTCCTTGACCCTGGTTACTTCCCATGAAAATGGCCCGTGTCATTCGTCCAAGACATGTAAAAACAAACTACATGGTATGTAGAAAAGGTACACGTCGTGTTCCTTGACCTCGGGCACTGCCCGTGTAACCGGCCCATGACATTCGGCTTGTTGGATAGAAGGAAACTGCACAGCATGTAGAATAATCACATGCCGTTTCTGAGCACCTGGGCTCACTATGTGTACACTGTCCATGTGCCCGTACACGGCCTTTGTCCGTGTCCATGTCACCTGCCCGTGTACCAGTACACGGGGTATCCTGTGTATCTAGTCGGGTTGGCCGGGGAGGGGTATACACGGCGTGTCCTTGGTCGTGGAGGCTGCCCGTGTCCGTGTACTCCCAGAGTGCACATCATGAAATTCCGCTGATGAACACACATCGTGTATCCCATACTACACGTCGTGTAGTCGGGAAATTTACAGAAGTGTCGTCTTCCTCTACGCACCCCGACTGTTGCTCTGGATCTTGATCCAACCATCCGATCATCACAAAACTCCAGATTTGGGGTCGTCCCGCCCCTACGAAACCGATTCCGTCAGTTTCAGGCTTTCGATCGGTCTTGAAAACGCGTCCTGATCCATCCTCATGAAAATGCTCGAAGAACGGGAACTTTTAAACTGCATCGATTCATCCACCGTCATTTCTGTCGCACCTCTGCTAGGTTGCCTTGACATTGGATCTTTGATTTCGGATCGTTGCGTCAACAAACGAATGTGCAACGATCGATTTACTCCAAGAACGTGTAGAACGTAATGAAGAATGTGAGGGGGAAACAATAATCAAAAAAGTGGGGAAAAACTCGCTCGTTTTTTGTGACGATCCTGGTTTTCTGCCACTAGATCGAAAACCAAAACAATATCAAGAATCAATGCCTCAAATCCCCACATTAACCCGTCCAGCAAGAACGATTGACCTGCGGGATAATCAGTTCTTGGATTAGTCTGCATTCATTGTGGAAATCAAAAACGGGGAAGGAAAAATCAAGACAAACATCCTACCTGGATCCACGGCATTTGTTGGCGATGATCCGGTCGCCGCGTCGTTTTCACTGGCGAAATCCATCAATAATGTCACTGCCGTTTGGGGTTTTCCTCCAGAAATTTCCCAGAGCCTCCAGGGTAATCAAGGTTATGGGGATTGTAACCCTGATCCCTTGTGAAATCTCTATTTAAAAGATAATAGATATTTTACGTAACAAGGATTTTATAAAATCTCGCTTCAAATAAAATATCTTTATTAAATGTTTTATTACTCTTACGTCCAAAAACTAGACTTCACCACCGACTTGCGTCGACTAATGTTAGGCCTTGCCTAAGGTAAAATCGTTGTTCCGAACACAACGGTGCCCTCATATTTTTGATCCGAGAAACCGTTCAAAAGTTATTCCACTTTTTCAAGAAAACCTCACACGCGTGTTATTTAATTATTAAAATAAATTCAAACATTTGTTCCAGGCTCATAGGGCCTCGGAACTGCATGTCGTCTCAGATCCTGGTCTCGAATTAATTCCCATATAATATTAAAATAATACATGTAGAAAACCCAGGACATTACATCACACCCACCTTAGGGCTTTTACATCCCTGAAAATCCAAAACAAAGGCTACTCATAAAGATGTGGGTACTGCACGTGAATCTGAGCCTCCCGCTCCCACGTGCTCTCCTGGAGATTCCTGTGCTTCCACCAGACACACACTAATGGAATAGTTCACCCACAAAGGATCTTCTCCTGTCGATCATCGATCTCTACTGGGCACTCAGGAAAGGTCACTCCATCATCGATGTCCAGCTCGCCCCAGTCGATGGCGTGCGATCGATCATGCACGTACCTCAGTAGTTGCGACACATGGAAGACGTTGTGTACCCGGTCCATCTGAGGAGGTAGAGCCAAGCGATAAGCCACCTCTCCAACTCTACTCAGAATCTAAAAATGTCCAAAAAACCTCAGATATAGCTTGCCGCCTCGGCCAAATATCTACAATCCCCGTCGAGGTGAGACCCGAAGGAACACATGGTCTCCTTCCTCAAACTCTAAGTGTCTCTGCCTCCTGTCGGCATAAGAATTCTTCCAACTCTGTGCAATTTTCATCCACTCTTGGATGACCTGCACCTTCTCTATGGTAGCTCTAACCATCTCTGGGCCCATGAGTGATGACTCTCCTGGCTCAGTCCGGCAAAGTGGCTACCTGCAGGGTCGCCTGTACAGAGCCTCGAATGGTGCCATACCAATAGTGGAATGATAACTATTGTTATATAAAAATTACTCCAGTGGTAGGTGATCCTCCCAGCTATGACCGAAGTCAAGAATGAAATCTCGAAGCATATCCTCTAGGACATGGATGGTCCGCTCTATCTGACCATCAGTATGGGGATGAAACGATGTGCTCAAGCATAACTGAGTCCCAAAAGCATCATGCAATCCCTTCCACAACTGGGATGTGAAATGAGCATCACGATCTGAAACGATCGTGGATGTCACTCCATGAAGTCGAACTATCTCCTTCATGTAGAGGCATCCTAAGCTCTCTACTGAACTCTTCTCTTGTATGGATAGGAAGTGGGCCGACTTAGTGAGTCGATCAATGATCACCCAGATGGCATCGTGTCCCCTGGACGTATGTGGTAAACCCGTCACGATGTCCACAGATATTCCGTCCCACTTCCACTCTGGAACCTCAAGGGGCTGTGTCAAACCTACTGGCACCTGGTGCTCAGCCTTTACTTGATGACAAGTTAGGCACCGAGATACAAACTCTTCTACACTCTTCTTCATTCCTGGCCACCAGTACTGACGTCGGAGGTCCTGATACATCTTTTCCATGCCTGGATGCACCGCCAAAGGAGATGTATGGAACTCCCATAAAAGCTCCTCTCGTAATGCCACTGGTACTACCGTATGCCCTCTACAAAGAAAAACGTGCTCCCCGCCTTCTGAAAATCCATCAGCAGCAATGCCTGTGGATACCTGAGCACGTAGAGTCTCACAGCTAGCATCGTCGCGTTGTGCTTCCCTGACTCGCTGTAAGAGTGGAGGGGTAACAACCATCGACTGAAGGTAATATCCCTCATCTCCATCCAAGAAGGATAAATGTTAGGAGGCCAACTACCTTATCGCCTCATCCAGCAACTGCGAACTAGATTTCCTACTGAGAGCATCTGCCACTACATTCCCCTTCCCAGGAGTATAAACGATCTCAAAGTCGTAATCCTGGAGGAACTCAAGCCATCGCCTCTGTCTCAAATTCAGATCCATTTGAGAAAAGATATATCTGAGACTCTTGTGATCAGATTAGATGGTAAACTACTCGCTCATCAGGTAGTGCCACCACATATTCAATGAGAATACTACCGCTGCCAACTCAAGATCATGGGTCGCATAGTTCTACTCTTGTGGCCTCAACTGACGTGAGCCATAGGAAATCACTACTTGCCTCTGCATCAGGACGCAACCAAGCCCAGTTCCTGATGTGTCACAGAACACTACGTACTCGACACCCTCCTCCAGTAACCTCAAGATCGAGGAGCTAGTCAAACTCTGTCTCATCTACTGGAAAGCTTGCTGGAATCTCTCGGTCAACACGAAAGGCTTCCCCTTTCAGGTCAAAGCTTTCATGGGTTTTGCAATCCTGGAGAAATCAAGGCTGAATCTCCGATAGTAGCCTGTCAACCCAAGGAAAATTTTCACCTCTATCACACACCGGGGTGGCTCCCATGCTAGTACTGCCTCTATCATGGCTGGGTCCACTGCTACACCATCCGCTGAGATAACATGTCCCAAAAATTTGACCTCTGGCAACCATAACTGACACTTTGGGAGTTTCCCATACAACTGGTGCTCTCAGAGTGTGTCCAGAACCATCGTTAGGTGTCTCGCGTGCTCCTCCTTGGTCGCAGAGTACACAAGGATATCATCGATGAAGACCACTACAAACCGGTCTAGATAGGGCTAAAAGATCCGGTTCATGATCCCCATGAACACCGCCGGGGCGTTCGTCACGTCGAAGGGCATCACCAAGTACTTATAGTGACCATAGAGACATCTGAAATCCATCTTCAGCATATCCTCCTCCCGTACTCGCAACTAGTGATAACCTGATCGTAGATCAACTTTCGAGAACCATCGTGCCCCTCTCAATTGGTTGAAGATTTCATCGATCCTCGGTAGGGGATACCGGTTCTTTACGGTCACCTGATTCAAGCGCCGGTAATCCACGCATAGCCTTAAGCTCCGATCCGCCTTCTTGGAAAACAGCACTGGGGCCGCCCAGGGTGAAATGCTGGGTCTTACAAATCCCTTCTTCTTCAAGTCGTCCAACTACACTCTCAGCTCACGAAGCTCTACAGGAGCCATCCGATATGCTGATGCTGATATCGGTGTCGTTCCGGGTTGCAACTCAATGCAGAAATCTCTCTCACGACGGGGAGGTAGTTTGAGGACATCCTCCAGAAAGACGTCTTTGTACTAAGCCACTACTGCTAGAAACTGGAAACTCATAACATATTCTGCACCAACTGCTAGGCTAGCCAACTGATGTGAAATCGGTTGTTCCCTTCTATGCACGAGTCCATCATGCACTGCCTGGGTATCTCTTTCACTGACAAAAGAGAACCTCGTTCCATCACTACGGACACACCGCACCCTTCACCTAAAATAGTTGATCTGGGCATGAACTGTGGATAGCCAATCCATAACATGAATGATATCATAAGGCCTCGACGCTACCACCAAGAGGTTCCAGCCAAAACTCTCGCCTCCAAGGGTCAGGTCACACTGTCTACAGAGGTGTGTGATATTTGAATCTTCTCCAGTTAGTGTTTCTAAGTGAACGGGTCGAGTCAATGGCTCAACAGGAATCTCAAGGTCTTGAACAAGATAAGAAGCCAGAAAGGAATGACTAGCACATGTGTCTATCAGTACGGAATCCAAAGTAGAAAAGACACATATAGTACCTCTAATCATTCTGGGAGTACCTGGGTCATAAGCCTCTGCTGGCTGCAGCTGTCCCTGCCTCTGTCCACCAGCCCCCTGAGCCTGGGGTGGACCTCCTAGGGGTGGTGGTGGTAAAGGGTCAAAATTCTGACCACCTCCAGCTGCTCTCCCATCTCCTCTACTGTGTCTGCCACCTCACAGATCTGTCTGGTCCACACGTTGACTCTGCCTCGGTGGTCCATCCACTTCCCCCGTGTCAGTAGTATGGCGGGTCGGACAATCTCGAGCGAGATGTCCCCTACCCTCACATGAGTAGCATCACCTCTCTCGAGGCTGGCTGGATGTGCCCTGCGAACCCTGTACGGAAGATCCCATGTCCCGAGATCTCCTCTGGAAACGTCTCCCACGCTTCGGTCCCTGACGTCGGCTCCCCGCTGCCGAGGTCTCTGCTCCAGCTCGCCCACTACTGACAACTGACGGTTGTCTCTACTCTACCAAGAAGCTCTCAACGACCAAATCATGCTCGAGCACTCCATCATAAGTGGGGATTCTCATAGGGATGATTCTAGCTCGGATATCTCTGTGCAAACCTTGATCGAAAGTCTGAGCTCTGAAGTAATGATCTCTGACCATATCCATCGAGTACCACGAGAGGTCGGTAAACCTCAACGAATAGTCAGCCATTGTCATGGTTCCCTACTAGAGATGAAGAAGCTCCTCTATGTGTACTGCTCTCAGGGTAACTGGTGAAAACTCCTCTCTTCAGAGATGATCAAACTCCGACTATAAAAGAGTCGCCTCGTCATGAATCTGGATAACCAAACTCCACCATCGTCCTGCCGATCCCTGCAGAAGGCTCGCTGCCAGGATCACCATCTAGTCTGCTGGTGTCCTGACCAAATGGAAGACTCTAGCCACTGCCTCAAACCAGTCCACTACTGCCTGAGGCTCAGGCTCGCCTCGAAACTTGAGGGGTATTTGTCTCTGAAACTCGTGGAGTGTGCTCAACCTGTGCTCCTCCTCCACTGGTACAGCAGGCACTAAACACTACTCCACAGGTGGTGGGATAACTGGCACACCACCTGATGGTAAAACTGGGGGATCCAGTCCCTGTATCAAAGCTTCATCACTGAGGGGGTCATCCTCGTGATCGAGCTGCTGGATCCTAGCAGGTACGTGTTGCAGAGACATCCTGTAAAGAAACAAGATGTATCTCATTCAGTGAGTATATCTGGAGAACTAACTCAAGAAGGACATGGAAACCACAACCCATTTTTATATGATGCATCTACCACTATTTTCCCATGAAACTAGTGTTCTCATGCATAGAGTCGAAAACCAAGTTATCAGAGTCCTGGTGTATGGATATGTCGGCCACCTGCACCAACACTGGGATCCCTGGCCTAAAAGTCGAACTCAAAACACTTAACAATGTTGCCCCAAACCAACTCACAAACTCTCGGTCCTAAGGTAGAACCGACATACCTTTGATACCACTCTTTCACGACCCGTCCCAGTGGGGCCTGAGCCGAAACTCCCCAAGCCCGCCTCCAATAGTCCAGGGGCTCGTGACTAGCACCGAGTAGGCATGCTACTAACATGGGAGGCATTGCCTATAAACCTGTACACACACACACATATCTCCAAACCCACAAAGATGAAAAGTAAAAAATACTAAAAAAATGGAAAATATGCATGCATACACTAAAATCCAGCCAACAGAGTACGACAGGAAAGTAAAGTACATCAAGTGTAAAACCCTGGGCCAAAAGTACAAGCCCACCAAAAAGAAAGTCTGTAACAAAGTCCTACCTGTAAGGAAAGGTACTGGGACTGCAGTCTGTAGTCGTAGGAACAAACCTTGGCCCGCCTGATCTCACTGAGCACCGTCCGACCCTGGTCCACCTAGAATACTGTCAAGGGCTTGCTCGTCTGCACAAGACACGACACATGCGGGCAATGCCCGTGTAGGGGTGAGTATAACAATACCCAGTAGGACACCCCGAAACCACAAAGGAAATACAACAAGGTAAAATAACATAAAGGAAAGATACAGTCATCTCCACACAGTATTTGTCTACAGAACATATAATAAGAAATATCCAGATATACTCATACACAAACGACCATCGTGATACTGCCACTATGATCCAGCTCGAAGATTCCACTAAGCATGCAACCAGGAGTACACACTTCTAGGTCTAAAGAGACAGGTACGAAGTACTAGTTCCAGTAGAACACACTCCACAAATACCCTAAGAACGTGATGCTCAGATGAGGATCACAACCAAGTCATGGGGTGATGCCGACAATTCAGTCTGAGCTAATGCGTTAAGCAAAGGATCGGCGCCCAGGTAATGTTGGTCACGTCGATACCAAGAACTCTACCTAGGGTTATAGGAATGAATAGAGGATCTGGATTTAAGTCTCAAAGAGGGGATTCCAACAACTTTATTCAGGGAGTTCTTCTAAAGGTATCATTCTCCTGTGTAAGGGAAATGAGACCGGAACCTTCAGGGAAATGACCAAGGGTACAAACCCTAAGAGATCTAGTCCAAGTCACAGAATACAATTGGATAAAGTTAACCAAAAAAGGTTACACAACGTCTAGTATGGTTACACGCCATGTTCCTTGACCCCAGGTACTGCCCATGAAAATGGACCATGTCATTCGTCCAAGCTATGTAAAACCAAACTACATGGCATGTAGAAAAGGTACACGCTGTGTTACTTGACCCCGGGTACTGCCCGTACAACCAGCTCGTGTCACTCGGCTTGTTGGATAGAAAGAAACTACATGGAGTGTAGAAGAATCAAACACTGTGTCCAAGCACCTAGCCTTGCTCTGTGTATGCTGTCCATGTGCCCGTACACTGCCTCTGTCCGTGTCCGTGTCGTCTGCCCGTGTACCAGTACACGGGGTATCCCGTGTATCTGGACGGGTCTGGCCGGGGAGGAGTATACATGGCATGTCCTTGGCCATGTACCCTACCCATGTCAGTGTACTCCCAGAGTGCACGTCATGCAATTCTGCTGACTAACACATGTCGTGTAGCCCATACTACACATCATGTAGTCAGGAAATTTACAGAAGCGTCATCTTCCTCCGCGCGCCTCGGCTGTTGCTCCAGATCTTAATCCAACCATCCGATCATCACAAAACACTGGATTTGGGGTCATCCCGCCCATAAGAAACCGATTCCTTCAGTTTCGGGCTTCCGATCGGTCTTGAAAATGCATCTCAATCCGTTTGCATGAAAATTCTCGAAGAACGGGAACTTTCAAACAGCATCGATTCATCCGTTGGTGTTGTCATTGCACCTCCTCTAGGTCGCCTTGACGTTGGATCTTTGATTTCGGATCGTTGCATCAACAAACGAATGCGCAACGATCAATTTCCTCCAAGAACGCGTAGAACACAACTAAGAACACGAGGGGGAAAAACAAGAATCAAACCAGAGGGGTGAACCTTGATCGTTTTTTGTGACAATCCAGGTTTTCCGCCGTTAGATCAAAAACCAAAACAATCTCTAAAATCAAAGCCTCAAATCCCTGCATGAACTCGTCCCGCAAGAACGATCGACTCGCAGGCTAATCTGTTTGTGGATTAGTCTGCATTCATTGTGGAAATCAAAATTGTGGAAGGAAAAATCCAGAAAAAAAATCATACCTAGATCTACGGCGTTCATTGGCGATGATCCGGTCGCCGCGCCGTCTTCGCCGGAAAAATCCATCAAGAACGTCGCCGCCACGTTGGGGTTTTTTTCCAGAACTTTCCCAGATCCTCCAGGGTAATTAGGGTTATGGGGATTATAACCCTGATCCCCTGTGAAATCTCTATTTAAAAGATAAGAGATATTTGACGTAACAAGGATTTAATAAAATCTTGCTGCAGAATAAAATATCTTTATTAAATGTTTTATTACTCTTACGTCCAAAAACTAGACTTCACCACCAACTTGCGCCAGCCAACATTAGGCCTTGACTAAGGTAAAATCATTGTTCCGAACGCAACGGCGCCCTCAGATTTCTGATCCGAGAAACTGTTTGGAAGTTATTCCACTTTTTCAGGAAAACCGCACATGCGTGTTATTTAATTATTAAAATAAATTCAAACATTTGTTCCAGGCTCACCAGGCCTCGGAACTGCATGTCGTCTCAGATCCTAGTCTCGAATTAATTCCTATATAATATTAAAAAAATACATGGAGAAAACACGGGACATTACATCACACCCACCTTAGGGATTTTACGTCCCTAAAAATCCAAAACAAAGGCTACTTAGAAAGATGTGGGTACTGCATGCGAATCCGAGCCTCCTGCTCCCACATGCTCTCCTGGAGATTCATGTGCTGCCACCGGACACGCACCAAGGGAATAGCTCACCCACAAAGGATCTTCTCTTGTCGATCCTCGATCTCCACTGGGTACTCAGGAATGGTCGCTCCATCATTGATGTCCAGCTCGCCCCAGTCGATAACATGTGATCGATCACGCATGTACCTCTGTAGCTATGACACATGGAAGATGTTGTGTACCCGGTCCATCTGAGGAGGTAGAGCCAAGCGACAAGCAACCTCTCCAACTCTACTCAGAATCTAAAAAGGTCCAATTATCCTCGGAGATAGCTTGCCGCCTCATCCAAATCTCTGCAATCCCTGTCGAGGTGAGACCAGAAGGAACACATGGTATCCTTCCTCGAACTCCAAGGGTCTCCACCTCCTGTCAGCATAAGACTTCTTCCGACTCTGTGCTATCTTCATCCACTCCTAGATGACATGCACCTTCTCTATAATAGCTCTCACCATCTCTGGGCCCATGAGTGCTGACTCTCCCGAGTCAGTCCAGCAAAGTGGCGACCTATAGGGTCACCTGTACATAGCCTCGAATGGTGCCATACAAATAGTGGAATGATAACTGTTGTTCTAAGAAAATTACACCAGTGGTAGGTGATTCTCCCAGCTATGACTGAGGTCAAGAATGAAAGATCGAAGCATATCCTAAGGGACCTGGATGGTCCGCTCTGTCTGGCCATCAGTCTGGGGATGAAATGATGTGCTCAAGCATAACTGAGTCCTAAAAGCTTCCTTCAATCCCTTCCACAACCGGGATGTGAAACGAGCATCACGATCTGAAGCGATCATGGATGGAACTCCATGAAGTCGAACTATCTCCTCTACGTAGAGGTGTCCTAAGCTCTCTACTGAACTCTGCTTTCATATGGCTAGGAAGTGGGCTGACTTGGTGAGTCGATCAATGATCACCCAGATGGCATCGTGTCCCCTAGACGTACATGGTAAACCCATCACAAATTCCATGGATATTCCATCCCACTTCCACTCTGGAACCTCAAGGGGTTGTGTCAAACCTGCTGGCACCTGGTGCTCAGCCTTTACTTGTTGACAAGTTAGGAACCGAAAAACAAACTCTGCCACACTCTTCTTCATTCCTATACACCAGTACTAACATCAAAGGTCCGGATACATCTTTTCCATGCCTAGATGATCCGCCAAAGGAGATGTATGGAACTCCTGTAAAATATCCTCTCGTAACTCCAATTGTACTACCGTATTCCCTATAAAAAGAACAACGTGCTCCCCACCTTCTGAAAATCCATCATCAGCAACGCCTGTGGATACTTGATCACGTAGAGTCTCACAGCTAGCATCCTCGCATTTTGCTTCCCTGACTCGCTGTAAGAGTAGAGGGGTAACACCCATCAACTGAAGGTAATCTCCCTCATCTCCATCCACGAAGGATAATTGTAAGGAGGCCAACTGACTTGTCGCCTCATCCAGCAACTACGAACTAAATTCATGCTGAGAGCATCCGCCACTACGTTCCCCTTCCCAAGAGTATAAATGATCTCAAAGTCATAATCCTGGAGGATATCAAGCCATCTCCTCTATCTCAAATTCAGATCCATCTGAGAAAAGATATATATGAGACTCTTGTGATCAGAGTAGATGGTAAACCTCTCTCTCATCAGGTAGTGCTGCCACATCTTCAATGCTAAGACTACCGCTTCCAAATCAAGATCATGGGTCGCGTAGTTCTACTCGTGTGGCCTCAACTGACATGAGCCATAGGCAATCACTGCTTGCCTCTGCATCAGGATGCAACCAAGCCCGGTTCCTGATGCTTTGCAGAACACTACGTACTCGACACCCTCCTCTGGTAACCTCAAGATCGGGGCGCTCATCAAACTCTGTCTCAACTGCTGAAAAGATTGCTGGAATCTCTCGGTCCACCCAAAAGGCTGCCCCTTTCCGGTCAAAGCATCCATGGGTGCTGCAATCCTGGAGAAATCATGGATAAATCTCCGATAGTAGCCTAACAACCCAAGGAAACTTTGCACCTCTGTCACGCTTCAGGGTGGCTCCCATGCTAGCACTACCTCTACCATGGCTGGGTCAACTGCTACACCATCTGCTGAGATAAAGTGTCCCAGAAATTGGACCTCTTGCAACTAGAACTGACACTTCGAGAGTTTCCCATACAACTGGTTCTCTCGAAGTGTGTCCAGAACCATCCTTAGGTGTCTCGCGTACTCCTCCTCGGACGCAGAGTACACAAGGATATCATCGATGAAGACCACTACAAATCGGTCTAGATAGGGCTAAAAGATCTGGTTCGTGAGCCCCATGAACATTGCCGGGGCGTTCGTCACGCCAAAGGGCATCACCAATTACTCATAGTGACCATAGTGACATCTGAAAGCTATCTTCGGTATATCCTCCTCCCGTGCTCGCAACAGGTGATAGCCTGATCGTAGATCATTCTTTGAGAACCATCGTGCCTCTCTCAACTGGTTGAAGAGGTCATTGATCCTCGGTAGGGGATTCCGGTTCTTTACGGTCACCTTATTCAAGCACCGGTAATCCATGCATAGCCTCAAGCTCCCGTCCTCCTTCTTGGAAAACAGCACTGGGGCCGCCCAGGGTGAAACGCTGGGTCTCACAAATCCCTTCTTCTACAAGTCGTCCAACTGCACTCTCAGCTCACGAAGCTCTACAAAAGCCATCTGATATGTTGATGCTGATATCGGTGTCATTCCAGGTTGCAATTCAATGTAGAAATCTATCTCCTGATGGGGAGGTAGTCCGAGGACATCCTCCGGAAAGATGTATTCATACTCAGCCACTACTGCTAGAAACTGGAAACTCGTAACATCTGCTGCACCAAGGGCTAGGCTAGCCAACTGATGTGAAATCGGTTGTGCCCTTCTATGCATGAGTCCATCATGCACTGTCTGGGTCTCTCTTTCACCAAAAAAAGAGAACCTTGTTCCATCACTACGGACACACCACACCCTTCGCCCAAAACAGTCGATCTGGGCATGAACTATGGATAGCCAATCCATACCAAGAATGACATCATAAGGCCTCGACGCTACCACCAAGAGGTTCTAGCCGAAACTCTCACCTCCAACGGTGAGGTCACACTTTCTACAGAGGTGTTTGATCTCTGAATCTTCTCCAGTCAGTGTTTATATGTGTAAGGGTCGAGTCAACGACTCAACAGGAATCTCAAGGTCTCGAAGAAGATAAGCAGCCAGAAAGGAATGACTATCACCTGTGTCTATCAGTACAGCATCCAAAGTAGAAAAGACATAGATAGTACCTCTAATCATTCTAGGAGTACCTGGGTCATAAGCCTCTGCCACCTGCAGCTGTCCCTGCCTCTGTCCACCATCCCCCTAAGCCTGGGGTGGACCTCCTGGGAATAGTGGTGGTAAAGGGTCAAAACGCCGACCACCACCAGCTGCTCTCCCAGCTCCTCTACCGCATCCGCCACCTCGCAGATCTGTCTTCTCCACACGTTGCCTCTGCCTCGGTGGTCCATCCACTTCCCCTGTGTCAGTAGTACGGTGGGTCAGACAATATCGAGCGAGATGTCCCCTGCCATCACATGAGTAGCATCGCCTCTCTCGAGGCAGGATGGATGCACCCTGCGAACCATGTATGGCAGATCCCCTATCCTGGGATCTCCTCTGGAAACATCTCCCATGCCTGGGTCCCTGACGTCGGCTCCCCGCTGCCGAGGTCTCCGCTCCAGGTCGCCCACTACTGACAACTGCCGGCTGTCTCTACACTACCAAGAAGCTCTCAACCACCAAAGCCCACTCAAGCACTCCAGCATAAGTGGGGATGCTCATAGGGATGATTCTATCTAGATATATCTGCTCAAACCCTAATTGAAAGTCCGAGATCCGAAGTACTGATCTCTGACCATATCCATCGAGTACCACGAAAGGTCGGTAAACCTCGACGAATAGTCATCCACCGTCATGGTTCCCTACTGAAGCTGAAGAATCTCTTGTATGCGTACTTCTCTCAGGGTAACCAGTGAAAACTCATCTTTGAAGAGATGCTCAAACTCTGACCATGCAAGAGTCGCCTCATCATGTGTCTGGATAACCAAACTCCACCATCGTCATGTCGATCCCTACAGAAGGCTCACTGCCAGGATCACCATCTGGTCTGCTGGTGTCCTGACCAAATGGAAGACTCTGGCCACTGCCTCAAGCTAGTCCTCTGCTGCCTGAGGATCATGCTCGCCTCGAAACCTGAGGGGTATTTGTCTCTGAAACTCGTGCAGTGCGCTCAGCCAGCGCTCCTCCTCCACTGGTACAAGAGGCACTAAACACTGCTCCATAGGTGGCGGGATAACTGGCACACCACCTGATGGTAAAACTGGGGGATCTGATCCCTGTATAAAAGATTCATCACTGAGGGGGTCATCCTCATGATCGAGCTGCTGGATCCTAGCGGGTACGCATCATGGAGGCATCCTATAAAGAAACAAGATGCATCTCAGTCAGTGAGTATATCTGGAGAGCTGACTCAAGAAGGACATGGAAACCACAACCCATTTTTATATGATGCATATACCACTATTTTTCCCCTGAAACTAGTGTTCTCATGCTCTAAGTCGAAAAGCAAGTTATCAGAGTCCTGGTGTATGGATACATCGGCTTCCCGCACCAACACTGGGATCCCTGGCCTGAAAGCCGAACTCAAAACACTTAACACTGTTTCCACAAACCAACTCACAAACTCTCGGTCCTAAGGTTGAACTGAAATTCCTTTGATACCACTCTGTCACAACCCGTCCCAGTGGGGCCTGAGCTGCAACTCCCCAATCCCACCTCCAATAGGCCAGGGGCTGGTGACTATCACCGAGTAGGGATGATACTAACATGGGATACATTGCCTGTAAACCTGTACACACGCACACATATCTCCAAGCCCACAAAGCTGAAATGTAAAAACTACTAAGAAATGGAAAAGATGCATGCATACACTAAAACCCAACCAACAGAGTACGACAGGAAAGTAAAGTATAGCAAGTTTAAAACCTAGGGCCAAAAGTACAAGCCCACAAAAAATAAAGTCTGTAACAAAGTCCAACCTTTAAGTAAAGGTACTAGGACTGCAATCTGTAGTTGAAGGAACACACCTTGGCTAGCCTGATCTCACTGAGTGTCGTTCGGCCCTGGTCCACCTAGAATCTTTTCAATGGCTCGCTCGTCTACACAAGACACGAGACGTGTAGGAAAAGCCCATACAGGGGTGAGCATAACAATACCCAGTAGGACACCCCGAAACCACAAAGGAAATAAAACAAGAGAAAATACCATAAAATAAAGATACAGTCAGCTCCACACAGTATTTGTCTATAGAACATATAATAAGAAATATCCAGATATACTCATACACAAACAACCATCGTGATACTTCCACTAGGATCCAGCTCGAAGATTCCACTAAGCATGCAACTGGGAGAACACACTCCTAGGTCTAAAGAGAGAGGTATGAAGTACTCATTCCAGGAGAACATACTCCACAAGTACCTTGAGAACATGATGCTCAGATGAGGATCACAACCAAGTCATGGGGTGATTCTAACAACTCATTCTGAGCTAATGCACTAAGCAGAGGATCGGTGCCCGGGTAAAGTTGGTCATGTCGATACCAAGAAATATACCTAGGGTTCCAGGAATGAATAGTGGATCCAGCTCTAAGTCTCACATAGGGGATTCCAACTACTCTATTTAGGGAGTTCTGCTGAATTTTTCATACTCTTGTGTAAAGGAAATGATACTGGAACCTTTAGGGAAAAGACCAAGGGTACGAACCCTAAGAGAACTAGTCCAAGTCACAGAAGACAAGTGGCTAAAGTCAACCAGAAAAGGTTACATGACGTGTAGTATGGTTACACTCCATGTTCCTTGACCCCGGGTACTTTCCGTGTAAACGGCCCATGTCATTCATCCAAGCCATGTAAAACAAAACTACAAGGCATATAGAAAAGGTACATGTCATGTTCCTTGACCCCAGGTACTGCCCATGTAACCGGCCCGTGTCACTCGGCTGGTGGTATAGAAAGAGACTACACGGCATGTAGAATAATCACACACCATGTCCAAGCACCTGGGCTCGCTCCGCGTACGTAGGGCATGTGCCCGTACACGGCCTTTTTCGGTGTCCCTGTCGCCTGCCCGTGTACCAGTACACAGGGTATCCCGTGTATCTGGATGGGTCTGGCCGGGGAGGGGTATACATGGTGTGTCCTTGGCCGTGTACCCTACCTGTGTCTGTGTAATCCCATAGTGCACGTCATGCAATTCCACTGATGAACACACACTGTGTATCCCATACTACACGCCGTGTAGTCGGGAAATTTACAAAAGCGCTGTCTTCCTCCGCGTGCCTCGGCTGTTGCTCCGGATCTTGATCTAACCGTTCGATCATCACCAAACTCTGGATTTGGGGTCGTACCACCCCTAAGAAACTAATTTCGTCAGTTTCGGGCATCCGATCAGTCTTGAAAATGAATCTCGATCCGTCCGCACGAAAACGCTCGAAGAACAGGAACTTTCGAACCGCATCGATTCATCCGTCGTCGTTGTCATCGCACCTCCACTAGGTCGCCTCGACGTTGGATCGTTGATTTCGGATTGTTGCGTCATCAAACGAATGTGAAACCATTGATTTCCTCCAATAACGTGCAGAACACAACTAAGAACGTGAGGGGGGTAAACAAGAATCAAACAAGAGGGGCGAACCTCGATTGTTGTTTGTAACGATACGGGTTTGACGCCATTAGATCGAAAACCAAAACCATCTCAAGAATCAAAGCATCAAATCCTCACATGAACCCGACTCGGAGGAACGATTAACCCACGGGCTAATCTGTTCATGGATTAGTCTTTGTTCATCGTGGAAATCAAAAACGGGGAAGGAAAAATCAAGACAAACATCCTACCTGGATCCACGACGTTCATTGGCGATGATCTGGTCGACGCGTCTTCATCGCCGGTGAAATCTGTTAAGAACGTCGCCACCGCATTGGGGTTTTCCTCCAGAACATTCCCAGAGCCTCCAGGGTAATCAAGGTTATGGGGATTGTAACCCTGATCTCCTACAAAATCTCTATTTAAAAGATAAGAGATATTTGATGTAACAAGAATTTAATAAAATCTCGCTGTAGAATAAAATATCTTTATTAAATATTTTATTACTCTTACGTCCAAAAACTATACTTCACCACCGACTTGCGTCGGCCAACATTAGGCCTTGCCTAAGGTAAAATCGTTGTTCTGAACGCAATGGAGCCCTCGGATTTTTGATCTGGGGAACTGTTCGGATGTTATTCCACTTTTTTTGGAAAACCGCACGTGCGCATTATTGAATTATTAAAATAAATTCAAACATTTGTTCCAGTCTCACCGGGCCTCGGAACTGCACGCCATCTCAAATCCTGGTCTCAAATTAATTCCCATATAATATTAAAATAATACTTGGAGAAAACCTGGGAAATTACAGGTAGGGTCTAATTAGGTATGCCGACTAGATCATCTAGCTCCCGTACCCCCCCCCCCCCCGGCGTACGAACACCCCGAGTGCTGGGACCACTACTCAGATGCTCATCAAATAATTGTCTCCTAGTAGATGGATCTTGAAAAAATGTTTAAAAAAATTAATCACATGAAATTATATATAATTTAAATAAATATATCTGAAATAAAATACTCACTACAGGCACTAGTTGGGGAATACCTAGCTCAGTCATGTGATGATTCTTTTCCATAATTTGTTTATGTCGCCTCTCTTCAATTGGTTTCACTTTCTGTATTTGAAAACTAATATGAAAGTTAGTATAAAATGATAACTAATGTGTAACCCAAAAAACAAAATAAATGAAAGGGAAAAGAAATTGTCAAAATTAAGGAAAATGTAATTTCTTTTTCTCGGGTAGATGATGTAGGTTTCAATATTAAATCAGTTTGAATAGAACCAACCTTAACAACCCAACTCGAGGTAAACCAAAAGAATTGAGAACTTGAATAGATGATTTTATATATTTCCCACCACATATTCAAGTTCACAGTCAACTCTGAAAATTGAGCTATTGGAGTCATCAAAAGAAATAAATGGATTGGTTCCAATGGCAATAGGGATGGTGTCAATTCCATCATCACCATCATCAAAAATGTTTCTTGGAATCACTTCAACAATGACACCAAATTCAGGTTGAAGTTGTTCATTGACATAAAAAACTTGTTTAACTATTGATGCTAATACATATGGTTCTTCAGTAACAAGAGTACGAGTCATATTAATTACATTAAATCTACAATCATCAAGAAATGTGCCATGTCTCATCATTAAATCAAACCAATGGCATTTAATCATCGTGACTCGTCCATGAGAGTAATAATCCAACATTATTATTTTTTCAACGACTCCATAATAACCCACATTTTCAAATCACAGTCTACTATTTGATGCACTGGCATAAAAATATGATGTGGAAGTAACCATAATACCATCATTTTGTGTTCTCATGTTCCTTTCTCATTCCGTGACAATAAATTTGTACCCATTGATAATAATTGATTTACATTCATGAACCACGGTATTAGGACCAAAAGTTGATGCTCTTACTTCCTTGGAGATAGAGTCAGCAGGAAAAATCAATACCTACAATATAAATGAATATTAAACTTAATTAAATATTGATTTAATTATTTTAAATAGTAATATGTTTACCTTCAATTTTAACCAAGCAGAAAACTATTTACTATACAAAGTCTCCCTCCTTCTCAAAGATAAATAACGATGCTTTCTATTTATCATATTTTTATCTTCCATATGGATAAAAAAATTAATAGTTTAGAATATATATATTTAAGACATACATATTCAATTTAGTTACCTGATGTAGTCATCGAACAAATCACAGTTGAACAAAACTATGCGATGTTCCATCTCCCGCTCTTCAAGGATTAATGTCTTCAATGTATATGATCCAAGAATTCCTCCTGTTTGAGGAAGTTATAGAAAACTAGGTTCAATTTTCTCATACTATTCTTCTTCATTTCTCATTGGTTTGTTCATTATTGTAGTAAGATCTGACAAATACATTGAGCAGAAATCCATACATTCTTGATCCAAGTAACCGTTCTAGATAGAACCTTTGGGATGATTCATGTTTTGGACATAAGACTTTAATTTGTACATATTTATTTCAGTTGGATACATCCAACAAAAAGATATAGGTCCTATGAGAAGTATTTTAGTAGGAATATGGACAGTCAAATGCAACATGCATGTGAAAAATGATGGAGGAAATATTTTCTCCAACTCACACAAAATTAATGGGGAATCCGTCAACATTTTTTGCATGAATGACTTGGACAATTTCTCAGCACAAAGATCTCTAAACAAATGGCACAACCGAATAATAGTCACCCTTATATTATTGGAAAAACGATTACGTATTTATATTAGAATAAACTCATGCAGAAGAACGTGATAATCATGAGTCTTAAAATATTTTTAACTTCAACTCTCTTCTATTGAGCCATTTAGATATATTTCTTGAATAGCCATCACGAAATCTAATAGTCTTTAATACTTCCAAAAATTGTTTTATTTTTTGTAGGTGTCATCACATAAAAATCACATGGAAGTTGCCATTTATTTTCACTGATACACACAGGATGCAATTCTGGTCTGATGCCCCAATCCACCAAGTCACGACGAGACCGTAAATCATCTTTTGTCTTTCCCTTAAAATTTCGAAGTATCAAAAGAAACATTACACATATATTCTTTTCAATGTACATTACGTCTAAGCAATAACATAACAAATTGGTTAACCAATAAGGCAAATCAAAAAAGATACTCGTCTTCCTCCAATTGTAACAGGTTTCAGTGGAAACATTCTTTCTCTTTCCAGATTTCATTTTACCCTTCCCGAATGAAGAACTAAAATCTTTCACTTCATTAAGAACATTAGTTCTAGACATAAGATGAGGTGGATCATCAGTCTCTATGGTATTATCAAATCTTCGATGATTATTTCTATATGGATGGTCTATTGTAAGAATCGTCGATGTCCCATAAAATTGAAACTACAGTGATGTTTTAGTATTCTGGATCTTGTATTCTTCATTAAAATAAGACATGATAGGTTTCCCTTCGTGCTTCATCCATACATCATTGAATAAGTTGGAAAAGCATTGATCATCGACATAAGTGTAGCACACATCTGAAATATGTCTTTCTAATATGCATCTTATGGGTGCACACCCACATCTCAAAGATGTTTCAACTCTTTTATTAAAGGTTTCTTGTATACGTCAATATAAATGCTGGGATCAGAAGGGCCAGATATGAGTATACTCCTGAAAGTGAAAGTTTTTTTCATACACAACCATGGGGGAAGATTATAAATGTGTATAAAAAATGGCCATGTGCAGTGCGAAGTAAGAATCTGCCCAAATAGATTAAAACCATCGTATGAAAGACCCAACCTCACATTACGCACATCAGCTGCAAAATCAGGATATCGAGCATCAAATCTCTTCCATGAAAATCCATCTGTTGGGTGAACCAACTCATCATTAGTCGTCTTTCTCTCGATATCATTCCATCTCATTTTTCTTGATATTTCATCAGACATAAAAAGATTCTGGAGTCTGGGGATCAATGGAAAGTGCCACATTACTTTCTCTGGCATGTCGGATGATGTTCCATCAGATTTTGACTTCTAGCGGGTTGTGACACATTTTCTAAAATCATTTCGTTCAGTGGTTTCCTCCCAGAATAAACTAGAATATTTTGGGCAAGCATGAATTTTGTTTCATGAAAATCCAAGTTCCTCAACTAACTTCCATGCCATATAGTGGTTTGAGGGAATATGTGCATCATCTGGAAGAAAATCCTTCAAGAAGGTAAGAATGTAATCGATTGTTGTATTATAAATCCCATACATAGTTTTCCCATGAAATAATCAGATTAAAAATTATAGATTTTTCATTTTATCTCATTATTGATATACTGGATTCGTGGCCGCATCATTTGAATTTTTCACCCTAAGAATATCATCATATTCATTAGATGCATCATCTTTCCTCAAATCAAAGTCTTCTTGATTTGAAATCCTTTCTTTTTCATGATGACGAATAAATGGAAACCGGTTATCTAACAAATTCTCTAGTCTAGTCCTTTCAATTCGATCATCAGAAATTTGAGATTTCATTTTCTCCCCATTGTGATACCACACATAGTAGTTTGCTTGAAAACCATATGTGGTTATGTGGTAGCTGACTTCTTCAAGACTCAACCAAGGTCTACCAACACAATTGGAACATGGTAAGTGTATGCAACCACTATCTAAAGCATTGTGAAATGAAAAATCCAAAAATATCTCTAAATTGTTTTGAAAATCACTTAATATTTGATCAGTTTCATACATCCAAATTCTATCCATTCTGTAAAAATAATTTTTATAAGTCATTTCTTCATAAGAAAATCAATAAGATTTATGTTTAATCAAAAACATATTTAAGTAAATGATAAAGGAAGGAGTTTCTTGTTGAAGTAGTGAACTATTAAAACAATTTAAAGATATAATAATTCCATTATGTGTGCCTAAATTGGAGGTGAGATTTGTTTTGTAATTTTTTCATTTATCACATACAAGAAGACACCATAGACCTAACAGAACATTGTTCAAGATATTACAAAGTAAAGGATTTTCATGAAAGATGAAGAATGTGTAAAGAGAGTTTTTTAAATAAGTAATTGATGCTAAAAAATAGAAATATTGTGAAAAGTTATTACTTTTCATAACACTCAAACTAATGTCCACAGAAAGTACCATATCACCCCACTAAAAAAAGGAAAACCACATATCTCATAGAAAATACCATATCCATCCATTCTATACAAGTTCTATTTTGTTTTATCTCACATACGAATAATGATTTTTGGGATTGAAATAGAGTGGATCATGATCTTTGTGTTCAAAAAAGGAAGAGATAAAAAAAACTTCATTTGTGTAAAGAATAATAATCCCATAGTCCTCTTGATATTTGAACCACAAATTCATGATTTTCAAGATGAACTTGTATCCATGAAACCATATGAGAAGCACGATTCAAAACATGTGTTTTTTTTTCTTTTCCCATGCATTTTGAGAAACCCCAAATCCGTGAAAATGTTCATTGTGTTTTAGAAAGGTGATTGAATAACTCATGTATCATGTTGAAGGCAGAATGATTAATGGTTATATTAGGAAAATTAATATTCATTAATATTGAGGATTTGGAATTCTATGAATTAGTTTCATGAAGAAGGAAGAAGTACTAAGTGGAAGAAGGATAGGTCCCACTGAGAGTTCCCTTTGTAGATATTTTATTCATAAAGAACATTAGATTGTATGGTTAAGTATTTCTTATTTCTTCTGTGAAAAATAATTAGGGACCATATACTATTTTGTAAAGTTGAAGAAGATACTCCATATGTTCTATTGCGAAAAGGATAAGTGAAAAGTGTGTCATTTTATATATATAATGATTTTGATAGAAACATGATATATAATTGTTATGTAACACACATAGTGTACAAAAATGAAGATGAATAAGATCTTCATGTTTGACATGATCTTAATTAAAGGAGTGATTTTCATTAAATACTATGAATAAATATTACAAACAATTTCATATGAGTTCATATACATGAAGCGGTAATATTTGGAGCATTGAGTTTAAAAAAAAAAGAACTATGAATCTTTAAAATTAGATCACAAGAAAGAGATCATGCCCTTATAAATGTATATGTGTAATGAAAACATTAATTGGACAATGTGTACATTGATGTAGTGATTTGAATACACAATTTGTGAAGGGATTAGTGAATCATAAAATTTTTCAAAATCCCTAGAAATAAGGGAAAATGATGTGATCTTTCTAAATTGTGAAATAAATGGAGAAATGTTGAGAATAGAAGGATATACTTAGCTAATATAAGAAGAGGTTGAATGATTCTAACCTGAATTGGGGCATTGCAGCTGATCGGATGGAAGAGGTTCACCTAGGCGGGCGCTTCTGGGAGTCGGGGGAATGTGATTCTAGAAATCAAGAGCTTCTAGTAGTTGGAGGAATGTGGTTCTGTTTAAATGAATTTGGGGTGGGGGCTTTTCCCAACGGTTATTAAAAACTGTTTGGAAAAGCATGTATTTCCTAACGGTTTCTTAAAACCTTTGGGAAATCCTTCCCTAACCACAACTTTACCAATTGTTTATTAAAACCATTGGAAAAGGACACCTATACCAACAGTTATTTTGAGCTGTTGTTATAAAAGTGTTTGGAAAGCTATCCTTTCCAATAGTGTTCTTTGGTTATTTTGGACAGTTATAAGTTATATCAAATTCAAATGACAATTAATCATCATAATAATTTCTATTATAGTCAATTAATAGTGATCTTATGATTAGTATATATTAAGAGTTATCAAAAATCTAATTGATGCAGATAATGGAACATATGGCCTCGATCAATTGGAATAAACCCTATGAAACCTATTTATCAGAGCCTTTAAGGGAGATAGTGTCTCTGGGATTTTCCCTAGACCAATCTTAATTATAGATTCAATAACTAAATCATGAGTGAAATCAACTACCAATAAAGTTCAATCACATGGATATCATTGCCCAAACCATGTTCATCGGACCACCCCTAGAAAATCTAACTATCGCACACCTTACCCTAAGGGAGTTCACTGGTGTAATAAAGGGATGTGTATCTCAACCCTAAAATCTTGAATATTTAAATTTTATTTTATATGAAATAAGGATTATATTTATTCTTTATTTATTTTACATTATAAATAATTAAATAATTAGTTTGATGAAAATTAGATTTCAATATGAAAAAACATAAAATTGTATTTTTTGGATAATAAGAAAACTCAATTAAGAAATTCATTTTAATGAATTCATTAATTTTTAAAATGAATTATATTTGAATAAGATATTATTATTAAATACTATTTATTAAGTATAGTTGATAATATTATTTTAAGAAGGCAATAATAATTTTTATAAGGGTCAGAAAACTATTATAATAAAAAACGAGTATTTTTTAATAAATAGGGAGTTTGATTTAAAAAAAATAAAATTTTAAATTTAGAGATTTATTTGTATAATATAAATATTAATTTTTTATTTACCACATTGATTTTATCCCACAAAAATTTTGTCAAATTTTTTTGAGACATGTGAATTTTTGGTTAAAAATTAAATATGGTATAAATATACAGTGCGTATTAAGACGTCATAATGACCCCAAAGTGATGTAATACGTATCATAAAAAGTTTAATCAACCAAATATATGTTTAAAATTTAATATAATATTTCTTTGAAGTTATTTATTTTTAATTTTATAAACTCTTTATGAATCCTCCAAAACCTATATTATATTTTTATGGTTTTAAAATCAATTCTTTGTAAACATGACTCACTTCCACATCACCAAAGATAATATTTTAAGGAGTTACATTAATATCCTTATAAAATAATTAAAACCACTCCTATTTTTTAGAATACATTGGAAAAATCTTAGGATGGTTTTCATTTTTTATTAATTTATTATAAAGAGTCGAAAACCTAAGATTGGAAAATAATAATGAACAACCCTATCTTTTCCTTTATAATCCCACCCAAGATCCAATTTATATTCACTAAAAAAACTTGTATAATGTAATAAATCTACCCTTAACCATCTATATTCCTCCAAAGTTTCCCCCAAACTCTCAATAAACTCCTTCAAGCTTTTGGAAACACCCTCTCAAGTAAGGGATCCTCTCATTCTTCTCTTTATTTCAGAACATACTTGACTTTACACCATTTTATTTTTAATTCATAATATTGGGGTACTTTTTCAAAATGAATAATACTTTAATTTTGATATAAAAATAATTATAGACCACTTTATCTCTTATTAAACCATTTTATGAATATTTGAGTACTATCGTTGGGCTGCCAAAACTATTCTGTGATTTTTCCATGAAAATCATTTATTCAAGAACTCATTTTGTCTTATGTATTTTAATTCCCAATTTTTAAAGTTGTGTTATTTTATTACATATCTATATTAATTACCTTATTATGTAAAATTTCTAAAATACCCATTTCACTCTCATTAACCCATCCCATGAACCTTTATGTGCCCCTGTTAGTAGCCATAATTATTATGTGATTTTCCATGAAAAATAATTCTAAAGTGTATACCCATACCCATTTACACTCAAGGGTATTCATCTGGTTGTA
Source organism: Viscum album (assembly GCA_963277665.1). Classification (NCBI taxonomy): domain Eukaryota; kingdom Viridiplantae; phylum Streptophyta; class Magnoliopsida; order Santalales; family Viscaceae; genus Viscum; species Viscum album. The sequence goes on along the minus strand of OY728126.1, from coordinate 761,266,615 downwards.
ACTATATATAATTTATTTGGTAATTCCATTTATTTACCCCATATTTTTTAATTATGTGATTAAATGTGATGAAGTGTGTTCTTATGTTGAATGATCTATATGGAACACTTATGCATATACATAGTATGCTTATGATGGATTCCCTCAGATAGAACTCTAATGCATTGGGTAATGTTTTAGTCTCATGATATTCCATGTAAGGTATGTGGTAGGTTATACTAATATTACTATTTTGTGATTTTTAGTGTTTAATCTTGAATTATTCTTATGATTCCATGTCTTAAGTTGTTTCCACGTACCCAAGTTTCCTTTATTCTATCATGTCATACCATGCCTCATTGTTAATGATTATGATTATAACCTCTTATGTTACATTTTTATGTTTCATGGACCACATGTATTTATTTACCTAATTATATTATTTTTAATTCCCTTATTAGGATTTATAGATTACCTATTTTATATGTATATCCCCAGGTTATCCAGTGTAGTTTTAGAAGAATAGTGTAAATTTAAAATCATGTTAATGAAGTTTTAAATAATGTTTTTGTATCATAGTATTATGATTTTTTGTCATGTACCTAATCTCCCAATTACACTAGGACACTCAATATTTCAGTTTGTATTAAGTGTAGTTTTATGTAATAAATAATTAATTAATGTTTATTAAAGATATGTTTTGTAATTATTTTTATTAAAGGAAATTCTAGTTATTTTTGGGATTAGGATTAAAAGACTCTAGTAAAAGGATAATGAGTCTATCGGGGTGTATAAGGAAAACATTACAATACTTTCATGATATTACCCCAGATTTGTAGTCACCCTTTAATTTAAAGTTTACTATTTCATTTTTGGGGTGAATTTGAGTATATGAAAATCATTGCAAATTTAGGATTTTGATAGTTATGAGGAAATTGTCTAATGTACCCTCAAATTCAAAATACTGATCAGAGAATCTCAAGGGTCTCATGAGGATCTGAGGAGGAAAGTGGAGTTTAATTCTATTGGTGTGATGGACAAATATAATGGTGTAAAGAAATTAAAATATGCCACTTTTCAAAATTTTGGTAATAATAACCCTAAAAATTTCTTTAAGGGGACATGGAAATGTTTTAGGGGTGGAAAGGAAGGACACCTAGCTAGCTATTTTCAACAGGAAAATACCCACCAATACGATGGAAGAGAGAAATGATCCAATCAAACCTCACCCTAATGTCTAATATTTAAAATATAATAAATAAAGACATTATGATAACCACTAACCTAAGACAATTATAGCGACTCTAGCCTTTTACACACATCATTACATGATTTTAATCATAATACAACATCATATTACAAGCCAATGATCGTAAAGTCTAGTGTCTTGGAAGAGTAGGTACATAAAACATAAAACATGGGACTAAAAAATTCTTTATTTAGTCTTCATAAAGATCTCCTAACATCAATTATGTTCATACATCTTTATAGGATAACCTGGGGATAATTGAACAAAGTGATAAGCTAAAAGCCCAGTAAGGGAATAAACATAACAGTAAAGCTTTTTCACATAAGATATAAGGCATGACATAATGATATAAAAAAGCATGGAACATATAGAATCATAATAAATAAACATGGTATCATATAAAAATGGATTAATAGTAACGTGGAAGTAATATAAAAAAAATATCATGATTCAAGCTCGTTTCACAAAGAGTAGAACAAGTCAAGGTTAACCACCAATACCACAACATGTGGTAGCCCAAGTCAAGGCTAATCGCTAATACCGTTGCACATAATGTCTCATGAGACTTAACTTTACCCAATTCATTGTAGTTCAATCTAGGAACACCCTACATATCATGTTCATGAATATTCTTACAGCATATATTATCATACATAATCAATCATACATAAACATAAGGGTCACCCATTGTTAGAATTGGGTATCATAATCATGTCATAAGGCATAAAAAATGGGAGTTTCATAAAAATATCGCTGAAGAAAAGGTATTAGATCATGAAAGTACAATAATATTTTATAATAGGAATGTATCATGAAAATTGATCTCAAATTGAAGTAATAACTTGTAAAAGATTACTTAAGAAACTTTATAATTAAAATATTTTAGTGTTGTTAAAGGAAAATATCACATGTCATTTAAAACATAAAAGGGAATAATTTTTTATATAAAACCATAAGTAAATGAAGAATGTTTTAATGATAAAAATATTCATTTTATAAACCAATGTTTTCTAAAAAACATATTATATTGTGTACTTGAAAAGGGTAATAATTCGAGAAGTTCCCTTAAAACGGGTTTGCTTATCATGAAGTATTGAGGAGAGAATCATTTAAAAATATTTATATCACAAAAAGAGAATTATGGATGGATATTGAAACATGGATTTGGAGAATATAATCAGAATTTAGAATAAGTTTATAAAAATAAAATATGACTTTATTTGGGTAAAAAGAAAGATAGAATAACCCGAAGGAAAAATAGAGGTTCGGGTAGAGTCCCTTACCTTAAGTACAAAGGTGTACTTCACTTGATCTTAATATCCTAGATAACCAAATTAAATTCATTAATTAGTATTTATAGATCCTCTTATTCATGAAATTGATTTATTATCACCTTATTAAGATCATTCATGACCATTTTTATGGGTTAAGATGTTCAATTTCATTGTTGGGGAGCATTTTTTTCCTTGGTTTTCATGATTATTTTACTTATATACATGTAAGGATAAACATGTAAGATGATAATGGTTTCAGAAAATTTAATATTTATTTTATTAGTGAACATAAATAATATTACATGGTTATAAAATTCATTTGGTTATTTGGATTTAAGATGAATCATTATATAAAACTTTAAAGATAATAGTTTCAGTTAATTGGTAGTTTTTTATCGCAATGATCAAATTTTTCTTTATGAATTAACATAATGAACAAAAAGAATATTTCAAAACATTAAATAAGTTATAAAAAAAATATTATAGTCTGTTTCTACCATCAAAATGGTTTCATGATAGAATTTAATTCAGAAATAGAAATTGAAAACTCGTCGTCCTTGAATGTGATAAATTAACACATCTTGGGTGGTGTTTTCATTTATAATATAAAGGAAGGGAAAAAGATATATGATGATTAATTATTCTATTATCAAAAAAAATCCATTACATTTAAGTTATTAGAGTTAGCATAAAATTTTGATGAAATTATGTGAGGAAATAAAAAGAAGAAAATGGAACTTAAAATAAAATAAACGAAATGAAAAGTGGAATTTACATATTGAATATATCTTCCTAGAGAACCTCTTTAGGGAGTGTATTTGGAAATTTTAATATAAAAAGGGATAATAGACATGGTATAGGGTCATAGGTAGGGATTTGAGTATAATTTGGACTAGTAACAAGGCTTTAGAGGAGTAAAGAGAAGAGGGGTTGAGGTTGGTTTTTATAATGGAGGAGAAGAGGGGTCTCCCATTATTTTAATCATTAGTTTTATATTTTTTATAAAGATTGTGATTATAATTGATTGAACTGAAAAAATAGTAAATATATAATTTGAGTTCAAACCAATGACCATTTACATCATCCATGAGTCAATCAGGATGCCAAAATTCATTTATTGAGCATTTATCGTAAATTATCATATTTTACTATCCATCGAAAATTCATGTATTTTGGAAAAATACCAAAAATTCACCCCAGAAATTTTTCTATATGTAGAATTCAAAAATAAACTCCATTTTAGGAAAATAATTTCCTAAATGTATAAATTTTAATTTTTAATTAATATCATAATTTAATTGAAAATCCCAATTTTAAAATTAAAAGTGCTTTTCTAACACTTGGAAACTTTAATTAAGGTATCTTAAAATTATGTTATTATAATAAGTCATAAAAATAATTATTTATTAATACATTTTATAAAAATAAAATTTCTTTTAAATTATTAAATTAATCATAAAATTTAAATTAAATATACATGACTTAAAAAAATACCAACAATTAATTAATTATTTTTAAAATATTTGATTACTTATACTATGATATGATTATATTATATTTTCACTTATATGATGGATAAATTTTATTTATACATTCATTAGTTAGGTTAATATTCAATATTTCAGTTTAGTATTCAAGAGGGTCACATTACTATTCCAAAGGTCATGTTACTATTTCATCGGTATACGTTCCATAACTTCTAGAGATACTCTTTATTTCACTCATTATTCATTTATATGGTTTGTATTGTGTTATATATTCAATATTATGCACCCCATAGGGCGCAGTTCAGTGGTTTCGCCCCTGCTGTACCTGTGGTGGTGAGTTGAGGAGGTCCTGGTTTTGAGGCTCTGCGTTTGCAGATTTTCCTCCCTTTGTTCCCCTCCCCCTGAACAACCATGTATATTCAATAGTATGTGATTATTATATAATACATAATTATAAGAATGGAATTCTATTGATAAAACATTAGGTAGTTAAATTCTTCCCCCCTTATGACATTTCTCCCTTGAAATTTCGTTTTACATTATAAGCCATAAACAGGTGTGGGTACTTTTCCTTTATAACTTCCTTCAGTTCCCATGATTCCTCTTCATACATATGGTTCTTCCCTAGTACTTAGACCAGGTGAGTAGTCTTATAACATAGAACTTTATCTCTATGATCCAAGATATTCACTAGCTTCTCCTTTTAAGAAACATCATTCTATAATTGTATCACATCTAAAGAGAGTACTTGTGAAGGATCTGGTATGTACTTTCTTATGAGGGATATCTGAAATACATTGTGTACTTTAGAAATAGTAGGTGGAAGTTATAGTTTATAGGCCACAACTCCAAAATGATCACGGATCTAAAAGGGACAAATGTACCTAGGACTTAGCTTTCCTTTCTTCCCAAACCTCATGACCATTTTCTATGGAGATATTTAGAGGAATACTGTTTCTCCAACTTAAAACTCATGGTCTCATAGATGATTGTCTACATTACTCTTCTATCAAATCAGGGCTACCATGATTTTCTTCTGAATGGTTTTCACCTTCTCCACCATTTCTTCAACCATTTCAGTTCCATTTAGCTTATGCTCACTGACTTCATCCCATCACACTAGTGTTATGCACCTTTTCCCATAAAGGGATTCATATGGTTCCATTTGGATGATCAAGTAGAATTTATTGTTGAAATAGAATTAGACCAGTGGAAATTGTTAGTATCATCCTCTTTTTAAGTCCATAGAACACTCTCTAAATATATATTTCAATTTATAAATAGTTCACTCAGAATGGCCATCAGTTTGAGGATGATAGGTTGTACTAGAGTTCATTTCAGTGCAAATAGCATATTGGATACTTTTATAGAACTTCAAGGTGAATCTTGAATCTCTATCAGATTTAATAGATAGTGGTAATCCATGCAGCCTCACCACTACATTGATATATATCCTTTCAAGTTTATCTCATAATAAGTTCTCTCGAATGGAGATAAAGTGGTATGTCTTTATAAAGTAATCCAGAATGACCCATATATAATTTTTTCTTCTGGATGTCCTTAGAATTCAAGTGGAAAAGTCCATGATAATGTTCTCCTACTTCCACGTTGGTATGGGTAGTGTTTGGATCACCCCCTTATACATTTTCCTTTCATACTTTACTTGTTGACATACTAGGAAATTTGATGTATATTCAGCAATCTCCTTCTTCATATTGTCCCACCAAAAGTTCTCTCAGAGATCTTGATACATCTTTGTGCTCCCTAAGTGAATAGAGAAGGTTAATCTATATATTTCATTCAAAAGATCCATCTTTATATCTTTATTGGATGGTACACATAATTGTGACCCAAATATTACAAATCCTTCATCGAAAATATTTAACTCAGAGGATTTCCCATTTCTATAATCTTCTACTCTTTTCATAATTTCCACATCTCTTCATTGAGTATCCCTTAGTTTCTTCATGAGGGATAATTGCGTAGTAATTTGATAAAGTATTCATGACGTTCCTCCCTTAAGGATTTACATGTCCATTCTCTATAAATCTAAGAATAATGGATCTTTTTCAATCTTCATAATTGATAAATATGTAGGATCATTTCTATTTATAGCATCTTCCACCTTATTTTCCATACCATGATGGTAGTGGATTGAGCAGTCATAATCCTTGATGATCTCTAACCATATTCACTGGTGCATATTAATATAATTTTATATTAATATACATTTGAGACTCTTGTGATCATTATATATCTCACACTTCTCCCAATTGAGATAATGCCACCAGATTTTCAAAGAAAAGATCACAGCTTCCAACTCCAGATCATGTGTGGGATATTTTTTCATATAGATTTTAAATTATCTTGATGTGTAGTCTATCACTTTATATTTTTTTCATTGGTAAACATCATAAACCTTTCTTTGAAGAATAATTTTACACCACAAAGATTTCTCCACTTGTTGGGAGTGTGAGTACTGGCATAGTGATAAGCCTCTTTTTGATCTACTTAAATCTATCCTCACATTATTCAGTCCAGAAAAACATCCACTAGTTAAAATAATATATTTAGCATTGATTGTTTTACATCGGTTAAAAGAAAATGACAAAAAATAGTAAAGATAAAACTTTTTAAAATCACTTTTCATAAAAACTGACACCAAAAAATAAAACTTTAAGGTTTTCAGTGTTGGTTTTACAAAAAACTATCGTTGAAAACTAAAACCACAAGGTTTTAAGCCTTATTTTTCCAAAAATACGATGCTGAAAATAAAAAAATGGTATCGGTTTATGTAAAAACCAACACCAAAAATAGAAAATATATATGTTTTTCCATTGGTTTTTAAAGAACCTACACCAAAAAGTCTTTTAAAAAATTAACATACATGTTCAGCTACCCTAAAACTCTAAACCTATTTAGTTTCTCTCATCTCTACGGACTCATGATGGCACCGACAGCTACCTAAACCACCACTATGGTTTATTTTTGTTGATTTCTATCATTTTAGGTTTCATTTCACGATTATAGGTTCTCATTATTTCATCATTTATCTTTGTTTTTTTGTTCATGTTTTTATTTCTTGATCTAATGAACCTTCACGACCCTACCCAAATCAGTTTAATTTTTTTTGTTCTTTAATCATATATATAATTTTTTTTATAATTTTCAATGTTTATTCTTTTAAATATTTGGAAGGATAAAATTTAGATTAGTTCCCAATTTATATTCTTCAAATCCAAATATTTTAAGTTTTTTTAATTTTATAAATAAATTAGTTATTATCTAATTCATTTATATCATTTGGTTTAACTCAATTTTTGGAGTATTTTTTATTTTTTTTATTATCTAATTCATTCATATTATTCTACTTTTATGAAATTGTTTATTGTTATTAATTTATGATTAAATTTATGTCCACTACTTTCATAGACGGATGTCGATGGACCCATATCATTATTTTATAAACATCATTGATTTTTGTATTGTCACCAAGATCAAATTTTCTAGATAGTATTTAACTTAGTAATGATTTAATTTTTTTTATTTTCTTTTGTACATGACCTAAAAATTAAAAAATTCATTTCAAAAATAACTTTTAAAAGGGGGTCAGTGGGAACCCCAAAAAACTTCAACCAACTGTATAATAAATGAATATAAAAAATTAACAATAAATTATAGAGAAATATAAATGTTTTTTAATCCTATTTACTATATTGTTTCTAATCAATAGAGGTGACTTCCATGTCCAGATCATCATTGATGAGGCCCTAAAATTAATAATTCAACTTCTCTCATGAATGAATGTACACCTCCAAAATTATTTTCCCCTCATTGTTTCCATGTTTGAATATCCTATCATGTTTTTTGATCCAAAACATTTTATCATTATTTAGATCCACTTGAATATATCTTTTATACATTATTTTGGACACCTATTTATCTACATTGGCCATGAAGGAATCCTAAAATATCACTTCCTTCTAGTGTAGTACCAACAACAAACTATTTGTGTTTTTAGCTTCCTACCTTCCTATATACACTTGGATAACTTCAGTTGTCACCCTTTCCATCATTTGTTCTGAGTCGACTATCCAATCACCATTAGCCTCCTCATACTCATCATAAGTTCTTGAAATTTTATCACCTAGATTGACTAGATCTGGAAAATAAATTCTTAAGGTGTAACTATAACCAACCTTCCATATACCTCAATATTCATAAGTCTATCAGTAGATTTGGTGACCATGGGCTTTAGTACATTTGATTATACTTTTCATTGTATAGTTTTTTCCATTTTTTGATTGTAAAATTCCCATAAAAATGTTATATTTTGTCCCATTCCTTGCGCCACATCAAATAATCATATTCAAATGATAGTCCTATTCACATTCTGAAGATGATTGGTTGTCTATTTATTTATCACTCCATTCATTGGCTATGCATCATTTTCAATGGGAGGAATGCTAGAAAAATTAATAGGGACTTTATCACCCTAATGGGCAATGACTTCGACCCAACTCTCTCTTACAGAGAACATCCAAGGATCTACTCAAATCGCCACCCTATTCTCCTTTCTATGATCTATGCATCTATGACCACACCTATCATAGATATATAGTTTTTTAAATGTTCGGTGATGTCAATCATATACTTTCAAATTATTCTAATTATTTTATAAATGTAATATGCTTGTTATGTGTGATTCTAACACTGGGTTTTATATATGAATTCATATTAACATAAATTAAATTGTGAAATTAATATTCTTGTTATGTGTGATTCAAACACTGAGTTTTAATGGTGAATTTTTGTTGATTCAATAAATCTTCTGCATATTAGTTTGGAAAATAGCATTATAGTAAAAAATGAACTTGATAAAACATAAATATAGTATTAGTTTATTGTATGTTTTTATGATTAAAATTAATCTATACATATAGATATTTTTAAATGTTTATATGTTTTAATATATTCACTAATTATATTATGATATCAGGTATTTAATGGATCATAATTAGATAAATTTACAAAGAACTGATAATGAATATGAAAAATGAGTTGACAATTTCTTGGAATTTTCTAAAAAAATTCTTCAAAACACAAATTTTATTTTTCGTCCATGTGTAAAGTGTTTGAATATGAGAAATTTAAATTCTATAGAAATCAAAGATCATCTCATTTACAATGGTTTTAGCCTTAATTAAACACATTGTATCTAGAAAGGTAAAATTACTAAAAATTCAACATCTAATGTTGATACCAATATTCATGATGACACATAAGATCATAATGAAGAATTAATTCATGATTTAGGTGTTGAACCCATTTTAAAAACATAAATTGTTGAATTATTTAATGGAAATTCTAAAAAATTATTATTCCAAGGTTTTAAATGCATAGTGTTATCACTAGTTTTGATATTAGTTAACTTGAAAACAAAAAATGGTTGGAGTGATAAAAGTTTCTGTAACTTTTATAAAATTTTAAAAGAGATACTTCCATAAGGCAAAAAGATTAAAAATTCTAATTATGAAGCAAATAAAATATTATTCCCAATGGGATTGGGGTATAAAAAGATACATTGTTTCCCCAATGATTGTGTGTTGTATAGGAAATAATATGAATTTTTATCAAATTTTCATACATGTGTAACATCATGCTACAAGATGGATGCAAAATTAAATTCAAATTAATTATTAGGTATTGAAATCAAACCTCATGCTAAATAAAATAATTACTTCCAATAATCGCTCCATATAATTATAATAAATTAACTCAGATTCATTTTCAGGTGCCAAAATCAAATCTTCTGGTAAATCAATTTTGTGCCTTCCAATAATTTCTTGTTTGAAGTGTTTATTTTCAAATTCAATTTATGAAAAAAGATTAATATGGAATTCATATGAACACATATTTGATGGTAAATTAAGTAACATTATTTACTCGTCCTATTAGAAAATATATGATAAAAAATTTCCTAATTTTTGAAGTGAAGTTTGAAATCTTATAATGGGAGTCTATACAGATGGAATGAATCCATATTAGTATCTAAGTAGCCAACATAGTTCATGGCCTATTTTTTTGGTACTTTAAAACTTATCCCATGGATATGTATGAAGAAAAAATATGTTATGATTAGCTTGATGATTTCAGGACCCAAACAACTAGGAAACGATATTGATGTGTATCTTTGACTATTGATTAATGATTTGAAACTTTTATTGGAGATAGATGTTATTGTTTTTTATGTATACAAGAAAGAGTGTTTTCTTTTTCATTCTTTGATAATGTTTCGTATAAATAACTTTCATGCATATGGAAACATATTTGGATAAAATGTTAAGGGACATAAATCATGTCAAATTTATGAAGAAGAGACTTCATATTGTCAATTGTAGAATGAAAGAAAGACAATGTAAGTGGGACATAAAAGATTTCTGCGAATTTATGATCCTTATCATAGATTTAAAAAGGAATTTAATGGTTTATAGGAATATAATATTCCCACACATCCATTTTCATTTGAATAATATTACAAAAGGATGAAAAAATTGATTCAATTTTTGGAAAGAAAAGTAGTTCTGGTCTTCAAAAAAATATCTAGAAGAAATGGTCTATTTTTTTTTGAAATACCTTATTGTATATTTTTAGAGATAAAACATAATATTGATGTTATTCATGTTGAGAAAAATATATCTTCCTATTTAATGAGAACATTATTAGACATAAAAGAAAATACAAAAGATGGATTGAATTCGAGATTGGACTTGATAGCAGTGAGAATAATTTTAGAGTTAGCTCCCACTATGAAAGGAAACATATCATATTTACCTCTGTCTTGTAACCCATTAAGAAATAGTGAGAGAAGTTGAATTTTTTATAATTTTTGTATGGTATATAAGTACCCAGTGGATATTCTTAAAATATGAATAATTTTGTGTCATTGATGGATTGAAAATTACTAGGTATAAAATCTAATGATTGTCATTTATTGATGAAACAACTCCTACTGGTCTCACTATGTGGTATATTTCCGTCAGCTATCAGAAAGACTATCATTAGGCTATGTAATTTTTTAAAATCCATTTGTATCGAATTTATTGATCCAAATTTTTTATATGAGTTAGAGAATTAAGATACTCTTATACCTTTTCAACTAGAAATGTATTTTCCACCATCATTTTCTGATATAATGGTTCTTCTAGTGATTCATCAGGTGCATGAGATAAGAATATTTCGACCTATTTATTTATGTTGGATGTATCCTTTTGAAAGGTATATGAAAATTTTAAAGGGATATGTTCAAAATCCTTATCGACTGGAGACCTCTATTGTTACAAAACAGATATCGGAAGAGGTGATTGAGTTATGTACTAATTATTTGTATAAAGTGAATAATATTGGTCCCCCTATAGCTTGACATTTGAAAGTTGACAGTGAAGGTAGAGGGATTCAAGGATTAAAGGTAAATTTCATTCCACATGATGAAGTGATGTAGGAACATTTATATATTTTGAACAACACAAATGATGTTCAATCATATATATCATCACATATTTTTGAATTAAATATATGATATCTAAAATGAAATGAAAAGTGATTGATGATTGAGAATAAAAACACATTTGTTTCATGGTTTAAAGATATAGTGATAACAGATATATCTACATCAGATTATTTGAAATGTTTTGAAAGGGTACCATAAATTAAGGTGATAACATGGACTGGTTTGGATATTAATGGGTACACATTTTACACACAAAAATCTAGATGAAAAGGGAACCGTTCAAAAAATTGGTCAGATGGTTATGACTGAAGTAGTGCATTTTTCAATTAAAAAGGATAAAAACAAAATTTCTTTTTTGTCGAAATATTTTAGAGTTCTTGAGAATATATGGGAAATTGATTATAAAATATCTTGAATTCCTATGTTTAAGTGTAATTGGATTGATAATAATAGTGGTTTGAAACATGGTGATTGTGGATTTACACTGGATGATTTGAAAAAAAATTAAAATGAGGAACCATTTATCATGAAGACACATGAAAAACAAATATTTTAGGTCATTTATCTTTAGAATTACTAGGGTTCTGTCATTTTCAAGGAAAAAATACCAATTGGGAGATGAGAATTATTCTGATGATGTTGATGATTTACATGAGTTGTATCATCTATTACGTGATTTTTGGATGATTTAAATGGCTACAAGGCATACATAGTGCATGTAGTACATAATGATCATGATGAAGGAATATGGGAAAATAGTAAACTAATCTTATAATTTTTCTGGTAATTCTTTATATTTTGTTTGTTTTTTTGAAACATACAAATGTGTGACTCTTTTTTTACTTATCATTTTCATCCATATTTCTAAATATTCGTCTTTCTAATGAAATGAAGGCATATAAAATTTCATTACACTTTCTTGTGTCAATGTCCAGTACAGTTAGATAGGATCAGTTACCAAGTTATATATATTTTTTCATATTGTTAAATATTCAGTAAAATAATTTTTTAATGAAAGAAAACTTTTAATTTGTAAATTCTTTTTGTAGGACTATTAATGTTTCCTCAGTGGAGGATACTTCTCATGTTACTAAAGGGAAATCAGGTTCTCATATTGGTAAACATGGTATTACACATTTAACAAAACATTCACTTTCTCATAGAGATGAGGGATTACATCTTCATTTTGATGGTGATAATAATGAAAATAACCTAAATACGGTTTATCTTATTAGTTATATATCAATTTAGAGCCTTTGTAGGATTAGTATTTTATATCCAAATTGGAATTCTATAGACGAGATAGAGAAATATCAGTTTTGGGGCCGTGATGGTAAAATATCTTAATTGATTTATTTTTTCCCATTTTTTGAATACTAAATATTTTAAATGACATATTTAATTTATTCAATTATATATAATAATTAATTTTGAGGAAATGAAAGAAATTAAGAAAATATATGTCTCTTTAGAGGTAGTTTGATAGAGATATTTTAAAATAAAAATGAAAAAAATATCTTTTTGGAGAGAAAATGTTTGAAAACACACACCTTAAGTATCAATTTGTAGATGCAGATACATGGAAAAAATTTCTTGACAGTCATCTTGAAGAGAAATTTCATGTTTGATAATTATTTTATATTATAAAATTTATTATATATTTATATAATTACTTATTAGTTTATTTTTATATAATAAGCCTCTAGGATATATCATCAAGATATCCAATTGAAAAATGTATACCCTCATACATTATCACATTGAGGGTATCTGTTATTGGAACAGAAAATGATTGAAGAAAATTTTAAAGAATTATGAGCCCGATCTAGTAGTGGTTCAGAAGAGGTCCTGTTTGGTACTCCATATCCTCCCAATAACAAAGAAAAATGGAAACATGTGAGAAGAAAAAAAATTAAAAGTATTTGACAGAGGAATCTAAGGAAGTAGCAGATAAAATTGTAATTAAATATTATTTATTTATCATGATTTTTGTATTTTATAAATTAGAAACACTAATATAACTATTTCAATTTTCATTTCAAGATGAACTTCAAGGGTAAGAGGCACATGGTTCTTTTATCCCTAAGGGTAGTATGGACATCCTATCCACTGTTTTTAGAAATACAGAACATGTTGACCATGTTATAAGATATCAGGCGGGTGTTAGTATTTGAAATGTTTTTTCAGTGTAAGAAATCAAGAGACCGAGAAATAAAATCCTTAAAAGACGAGTTGAAAGATATGAATCATTATATGGGTGATCAAATTAAATCATCCATGAAAAAGGCTTTATTAAAACACTTGACAAGATAGCCATAGTCTGCAAGGCCTTCCCAGACTTCTTAGCCTGCTCAGTTGGTTGTGCAGCCTCTACAACCATCCCATCCAGAATACCCTACCCAACTTACCTACATTGATCCTCCAACTCCTCACTCGGACCAAACCGTATACTATGAGTTGTTTTCATGAGATCTGCATATACATATTATTGAGTTAGGACTTGTGACTTTTTTGGAGGATATTGTACATCATCATCCTATGCATATGGTTCATGTTTGAGTATTAGTACTTGATATTACTCATCCTAATGCTCTACAACCATTTCTAACTGAGGAAATTACCAGAGTTGGGGATTGTATGGGTCATTTTTTACTTTGTCCAATTGGTATTCATTTTTTTATTTCATAGGAGGTATGATTTTTTTTAAATATTAATTAAATATGATTGAAAAAAAATATTATGTTTTATGACATTTAACTTATATAGAATTATCTAAAACAAAAATAAATTGCAAAATTGAAATAAAACTTTAGGAATAATCGACTTTAGATACTTCTGATATTTCTTATGGGATATAAAGTTTATCTCAGGCTTCCTATTCCTTGAATAATATCAATGAGTTTCAGATGATTTCTGATATATATGGAAGAGATTATCCATTGATATTACTCAAATAAGATATCATGAATCTAGTTAATTTTGAAGAGCTCATCTTGAATGTGTTGTAATTTTTTTCCATGTATGTAAACTGACATTTCAATTTTTATTTCTATAATGAAATATAGTTTAAATTGGATAACTATATTTCCTTTTTAAAGTAGATGTCTACACACGCTTCTTGTATAAAATGATAGTACAATTATTTACAGTTTTATAGATCTAGAGTACATTTCCACGAAAGTGAAACATGTGAGGAATCCTGATAGAGTTTCATATATATGTGAGAGATTATCACTTATAGATACTAGATGTCGGTTTTTTATATTTCTTGATAAGTATGAACAGAAACATAATTATGAAGTAATGATTATTAAAATTTCATTAGTTGTAAAATTTTTGTATGGTAGGGGAAATTGTATATTAGATGTATTTTTCCTAAATGAATTCACCTTATGTTGGTTTTTCTTTTTATTAGGGAGTGTTCATAAATGATTTTCCACCTTATTAGACAGGTATGTTTTTTTTCATAATCACTTTATGTTTAATTCTAATTATTTATACATGTACTATTAATTCATATATATTAAAATGCAATTCATGGAAAATTTTAATGAAGAACACATTTCAATAAAGAAACCAAATGCAATCTGATATGTGGATGTAAAGGTAATTATTTTTTATATTAGATATTATTATAATTTTTTGATATATATATATTCATATATATAAATTGGTTTTTATTATCAATTTTATTTTCTATAACCATAGTGTCATCATCAATAAGGAAATTTGGAATGTGGTTATTATGTTCTATGATTCGCGTATGAGATAATCACATTTGGGGTAACTACAGAATTTGATAAGGTTAGTTATATTGATTTTTTGATATTTTTTTTCATAGAATTCAATTTTTTAGTCTCATATCATCCAATTTTATTTTATACATTCAATCATGATGAGTATTATACCTAATATTAACTTACTCATCTTGAATCTTTTTTTGCGAACTATTTGTTAAGTCTAATCATGATTTGAGATATGTATATGCTAATGTTTATGAATAACATTACATTTTCCTAATAAAATGTGTTCAAAAAACTAATTCTTTTGTTATAATAGGTGTTTGAACATAATGATATCAAATGAATTCATCAAAAATAACTAACAATGATCATGTTGTAAATTTATGGTCTGTATATTTTATTTATACTTTATGATACAAATGTGTAGAATTTTTTTTGATTAACTAGATAAAAGAATGTAAGATTTTATAGATTTTTAGTTAATGATAACTTCTACTTGATTTTTTTAGACTATGTTTTTATTACATGGATTTTTATTATTTTGGATGTTTAATATTCTAAATTTTCTAAAAAAATAACTTTGGGCATCAGTTTTTATAAAGAATGACGCCGAAACATTTAAAAAACCTTTCTTTTGGCACCATTTTATAACAAACCGACATAGAAAACAATCATGTGCTCGATTTTCAGTGTCATTTTTGGTAAGAACTGATGCCAAAAATTGGGTTTTTCATTTTTTGAAAACCAACACTGAGAATAGTTTTTTACATCACCTTTGTAAACGTCAGTTAAAACCCGATGTCGAAAATATAAAAACTAATGTTAAATCTAGATTTTTCAATAGTGTTCACTCCCTTCCCTGTCATCTTGGTCATTGGGTTTTACAATCATGGGATGTTCTTCACAAATCATCGATAATAACCATCTAGAACCAGAAAGATTCTGATATTCATTATAGATGTTGGCAGTGGCCACTCTTCAATTTCCATTGTCTTGGAAGTGTTCAATGATATTTCTTTGCTAGTGATAACATGACCAAAGAACAATAATTCCTCCATCTATAACTCATATTTACTGTAATTTTTATAATGTTTCTCCCTTAAAAAATCATCATCATATTATTCAAATGTTCCTCATATTCCTCCTTTCTCTTGGAGTATATCAGAATATCATCAATAAATACTACCACAAATTTATCAAAGTAATCTCTAAAGACTCTATTAATTAAATTCATGAATATTTCTAGAGAATTAGTGAATTATAAGGGCATAAATTTAAACTTATAGTGTTTATACGTCATTCAAAACTTAGTGTTAGGAATATCTTCTTTCCTCACCATTAATTGGTCATATCCTAACCGAAGGTCTACCTTAGAGAAATAACAGGGCCCACGTAGTTTATCGAACAAGTTATCTATTCGAGGTAGGGGATAATTTTTCTTTATCATGATTTTATTGAGCTCTTGATAATCAATGTAGAGGTTCATTGATCTATCCTTATTCTTAATAAAGAGGATTGGTTCACCCCATGGTGAAGCACTCATGCGTATAAACCCCTCTCCAAATTCTCTTGTAACTGCTTCTTTAGCTCTTCCAGCTCAACAGTGGACATTCTATAAGGTGTCTTTGATATAGGTTCGGATCCAAGAATATGTTCAATTGAGAACTCAACCTATCTATCATGAGGAAGGCCATGAAATTCTGTAGGGAATATATCAGTGTAATTCCTCACAAAGGGAATATCTTCGTGAAGTATCATCTCTTTTGTCTTAATCATTTGAGTAAGATATGCTTCCTCAAAAGGACACATTATCCACACTTGAGATAATGATTCTGAAAGAGATTCATGTTCCAACTTACACATACACAAGATTAGAGGATAATATGGGATGTGAAGAGTCATCTTCCTTTCCCGACAGTTAATGTTGTATTTGAGTAAAGATATCCAATGCATGCCCAAAATAGTATACACCTCTGCTAGAGGAAGTCTAACAAGATTTTTTGGGGTTTTAAGTCCAAAAACATATACCAGGGAGGATTTATAAACCTTGGACGTAATAATTTCCATATTTTTTATTCTCACAGATAACTCAACCTCCAAATTTTGAGGTGGTGTTTGAATTGTTCTACTAAAATTGAAATATTTAAAAGAAAGTGTATAACTAGAATAAAATAGTACATTCATTATTCTTGAATGAATAACTACGGTACATGTGACCACATCATTGTCTGGTTCCACCTCAATAGTAGTGAGAGAATAATCTATTCCATATTTCCTGAGAGGTTGTTGTTGATTTCCTCCAAAAACCCTTGTCTTAGGGAAATTTTTCACATAATACTCATGTTCCTTGTAGTTGTAACACTATAATACAGGCTGAGTGTTGATATGAACCTTCCTTTATTATTTCATGCTAGTGGGTTTCTTAATATCCCTTTGGCATTTTTTAGCTAGATATCCCATTCTTCCATATTTTAAGTGACTCATGGTCCCCTTTAGATAGTTCCCAGGACGTTTCTTCCCACAATTTTGACATGTGGGATGTTGAATATTATTTTTATAATGGGATTTATTTTCCAAACCACCCATAGTAGATTTTTTTCTACTTTTTTTTCATAGGTCCCATGAGACTATTCAGAGTCATAGATCTCTATTTTAAACTTGAGGGCATAATGGAAAATCTCCACATAAATGTCAAAGTCTCGAATCACCAACACTTTTTGTATATTTTGATCTAGTCCTCTAAATAAGTGATCCACCTTACTTTTTGTGTTCATGAAAAAGTCGGAGGTGTATCTTGAAATCCTATTTAAGTTTTCTTTATATGACCCAATGGACTCATCTTCCTTCTTCTTAAGCCTCAGTAACTATCTTTCCATTTAGAGATGGAGGGTTCTGGGAAAATATATATTGAAAAAAAAATTCTTGAATTCCTCCCAATCCACGGAATTGATTTACTCCTGGGAGATTATATTATTGATCAGCGTCCACCACTGATCACCTTCCTCATCAAAACAATTGACTTCCAGCATGACTTACTCTTCTTATGAGCACTGAAAGATTGAGAATATTTTTTCAGGGTAGTTAATCCAATGTTCCATGAGAATGCTATCAGAATATCCAATAAACATGGGAGGGATTTACCTCATGAAGGATTGAATGAAAAAAATTTGTTCCCTTAGAGGATGAGGGCATTCCACATGATTTAGGTTATTATTCATAACTTGAACTAGCTGAGAAAGTATTATCATGAAGTTTTGATCACCTTTTCCTATCATATTTGGCATATCATTAGAGAAATCCTCATGTTCCCTATTACATTGATTGTTGGAACATGTTCTTCTATTTACCTCCATGAACTAAGAAAAGAAATTTAAATTATAGGTCTTAAGGACTTGGATAATAATCATAAAGTAAAATTTTAACATAAAGGGATAAACATGTAAAGGAAAATTATATCCTAACTTGTGATTCCCTAGGTTTAAATCTAGGCTATAAAAGATCTATTTCTTTACTTATATTCTTATGGGATTTTTTTATTCCCTTAATAATGGTATGTACTAAGATTATGAATTTACCAAATCATATCCCCTCTGATTTTCAAACCAGGAGTGCAGTAAGACCCGTTGTCATGTACTATTTCCCATTTGAGTCAATCTCAAAGCAGGTGTTTTTGGGTTTTACCCCTAGATAAATCTATGTCTGAGCCACATACACTTTTTCATATCCATATAGGTATTTATTTTCTTGACAAACCACTAACTATATACTTACCAAAATTTAGGTATGTTTTCTTATATTTAGTATCATCCTTAAGGTTCTTACTAAAGTTCTCTATTCCTAATATCCAAAAAAGACTAGACCATTCTTTGATACCAACAATAATGACCCTATACTTTTACATATATCATTACAGGATTTTAAGCATAATAAATCATCATATTAAAATCCAAGGATCGTAAATTATAGTCTCTTGGAAGACTAGATACATAAAACATGGGACTAAAAAAAATTTCTTTATTTAGTCTTTATAAATAACTCATAACATCCATTGTACTCAGACATATTCATAGTATAAAGTAAGGATTACATGAAAAAAGGGATGAGCTAAAATACTAGTAAGGTAATAATCATAATAATAAAGCTTTAGCACATGGTTTAGAAGGCATGACATAATGATATAAAAAATCATGGAACATATGGAATCATAACACATAAACATGGGATCATATAAACATAGAGTAATAGAAATTTAGAAGCAATATAAAACATGAATTTAGTATAATCCAATGCTCATTTCTCATATAGAAGCATAATTCAAGGTTAACCACCAAGACCATTGCACATAGTAGCCCGAGTCAAGGCTAACCGCCAAGACTGTTTCAAATAATGTCTTATGAGACTCAACTTTACCCAATGTACTGTAGCTCTATTTGGGTGTACCCACCATACCATTTTTTTGAATCTACTTTCCACATATATATTCATACATAATCAATCATACATAAACATATGGGTTACCCATTATAAGAATTAGATATCATAATCATGTCATAAGTCATAAAAAATGGGAGTATCATAAAAATGTACATGAAGGAAAGGAATTAGATCATGCAAGGAAAATCATAGGGTGTAATAGGAATGTATCATGAAAATTTATTTCAACTCGAAGTAATAACATGTAAAATAAATACTTAAGAAACTTTAGAATTAAAACATTTTAGTGAAGTTAAAATAAAATATCAAATGTCATTTAGAACAAAACGGACCTATTTTTTATATAAAACAATATGTGAAACAATAAGGTTTTAATGATAAATGGAGTGGTTTTATATAAATTAAGGTTTCTAAAATGGGTTTGCTTATCGAGAAGTTACCTTAAAATGGGTTTGCTTATTGAGAAGTATTGAGGAGGGAATCATTTAAAACATGTATATCACTGAAAGATAATGAATAATGGAAATAAATAAATATGTTCGTTTCATATACACATTATTTATAATATATTCATAAAAATAATAGATAACTTCATTTGGGTAAAAATATTTATACAACAACCCAAGGGAATAATGGAGATTCGTGAAGAATTTTGTACCTTAAGTATGAAGGTGTCCTTCAACTGATCTTAATGTCCTGGATAACCAAATTAAATTCCTTAATTAGTATTTAAATAACCTATTATTCTTTTAATTGATTTATTATAACCTTATTTAGTTCATTCATGACCTTTTTTATGGGTTACGTGGTTGAATTTCATTGTTTTGGAGCGTTAGTTTCCTTGGTTTTCATGATTGGTTTACTTATATACATGTAAGGGTAAACATGTAAGATGAGAATGGTTTTATAGAATTTAATTTGTATGTTATTAGTGAACATTAAGAAGATTACATGGTTATAAAATTTATTTGGTTATTGGGAGTCAATATAAATCATTATATAAAACGTTAATCATAACGATTTTGGTTAATTGGCAGTTTTTGATCACGTCAAGAAAATTTTGAGTTATAAAGAAATATAATGTGTAAAAAAGATTTCTGAACATTAAATAAGTTATAATACATATATTATAGTCTATTGTAACCATAAAAATGGTTTCATTACCATAATTGAGGTTGTTAAGAGAAAATTGAAAACCCATCATCTTGGAATGTGATAAATTAACACATCTTAGATGGTGTTTTCATTTTTTGTATAAAAGGATGGGAAGGAAGAAATAAAGATGAATTATTACATTATAATAACAAAATTTCGTTACATTTATGGAACTGTAGTAATAATAACATTTTTATTATAGGAGGTGTGGAAAGAAATAGAAAATAATGAAACCTGAAATAAAATAAAAGAAATGAAAATAGGAATTTACCTCTTGAAAATATCTTCCTTGAGAACCTCTTTAGTGGAGAGGATTTGGTATTTTGAAGAGACTAAGGGCTTTTGTAAATGGTATAGGGTCTTATGGATATATTTTAGTAGAATTTAGACTAGGAACAATACTTGAGATGACTGAAGAAAATAGGGGTGTGAGGGTGGTTTTTATAATGGATGAGAGGGGTTTCCCATTATTTTAATCATTAGTTTAATATTTTTTCTAAATACTATGAATATTCAGGATTATTTTAACCAAAAATATTTAATAAATCATGTGAGTTTTAACCAATGGCCATTTACATCATACTTGATGCAAGAATGATGCAGAAATTCATTTATTTAGCATTTATCATAAATTATCATATTTTACTATTCACCAAAACTTCAAGTATTTTAGAAAAAAACCCAAAAATTCACCCCAACCATTTTTAGATGTGTATAATTAAAAAATTAACTCCATTTTATAAAAGTAATTTCTTATATATGTGAAATTTAATTTTTAATTAATATAAAAATATACAAGAAAAATACAAATTTTAAAATTAAAACTGATTGTCTAACACTTTAAAATTTTAATTAAGGTATCTTAGGATTATATTATAATCATATGTCATAAAAATAAATATTTATGAATACATTTTATGAAAATATTTTTTCTTTTAAATGATTAATTTAATTATAAAATTGTAATTAATTATACATGTCTTAAAAAAATACCAACATTTAATTTATAATTTTTAAAATAATTACATACTTATAATTCGATATAATTATATCGTATTGTCAATTATAAGATGGGTAAAAAATATATACTTTCATAATTGAGGTTACTATTCAATTGGTCAGTTTACTATTCATAAGGGTCACGTTACTATTCAAAAGGTCAAGTAAATTTTCATCAGTATACATTCTTTAACTTCTAGAGATACCTTTTATTTCATTCATTATTCATTTATATGGTTTTTATTGTGAACTATTTTTAAAATTATGTGATTATACTATAATACATAATTATATAAAGGTAATTACATTGATAAAACATTGGGTCATTACACCAAGGGTGGTCACAGATAATCAACGATACCAACATCTGAGGAAACAAGGGTGAGAATATTCGATCACAACCTCATATGTTGATCCCAAAACTGAAGTGGTGATAGGTACTCTAGTTATTCAATCCAAAATAGTGATCCTACATTTTTATTCTGGTTCAAATCATTATTTTATATATAACAATTTTAGTATAACTATTCAAACACCACGACAAATCAAGGAAGTAGAGTTGTCAATTAAAATGGAAAATGGGGGAATTATTTCACCCCATGTATATAACTCCTCCAATTTCCACATATATAGGATAAACATCCCATTATACCTTTTCATACTACATTTAGAGGAATTTAATGCTAATCTAGTCATGGATTGGAGTTCCTCATATAGATCTAATGAAAATTAACTAGAAAAGGAAATCACCCTCTGTATTAAAAATCACTCTGTGATTCTATACGAGTGCCAGAAGGATGATGAATCTTATTTGGTACGAAACTCTTAGGTGTGGATATTATTTCCCTATGAGTAATCGTATCTTAATCAAATTATTGATACCAAATAATTGTCATTTTTAAATACATTCCCATTCTGAGGGAATACGCTGATGTGTTTCCTGAATAATTTCCTAGTCTTCCTCTTAGATGAGAGGTTTAATTTTCAATCAATATTATACCTAGAGCTTTTCTAGTATCCAAGAATCCATATAGAATGTAATTTTTTTACTCTATGAGCTAAATAAAACACTATAGTATAACTTGGATAAAGGTTTAATATACCCAAGTGCTTCATCATGAGGCGCACTAGTCCTATTTGTTAAGAACAAGGATGAATCAATACACCTCTGAATTGATTACCACTAGCTCAAAAAGATCACAATAAATAAAAAGTATCATATTCCATGGGTTGATGAATTGTTCAATCTTCTACATGGATCCCAATATTTCTCTAAGATAGATCTTCGTTTGGGATATTATCAAGTAAAGTTGAACAAGGAGGATATCCTCATGACTACTTTTCAAAAAAGGTACAGGCACTAAGATTTCATAATGATTCCATTTGGACTTAAGAATTCCCCAAAAATCTTTATATATTTGATGATCAGAGTATTTTGGTACTATCTTGAAAACTTTTGGTAGTATTTACTGACGATATTATTATCAACATAAAAATAGATGAACATGAGGATCATTTGAATAATGTACTAAGGGCCTTGAGAAAATAAAACATGCATTAAAAGTATAGTAAATGTGAGTTCTGGTTGGAGTAAGTAAATTTCCTAGGAAATTTCATCATAATAAAAGGCATATCTACAGATCATTCAAAAACAGTGACTATTAAAGAGTGGCCTAGACCATCTTATGTGACAAAAATCTATAGTTTCCATGGATTATATGGGTATTATTGTCGATTTTTGAGAAACTTATAATGATTATCAAGCTCCCTAACAAAGATAACCTATAAGGGAGTCAAGTTTTTATTTAACGATGTATTAAAGGAATGATTTAAAGATATAAATAAGAGGTTAATCACAACACTTATTCTCACATTACCCACTAGTGGTAAAGGATTTGTGATCTATACTGGTGCATATTAAAAGGGATTGGTTTTTGTAATAAGGAAAATTGAAAAATTGATAGCTATACTTCCCACCAACTAAAGATCCATGATAGGAACCACCCAAATATGATATAAAATTGGTTTTAGTGATATTCACATTTAATATTTTGTGACATTATCTCTATGGGTAGAAGTATGATATATATATGGACCATAAAATCATTAATTATTTATTCACAAAAACAAATATTAATATGTGAAATATAGGTTCTTAGAGAGGATCAAGGATTGTGTTTTTTCAGTCCATTACCATCCTTGGAATGAAAACAAGGTGGTATATTCTCAAAGAATAAATTATCCTAAAAATAATCCCATGATGAGGATTGAAAGGGATCTAGTATTCCTAGATATGCATGACTACAAAATCAGACTTTAATAGCGCTATAAAAATCCTTTATTAGTGCTAAAAGAGCCCTTCTAATCAAAGTGTTGTTAAAAGTCTAAAACTTTTAACATCAATTTTTTAGGGCTATTAAATGCCCCCTTTATCAGTGCTTTTTTAGCACTGTTAAAGGGGGCCTTTAACAGCTCTAAAAAACACAGATAAAGGATCCACTGATAAAGGATATATAAAAAACTTTCCCACACCCCACCAACCCCCTTATCAGTTCTTCCCACCTTACCAACCCTTTATCAGTGCTTCCCCCACCCCTTTATCATGGATTTAGATAATCCCATCCTCTCGTGCGCACCCCAGGCTATAGTGATTTTCAAACCCTAGAGCTCTAGTATATACATCAAAGCCTTTTCCACTCCCTTATACTGTTTTTTCACATTTTAAGATATATCTATATATTTTTACATATTTCACTAAATTTTTATTCATATATTTATATAAATGTTTATATATTAGTAATTATTTTTTATATATAAATATGTTTAATTTATTTATTTATAAAATTATATTTTTATGTGTGAATACATAAAAAATATGTATATATTGTTATATATTTGATTATAAATAAAATTATGTTGTGAAAAATGATAAAATTTAAAATCCAGGAAATTAACAAGAATGTAATCCATAGTAATAAATCCATTCCCTACTTAAAAGTTGAAAACACCCCATAAATGTGGCTAAAAATCCATCGAAAGTTAAAAAATTGGCACAACCCAACAAAAAATTCAATTTTTGAGGTTTCTTGGGATTTTTTGGACTCGAAAAAATAGTGATTGTGTCCCCCCAGTTATGAAGGTGTATATATCATCATTGGCTTCAATTTTATATGTGGTAGAACCGAAACGGACACCCATAGAAAAATTTATGGTCGTTTGAAGTTAGAGTTATGTTTTCAACTTATGTTAGATCTTTTATTATTAGTTTTATTTATTTTATATTAAAATTTATTATAAATGACTATTACTCTGTAATAATAATCATATTATTAATTAAAAATATTTTTTTAGTTATTTTATATTCCATTTTTACTAAATATATTATATATTAAGTTTAAATTCCTATTTACATTATCTAAAAAATATTTCAAACAATATAAATTATATTTATATCAATATAAATATATTTATATAATTAGGTATTATTTTTAATGAAATATAATTTTTTTTGAATTATTATTTTATCAATACTTTTTTATAAGTGTTCATAAAAGACATCATTTATCAGCGCTTGTAAAAAAGCGCAGATAAAGTTCCCCCATTAACAACACTTTTTTTAGAGCTGTTAAAGACCTCATTTAACTGTGCTAAAATAAGTATTATTAATGATCTCTTTTAGAATCACTTTTTTGTACTAATAAAGGGATATTTAACAATGTTTTTAGGTAGCACTATTAAATTCCTAGAGCTGGATAAACCCAATTTTTCATTAGTGATTCAAATCATTGATATTGGAATAATAAAAGGTCGTTATCCTACCTTGCTAGAGTAACTAATCAACCATCTATTCTTGATCTGATCAAAGAGGATAGGAAATATGATAAGTTTCTACATATCAAGCTAGAAGATATTCTATAGTTAAAATTTTTTAAAGAAGGATTTATAAATTTTGAAATTTAGATATGTGTCCAATCAAATTTAGGATTGAAGAGGGTACTTCAGGATTATGATCATATCTCATCATTCCCCATTCATATGGGATGCACTAAGATGTAAAGTTATTTGAACCAAAATATTTATTGGGATATAGTGAATAGAGTGATGGAAGAGTTTGTATCTCAATTATTAGTATGCTAGAGGGTCAAGGATGAACAAAAGAAGTCTAAGGGTGGGCACAAGAATTTCCCATACCAATATAGAAATAGAAAAACATAACCATAGATTTCATCATAGGACTCCCCAAGACTCTTAAAGGTAATGAATCTATTTGATTTATAGTATATACCTTTACAAATACATTTATTTTTATTGCTATTAAGTGATATTTCTATATTGAATAACTCTCCATGATATATAAAAGATGATTGGTAATTATCCATGGAGTTCCAATCTATATTGTATAAGACTGAGATCTGAGATTTACCTTGAGGTTTTGGAGAATAATTTAGCAATAATTGAAAAAATAGCTGAGCTTCATCACTACTTATCACTATAATATGGATGTCTAGTCTAAAAGTATCATTTGAAGCATGGAAGATATGTTGATATAATGTTAAATGTATTTCCAAGTATGTTAAGATCAAAACTTTCCACAAGTAGTGTTCTCATTTAACAATAGTTTTTGTTCGATCACTCAAATGGAACCTTATAAGGATATGTATGGTAAAAGTTATCAAAATATCACATCCTATAGTGAATTAGAGAGAAAAATATGATGCAACCTGATCTTGTCCAAGAGATGACGTTGATAGTTCAAACCATTTAGTTTAATATTTAATCCACACAAAGTCGACAGAAAATCTAGGCAAACAATAATTGATGAGACCAATATTATCAGTTGGGTGATCAAGTGTTCCTTATTATATAAAAATTTAAAAGATTTTTGTGCCTTGTTAATAAGGTAAAGATTATTCTAATATACATTATCCCCTTGGAGATCCTCGATTGCATCGTGGATGTGGCATATTTACTTGTAATTCCACCTAACATATCTCATGTACATGATGTGTTCTATGTATCCCTCTTGAGAAATTAAATACTTTACCCATCATATTTAATGAATCTATATGTGATACCATTAGATAATTAACTTTCATATGAGTAGAAAATGGTGAAGATTATAGATTATAGGGATAATATTCTAGGAAGAAGGAAAACTCACCTGGTCAATGTATTATGGAGAAACTACAAGTTTGAAGAATTAACATGGGAACTGGAGGAGGCAATGAAATAGAAGAACCCTCATTTATTCTAGTGTTTGGAATAAAAATTTCATGGGATAAATTTCTTAAGGTTAAAATAATGTAATGACCCAAAATTTTATAAATGAATTTCGATTCGGTGTTTATATTAAATGCCTTGTTTATGTAATGTGGTTATGGAAAAGACATGCACTAATTTGGTCAATTTGAACAATTTTAAATTACATTAGATTTAATATACTATTAATCATCTTAACTGATGATAATATATCCATTTAATAGTGATATTATGATTAGTATATATTAAAGGTTAGGAAAAATCCAATTGACACAAATAAAGGAAATGATGGCCCTAACCATTGGGATCGTACCCTATAAAGCCCATATATCGGAGCTTTAGAGGAAGATATCATCTTTGAGATTTTATCTTGATTAATCCTAATATAATATTCAAAAAATAAATAACGATCAAATCTATTTACAAAATAATTTCAAGCTCATCAATATCATGAAACAAACCATGTTCGTCGAACCACCATACAAAAATCTCATTGTCGTGCACCTTACCCTTAGAAAATTATTCGAGGTAATAATGGGATATATATCTCAACCCTAAAATCATGAATATTTTTATTTTATTTTCTAAGAAATAATTATTTTATTTGTTTTTTATTTATATTACTTTTTAAATTCTTAAATAATGATTTCGATAAAAATTAGATTTCAATACGACAAAACTCAAATTATATTTTTCTGTAATAATAAATTTCAATTGAGACATTACTTTTATAGAATTAATGAATTTTAAAAATAAATTATATTTTAATAAAATATTATTATTATATAATATTTACTGATTATACTATATAAATTAATTTTACAAATACCAACATGATTTTTATAAGTTTCAGATAAATGTTATTGCCAAAAAAACCAGTATATTTCAATACACAGATATTTTTATTTAAAAATATAAATTATATTATTTATAGATTTATTTGGGTAAAAAATATATTATTTATGGATTTATAACATTTAAATAATCTAATGGTGAATTTTCCATAATTTTTAGAGAGAGTCAAATTTTTTTTTAAGAATTATATAGAGTATACATATACGGTGTGTATTATTAAATCATAATGAACCAATAGTGATGTAATATGTGTCATAAAAGGTATCTACGACCAAATATTTAATTATCCATTAAAATATTGTTTCTTTGATGTTTTTTGATTAATTTTTATGAATCCTCGAAGACCAATATTTTATTTTAAGGTTTTAAAATAAATTCTTTGTAAACATGACACATTTCCACATCACTAAGGGAAATATTTTAATTATTTTGGTTTATGGAATTATAAAATAGTTAAAACAACTGTTATTTGGTATAAACCATGTGAAAACCCATCTTATATTTATTTTTTTGATTAATTTATAATATACAGTCCCAAACTTATTTTTGAGAAATAATAAATAACTCCCCTCCCTTTTCCTATATAAACCCACCCAATCTTCTATTTCACTTCACTGAAAAAAATTATAGCATGTACTTAATCTTACCTTCCCCAATTATATCCTTCCCAATGTTCTCTAAATCTATCAATAATCACAAACCAAGATTTTGGAAACACCCTATCATGGTAAGGGATCCTCTTCTTGATATCTTTTTTCAAAAATCTTCTTTACTTTATGGATACTTATTTCCAATTGTAGATGATTGGATATGTGTTTACACATTCCTCATACATTAATTTTGATATTAAAATTATGTGATACAAATTTATCTATAATTCAACTATTTTATTAATATTTATGTAATTTCTTTATGCTACTGAAATTATCCTAGTATTTTTCTATGCCAAACTTTTATTCGAGCACCATTTTTGTGTTATGCCTTTTAATTCCCAATTTTTCATGTTGGGTTCTATTCTTAAATAACCCTCTTACTTCACTTATGATGAAAAAGTTATGGAAACCCCATTTAAATCTCATTAATACCTCCCAAGAACATTTATGTTCCCCTATTATGTTGTCAAAATTATCATGTGATTTTCCATGCCAAATATTTGGGAAGTGTAAACCCATACCCATTTCTACTCAAGGGTATTCATATATTTGTACCTATACTTCATTTATTGGGTAATTACATGTATGTAACCCACATTCCTTAATCATGAAATTAAATTTTATTAAATATTTTCATATGTTATGTGATCTGTGTGGAAGACCAATGCATGTACAAGATACAATTATGATGGGTCTGCCTAAATAGTGCTCTAATGCATTGGGTAATATTTTAGTCTCATGAGATGTTATTTATGGGGTATGGGTGGTTATCCTGAGAACACTATGTTAGAATTTATTGGTGTTTAACCTTTAATAATTCTTATGATTCCATGTTTTAATTTGTTTTTTTATGTTATCATGTTATACCATGCCTCATTCTTCATGATTTTGATTCTCACCTCTTAGATTAAATTTTTACCCATCTTTGGTCACATGTATTTATTTACCCTATTCCATTATTTTTTAATCCCTTACTAGTATTTATAGCTCACCCATTTCTTATGTATTTCCCTAGGTTATCTCATGCAGGTTCGGAGGGGCGGTGTAAAATTAAGAGCATGTTAAATAAGATTTCAATAAAGTCAGTTTATCCTAGTTTTATGATGTTATGTTATATACTTAATCTCCAAAACACACTTGGACTCCTGATATTATGGGTTGTATTAAGTGTGTTTTTATGTAATAAATAATTAATTATTATCTATTAAATATATGGGTCATTATACGATGTGATTAATAGTAAGAACATTATATTAGGAATATTATATTGTTATGGTAAAAATAATTAGTATGATGAACATTGAGTTAATTGATGGAATAATATATGATTATATTATTGATTTATGGTGACTTGTAAAATTTATGGAAGCAATTAGCATGTTTTTGGGAGTTTATGATTAAGGTATATACATTTTTAGTATAGTACCTTATGAGTGATTGATGTTATTTGAAGATAGTAGTTAAGTTTATCATGAGAAAAATATGACAAAATATTTCATATCTTTAGGCTTTAAATTTGGTCATACATATTTTGGGGGAGTCTTAAGGATATTTTTAACATTGATTGTTATTGTTAAGGTTTTTATGATTAATGTATTATTTAATCATGTGATATTTTATTGATGTTGGATAACATGTGCTAAACATTTTGGTTTTCTTAACTATTTAGAGAAATTAAGAATGACTTGCCCTTATTTTTTGGATTTATAACCCATTAAATATTAACTTTTGTGCTTTAGGCATGAAAATTTCATCTTGAATATTCATTTATTAGAATAAAAATTATGTATAGATTCATCAAAGCACAACAAAATGATGAATTTATTCTTATTAAATGGAATAAAAATAAGAAAGTACATTTTATATTGTTTTATATCATGATAGAAAATGAATCCCTAAAACATTAGGAAAAAATCCTGAAATAATAATATTATCCTACTACCATCATTTTTTGTGAATTGGTGGTCTTTCACCCTTCACTGATTTATCGTTTTTGGTCATTAACATTCTCATGCACTCATTATCTATCACCCTATATTAGTCCATGGATGGTAGTTTTCTCATTTATGTCTACATTTTAACTACAGACTAATTTTTTCCTTATTTGGGAACCTGATTATGTGTAATTTTAGGTAACCTTTATCCTTCCCACTTCCCCCTATAAACATATGTTTTGTTATCCCTTTGTATGATGTCATTTTGGAAAGAGGTATTTTCAAATATTAAACCTTTAATGATCAACAAAAATTGAAGACCTAATTTATTAATAGGGGAGAATGGAACACCCAAAAAAATTAGTATAAAATAAAAATAACCTTGAAAGATTTTTTAACATGCACCACCACACTTCAAGAAAATTTTGATATATTATAAAAATGTTATTATTTAAATATAATAGTTATATATTATCCCTCAAATTTCTAGTTATGAATATGATTAAACACATTATGATATATAGATATATAAGGTTCTAATTCATTAAAAATTTAATTATTAATTTTTAAGAAATAATCAATCAATTTTTAGTGAATTCATTTTATGCTTCAAAAATGAATCTTCAACAAAAATGATTTTTATTGAATTTTATGCCTAAAAATTATAATAAATGAATTATAATTTTGTAAATTGTATTTTATACAATAAAATTCATTTTTGAACTCAAGATTTTAAAAATAACTAAAGGTGAAAGTTTTGGGATTTTTCTAAAATGATTGATTATTTAGTGAATAGTGAAAAATACTGATTTTTAGAATACTCTCATCTATTTTCATTAAATCAAGGGATTTAAAAATTAAATTAAATTTTTTATTTTGTATTAAATTTTCATATGATTAATTTTATCTAATGAATTATATTTTAATCAGCAATATTCATAGTTTTGATATTAGTTATTTTTTATGTTTTAAACACATTTGTTTTTAAAAGAGTTTTTCATTGTGTTTTATGAATTTATATTAAAAGTTATTTCTAACACCTATAGATAATTAATATTAAAAAATATATAACATATTTTGAATCATGTGGTTCAAATTTGG
Organism: Viscum album; assembly: GCA_963277665.1. Classification (NCBI taxonomy): domain Eukaryota; kingdom Viridiplantae; phylum Streptophyta; class Magnoliopsida; order Santalales; family Viscaceae; genus Viscum; species Viscum album. The sequence continues at coordinate 761,234,983 of OY728126.1, read as the reverse complement.
TTATTTGGTCCCCTTTATTTTTTTCATTATGAATAGTAATCATGGTAAATACTTGTCACCTTAGTAAGGGTAAAATGGGTGAAATGAGGTTAAAACTATGAGATAAGGTCTCAAAATTAACCAAAAACTTTTAATTATTTTATTTTAGTTGATCAATTCTACCATAGTCATCCTAAATTTTAATATACATCATTTTACTTTAAATTTCCCTTGAAAATGACATTTATATTTTCTTAAGTAAAATAAATCAACATTGTCACTCTCTTGCATTTAAGTTTCTTTTATATGTTCATATTGGGATAAAAATATGTTATGAAAGAATATAAAAATTTCTTTTTAACCTGATTAATTTTTTATGATTTTAATTTAATTTTAATTTTTCTAATGGTATAATTACCTTAAATCTCACACGGTGTTAACATTGTTCTTATGCAAGCATTAGAAAAAGAGATGTAAATGATTTGAAAAACAGAAAAATAACATTTTTTACATGAATTATTGTGTAAACCAAATTTTATGGTTAATTATAATTTATAATTTAGGTTAAAAGATTTTATTTTTTATTTAGTTTGTTATCTTGTTTTCTTTAAAGTCAAATTAAATGAATAGTTTAAAAAATGACATTAATGGTATTCTATGAAAAATAATTTTTTGGTAAATTATATAAAAATCATTAAAATATTTAAATAGAACAAATAAAATTTTAAATGGTCTAAAATTTCATCGATTTTAAATTTATGAACTAATCCTTACATTATAAGTAAAATTATAATACTTTAAGATTGAAAATTATGTTACCACAATAAAGGTCAAAACGGTTTTACTTATGGGTTAATCTAAAAACATAAGAGTAAAAATTACATAAAAACTTTCTTAAACCACATTGGTTTGTTTTATTTATACCTTAACATTATGACCTCAAAATATGAGTCATTTTTATCTATTTTTTCCTGGAAAGTGAAAAAATAATATTTTAAAACTTTTCAAAATTACATGTGTGTCACTCACCTCAATTATAAAGGGGTATCTCTCTCATATCTTATTTTCACCACTTTGAGAAACCTAGATTAAAAAACAAACAAATCACTTATAAAATTCTTTAACCATGAATTATTGGTTTTTTATACTTAAAATATCGTGACAGGGGTCCTTAAGAAGCAATCTAAAGGAAGTCTACTGAAAAAGTGTTAATCGGGTTTACCAACTATTTAAAGTTTATTTATTCTTATAATTACTTTAAATTTGTTGCACTAATCCTAAAATAATAACTCTAAAATCATAAATATACCTTTTTTTTGTTATTATTATGTGAAAATTATTTTCCTCCTCTTTTCCATCACATGAAAAGAAAAAACATCGCTTCTGTGTTTATAACATACCATCCCCACATAGTGGTGTAATTCATTTTTCATAACCATTTCACTTGGATGGTTATAAATATGGAGATAATGAGTATATATGATATTTATGAAAAAATTATAATTATTAAAATATAAAATTTCATCTACCTTTTTACCTTTCTATTTGTTGGAAAATAACAACATCACTCAGGCGTACGTGTGGACTACCACCTCAAAAAAGGATGTGATTTTTTTTCATTTACAATTTAAATGGATGGTAATAATGAAATATTTAATTAATATATATTATATATACTATATAAAAAATATTCTATGAATTTTAATTATTATTTACCTTTATTTTATTCCATCTTTCAAAATGTGAAAATAGTTTTATTGTGTGTGTACGTCCTACTATCTCTATGAATATTGTAATTCATTTTTATATCACTATCTTTAAATAATGGTTATAAAAATGTTTCTAATGGATAAATATGATATTTATAACATTAATATAATTCCTTAAATGATTATATTATAACCTATTTAAAATAATTAGAGCATCTGTGATGAAATATATATTATAAAACTAAGGAGTTATCACCCAAAGCAATGATAATGATGAATGATTATTGAAAAAAAGGTGATAATATGTTATAAGTGTATCATATATAATATTATAAATAATAATATGATTTTTTTATAAATTAATAATTATTTTAAAACCATTATATATAATTTTAAATCCTGATAAAAAATTGGAGGTGTGAGGTAAGGGGTTTCTTAACTCAATTTTGATTTATTTGGTTATACTTCTACATCATTGATAATGTTATGAAATGGTTATATATGGAATAACCTATGTGTCTATTATATTTTATTTCCACTTTGTTTATATACATTATTTTACACATAATCACTTTATTTTTTAATTATAACTTCAATGATAATATCTTTCTAAGGGATTTCGTCCCAATTTCTACTCCATTGAGACATATTTTGTATGATGAACCTATTTAATTTTATGTGATGTATATACTTCCCATTTGATTTATTTAACATGAATTTTTAATTATTAATTATGATTAATGTTTAGATTCAATTTTACACCTTCAAGGTGTTATAATTTAAAAGTTCTCAAATTTGTAAGAATTTAATTTAAAATCTCATTTATCTAGGATTACTTGTATTTTAATTGAAGGAATCTTATAATACATACTTAATTAACTTTATATGTATTCTTATCCATTGTATATTTAAGTATTTTCCATGTTTACTTCTATGTTTTCCTCTCTTGGTAACTTTAATCAAGCAAAGAAATGTTAAAAATAAAATCTGATCTTATTTCTCTTTTACCTCAGGTATATTTTTATTCCATATAGATATTTTTTATAAATATTTCTCAAAATTAATTTTTAATAAACTCAAATTATTTATTAATGAAAGTTTAAGGTATAATTTACTTTTTATAAGGTCTCAAATTAATCTTTAAAATTTTTTCCGAAAGGTTCATTTTCAAATTTCATTAGAAAAAGTAAAAAACAAAGAAGGTTCTTTAACTTACATGGTGTAAACATATTTTTTCCCCTCCATAAACATCTTACAATATTTAACTTCTTCTATAAGTTTTCAATTGTTTTCATTTAAAAATCATTATGTAAAACTTCTTTAATATTTCACTTTATTTTTCCCTTATTTTTTAAAATATCAGAATTTACTATAAAACCTATATTTATTATGAATTTATTGTCATAATTTATATCTTATTAATTTTGTGGTCATTAATTTTCTATCAAAAATTCACATTATTATGATAATATTTCACTAGAATTAAAATTTCTCTTAAATATCCATATTATTTGTATAATTGATATTCTTATTTCTTAAACCATATACCATTTCTACATAAATTGTTTTATTATGAACTATTATTGAGTGACTAGGGAAATATTGATACTTTGTGTTCTTTAATAAATAAATATATTTATTTATAAGGTATAATATTTATTAGTTAAATTGATCATTTAATTTATAAGCTATGAATTGGACTTAGGAAGTGATGGTAAGAGCTTATTATAGCCCCTTGATGCATCCGTAGGTCACATGAAAGAAACTAATTTGCGTATTTGACTGGGGCCTTGGTTATTTATGTATTATTTCATGGAATAAGGCCTTGATAATAAGATTTATATGTATGGAATTATACATTCCATCCTCATGAAATAATTTATTTATTTCCATGCGATTATTTGAATAGTTATGATATCCATGGATAAGTTTCAAGATTATATGATTATTTATATGGAATTATTTGATCATCTTTTATTTGTACCATATTATTCATCATTATCAATTTATTGATTAAATGGAATGTGTTTTCTATTATTTACTTTTCCATATTAATCATGTCTTATTTACTCATGATTTCTTCTACTATACAAAACCCTTACTGAGCATATGAGGTCACCCTTAATTTTTTCCATTCCCTAGTATTTCAAGATGGAATATTTTAATGCGTTTAAGGATCAACAATTATTACAATCAGTATGATTTAATATTTTATTAAAAATGTAAAATTATAATAATGTTTGTATCTAGTTATTAAAAACTACTAAACTATTTGGTCATTTACAATTACTTATATCTAGTGCTAATATAATAAAGTAACCACTGACTCAGGGATAATAGGTTTGGGGTCTTTATAGTTAATCCCTTATAGTTACTCATATGTTGTTGATTCTCTGAGTACAGACATACTAGGTAGATGAATACAACACATTTCATTCACCCTTATGGATGGAATATCACATAACCCTCATACAATATATAATCACATCACATGTATTATCTAGGTATGGTTATTCACTTCATAAATCTATATTAATTGAGTGATCATATTTCATACTTTTCATGTGATATAACAAATCCAATATCAGCTATAATCTGGTTGATTACATGATAAGAAACATACCCAACCACCCCTAGATTATCTATATCTCAAGGAAATTATAATAAAGGTGTGAAATTAATAATGTCCATATTTTAGGTATCTCACTAACATCAAGTATGGAGAATTAAAAACATGAAGCATGCACCCCTAGTATACCAAATACATAGTGTTTGTCACTCTATCTGTTATCTACTTCGGGGTTCATCGAGTGAAAAAACCCTAGTTTTTTCCTCATTATCATATTTCATATCTCGATAAAAAATTCAAACTCATTCTAACTATGAAATTTCATCACAAAATATAATAATCCATGATGAACATTGGTTAGCAAATACTCAAACTCATACTCTAAAGGTTAATTCACATAATATATACATACAATGTGAAGAATAGATATTTTATTTTGTATTAAAATGATACACTTTATATCCTAATACTCATTTAAAAAAATTAACAAAACCATACATAACTATGTGTTTGATCATATCACATATAATAGACCTCCATATCATCCTTTTTTTCACTACTCTTTTAGGGTATTCTTAAATTAACTGCATCTCTATATAATTCTTTCCACATATATATATTTCCATGTGATAAAATCCTTCCACTAAACTTATTTAGTGAGTATAAATATTGAATTATTATAGTTTGAATAATAGTAATAGTTAGAAATAATATCCCCAATTCATATTTCTTTTAATAAATATCCAAACTCCATTATTTCAAAATATAAAATGTTATGATGTTAATAAATGTTTCCTATAATTAAAACACTTTATAATAGTATCAACATCATCATTCTTGGAACATTTCCATCAAAACAGTCATTTAGATCATTTGTTTATCTAATCTAACTCTTTACATTATTTCTTTACCAACACATATAAAGCTCCTTTAGAATATAAAGTTGTATTATTGTATTTATGGTAACAAACTGAGACTCTTTTCAATTATATTTACCATTATACCAGGGATTATTTTAGGATATTGAGTAATATTCTCTTTGGATACTAACTAGAATAATATTTTATTTATTATATTTGAACTTTTATAAGACAAAACAAGCTCATACTAGCCTCTTAGAAACTATATTCTCTTCAAAATATCACGTAAATATGATGTTGATGCCAAAATCAAGGAAAATCAAGAACAAAGGGAAATCATTAGGGGTGACCTCACAAAGACTGCTCATAGAGCCCTCATGGCCCCACAGTTGGAACAAAGCTCCCCCTTCACGAACTCTCCGCAGAGCAAGCTCTATCTTTGCGTCTATCGAGCTCTACTTCACGACGTATCTTGCCTATAAATACCAGGTTCCCCTTGAGCCCAAAGGATAGATCCTATTACCTTTCGCCTTTTGAGCTCCCACATCGCAAAGTAATTTCGGCTCAGTGAACCATGAACTTTTTCATGTACTTTTGAATCACGAAGTGTCTTCCCCTTTTCATGAATTATGCCCCTCTACAAAGAGGGATGCCCTTCATGGAGCACACGGGCCTCTACGAGGGAAGGAGATCCCCAAAAGGACTCAGGTCATCGTGGAGCGTTTATGCTTCGTGAAGTACCCTTCATACACAAGTGACCCGCATGCTAAGACGTGGTCACTGTGCTTCATGAAGCACATTGCTTCACAATGTTATACTTCGCAAGGCACCCTTACTTTGTAAAGAATTTCTCCGTGAATGTCTTTCCACTTCGCGAAGCACCTTCCATATGCACCTATACCATATGCCTAGGCTATGTGACTTCACTTCATGAAGCACATCCCTTCATGAAGCCCCTCCTATTTATAGACCACTAGATCTTCACATGTCTTCTACCTATAAACCCCTTTGATCTGCAACTCCTTTTCCCATGTGGCCCTTCAGGTTTTCATGAAGCAATTTCAAGTTCCCTAAGGTGATGCTTCCCATTGCATTGCTTCGCCTCATGCTTCTTCGCACAGGCATTATAATGGCTATTTCTTCTTCGCATATCCATGGTAACGTGGACCCCACAATGGATTTCTCCATAACACCCCCTCACCACATCATTCCTGATGCCTTTCTTCCCTCAAGGGTGGGAGGGTTTCAGTTATGTAAGTCCTAGGGGTGTGGATTTAACTCACCTTGTCTGAGCTGCAGGATGTTAAACTGTCAAGAAACATCACCCCTAGAACATGACATTAAAATGTGGCCTCACCTCATGCATCATATGTGGGGTACCCCATCACAGACATTCTCTACGCCCACTGGTCTCTAAGGGAGTGAAATCATTCCTCACATGGAATGAGATCCTCTTTATGGGAGCGGTGTTTATCTGCGGGGACAGGTAAACTACCTTGGTGTAATCCCTTATCTTTTTCTTATAGGAGGTAGCACCCCTACTCCTATTATCTTCTTCCTTGCCAAAGACCAGAGGAGAGAGGGGCATCGAGACCTTTGTTATCCCGTCCCTCTCCTATTGGGCTTTATCCCCACTGAGCTTCCACCCCAGAGTAAGCCCCTATTTTCTTTTTGGACTGCTAACCAAATGTAATGCCCATTCACCACCCTTTATAGACGCACCTTTTCACCTTGATCATTAGGTCCTTTCTGCCTCTTGTTTCTCACACCAAGTGTGACTCACATGGGATTAGAGTAAGCATCGACCATGGCAACCTCTATGGGCAGCCAAGAGTGTAATCCCCAACCACCCTCCTAAATTACATGGAATTTTATCCTTACCATTTCAAGGTACGTAGGAAGCCTCTCTGAGGTTCAAGCACACCAAACATTGGTTCTGACCCCCCTTCACATCGGTTCACCACCCTCTTGAACTATGTAGACTTTTATCCTTTCCAAGGAAAGTTACGTAGGAATCCTCCATGAGGTTCAATCCCAACAACCATTGGTTCCGACCCCCCTTCACGTCATTTACCACACCACCTGAACAATGTGTTCTCTGATACCTGTCTCCTAGACAGTGTACGTAGGATGCATCCATGAGGTTCAATGCCATCCGACGGTAATCTGTTGTGATCCCCACCCAGCGTTAAGCCATTGTGACCCCATCCAGTGATAAGCCTTTGTGATCCCATCCGGTGGTAAGCCATTGTGACCCCATCCAGTGGTAATCCATTGTGACCCTATCCATTGGTAAGCTGTTGTGACCCCATCCAGTGGTAATTCATTGTAACCCCATCCAACATTAAGTCGTTGTGACCCCATCCAACGGTATTCTCTTGTGACCCCATCCAGTGGTATGCCGTTGTGACCTCATCCATCGGTAAGTCATTGTGACCCCATCCAGTGGTAAGTCGTTGTAATCCCCTCAACTAGGACCCACATTTTTGGTCTGCCCCATCGGCGTCAGACCAACTCTTGGGCCTCTAATCACGTGTAATCCCCACCATGTCATTGGGTCATTGTCCTTCGCACACACCCCAATTTTATTACCCAACTTGGAGGTTCCACTTCATTTAGGTACCATCCATACGGGTCATCTCCTTAGGTGTATCATAGCTTCATAAACTATGCAGAATTTGATTCCCTACCACGAGGGTACGTAGGAGGTCTCTTCAAGACTCCTGGCCAACATCACCGTCGCCCTTGAGGCGACTCTATACCATTCTACATCCACTTCATTTAACTATATATTATCCATATTGATTCTTATTCGGGCCACCACATCCTAGTGAGATCATTCCAATTCACAACCTAGCATCAGTGTTTCCCTAGGGGCCACACCCATCTGATCCACTCTAGTCAGTGTTTCGATCAGTTTGATCCATCTCCTCTAGATGGTAAACCTTCGACATACCCGATGTTAAACATGGGAAGCTGAGGAAAATATCAGATACATTCCTATTACATATAATTCCTCATATTTTATGTGGGATTACTCAGGCATTTGTGCCCTTGAGAATCCCTATAATAAGGGGAAGAAACCTAGACATGCTAGTCTTCCAACGTAGATACATGCTAGTGATGTATAACGTGAATACTCCCCTAACCAAAAGATTCTGCCCTGACCGTACCCCTTGGAATGTCTGTACAGAAGCAGTGTAATTAACTGTTGTCCATGAAGATATGGAACTAGGAAGAGTTTCACGAACCACATCTTAAGTCTATAAGGGAGGCCCGGACTAGGTGATGATTTCTGAGGAGGAATCCATAGAAAGAGTAACTGACATCTAATCATCCCATTTTTATCAATGAGAAAACATCCCTGAATAAGTGACGGATGTCACCTGCCTTTGGAAATCATGAATGATGGGCAACAAACAATACTGTCATCCTCAAACAGACAGATGCACGCACCCCAGTGAAAGCTTTGGAAATAAAAATGGTGAACCCGATGTGAATATCTTCTCATCAATATAGAGATTAGTAGAGTTCGAGATATCAGTGGATTAGTGTGTCATTGAATCCGTATATCTGGCACTAGGTCTCGCAAGGAAAATAGCGGGCCTTGCATGAAACTCACCAGAAGTTGGGGCAATCAAAATTTTGGACATCCTAGTTTGCGACGTTGTCAGCGTGGATCCATATTACCATCCATGGAAGATGGAATGGCATTGGGGAAGTGGTCATCAATTCCTTTCCTTTCATCACTAATCGATTAATCTCTCTTCTTTCTAGAAACTGAGATGCTATAAGAATTCAATCACCACCCGTCCACCGATGTAGTGGCAGGGGCAATGCCAATATGGCAGTATCACATGGCTCTGCCGCTTTTGTGAAAATATTCACTTCTACAAATGGTAGGTTCCCATGCCATATCTCCCCATCTGAATTCATTCTATGTAGGGTGATCAATGACATTGTGTGCTGATATGAGGAGGAGGGGATTATCCTAACAGGGTATATGGCCTGCAAGGATCTAGAGGCGTTTATGCCTCATCACCACTACCACCCCTAAGGGCTGCATAGGGAGCCATTGGTCCCCACTATAACGTACAATCATTTTGGGAGCCTCTCCCCAGAATGCCTCGACGAATCTCTCCCCTACGCCGATGAGGTAGGGGATATTTGGGCCAGCCCGGTAGAGATCCCATTTCAGGGGGGCCCAAGGAGGGATCCCACTAGGACCTGCCAACGCCACCATCTGGTCCCACGAGTCGAGGAGCTGGTAATCCATACACCTGCAATGTTGGACCCAGTATGGTTGACCCGACGACAGCATCAGGCACAGGTCGAGGAGGATGCCCGCCATGGGGTGTCAATGTTAGAAACTACTATGGCTCAGGACACTTCCAACGTATATCATCAACCCCTTGCATATGATGAGTAGGTAAACTTGTATACACATCCCGGATCAAGGCCTCAACTGCCACATAGGCAGGATGAGTCAATTCTCTCAGCTTCCTATGTAGGTAGTGGCCGCCTCTTGTATGGAGGCCCTCCTCGTACTGCTACCATTGAGAACGCAGGTCTTCCACACCTCCAAGCTAGGCATGGAGGTACACCTCATTCTTTCCTCAGCTAGAATGAGGGACCTCTCCACGATGGTGACACTCAGCATGAAATCCTCTCCCATGATCATTACATCAGGTATGGAGTCATTCCCCCTGGCACAGACCGCCGGGGTGGGGACGTCTCACACCCAGTCAATCTCCAGTATGGGGGCCTCCCTATGTCTTCACAATAGATAGAGAAGATCATCCTCACCTCAGCAACCAGAGGGGTGAAGTCCAGCTTCACTTCACTAGCACCTAGCATAGTGGTCCTACCCATATTCATCTCGTCCAGTATGAGCACCTTCCTCACACTGATGATGACAAGGAAAACAATAATGGAGGTCATACATGTGCTCCTATCAGCTCGAGTGGAGGTCTTACCTGCTCCCTCACTTCCCATGGAGGTCCTCTCCATGTCCCCTTTGTTATTTATCCTGGTGCTCCTCGCACCCTGGCTTACTCAGGAGGGAATCCTCTTTTCCCCAGCACCAGTAAGGTCGAAGGACTTCCTCATTCCAGAAATCTACCCTATCCTGAAGAACCATCTTGGGCCCAGAGGGCGGGTTATCACCACCATAAAAAGTACGATGAGAAGATTCATAATGAGGTCAAACTGGTTTCCTTCTCAGACTCCGAGGTGGAATACGATTCAGCAATGGAGGCCCCACCAAGATCCTCCATGTCAAGGGTTGGGGTAGGAACAAGGTGCATTCGACTCATACTTATAAAATGCAAGGTTCATTGGATTCCCGCCTCCCTCTGTAGGTATATCTAGGAAGAAAGAAATTTGGCATCTCCATAGGTTACGACTATACAATCGCAAACATCATCACCAGAAGCACTCTCTACCTCGGTTAGAGATCATGGAGAGCAATTTTGGGGAATAATGGTGAAAAAATAGCAGGGTGGTCCATCACCAGAAGCCATAGTATCTCCACAGAAAATTGTGGTAGTCAGCCCGTCTTACCGTGATGTCATGGATAAGTCACTTCACTCTTCATAGGATAGCCAGACCTGCGGTGGTTTGTCATCTCGATCACGGTACTCTCCACCGGCCAGCCTACCATCCTAGCGGTCTGCTTCAGTAATGCTGCATGTTCCCCAGCCACCTTCGGTTGATGAGTGGGTAAATGAAGGGCCAGACCTTGAATCTGGGCCCATGAGCTTATGTTATATCCTCAAAGCAGACCACTTCCTAGAGATGTTTTGGCTGGTTGTGGCACTGAATTTCTGTGTTCCATAATCTCTCACCTAAAATAAAGTTGAGTGTTTCTGCCAGACCCTATGGGTGACTCATTTCTATCTTTTTCATCAGCGAGTGGATTACCCTAAGAGCCAAGCGCATTTCAAGGACATTAGAGAACAATGTCGTCTGGTTTATTTGGCCTCATTCTTTATGGCCCAGTTCCCTGAGTCACCAGGTCGTTGTAGGACCCTCCAGCAATGGTGCGTTAAGAGTTTTAAGGTACTCCATGGGATTATCAAAGAGGATTCACCCCATGTACAGATCCATGGCTGGGGGCAGTATGATGCCATTACCTTCAGTCCTATACAGGGACAACTCGATTTTCCAGGCGACATATAGGATATGCCTCCATAAAGAGTTGTGGTTGACATGGAAAACCTTTCGGAGGGAGAGAATGAGCTAGATCTTCTTAGAGAGGACCTACCCCCTGAGGGACCTTCACACTTTTTGGATCCATCAGGAAGGATCACTCTTCAATAGAGGAATCTACTTGGTCTTCCCGTGCCTACTCAGGCACTAGTCCTCATCCAAAATTCCAACAAGGGCAAGGAACACCTCAGAGCCGCCAAAACCTCTTACCCATTAGGCTTAGTATAGAAGATGGAAGAAGACCCTGAAAAAGACTCGTTGCATCAGAAACTCACTGAACAGAAGAAGGTGGTCGACGACCTCCTTATTGAACTTGTTACAGAGTAATGACCGGATAGCAGTGATCCTAGGCTGGGCCAGTAGGGGTAGGCAAAACTTCCCATCGTTGAATTTACTCCAGGTGACCATGACCATCTTTCTCATACAGACATGGTTGAGGTTGGATCCTACGACAAGAGGGTTCAGTATGTCTTGGCCAATCCTCCTGAACGGTGTGACAATCCTTAGGACCTAGCTCAGATTCCCCTAGCTACCTCACAGATCATTCCACCACCCGCTCCATGAGCCACTGGGCTACCTTATCATGTTGAAGAACCTGCCAATGCACTGGTAGTCAGGGATCCCCGTCAAGACAGGAACCCCCTCCCAGATGATTCGATGGAGGAACTCATTTCCAGCCTCGAGGCATTAGAGACTCGACAGGTGGCAATCCTGCCCGATGGAAATCCATATCCGGCCTAGGTGGATGATATGCCAGCACCCCAGGGTTTCGGTAATCCAACATTTTCCTCATTCAATGGGATGGGGGACCGACCACAGCACCTAGCTCACTTTATCTCAAGATGTGTCCCCATGTTAGGAACTCCAGCGCAGCAGGAAGCCGCCAAACTCGAGTGTTTTGTGCATACATTGGAAGGGCTTGCATTTGTATGGTACAACTAGCTACCCATCAGATCAGTATCCGGATGGGAAGACCTTCATAGGAAATTTATCTACCAGTTCAGTTCTACCACTCATAATATGAGTATCGCAGACCTATTTAAGTGAAATGAGAGGCCTTATGAGCGCTTTGCCGACTATATCACCCAGTGGAAAGGACTCACGTACTCTCTTGACATGCCACTGACTCAAGAGAAACTATTGACAATGTGTGTGGGGAATGTCAGGATGGAACTGGTCCCCTATTTGATTACATAGAACTATCTCGGTGGATTCCGAGACTTCTCTGATAAGGCCCAACACCTAGAGGAAGCCTTACAGAAAGCTAAGCAGGCACATCTGTTGCCTCCTGCAATCCCCATGAGAAGGTCTTCCAGGGTCGAGCCCACCGCAGTGCCCCAAATAGGGGCCCCCAGGCGACTAGAGTTGTTTCTAGTTGAGCCTCCTCGACATCCTCACATAGGCACTCCACCTCAGGTACATCCACCGGCCCAACATCTCCCACCTCAAAATCGGATGCGCCCCCATGCAATGTGCCGCCAGTAGCCAGGCGAGATAACCAAGCTCCACCTCCTCGGTAGGCTCCTCCAGCCCCTCATCAGGGTCAAGTTCCAAAGGCCCCCTTTTTCAGATAACGGAAACCAAACCTACTCGTTCAATGAGGAATAAGTCCCCAGTAACTTCTACAGTGCCTTGTAGTAGGGGATTCTACGTTTTCCTAAGTGTATAAGGTCAGAAGAGGAAAACCTAAATGATCACCCTAATTATTGTCCCTATCACTAGATCCTGGGGCACACTCTCAAGAAGTGTTATGTGTTAAAATAATGGATTCAGGACTAGGTAAATAACAATATAGTTTGGTTAGGCCCAGCTCTGATATAGGTGGCATGTATCTTTGTGAGGCCAGACGGCAGTAGTGATAGCGAGGGCGAGTGGAATCAAGTTTCCAGTCACGGGTCCTAGAAGTATGATGACTGGATGGCTCATAAAATAGTTATTTATGCCCATGGTGTCATTATGGCACACCAATATCATCCAAAGCCTTTAAAAGCTGCAGCCACCACTTCTGCAACGTCATCTTAGCCGACCTCTTCCTATAAGAGCAAACACCAGCAACATAAGAGAAAAAAAGTCCCTCGTCGATTCCATCATCATCCCGTACTCTCGGGGACTTCATGCACCAGGAGATAGCAATCCCTCCCATGATTCATCCAGTAGTAGACGACTCTTCAAGCGACAATAAAGGGTACCCCTTGGTTAATACCGTAGACCTGGTAAACCCCTACATGATTCCTGATGATGAGGAGTGCCAGGCGGATCCTCCCAACATCCCCAGCCGTCGTCAGCGTCGATGGAGCCGTAGATATATGGGTCATTAGAGTACCTCGGTCAACACTTCTAGCCAAGTTGTGCATTCTACCAAAACCCAGCAAAAGGCTCATCACAAAGCTTAGCATGCAAAACCTTCTCATATGGTGGCATCAGGAACGCCTTCGATATCGTTCGTGTTGATGGATCAGGAAGAGCCACCCTGACCAAGTCGTGACTATCCACGCCCTGCTATAGGCCATTCTCATTCATTTTTACCTCATTCGGTAGCCACACCATATGTTTCAACTAGTGATTAGTGGGATATTCTCAGTACCATTCATCCACTGGTCCATTCGGCAGGGCCCACCATACCTCCTTTCATAGAGAGACCTCTTGTAAGTAGAAGTTCACACCTAGAATGGAATTAGGATTTTATTAAGAATATTTCTAGTATTCTAGAATGGATCTCCATCTGTGAGGCCCTTCTCCTATTATCAGATATCAGTGAGGCCCTCACTGAGGCTTTAGGAATCCCCCTCCAGTTTGAGATAGAAATAGCAGCTGCATAAGCCTTTCTTGCTGAGGCGGTTGAGAATGATGAATGTCAGGTCATAATCTTGTTATCTGGAGAAGATTAAGGCTCTCCCATGTAGGGGAACATTCACCCACTGTACATCACTATCCAGTTCAATGGTGTGGAGGTTATTCACTGTCTTGTCGACACAGGCTCTAGAATTAACCTAATCCCGACTCGAAAATTGTGAAAACTCATATTTTCTGAAGTTGATATGTTTCCCTCTGACCTAAGAATCCAAGGTTATGATAGGACGGAACATACACCGGTTAGAAATATCTGCTTGAAGACCCAATTCGATGGACTACTTGCCAGCACCGAATTTATGGTTGTCTCCCAAGACACCGGCTACAATGTGTTAATGGGAAGGACATGGCTCCACCTGCATGTTGCAGTTCCCTCATCATATCACCAGTTCCTAAAATACTCCCTTAATGGTCGAGTGGGCGTGCTTCAAGGTGATGCATCTCACTTTGCCTTTGTGATGCATGTTACCTAGATGTCGACTACTACAAGAGCAAAGATAAGTAGATTCATACTGATGAGGTTAAGCATTATGCATCTTCTACCGACCCATGGATAGATCTAGATGATGCCTATGTCTTTCCAATCCACTGATTGGAGGCTATGACCCCATACATGGGACAATGCTTCATTGTCTCTGGGATGATGGGGTAACACATTATGAGGCTTAAGCGACGTCGAAAGATCACCTCATACTTCTATACAAATTAGGCTCATGTGATCCTAGAGCCTCCTACTCCCATTAGGTATCAGGTTGTCCGCCCCATGACAATGAAAATACATCATACCTGCTTATTCCGTCAGGCTGTCTTTAACCGTCCCAAGCCGACATGCCACTATTGCTTCGATATCATCAAGAGTTGACCCTTGTGTAGAAGGCTAGATGGTATTGTATCGACATCCTCCATTGTTATGGTTGTGGTAGCACAGGAGTCCTCCGACGCAGTGTCCGCTGCTGCTTAGGCTGGTACCAGCCTCCCATCGGTATCTGCCAACTCAGAAGAGACTCCTCCCACCAAATATTACCCCTCCATAAGTGAAGAAGATGATTTAGAGGATTCTCCCCCCACCTTTGAGGAGGGTTTCTCTTCCATAGTCGATGAGTTGGTAAAGGTGAACCTCGGTAGCGAGGCAGACCCAAGACCCACATTGATCAGTGCTTCCATGCCCCTTGAGGAGAAACAGCAGTAAATATAATTCCTAAAACAACGAAGTGATGTGTTAGCCTAGAGTTATGATGAGATTAAAATACTAGATCCTCAGGTATCCATCCACCACCTCGGTCTCCCGACAAATCATCGCAGGTTCAAGTAGCCTCCCAGAATGATGCACCCTTCTCACGGTGCCTTGGTTGAGGTAGAAGTTGATAAGCTCATCAGAGCCAATTTAATTAAGGAGATCCAATACCCCAAATTTCTAGCCAAAATTGTTCCAGTAAGGAAGAAGAATGGATAGATCAGAGTCTTCATCGACTTCTGGGATCTCAACCGTCACTATTTGAAGGATGATTTTCCCCTTCCTCTGATAGAATTGTTGATCGATGCTACAGCTGGGTTCCAAGCCCTCTCCTTCATGAATGAGTACTCTGGATATAACTAGATCATAATGGCCCTTGAGTATGAGGGTTCTACTACCTTTAGGAAACCACAAGGTACTTTCTATTACCAAGTCATTCCATTTGGTTTAAATAATGTGGGTGCCACCTATCTGCGGGCTACACAATTCATATTTAAGCTGATCCTTAGAATGTTGGTGAAAAGCTATGTGGACAATCTGGTGGTCAAATCTTTCCAGTGGTAGGACCATCTCAAAGACCTTGAGAAAGTGTTAATATTTTTTTGTTCTCATCACCTGAAGGTGAACCCATTTAAGTGTTCCTTCAGGGTTACCTCTGGAAAGTTTCTCGACATCGTCGTCAGATATAGGGGCATTGAAATCGACACATAGAAGATCATGGCTATTTTCCAGATGTCCCCTCCGAGCAATATTCAAGAACTCCGAGGCTTCCTAGGCCACTTATCCTATATATGCTGATTCATCACGAATTTGGAAAGAAATTGTAATCCCTTTTATTGGCTCATGAAGAAAGGCACACTCTATGAGTGGGATGAATAATGTCAGACTGCATTTGAGGAAATCAAGCAGTATCTACTCCAACATCCGGTCATAATTCCACCTATCTACAAAAAGTTGTTGGTCCTTTATGTGACCACCCTGGAATGATATCTCGGTGCCCTTCTCACCCAGAAAAAAATGAGTGGACGGATAATATCCTCTACTACCTCAGCCGCATGCTCCTCAATACAGAAACCGGGTACTATCCTATCGAGAATAGCAGCCTTTCACTGGTATTCACAGTACAGAAATTACGGCGTTACCTCTTGCATCATAAGGTGCAGTTGGTGTCCCGAGTAGATCCCCTGAAATACATCCTAAGCCACCCCATGTTGATATACAATCTAGTTTGGTGGACAGTGAATCTCTAGCAGTTCGACATTAGTTTTGTCCCTAAGAAGGCTATTAAGGGGAAAGCGTTGGAAGATTTCATTGCTTCCCATCCGGCTCCTACTGACCAATCCTTGGATCTTGATTTCCCCGATGAAGCAATTCTCTTGGTAGACCAATACATGTAGTGCTGGGAGGTTCATTTCGATGGTGCTTCCGGGAGCCCCACCGACAGAAGACTCAATGACCCCAGGCTCAACAGAGTAGGCTTGTGTATCGTCTTCATTACACCGGTACAATCCATTCTACCATATCCATTACTATTGTTATAAGGTTGTACCAATTATGAGTCAGAGTATCAGGCTCTCATCACTGGCCTCGAGTTGGACCTCAATATTGATGTGCCCCATTTTCATGTGAAAGGGGATTTCGAGCTATTCATCAAACAAATTAATGGTGACTATGTCGTCAAAAGCCAGATCTCATACCATTGTTGGAATTAACTCTCTAGATAATGGCTGAGTTCCCATCTCGTTCAGAAATTACTCATGTCCCCCGATATCAGAATGTTCAAGCTAATGCCATGGCTGGCCTAGCTGCATCACTTGCAGAGTCAGAGCAGGATGATCTGATTATCCAAGTGAAACACTGGAGATTCATTTCTCCTATCACCCCATATAACAATAGCAGCCTGATGGTGAGCCACCTAACTACCGGAGACTCCACGTCCGGACCCCCAAGTCCCCTGGATGCAGTGATTAAAGTGACTTCTAATTAGAGATCCCCCTTTGTTGAGTATCTCTAAAACAGTTACCTCCTGGCTAATCAGGCTGAGCGCGAGTGAATCTAACACCGCGCGTTGCAGTTCACCCTCCAGGATGGCCCTATCCCTGAGAAGATCTTCTAAAAGAATGAGTTTGATGGGAATCTCCTCTGTTTCATTCAAGGAGTCAATATTTCTCAAGTAATGCAAGATTTTCACGTCGGTACCAGCGGGGCTCATTAGACCAGGCTGAAACTATCCCACCAGATCCAAAGACTGGGGTACTTTTGGCCCTCCATGATCTATGACTACATCAAGTTCTCTAAGAGATTCCATGATTTCCAAATTCATGCTAAATTAATGCATCAGCTTCCAGATCCTCTCTACTCCACCAAGTACTCTTGGCCATTTTCAGAATGGGGACTCGATGTCATGGGACCATATCCACCAATGACAGCTCGCCAGTGTAGGTTCATCCTGACTACTACGGATTTCTTCTCCAAGTGGGCAGAGGTGGTTCTATTCAAGGAGGTCATGGCCCATTCCATCATTGACATTGTGAGATCTAACATCATATAATGATTTGGAGTCCCTCATCTCATTCTCACCAATAACAGTACAAACTTTCGAGCAGCTAAGCAAAAGAAATTGTACGCTAAGTACAACATCCGTTCTAACCATACCTCCCACTATCAAGCACAAGAAAATAGAAATATCGATG
Source organism: Viscum album (assembly GCA_963277665.1). NCBI lineage: Eukaryota > Viridiplantae > Streptophyta > Magnoliopsida > Santalales > Viscaceae > Viscum > Viscum album. The sequence goes on along the minus strand of OY728126.1, from coordinate 761,216,879 downwards.
CATTCAACAAAACCCTCCTTAACATTCTACAGAAAATGGTTGGTTAGAATAAAAATATTTGGCCGAAAAAGATCCCCAAAACCCTCTAGGAATACCGGAGAATGACTCGTAATTTCACCCAGGAGACCCCATATTCCTTCGTGTATGGGATGGAGGTCGTCCTGACCATTGAGATTCAATTTCCCTCATTTCGTAAAGCTGTTTATGATCAGAAAGTGCCAGATAAAGAAGCCAAAAAATTTCCGGATGAGTTGGAAGCACTCGATGAGAACATGCTTCATGCTCTGCACAATCTGGAAAGGCATCGGAACAAGATAGCTAGAGAATTAAACAAGAAATTTCACCTCCACTCCTTATTGCAAGGTGACTTGGCATTGGCCCTGAGGGAACCAATGATACCTGGCAGGAAACCACCCAGGTTGTAACCCAAATGGGAAGGACCTTACATTGTTCACAAGGTTTACTCCAATGGTGCATACTCGTTGGTCACAATGGATGGTGAGCGTATAACTCCTCCCACCAATGCCAAGTAAGTTAAGAAATACTTTTCCTAAGTCATAATGGTACTACACAACATTAAACTGTATGGTCCTTCACGACCCAAAACTATTTGACGGTCCTGTATGACCCTAAACTATATTACAGTTCTGCAGGACATTAAACTATATGGTCCTGCATGACGTTAAACTGTCCAGTCCTACATGACTCTAAACTATGAAATGTCCAACATGACATTAATCTGTGTTTCATCCTCCAAGACATTAAAAAACATCTCAAGAACAATATATGGCTTCATTCCCATCCTCAAGGGATATGTAGGAATGCTCATATGCCTTTTCTTGAGTCCATCCCCCAGTTTCCTCTTTAGCTATCCCCTCTTGGGCATAGTTCTTTTGGAGGAGACCATATGGAATCGTATAGGCTTATTTGGTCCTGCCCATGTCAGGGTTACGATGATTGCATCACGTTCCCTCCTTCATTATTCTATTTGTCCCACATCTTTACTGCATGATGTTAAACTTCATGGACCTTCTAGAACTATCTATGGCTTGATTCCCATCCTCATGGGATACATAGGACTGCCCGGACATTTCATCTGTAGGCCCAGCACCAAACTTTGGGACATGAAACACAAGGTGTGGTGTTAGATTTTGTCCTCATTCACATCAAGTTCATCATGACTGTACCATGTATCTCTTTCTCCTAAAGATCTATATCTTTTCTGTTGTGTAATTTTATTTGAAATTGCACGGGTGCATTTATGCTCCACACACCCCACCATTTGGGTTCCCATTATCTTTCACATCTGAAGGGACACCTGAACGATAAGGATACTTAGTCTAAGGGATCTCCTACCATTTCAAGCCAATGACCTCAAGGGTTTTAGACAACAAATAGATACGAGTCCAGCTTTGCGAATATGGTTAGCGGTCGAAGCTCATTTGTTGTTCCTATTTCAAGTCACACGATATAGATGTTGTGTTTCGAATCTGGTCAACAGCTATCCTTTTTCATTGTCACCACCCCCCATATGTCCCAAATATTGAGTGTAATGGTTCATTCTTCCACTCCATCTCTCCAAATATTGGTCTGCCTCGAGTGGGAGTGTAATTCTAGGTATCAGACCTTCATGTGATGGGGAGAGCCTAGTCCTACTCCTTATTTCTCACACCAAGCATTTCTCCCATGGGATTAGGAGCTATGAAGGCAATGCCTGCATGAGAGGTCATATGGATACAATTGGATGGGATGCCCAGCCTCAGGTCCTCCAACCCCCTTTCCCCTAGTCTAACTTCTCATTTAGGATTGTGTGGTGTGGTATGGAATCTTGTCTTCATTCACGTCAGGCTATTTTTCCATGACACACATATCCCCTTGAGACATCCACCCCTTCATGTATCATCTATCCCGCAATCATAGGCCATGTCATGCTTTTCGAGCCCTATTATTTGAGTTTCCATCACCTTATATATCCAAAGTATCCCCCAAATAGTATGGATACTCGACCCATGGTCCCTCCTATCATTACGGGCTAACATCCTCAAGGATTGAAAGTAGAAAATTGATACAAGTCCAATGTTGCGAGTATGTTCAACGGTCGATGCTCAATTGTTTGCCCCAAATTCTGGTCACACAAGGGTGGATACTGTGTTTTGAATCTGGTCAACAGTTTTCCTCTATCATCATTTTCACTTTGTATTCTTCCATAGCCATGATAATTCCCCCTTTATGTATCACGCATATGACATCAAACTAAGCATACCTAGTTCAAGCTCTATGAACCTAAACTAAGATCACCTTTGTCCTCACTGCAAGATGATAAACTACAATCTGGTCATGACATTCTGTCTACGGCCCAGCCTCAAGCCCCTTGGCTTTCTCAGGCCCCTGACCCAAGATCTCACTTAGGGTTGTGTAGTGTGGTGTAGGATTATGTCCTCATTCACGTCGGGTTACTGACCGTTCCATACACATCCTTGGATGAGATACCTTTTCCCTATCTTCATCCTTACCATCATGACGTTAAACTATACAACACCCCCAGATCTATGTATGGCTTGATTCCCATCCTCATGTGATACATAGGACCGCCCAAACGTTTGGTCTTCAGGTCCAGCCCCATCTCTTTGAAACCTCCCTATCATTTTGGCCCCTCAGCCTACATTCTTCCAAAATAGGGTTATATGGTGTGGTATGGGATTGTGTCCTCATTCATTTTGGGATTATAACAACCATTTCACATACCTCTGTCTTCTTAGCGGCCTTTGCTATAGCGACCCAAAATTTTCTTCCATTACTATTACATCATTTTAAAGATAAACAACATAATATTATTACACATAGAGGATCCAAAGGGTTAGTGTCTTGGGAAATCTATGACCATACATAACAATTACAACATCAAGCATAAACATTTATTGAATTTCTTCTTTTCTAGATTCTTATTGGCACTTGACCTCTCATTAGTACATGTAGCCATCTGAGGATATACATCAAAAGGGGTGAGCTAACAGGCCAGTAACAGGATAGATAAGAACAATATAGCATGGTTTGATCATAATAATAACATGGGAAAAAGATCCTAAACATGATAGGAGGCATAAATATAAGACTTGAAATGTGGCAATGCATAAAAATGAAACACCATGACTTAGTAGTTAACTACCACACAAACTTGTGAACCAAGCTAGCATCTTGTTCAAACAACATTTCACATTTTCTCATGATATTCATCACTTTAACCAATGTATTATAGTGTTGTATAATTCCAGGTGCACCCATCAATTTGAAACATTCATAATTCGCTATATAATTCCGGGCGCACCCGTCACATCATGAAATTATCATTATCATGCTTGCCACATAGAACACATATAAAAAATGAACATAAATAACCCATGGAAAATAATGGGTTTAATCTCATAAGAACACATTCATAAACTTTGGGTTCCCAAAAGAAATAGGTAATAGAAAACATGTTACAAGAACTGTCCACTTTGAGTGAGAAGTAAAAGGTGTGTTCTTAAAAGAAGAGTTATTTTGGAAAATATTTTTTTTGACATAAAAACCAGGGAAAAACATGTATATCCCAGAAAAGAAAATAAAATTATGATGAAATGATATTTAAGGAGTAACCATATCAAAAATGGAGTGAAATAGTGAGAACCTGAAGGATGAAAATTGGGTTTGATATTTTCCCCTTACCTTGTATCTGAATGCTTCCTTCTCTTTAATGTCCTATATAATGACATTATATTCATTAATTAGAAATAAAAAACCTTGTTTACATTAATATGGTTCATTATGGTTTCATTAAGTGATTTTATGTGCCTTTTTATGAGTTATTGAGTTTAAAAACATTATTCTGGAATGTTTGTTTTTATGGTTTTCTTGAGTGGTTCACTTGTATTCTTAAATTGAAGTTTGGGTAGAACATGGGTAAACATCAAGAACTGATATTACATGTTATTAATGATACTACAAGATATTGAATTATCTTATAATAAATCATATTATATCCATGTGGATGAATCAATAGATAATAATTAAATGATGATTATTTGGGTTAATTTGGGTGGTTTTTCGTTCACAATGAACTTTTTTTAACTTTTCACTTAGAAAATATGGACATAAGTTATTTCCAGAACATTAAATAGGAAATAATACATATAAAAAAATCTTTTTCAACCATAAAAATGGTTTCATGACTGTATCTGAAGGTAAAAATGGAATAAGAAAGCATGTCGTTCTTGAAGGTGATAAATTAACACCTCATGAATAACATTCTCTTTAATAAAATAAAAGGAAGAGGGAAAGGGGTTGGATGATATAATATATCATTAGCATCATAAAATTAAATTAGATGTATAATAATGGAGTTACAGTACCATTTGTGTGAAGATATGTGGGGAGAGATCAAGAAATGAACTTTAACTTGAAAGGAAATTAAAGGAGAAGAGGGAGAGAAATTACCTCTTAAGTCCTCCTCTTGAGATTCTTCCTAAGGAAGTTGGGACTGGTCTTTTGATGACAACAGAAGCTCTTGAACGTGGGAGAGGGGATAGGGAAGATGTTTTGGTAGAGTTTAGAGAAGGCTTTGAGCTTGAGAGGTGTGAGGAAATGAGGGTGTGAAGGGTGGTTTTTATAGTGGAGAGGAGAGGGGTTTCCATAATATAAAATTCATTAGTTTATTAATTTCCCCTACAAAAAGTAATAGTGAGTATTGAATGAACAAGAATAGTAATTTTATCATTTTATCCCAGAACAAGTGGGATTACATCAGTATAATATCACACATGACTCTATAATTAGCTTATTTAGCTTATTTTTCTAAATTACGGTATTTCACTATTCATAAAAAATCATGTATTTCAGAGAAATACCAAAAATATTCCCCAACAATTTTTTGACATGTAGAATCCCAAAATGAATTCCATTTTTCAAAAATAATTTTCTAAATATGATTAATTTAATATTTAATTAAAATCATGGTTTATAAAAAAACAGTTTTAAGACATTCATTTACTTATTCTAAAATATAGGTACATCATAATTTCACTTGAATATAATTTTTATACTATCATAGGTAAGGTTACTATTCATTAGGGTATATCACTATTCATAAGGGTATGTTACTATTCATAATGTTAGGTTTCTATTCACGAAAAATTATTTTTGTTTTATTAGACTCTAAAAAACATCTTGAACACAACTGTGTATGTCAGATTTTCAAAATTCCAAACACAAAAGTGACAAACTTATGTTAAAAGGTCAATTATCACTTAGTTGTTCATTATGTTGTGTTTTTATGTTATTTTATGACATAATTATAAGAAGGGAATTTCCATTGAAAAAATTTTGGGTCGTTACATTCTTGCCCCCTTAAGAAATTTTGCACCCGAAATTTCACTTTTCACAAAAAGGTGAGGGTGTTTCTCCTTCATTACCTCTTCTGGTTCCCATGTTGTTTCCTCAAAACTTATGGTTACTCTGCAACACTTTGACAAGATTTTTTTTCTTATTGCGTAGAACCTATCTCTCTGATCCAGAATATTTACTAGCTACTACTCATAGGAGAGATCATCTTCCAACTGTACCACCTCTAAGTTTAGTACATGTGAGGGGTCTAGTATGTACTTCCTCAGTAGTGATACATGAAAAAAATAATGAACTTGAGCAATATTTGGTGTAAGTTTAATCCGATAGGCCACAAATCTTATGCGGTCAAGGGTCTCAAAGGGGGAAACGTACCTTGGGCATAGCTTCCCTTTCTTTCCAAACCTCATGACTCTCTTCCATGGTGATATTCGCAGGAAGACTTTATCTCCAACGTCAAACTCTGAGTCCCTTCGATGGTTGTCAGCATATCGCTTTTGCCGACTCGGAGTAGCTTTGATGTGTTTCTAGATTACTTGAAACTTCTCTTTCATCTCTCAAACAAGATCGGGTCCAAGTAGCTTTATTTCTCCAACTTCATCCCAAAAGGTTAGAGTTCTACATCACTTCCCATACAGAGCTTCATATGGAGCCATCTGAATACTTGAGTGGAAGCTATTGTTTTATGAGAACTCAACCAATGGGAGATGCCGATCCCATCCACCTTTGAATTCTAGAGAGCGGGCTCTTAGCATATCTTCAAGAATCTGAATAGTCCTTTCAGATTGGCCATCAGTTTGGTGGTGATAGGTCGTGCTGAAATTTAATTTATTACTCAAAGAATATTGATAAATCCTCTAGAATTTAGATGTGAACCATGGATCACGGTCAGAGACAATTGATATTGGAACACCATGCAGTCTCACCACTTCCTTCACATATATCTTTGCAAGTTTTTCAAGTGAGATATCTTCCTGAATATAGATAAAATGGGACGTCTTGGTGAGTTGGTCAACCACAACCCATATCGCATTATTTCCCTTCGACGTTGTTGGGAGACCCGTGACAAAGTCCCTGGTAACATTTTCCCATTTCTAAATGGGTATAGGAAATGGCTGCATCATACCTTTGGACTTTTGTCACTCATCTTTAACTTGTTGACATACCAAGCACCTTGATATATATTCTGCAATCTCCTTCTTCATGTTATCCCAGCATAAGTGTTCTCAGAAATCACTGTACATCTTAGTACTCCCAGGATGGATAGATAAAGTTGAGCTATGTGCATTTTCCAATAGCTCCTTCTTTATCCCAGGTGATGAAGGCACACAAATCCACGTTCTAAACCGAATCACACCATCATCGTCAATATGGAACTCTGGAAGCTTCCTTTCCTTTACTGCATTCACCCTCTTTTGTATCTCCACATCATCCCTTCGTTTTTCCTTAATCCTCTTCTGGATGGATGGTTGCACAATCATTTGGGAAAGGTAGGATGCATCCCCTACCATTATGATTTACAAATCCATTCTTTTCATATCCAAGAATATAGGGTCTTTCTAAATCCATAGCATGGATAGAGTATTAGGTTCTTTTTTTCTTAGAGAATCAGATACCTTGTTCACCTTTCAAGGATGATAGTGAATAGTGAAATCGTAATCATTGATTAGCTCTAACCATCTCCTTTGACGCATGTTGAGCTCCTTTTATGTGAATATATACTTTAGGCTCTTGTGGCCGGTGTATATGTCACACTTTTCACCATAAAGGTAGTGTCACCATATTTTCAAGGCAAATATCACGGCTGCCAGCTCTAGATCACGTGTCGGGTAGTTCTGCTCATGGATCTACAACTATCGTGAGGAGTAGGCTATCACATTATCATTTTGCATGAGTATGCAACCCAAACCTTTCTTTGAAGCATCACTGTATATCAGAAAACATTCTCCACTTTTCGGTAGTGTGAGTACAGGTGCAGGGATCAGCCTTTTCTTTATCTCCTTGAAGATTCCCTCACATTCTTCCATCTAGAAATACTTTACCCCTTTCCTTCTTAACTTAGTTAGCAGGATTGAAAATCATGAGAAGTTTCTCAAAAAACGTCGATAGTACCTAGATAATCCAAGAATACTACGGATTTCTATGACACTAGAGGGATTGGACCATTCCTCAATCGCCTTTGTTTTTGAAGGATCCACATAAATTCTTTCACTTGTGATCAAATGTCCCAAGAAAATGACTTGCTTCATCCAAAAGTCACACTTGATGAACTTGGAATAAAACTTCTCCTTTCTCAATGTCGCCAACACAATGGCATTGTTCCATCCTTCTTCTTCACAAAGAGCACTGGTGCACCCCAAGGTGATGCACTAGGGAGTATAAACCCTTTTTCTATATTCTCTTGAAACTGCTTCTTTAACTCCTCCAGTTCTATAGGAGCTATCCTATAGGGACACTTCAAGATAGGAGTAGCTCAGGATATGAGTTCAATTGAGAACTCAACCTCACGATCTGGGGGAATTCCAGGTAACTCTTCAGGAAATACATCACTATATTCCCTCACGATGAGCATTTCCTCAAGGTTGGCCCTTTCCTTCAACTCAACCATTTGGGTGAGGTATGATTCTTCATAGGGAACCAACACCCACACCATTGAATGATTTCTTAAAGGAGATTCATGACCTTCCTTTCATTTGTATAGAAGAATGGGATGGTTCATAATATGAAAAGATATATCTTTTTCCCAACTTATGATATGTGCTCTATATAATGAGAGCCAGTCCTTTCCCATTATAGCATCGAATTCCACCAAGGGAAGTATTACAATATTTTCCGGAAGAATATTCCCACATACGCCAATGGGAGAAGAGTGAAACACTTAGGTTGTAATTATTGCACCACTTTCTATTTTTACAGATATCTCTACTTCAAGGTTTTGGGCCTTCGATTATATATTCCTAGAAAACTTTCAAGATATAAACAAATGCAGAGAACGAGAATCAACTAATACTTTTTCCATTCTTGAGTGAATGGGAAGTATACCTTGTACAACTTCGTTATCATGATCCACCTCCTCAGTAGTGAGGGAATAAGCCTTCCCTTGTTCCTTTGGATTTAGTGGTTGCTGACGATGATTACCCTAGAGAAATCGAGGTTTAGTGCACTGACTTGCATAGTTCCCTAGCTCCCTACTGTTGTAGCATTGAACCATGAGTGGTTCTCTCCTTTCTTCTACCACATTCTCCTTCCTTTTCGGGTCTTTTTGACACTCTATAGCATGGTGTTCTTCTTTCCCACACTTGAATAATTTCCCTGTCCCTTTGAGGCAGTTCCCAAGGTGCAACTTCCCACATTTTTGGCATGTGGGTCGTTGAGTTTTCTTCCCACTTTTGTCATTAGATCCTCTATCTTGAAACTCCATGTTTTTTTTCTTATCACCATTTCCATGGGACCATTCTCCAAACTCCATCTCCACTTTGAGAGCACACCAAAAAAACTTCTTCATAACTCCCAATGTATGGAATTGAAAGAGCCTTTTGAATGTGTGGTTTTAATCTACTAAATAATCTATCAATTTTGTTATCATTGTTGATAACAAAACCCGAAGCGTACCTTTCAAGCCTTGTGAAATTCTCTTCATAGCTTGTGACAGTTTCTCCTTCTTTTTTCTTGATCTCTATGAATTCTCTCTCCATCTTTGTACGAAGATTTCGTGGGAAATAATTATTAATATACATTATCTTAAATTATTCCCATTCCATCTCTTCAATTTTCTCCCTTGGCTTGGTGTTCTTAATCAAATCCCACCATTGATCAACTTCTCCATCTAGATGATAAACGGCTAAGGTAACATTCTCTGTGTCAGAACAGTGAAGAACAGAAAATATCTTCTCCATGGAGTTGACCCGCTAGTCAGCAACTAGTGGATCTGAGGATCCACTAAACGTCAGTGGTCGTTGCCCCATAAAACATTCGATAGCCAGTTGCACCCTCTCTACTGAAGGAGGATGTTCCCCATTATTATGGTTATTGTTCATAACCTGAGATAATTGGGTAAGCATCACCATGAAGTTCTGAACTCCACCACCCAAATCATTGGGGATGTCATTCAGGCAATCGTTGCATTGGCCCTCACACGAGTTGTCGGCCTGATTTCTCCTGGTTCCCACCATTTTCTAAAATAGAAAAGGATAGAATAAAACATAAGTAAAAAAGTCATGAATAAATTTTTCATTTAAAAAATGTAAACCAAAACATAACATATGGTATCCCTATGTAAATATTCTTGTGTGCATATTTGTACTTAGTCTCATGCTAGAGGTTTTCTCTAGGGTTCACTAATCCTAATTCCCAAATTAACTAAACCATTCCTCTGATACCAACTATAGAATCCCTACCTTTTCTTACATTACTATTACATCATTTTAAAGATAAAGAACATAATTGTATTACACATAGAGGATCCAAAGGTTTAGTGTCTTGGGAAAACTAGGACCATACATAACAATTACAATATCAAGCATAAACATTAATTTAATTTCTTCTTCTCTAGCTTCTTATTGGCACTTGACCTCTCCTTAGTACATGTAGCCACATGAGGATATACATAAAAAGGGGTGATCTAACAAACTAGTAAGAGGATAGATAATAACAATATAGCATGGGTTGATCATAATCATAACATGGGAAAAAGATCATGAACATGAGAGGAATCATAAATATAAGACTTCAAATGTCACATTGCATAAAAATGAAACATCATGTCTTAGTGGTTAACTACCACACATACTTGTGAATCAAGCTAGAATATTGTTCAAACATCATTTCACATTTTCTCATGAGATTCATTACTTTACCCAATGCATTGGTGCACTGTATAATTCTGGGCGCACCTGTCACTTTGAAACATTCATATTGCGCTATATAATTCCGGGCGCACCCGTCACATCATAAAATTATCATTATCATGCTTTCCACATGGAACACATATAAAAAATGAACATAAATAACCCATGGAAAGTAATGGGTTTCATATTATAAGAACACATTCATAAACTTTGGGATCCCAAAATAAATAGGTAATAACATACATGTTACAAGAACCGTCCACATTGAGTGAGAAGTAAAAGGTGTGTTCTTAAAAGAAGAGTTATTTTGGAAAACATTTTGTTTGACATAAAAACCTGAGACAAACATGTATATCCTAGAAAAGTAAATAAAATGATGATGAAATTATTTTTAAGGGGTAACCATATCAAAAATAGAGTGAAATAGGGAGAACCCGAAGGAAGAAAATTGGGTTGGAGATTTTCCCCTTACCTTGTATCAGAATGCTTCTTTCTCTTTAATGTCTTGTATAATGACATTATATTAATTAATTAGAAATACATAACCTTGTGTACATTAATATGGTTCATTATGGTTTCATTAAGTGATTTTATGTGCCTTTGGATGAGTTATAGAGTTTAAAAACATTATTGAAAATGTTTGTTTTTATGGTTTTCTTGAGTGGTTCACTTGTATTCATGAATTGAATTTTGGGTAGAACATGGGTAAACATACACAATTGATATTACATGTTATTAATTATATTATAGGATATTGAATTATCTTATAATGAATCATAATATATCCATGTGGATGAATCATTAGAAAATAATTAAATGGTGATTATTTGGGTTAATTTGGGCGGTTTTTCGATCACAACGAACGTGTTTTAACTTGTCACTTAGTAATATGGACATAGTTTATTTACAGAACTTTAAATAGGAAATAATACATATAAAAACTTCTGTTTCAACCATAAAAATGGTTTCATTACCATATCTGATGGTAGAAATGGAAGAAGAAATCATGTCGTTCTTGAAGGTGATAAATTAACACCTCACGAACAACGTTCTCTTTAATAAAATAAAAGGAAGAGGGAAAGGGTGTTGGGTGATATAATATCCCATTAGCATAATAACATTCCATTATATGTATAATAATGGAGTTAAAATACCATTTGGATGAAGATTGGTGGAGAGAGATCAAGAAATGAACTTGAACTTGAAAGGAAATTAAAGGATAAGAGGGAGAGAAATTACCTCTTAAATCCTCCTATTGAGATTCTCCTGAAAGAAGCTAGGATTGGTCTTTTTATTAGACCATCAACTATTGAACGTCGGATAGGGGATAGAGAAGATGTTTGGGCATATTTTAGACCAGTCTTGGAGCTTGAGAGGTGTGAGGAAATGAGGGTGTGAAAGGTGGTTTTTATAGTGGAGGGGAGAGGGGTTTCCTGAATATAAAATTCATTAGTTTATTAATTTCCCTCAAAAAAATGAATATTGAGTATTTCATGACCAAGAATATTAATTTTATCATTTTATCCCAAACCAAGTGGTAATACATCAGCATAACATCACACATGACTCTATAATTAGCTTATTTAGCTTATTTTTGTAAATTACGTATTTCACGATTCATCAAAAATTCAAGTATTTCAGAAAAATCCCAAAAATTTACCCCAACCATTTTCTGATGTGTAAAATCCAAAAATGAAGTCCATTTTTCAAAAATAATTTTCTAAATATGATTAATTTAATATTTATTTAAAATCATGGTTTATTACAAAAAAATAGTTTTAAAACATTCATTTACTTATTCTAAAATATAGGTACATCATACTTTCACTAGAATATTAATTTTATACTATCATAAGTAAGGTTACTATTAATTAGTGTATATCACTATTCATAAGGGTATGTTAATATTCATAAGGGTAGGTTACTATTCACCAAAAATTATTTTTGTTTTATTAGACTCCAAAAATCATCTTGAACACAATCGTGTATGTCAGGTTTTCAAAATTCCAAACACAGAAGTGACAAACTTATGTTTAAAAGTCACTTATCACTTAGTAGTTCATTATGTTGTATTTTCATGTTATTTTATGACATAATTATAAGAAGGGGATTTCCATTGAAAAACGTTGGGTTGTTATATTTTCTCCCTTTCCCTGCTCTCATCTCTTTCAGTCGGCTGCCCTTAAGTCGGGTTCCTTGGCACTCTCTGGTGATTCACCAATTGTCCCATGAGCACTCTAGTCTAGAACCTGGAGTGTCACATTCTACCTAGATATGCTTTCACCCATTTTTCAAGCTTTTTGTTCCCCTTAATTTGGGCTTCCATTATATTTCACATTCGATGGGACCCCCAAATGGCCTGGATGCAAGGCCTAAGGTCTCTCCTACCATTACGGGACAACATCCTCGAGGATTTCAGAAAACAAATCGATACAAGTCCCACGTTGCGAATATGGTCAGCGGTCAACGCTCATTTTTTGTTCCCATTTCTGTTCACATGATATAGATATTGTGTTTCCAACATTGTCAATGGTTATCCTCCGTCATCAAACCAACCCCTTCAAGCCTCAAATGTTGGTTACACGATTCACATCATTTTCTACCCCATTGTGTCCAAGTGGAATTTCAACCCTCTCGGTACTCTCCCTCAATGCACATTTGCATGTTAGGAGAACAAAGCTAAGATAATGTGTCATTCAGAGCTCTGCACTAACTTCCCTTTGGCATGCATTCTAGGTAATGCAAAAAACACCTCTTCCTTCTTTGTTTCCCGCACCGAGTTTGACTCACGTGGGATTAAGAATTGGATTGTGGTTTGCGACTACTTGGATGAATTTTGACTCTCTAAGGTCCAAGCTCTAAGACAATAAACTAAGAACTCTTTTATAACTATGTATGGATTGATTCCCATTCCCATGGGATATATAGGAATGCCTAGACATCTCATCTTTGGGGCCATCTCAAGTTCCACTAATTTATCTCTCTTGTTCTTCTTTATGGGCTTTGAATCTTATAGGACTGTGTGGTGTGACACATGTGGTCTTATGCCCTCATTCACATCGGGTTTTCAACAGTCGCACCACGTATGCCCTTTTCTAGGAGTTAGTATCCCTACTTCATGTCCCGCGTGACATTAAACTGTTTGTTGTCTCGTGCGATGTTAAAAGGCGCCTTCAAGAACTACATGTGTCTTGATTCCCAACCTCATGGGATATGTAGGAACACCCAACTATTTCATCTTCGGGTCCAGGTCAACTGAGGGATATCCTCTCCTGTCCCATATCCTTTAACCTTTTCTGTCCCCTCAGCACGAGGTTTCCTCCTTTCAATCACGCATGGTATGATGTGGACCCCATCCTCATTCATGTCAGGTATGATTTATCATGCTGTTCACATTCTCTCTAGAACCTCATATCTCCTATATATGCATGGTCCCACAAGACTTTAAATTGTGACATCTATACCGCATGACATTAATGTGCATGGTTGGTCCTATCACATGACCCTAAAACTGTGACATTATTGTCCTGGCTGCACGACGAAAAACAGTACTGTACTGTGATATCCTCACTCAATCGGGAATCATGTTTGGTATCAGTCACACACCATACCATTTTTCAATGACTACATATTGATTTATTCTTGTGGAGATGCCTGTAATTTCTATCCTAGATCCATCGCTTTACAAAAAACACTCATTCATCCTAATGGACAAACAATATCTATCAAATACCGCTACTTTTGGTGTAAGGGCTGGACCCGCACAGCCTTATTATCTCTAGTACTGGTATCCTACCGTGCCATCCCTAGAAATATGTGTGTCTTTATTCCCATCCTCATGGGATATGTAAGAACGCCCCTGCACTTTGCCTTGGGCCAAGCCTAACATCCGTTTTCAGTTACTCGACCTAAATCCTTTCCAAGGAATACATAGTGATCTAGACTCCAAGTCCTCATTCATGCCAGGTTTCATAATTACCTCACCATGTGTCTCTAGCATTCCCTACCATCTCTGGTCTGAAATCTATGACCATAAACTAAGATCACTATGCATCCTTACTGCAAGACGTTAAACTGTATGACATCTCTTATAACTACATATGTCTTGATTCTCATTCTTATGAGATATGTAGGACCACCCAAACACATTGTCTCCAAGTCCAACCCCAGGAATCTAAAATCATGTCCTCCCTTTCGGCCCATCAGTGCAAACTCTCTTGGGAACATGAGGTGTGGAGAATACCTCTTAGGTCCTCATTCACGTCGGCTTTTTTAAATAGTCATACAGTGTGCCCCCATGTCTTTTCCCAACCTGGTTCAAGTTCTATGACCCTAAACTAAGATCTTCCTATGGGAGCTATGTGTTGGGATTGGATGCTTCACCGCCCTTTTCTTAGTCCATTAAATCAATCCCCCCACAATTTCTCACCCTACAACCATTAAGATTGAAGCGTGCACCCTCAGGACCCTTTTCCTTGGAGGGGGGCTCAACCCCCTCTATATGATACGTCTTATTGTCATACTCAGATGTATTATCGCAACACCTGAAGTGTGGAATTATCATAGGGACATTCCCCCATTCCAAGTACAAGCTTCATGATCCCGTCATTTGGATCATCATCCTCTTCCATGCCTGAAGGGACCCCTTTTACGGCCTGGTCTCATGCCATACTAGTTTACCTACCATCTTGGGCCAACATCCCTAAGGACCTCTAACCTCATTTGCGACAGGTCTCGTGTTTCAAATATGGTCAATGGTCGACCCTCCTTTGTTTGTCCCCATTCAAGGATAACATGATATGGATTTTGTGTTTTGAACATAGTCAATGGTTATCCCCTATCAGCACGCCACCATCATTGTGGTCCAGATCTTGAGCATCATGATTCACATATTTCCACTTTTTTATGTTCAAGTGGAATTCCAGCACACTTGTTTTTTCTCCTCTGCGTATCTAGGTGTGTTATATAGGCGGGTCTGCATCATTGGGACGTCATTCACCTAGTGTCCCATCACCCCTAACATGTTCCTTCCTGTGTCAGGAAAGTCCCATCACTACATCTTGTTTCCCACATTGAGCACGAATCACATGGTCTTAGTAGTTATGGGAGGACGTGTACCGGTGCAACCATGTCGTGCATGCCTTCCCTCTCCCCATATGAGGTTAAGATGCACCCATAGAACTACGTGCAGCTTGATTCTCATCTTAATGGGGTACGTAGGAACGCCCAACCTCTTTGCTTCCGACCCAGCCTAACTTTCACTTTTGGTCCCTAGACTAAAAAAACATTCTTCAAGGATACGTGGTGTGGTGTCGACTCCTTATGTTATCATCCACATTGAGTTTATATCTACCGCACCACATACTCCCTTACTGGGATCTTCCCTTTCACTCTCTGTCCTATTGTGTGACATTAAAATGCACGAGTCCATATGTCTTCAACGGATGACACTAAACTGTGATTCTACCCTAAACAAGTTCAGGATGCCCCATCTTAATCATGGGATTCACCAGACCCCTTTCCAAAGTGGTCCTACTCAGAAGTGTGTTTGATCCATGATCATACGGATATGACCACCTAATATTCCTTCATCATATTGGCATGATTTCAATAGTGTTGGAATCCATTTGAACAACCCATCACTCCAACTCCATGCTTTGTGTGCCCTTCATTCGGAACCTCATCTTCTTTCATGTCTAAGGGAACCCCCTAACAGTATGGATGCTCGGCCTATGGCTCACCTAATATCCTAGGCCAACATTCTGGAAGAAAAATGGATGACATTTCGAGTCAGGCCCCATGTTTCAAACATTGTCAGTGGTCGACCCTCATTTTTTATCCCTATTTTAGGCTAACGCAATAGGGATACTATGTTTTGAACACTGTCGATAGTTATTATTCATTGTCACTCCATCCTATTGTGTTCTTAATTTTGGGTATCATTATTCACACATTACACTCCCCTATGTTCGGATTAATTCCAATGCCCCTAGCATTACCATGCTCATGAACTAGTGCACACTGGGAAAGCGATGATTCGTTAGTTTTGAGGTCCTCATCCTCCATCTGGGCCTCCCCCCTTTATTTCCGAAAATCTAGATTGGTTGTTCAAAACCCTCGGTTTCCTAAAGCCTGGTTTTCACTCTTACATTTGGGTGGAATAATAAGGTGGTCATCCCTTGTTTCTCACACTGGGCCTGACCCACATGAGCTTAAGGATTGATCGCTAGACGCTCCATGAGTGTAACAGGAATGCAATAAACCAATACATATAATGGAACTCATGCATTCATCTAGAATAAAATAGTTAAAGCTTGAAAGTATGTTGAAGGGATTTTAATCATTACAGTACCCAAGGGTCGATCCCTCCCATGGATGGGTTAACCCCATCAAAAGAGCATTGCAACTCCGCCACCCTCTGGCTTGTGGTATCCATAATTTGTTGTCATCTGTTAAGCTTCTAATACTCCTTGATAGAAATGGGGCATAACTCGTCAGCCATGATCTGGGCCCGCTCTATGTCGGTCTGGATGATAGTCATTTTTGCAGAGGCTTGCATCATGCACTATTCGACCTCTCCTATCTATGCCTTCAATCACAATATTAGCTCCAATTGCGCATTGTGGAAGGCTAAGTGCTCATCCTCCCAGATCTACAACCACTGAACCTCATTTTCAGCCTCCTGGAGCCTCTTTATGTTCACCGCTTTCATCCACTACCATCCCACACTAAGGCCACAATCATACTCCCGAATCTTCTCCACCATAAGATCTCAGACGAGCATGTGGGGATGCTAAGCATCCACTCCCCTACACACAGTCCACCTAGCTGCGAATGAAGTCTAACCATCTCATACAGCCATTGCACATGGGGGTTTCATCAATGAAGTGCTTGATTAGCTTCCATGATCGGTGATAGACTATTTTATTATCCTCTTCATTATAGTTCATCTCATCCCAATCGACGTGGTTGGAATTCTCATATGTGTGGAACACCCCCAAGAACTCATTATCAGGGTCCACATCTGGTGTTAGATAAGGTATGGTGGGGCATGGGTTGTCTGATTGATCCTCATCGTCGGATCCCACCTCAATGATCTTAGGTTTAGCCCCACTAACGTTCCCACCAATGATCGAGAGTTCCGCTTCTTGATCGGTTTAGATGTCCACCTCCACGATCACTGGAATTCCCCTAGGAAAGGCACTGCCAGAAGTCCTGGCCAACCTCTCCAAGGTGGCCCATGCCATCTGAAGAACTATGCATACGAAGAGGGGCATAGATGTCGTTTTCTTGATCAATGAGTGGTAGTCATGAATTAAACGAAGGAAACTTACAGAGGTCGAACTCTCGGTCTTGTTACAGGTCTGTTGTAGTGGAGACCCCTAGACATAGCCCTCCGTATATTATAGGGAAGTCTGAAAACTCTGGGGGAGCCATCTTGGGTACCCTAGCCCCTCCAAGAGCACTAATTTCCATAACAGGAGGCACGAATCCCAAAGGCCCTGCATCTGCAACTGTTGTAGGGTAGGAGCGGGTTCGGTGTATGAGGTTCTCTTACACAATTCAAATATTTTTAAGGTATTCAAAATGACCTGGAAACAGACCCTAAGGAAGGGGCTTAGGATGATACCTCAAGGTCCTCTATGAATTCCTCAATATCTGAGCCATGATCACTGACTTTGCCCCCCTCTAATAGAATCCCTCTACCGGCCTCCTCCCCCTAGGAGGACTCATATGATTCTTCCTAAAGAGGAAAGTGCCCTCTTAGTTCAGCAGTCGATAACTACAGAGGGGTCGTTTGATCCAACAACACCATCACCCGTTCTTTCATTAGATGTGGGGCACCCTAGGAGTGGACAAACTCCTCCAACTTGGTTAAGTATCACTCTGCCTCCTCCTGGTATACTGAAAATCTGGCCCTGATGAGGCCAATTCCTATAAAGTCCATCCCAAGATTTTTTAAGTGTTTCCACATCCCGAAATGGATGAGGAATTTCCTGTTGACGTCCAAGATGTCCCTGTCCTCTGGGAAGGAATCATTCTCCAACATGTCTATGTGGAAAAACTGCTTCCCCATATTCTGAGTGGATATTCTACGGAATCCTCTTGGTGGCCTTCCCTCTAGATAACTCTGTTCTTCTAGTACCACCAAGTCCACTGCTATCACCGGATCCACTACCACTTCCTCCCCCTCAACTAGTACAGGCCTCGCCGCCACAATAGCCCCGCCACCACATGATGTCCTTGACACCTTCTGACCCTAGCCTCGAGGTTGGGGAGGCACACCATCACCAGCCCGAACAGTTGGCTTCTTCAATATCTCCCTCAGGTAGGCGGCCACCCAGCTTTTGGTGTACTCCTTCACCAATCCAAAAAATAGTTGTGGGTAGAGGAAATTCATTCCGCATATTTCTGTCTTCTCATGTGAACATGAGTCACATATTCTTCATCACACATATATGTTCCTCATGGTGCACCCCAAAATAGACTTGTGGGGTCAGCTGCTGCATACACCAAAATTTCCTGGAGAATCGGTGTAGGGTGTACAGCTCGCAGAGAGTCTCACGATCTAATCTTGCCACTTGGAATCTGCCTTGAAAGTCCATGAGATAGGACCATTTCTCTTCCATTACTTGTACATCATCAGTAAAATCACCCATTGGCAGCGGGAACAGATGAAAGTTGAATTCCTCTATCTTCCCGGTGTGGTTTAGTACCACTTTCACAGTCAGTTTGGCCGTAAATATCCCTATGGAATTCAGAATGGACGGATGGAAGTTTGATCCTAGAGGGGAGATGGGGTTCATATATTCATAGACCCCCTTGAAGTGTGCCTCTATCCACCCATACCATAGGTGGAATGGCCCAAATATCATCTGTGGACTCTTCCCCTTGCTGATATGCTACCGCATATTGTACATCTTAGTGAGCATCAGGATTATGAGGTTCACTCGCCCTCCTATCTCCAACATGGAAACCATGATAAATTTTCTTGGTCGCATGCCCGTGTTCATATCCCTCACTAGTAGGATCCAACCACAGATGAGAGTAGCGATGAATGTGGCTAGCCTGACTACCGGTTGTTGCTCAGTGCAGACACTGAACCCCCAGGTTTTCCACTGGCTATCTTCTAGAATATGCCAGTACAAGTTCTCCTTGCCCCATTGATCCCCCTTCGGGATAGTACGAGGCCTCACTGGAAACTATCTATTTTCAATGAATTTCAGAAATAGTTTGAACCACCATCTGAAGTGGACGTCACTCACTGCTTCCTTATCCTCTCCCAGCACCAGCTCCATTAGTTCCATCTCCAGTGGAGAAATTTGCTCTGAATCCTCCCATGTACCCATAACGAGGATAAATTCATCATACATCTCCCATAGTATCGGGACCCCCAAGATCTGGCGTACGTCCCATAAACAGATTCCAGCCTCCCTGTGGTGCAAGTGGAAGGTATTGTTCCTTGATGACCACCTTCTCAACAACTCCAACATCAGCTGCTTCAGTTGGTAGATATGAAATTGGGAGGCCCAAGATGCTCCATATAGGCCCACTTTCCTCAAATCTACCCCTAACTATTCAAACAAGGCAGCTACCCAGTAGCCCCAGGCCCAGTCATTGCTGAAGATGCCGCCCTGGCATAAATCCCACTCATCGGACCATCCCTTCCTTGAGTTCCTCTGGGCCACCTTCAAGAAAGTCTGGTACAGATGGTGGGATTTCTCTATATGAAATTCCTTACCATCAACATTTGGAAGATGGTTGTACAGGCAATTAGCAATAACAGGTGTGAATTCCTATAAGGACTGGCCGTCAGCTGCCCTGAACCACTGGCACTGGCATGGCGTGCTCCTAAACCAGTACGTTGGTTTGTGCCTACTTGCTTCAGGGATGAATACATCATCCCTCAGTCCAAATCCATACAGCAGTAGCCTCTTACATAGTGGATAGTCTCTCTATCTTTCCAACAGTAGATCCACCAAAATATTGTGGTCAGAGTGGCTTTGTATCAACTCCCCTAGACCCAAGATATTTTCTATCTTGTCCCTTCAAGAAGCATCTGCAAGAACCCCCCTGGAAGCCTCCTGGCAAGCCATTCAGTTTGGAAGTTTGAGTATTCTTTGGGTTCAGTTCACGAAGCTCTTTCATGAAGCATGTTCACAGAGCTCGGTCACAAAGGAAGTTCATGGAGTCCTTCCTCGGCCTTCAGATGCAGTTCACGGAGTGCGCCAATGTAAAGTCAAAGACTTGTTGGGTGCTGTGAAGTAGAAGGCCTGATTCAGGGATAGTAATCATAGTGTATGTGGAGCTTCACGAATTGAGAGTGCTACAATCCAAAAACGAGGAGAAGAGAAAGGATAAAAGAGAGGTCAGCTTCCCTATTTAATGGCGAGGACCCCAGGTTCTTCACAGAGCATCCGATCTGTGCTGATCTTTGCAGCACATCTGATTCGCAGTGAGCTTCACGGTGTGTCCAATCTACATTGAGCCTCGTGGCATACAAGCCCATGCAAACCACTCCACCTCGCAATCCCCCTTCACAAGTCACCTTCACAATTGACTGAGGAATTTTGGTGGTTGACCCTCCAACTTTGACCCTCATTTTCCCCTCGTCTCAAAGTCTAAGGGGGGGAATTTGTTGAAGCAAAAATAAAGGAGAAGAAAGAACAAAGGGAAAGCATTAGGGGTTGCCTCATGAAGACCGCTCATGGAGCCCCCATAGCCCCATGTATGGCATAGATCTCCCCCTTCAGGAACCCACCATAGAGAAAGGAGGATGGATGCTCCGTGAACCAATTTGACGCTCGCAAACCTACCATGGAGTAAGAAGGTGGGATGCTTCACGAACCTATTTCACGTTCGCAAACCCGTTGTGGAGAAAGGAGGTGGGATGCTATGAGAAGCCCTTTGACGTTTGCAAACCCACCATGGAGAAGGATTCGTCTTCGCGCTGAGAAAGCTCTCCTTCGTGGCATCACTTGCCTATAAATACAACGCTCCCCTAGAGCCCAAAGGATGGATCCTCAAAACTTTCACCTTCTGAGCTCCTACATCGTGAAGAAATTTCTGCTCTACGAACCATGAGCTTTTCATGGTACTTTTTCATCGTGAAGTGCCTTCCCCTTTAAGTGAATTCCACCCCTCTTCAAAGTGGGATGCCCTTCGTGGGGCCCACAGGACTTAGTGAAGGAAGGAGATCCCTAAGGGGACTTAGGTCATCGTGGAGCATTTATGCTTCATGAAGTACCCTTCATACACATGTGACCAGCATGCTAAAGCGTGGTCACTATGCTTTGTGAAGCACATTGCTTCACAATGTAATACTTCACAACGCACCCTTGCTTCATGAGGCATTGCTCCATGAATGCCTTTCCACTTCATGAAGAACCTTTCATATGCACCTATGCCCTATTCCTAGGCTAGGTGACTTCACATCATGAAGCACATACCTTCACGCAGCCCCTCCACTTCATGGAGCACCAAGGATTCAAAAGGTTTCTACCTATGAACCCCTTTGCTGTGCAAATCCTTTTCCCATGTGGCCCTTCAAGTTTGTGTGAATAAATTTCATGGTCTTTTGGGTGATGCTTCTCGTTGCATTTCTTCACCTCATGCCTCTTCTCATAGGCACACTAACAGCTATTGATTCTTCACATAGCCTTGATAACGTGGACCCCTTAATGGATTGCTCCATAACACCCCCTCACCATGGCATTGTCGATGCCTTCCTTCCCTCAAGGGAGGGAAGGTATCAGTTATGTATGTCCTAGGGGCAGAGTGAACTCACCTTGTCCAAGCTGCTGGACATTAAACTGCTAAGAACCATTTTCTCTAGCTCATGACATTAAACTATTTTCTTGCCTCATGCATAATATGCACGTGACCCGTCTCAGACATTATCTACGCCCACTAGTCGATATGGGAGTGAAATCATTTCTCACGTGGAATGTGATCCTCTTTATGGGAGCGGTGTTTTTCTATGGGGATAGGGCAACTACCTAGGTGTAAGCCCCCATATTTTTCTTCTAGGAGGAAACACTCATGCTTCTCCTATCTTCTTAATTTCCAAAGACCAGAGGAGAGATGGGAATCAGGACCTTTGTTATCCCATCCCTCTCTCATTGGGCTTTCCCCACCAGGCCTCCACCCTAGAGTAAGCTGCTGTTTCCTTTTTGGGTCACTAACAATGTGTGATCCCCATTCACCACCCTTCATGGAAGCACCTTTGCACCGCGATCGTTAGGTCCTTGCTACCTCTTATTTCTCACACCAAGCATGACTCACGTGGACTTAGCGTAAGCATCGACCATGACATCCTCTCTTGGAAACCTAGAGTGTAACCCCTAACCACCCTCTTAAACTATGTGGACTTTGATCCTTGCCAAGGCAAGGTATGTAGGAAGCCTCCCAAAGGTTCAAGCCCACCAACCATTGGTTTCGACCCCCTTCACGTCAGTTCACCACCCTCCTGAACTACGTATAATTTGATCCTTATCAAGGCAAGGTACATAGGAAGCCTCCCTAATGTTCAATCCCAATAACCATTAGTTCCGACCCCCCTTCACGTCAATTCCCACACCAATTTACATGGTATTTGATCCCTGTCTCCTAGACAAGGTACGCAAGAAGCCTCCATGAGGTTCAACCCCATCTAGAAGTACGCCATTGTGATCCACACCCAGTAGTAAGCTATTGTGACCCCATCTAGCGGTAAGATGTTGTGACCCCATCCAATGATAAGACATTGTGAACTCATCCAGTGGTAAGCCGTTGTGAACCCATCTAGTGGTAATCCATTGTAGTCCCATCAATTGGGACCCACATTTCTGGTCTTCCCTCTGGTGTCAAGCCAACTCTCGGGCCGCTAATCACGCATAAGCCCCAGCATGTCATCGGGTTGTTGTCTTTCGCATGTACCCCAATTTCATGCCCCAACCTAGAGGTTCCACTTCTTTTAAGTACCATCCAGATGGATTACCTCCTTAGGTGTCTCATCACTTCACGAAATACGAGGACTTTAATTTCCTATTACGGGGGTACGTAGGATTTCTCTTCGAGACTCAAGCCCAACATCACCGCCGCCCTCGAGTCGAATCCATCCCATTCTCCATCCGCATCACTTAACCATCCGTTATCCATATTGAATCTTATCCAGGCCACCACGTCCTCGTGAGATCATTCCAATTCACTACCTAGCATCATTGTTTCCCCAGGGGCCACACCCATTTGATCCACTCTAGTTAGTGTTATGATCAATCTGATCCGTCTCTGCCAGACGTTAAACCTGTGGCATACCCTGTGTTAAACATAGGAAGCTGAAAAAAACCTTAGATACATTCCTATGGCATATAATTCCCCACATTCAACGTGGGATTCCTCGGGCTTCTGCTCCCTCGAGAATTCCTATAATAAGGGGAAGAAACCCAGACGCGCTAGTGTTTTAGGGTCCAGAAACGCCAGTAATGTCCAACGTGACTACTCCCCCGACCGAAGATTTCTGCCCTGACCGGACCCCTTGGAATTTCCCGATTGAAGCAGTGTAATTAACTGATGTCCATGAAGATATGGCACTAGGAAGAGTTTCAAAAAACAACGTCTTAAGTCTATAAGTGAGACCCAGACTAGGTGACGAGTTCTGAGGAGGAATCCACGGAAGGAAGAACCGACATCCCATCATCCCATTTTGATCAAGGAATAAACATCCCTGAATAAGTGATAGATGTTGCCCACCTTTGGAAAGAGGAAATGTGGGGTAACAAACAGCACCTTCATCCTCAAAAAGACGGATGTGCATACCCCGATGAAAGCATTAGAAACAGATGAAAAAAATTATTCGTGTTCGGAAAATAACATGTATTTCCTTTAGTGATAATACTTATCAAAGAGACTATTGTATCCTAAACATATAAGGTATTATATGTGTTTAGAGAAATTTATTTAAAAGAAGACTTTGTTCTTTAAAATATGCCCCTATTTGGTGGTGGAAACTATCTCCCTAAAATTTAAAAAAAATATGGATAAACCCTTTTATCATGGATAAAACTCATTCTATCCTAGTCTTTTACTCATACATGTTATTGGATCACATGAATTATAAACCATCTGTATCAAACTCATCATCTCACATCTTTCATTATAATTTTTTATTAAAAAGAAAATTATCATATCATATAATAGAAATAAAGTTAAAAAATTCATATTTTATTCAAAATCAGTTGAACTTGATATACTCATTTGTATTCCAATCTTTCATAGTAGAAGAGTTTTCCACTTATTTTTGACATAAAATATAACCTCCAATAGTTCTTACCTTGTTTTTTAACTCTTCTATACTCACAACATTTGTAAAGTCTATAGTTGGTATCATATTCCTTTCAAAATTGATGAATTAATTCTATAACATTGATACCTAACAAGGAATTTCTCAAACCACTTTAGTTATATCAAACAATTCCAAATTATTGGAAAAAAATTTCTTCCCTATTGACACTAACTTTTGGTTTCAATATCCTTGACTAATTACTCTTAAGAAACATTATTGGAGTCTATATATAGTATTTCCACTTCTAGTTTGAACTTTTACCTACGTTTATTGTCAATAAAACACCAAAACTCAAAAATAAAATTACCTAGTTCATATTTACTAATCACATTGATATTAATCTGTAATATTTTCTTGAACACATTCTAATTTTTAGAAAACTTTCAAAAAAATAATTTCACATCCAAAACATGCCTTAAAATAAACTTTCAATCTCACCAAATCATTACAGAACCAATCACATTCAATACATGAGTAGATATTATAATTCTTATGGTTATATTTTATATAATTGCTTAGAAACCTTAAGTAAATTGTTCTATACATCTCATAAGAATCAATATTTAACTTTTTAATAACTTCAACAATTGGTTATTTATAAAAATATTTCTATTAACACATTAAATTTTCTTTTCTACTTATGAAAATTTATTATATTTCAATACCATTCTAATGATTTTATTATATTAAGAACCTATTTTATATATGGTAGATCTCAAAATTATGATTGATAATGATGATTATTTTTTTCTATAACAAAAACTTTTATTATATAAGTATCATTTCTTATAAACATTTAATATATACTTTTATTAAATATTCTTCCAATAAAATTAAAACCTTTTTAAAACCATCATATCTATTAGTGGGCTAATATCCATATTTCACTAAGAAATGATTCCTCTTTAGAATTTATTTCACCATTAAGTTATTATTATATTTAATTATCCCGATAATTTCATATATATGTCTCTTGGATATTCAAACAGCTCTTTTTCTAATCCATCATATGGATTAACTCAACATTATTCCTCACGTAACCTAATTTTATTAGGGTCTCCTATCTAAGTTTATCCCAATTAAAACAATATGAATGGTAACCTAGTCTTTTTATTGTTATACAACACTTCTTTATATATATAAGATAATAAAATGGAACCCATCTTTGGTATTACCTACCTGATTGGTTGATTGAGGTTTTGATAAGTCATAAGCCTCATGTTTAGTGAGTAGTCCAATCCAATGTCCCTCTACCCAAATATATTTTACTCAAGGTCTAATTTTGTTCCATCATAATTCTAAAACCTAATTTGTGTAAAATAACATCAACCTTTAAATTTAATTGTATAAGCAAGTATAATAAATTTTCCAAATAGAATAAAACAAAATAAATTATAATACCTAGATTTTAAATTCTTAGATGCATGTATTATAGTTTAGAAGATGTTATAATATTTCAACTAAATCATACATCACAATTCATAAAATAACACTTTTTATCTATTAATAAAGCAAGGAATAAATAAATGAATTAATAATTCGTATATGTAATCATGATATAAACAATAATGAACAATTTATAAATAAATTATAAAAACCTTATAATATAAACATGTATAAACATGAATTGTTCACATTTATCCAATATAAATATTTCATATCATCAATCACAAGGTTTTAATATTAACTCCTTCACATTTATTTTATGAGATATTTTAAGAAAACTTTTATTATTGAATAATAAACACTGTATTTTATGTAAATAATTTACATAAATTAAATATTTTAAATTTAATATTATTTAAACCACTTTTCCCACACTGGAAAAGGTTTTGAAAATTTAAATAAAAAATAATTTTCATTAAAATTATTTATAAAACCACTTGAACCACGGTTATTTTTCATGAAATTTTATCTCTCTAAGATCTAGATCCATGATCATTTTGGTGGCCATTTTAAAAGACTGTGTCATTTTATGTCATAATCATACCATGACTACAGGAATTATGGAAATTTTCTATAGGTACTATATAAGATTAATATATTTCATAAAAAAATATTAAATCTATACATAATGAGATTAAATCATATAAGGAATTAGTAATTCTGAAATGAATAATATTACGTTGTGGTGATTACTTATGGTGGAGCCCGACTATGGAATAGAAACCCCCAAGACCACAATATAGAGAATCATCTAACAATTATTTCTTTTTATATGATTTTATTTAATTACCATAATTCCTAATTACCTTGTACTATGCCTTGGTATATTGGAAACAAGAACTAAAATGCATATTTTAAAAAAGAACATGTAATAGTCACAAATTCTCAGGAACAAAGATGGGAATTTAGGCTTCAACTATGTCATGGAATCTAGAAAACTTTTTTCAATTTCGTCATCTACTTGAATTCAAAAAAAAACATGGATAGATTTTCTCTAATATCACTAAAGGGTTTTGTAGGTATGTTTATCATTATAGAGGTGGTATATGTATAAATTAAAAATTATATAAATTCAAGAATCTATGAGTAAATTTTGAATAAATACAAAACAAAGAATAGTATATATGGATTAACATTCTATATCTAATGTGACTCATCAAATAATTTTACTAAAATTTTACCAAGATCACTGAGAAGTATCTAAAAAAAATTTCCTTTATATGTATCCATTAATCATAGAAATCGCCTAATTCATGGGTATGACCTCTCTCATGCCATGGTTTTCAAAAACATTGACTTTAATGATAAGAGAGAATTGAAGGTTAATAATTATCTTTATTTAAAAGAGTTAATCCTAGTATTTTGATACAATGGAATCAAAAACCACTTATAAGGTTTGAAAAGGGTCATATGATTAGTAGGACCTCAAAATTTTTTGTCTATATTAAATGATAATTTCCTAAAATTCTTAAACATTTTATCTTTTGTAGAATTTTTCTTGAATATTCATGATGAATATTTTTTTATTAAACATTCATGTTATGTCACCAATACCTTCATAATAACAATAAAATTATGTTTTTAACTAATAATTATTGATGGTGAAAAATATAGAGGTTTTATCAAGAATTATCAAACAAGATAATCCCCTTGCATTGATTCCACGGAATATTATCTCACACTATGTCATGGTGTAGTCAAAACATGGTTTGGTCTAAACCACTAAATCAAGGTTAAACTTTTATTACACATGTCCAAAAAACACAAAAATGTGAGGAATTATCCAAATTCACCTTCACACAAATACATATCTCCATATAGGATATAAGAATATAGTTCACACAAAAACACTAATATGATTATATAAATTAGTGCATATAGATTTAGTTAAATATACACAATGGAATGATAAGATAAAACCCATAATGTAAGGGGATAAATTAATTCACAATACTCAAAGATATAATAACCTAAAACAATAATAAGAGATGGGGAATCTATATGAACTTTCCTTCAATATGAATAGTGTCTGCAACTATCACCTCCAGGTACCACTATGCTCCAACTCCCCCAATATTGTGTCCTCCTAGAAATCTAATGTATTATCTATCATCTACAAATTAAATGAAAAGTAATGGGAAATATATATATAGGGGTGATTATATACATATCTAGTTATATTCCTAAAATCTAGAAAGGAATAAGTAAAGGCCCAGTCAACTATGAACCATGAAGTTAGAAGATAACCAATACATAGGAAAAACAGACAAATATAAACATATATATCATTTATAGATAGAGAACCAGAGAAACCAAGTCCCACTCTTTGAAACCCAACTATAATAAAGGATTGGTCACTATGATTTACCATGATATCTAACTACCCATCTCACTAACCCACGTCATCTTATTGAACATAGTGAGGGACATTTTTCTCGTTGAAGTAAGTATTGATTAAGAAAGTACCTAACCTAGTTGAAGAAACTACTCCTCATTGAGTACCACATGTGGATTGAATTACTACCTAAATCTTTAGATAAAGTACCCATGCCAAATTGAATGTGATATGTCTATTAGGGTGTAAAAAACTCTATTAACTGTGTAGGAGACGCATTCCTTCTCAATTGGAAGGTATTTCTGACCCAACTCCCAAACAATAAAAGATATGCACACCAAAGAATTATGAGAGTACTATAATATTTAACCCAATTGGGTACCTATTCTATTTCATAAACATACATCTAGGGGAGTAATAAACTATGGGGTATTCTCTAATCACAACGCTTGAACCCTGACATTTACTATATGGAAATATATTTTAAATCTACTCACTTCTCCTCTCAAATAGACCTAAATGGAAAAACAGACTATACTGGTGTGATATATATCTAAAACACTTTATATAGTATATTAATTTCCAATAAACTAACATGTGGTGAATTTCTTATAACAACTGTCCATAAAGAAGAAAGAGTGTCATGTGGTAGCTCCCGATAATATTAAGTGGTGCATCGAGAGACTAGATGATGTTCCCCATTGGATTAATAACACCTCACTATTTGAAACACATAGGCATGTGGTATCCACTCAAACCATGTTTTTTCTAAGGGTGGGGTTTGGCAACCCCAACCTAGTTTGGTGCCCCACCCATCCCAAGGTTCAGGCCCCCAAGTTAAGATTCCCATGAAACGGTCCCACCTGCACCCCATAGTCCATTTTGGGAGGGAGTTCCAACTCAATGGTACCACCCATGATAGAGTCATATGGGTTACATGAATGTAATTGTTTTTGGACCACATCACACTACTCAGTATGTGGGGAATGGTTGGTTGTTTGATAATGGTTGATAAAAAGATTGTGGTAAATACCATAACCCCTATATTCACTAGTAACTATCCATGGTTTCTACTATGTCCAAATTATCCTTGGTCTTCCATACCCCATTATATCTAACCATAATTGTCACCATCTTCTCAAAATGAACCACTACGTTGTCTATTTCCTTTACAGACCGCACCTCATTACTAGCATCGTCATTCATCACGACCGATCAAGATATAGAGGGAGATTAGAGAAAATAGAGGGGTGGTTAAGATCCTAGCCAGTATGGGGTGTACTGGAAACCCAATTCTATTCCAAGGAGGAACAGGACTAGACTATAAGGAGAGGGGGATAAATGGATCTGACCCCTCCTTCAACGACACCCCATCATATTTTTCACCAAAACAAGAAAACTTAGAGATAAATTATACCCTAAACTACATGCCACACGGATCAAGAATAAAGAGTATAATTTATAAAATATATCCAACATAAAACAGGCCTAAATAATAAATAAAATAATAAATAAAAAATCCTCCACAAATTTAAATCGATCATTGGGGAAAATCACATCTTCACCAATCCCTGATGTTGATGCCTCAAATAATGTGTACATCAAAAATCTATTTCTCTCAGTCTCTACTATTCTCTAATTAGGGTTTACACAAAAAAAACTCTAATTATAGATCATAAAGGGGTCTAATTTTCGGAGAACCAGGTTTTTTAGTATTTGATTAAAATACCCAAGACATGGTTGGTCGTGAGTTTCACTATAGTGAACCAAAATTATGTCTATGTTCGGGTAAACCTACCATTATAGACTTAATGACAGTGTTATAATTTCTATTTGATTATCTATCTAAGAGATATAAAAAATATTCATAAACAATAACTTGTACACTAAACATAATATATTATTTTTAATATATTAATATCAAGACTCAGTGATGAAAAAAATCCAAAACAGAATAGTGAACAATCACAAAAATATTATATGAAAAATTCCAAGAGTTAGGAATGAAAAATTCAAGTTCACTATAACCTCCCAACCTTCAAGGATTTTCTCCCCCAAAAGAACATGCTTCTCAAAAAGTTGAGGGATACATTCCCATGATCCCTTATAAATCTTCTCATATTGACATATCATTCACACCAATGTTATTATTCTACCCTAAAGGGCCCTCTCTTTTCGAACCTTGATAGCCACTAAATACTCCAAAAAGGTGGAGTTTAGATCTTAATAGTCGATAACATCTAGTGAATCATGCATGTACCACCTCGGTAATGAAAAATAGATGAAGTTGTGTTATCATTATAACTATGGGGGAAATTATATGGGTAAGAAAACTTTTACCCCTTGTCCTAGATTTGGAATGTACCAATTGACCGTATGGATAGCTTGATATCCCAACCAAACCTTTGAAGACTACATTATGGTGAAACCTTTAAAAACATGTGGTCTCCATATTCAAACTCTAAAGGCCTCTATTATTGGTCAATCTAGGACATATGATGTCTTGAAGTTTTACTAATATAATCTTACATCACTTTTACCTTCTTCATCATCACCCACACTAACTTTTTCCCATTCAATGAATTCTCTTTAACTTTCATCCAATACAAGGGTGGCTAGCATGGGTCTCCGATATAGGGAATCAAAAGGTTTTATGTAAATTTTTCGGTGGTAGTTATTATTGTACATGAACTCCACATAGGGTTATTGTTTCTCCTAGATCTAGATAAAAATAATCACACACTCCCTCAACATATCCTCAAGAACATAAATGGTTATATCAGTCTTCCCATATATCTGAGGGTGGAATTTTATACTCATATAAAATTCATAATCTAATTCCTCCGACAAGATCCTATATAAATGAGATGAGAATCACAAATATTGGTTGTAAATAATCATCTAAGATACCCCATATATCTTGATTATCTCATACATATATAGGAATCATAATTTATCTATATAATACTCCTATCAAATAGGGTGGAAGTTTTCTAACTTGGTCAGTCAGTCAATGATCACAAAAATAGTGCCATGACCTCTAGCTGAGTGTGGAGGTCCTTTTTCCACAACCCTCCCCCACTAATAACCCCTCAGTGTTTGAAAGTGACAATATAAGTGACCCAAAATATTTCCTCTAATAGGTCAAAGTTTTGAATCTACAACTGAGAGTATTTTTTTCATAAATTGGAGGCACTAGCCTCAATAAATTCTAAGTAAAATTTAAAAATCCACCAATAAACTCTATATAAATGAACTAAAGAGTTAAAATTTATAATTCTAAAAATATAACTACATGAATCTTGTACCATAAAATAAAATACAATGCATTAAGTCCTCCTAGACTCTAATATAGCTACCTAAATAATAACATATACATTCTTTATGAGAATGTACCAAAAAACAACTTAAGAAAATTATAGAAGGGTGAGCTCTTTGGAGTACTCAGTAGGATCATATTGAAGGTACCAGGGCATCATCAGAAGCTAGTGGGTTAAGTTTTTTAAAAAATTTCATCTAAAGGACAATTATTCTTGTCATCACCAATGATCTAATCCCCAATACGTTCAAAGGATCTTTCATAAATTAAAAACAGTACAAAAATAAAACAAACACATTCCATGTTCGAAACAAAAGTGTGCATGAATGCAACTCATCACTAGAAATCGTTGGTCAAAGAATTTCAATCTGAACCCCTCTATATCATCCAAACATAGTATAAGAATATTTTTATCACCATTCATCGAAATATGAGGGCTAGTACAGAGATTAGAAAAATCCTTTGGAAACATGATGATAACCTCAATCCCTTGCCTTCAATCCAATGAAGTCTCCTTGGATCGATTATCCAAAGAGAGAATCTCTCTCTCCAGAAAATTAGAGGAGAAAGAGTTTCTCATTCCAAATTCTCAAATAGTACATATAATGAGCCTCTCACTTTCCATTTATTGTGGAAACTCTAAATACTAGGAATGGGTTCCCCAACCCCCCTTATAATTAATTTCCACTATATTTGAAATAAATAAATAAATATGAAAAACCAAACTGCATCATAAATATTATTTATATATTATCACACACTGATAATATATATTAAATATATTACATAATAAACTCAAGTTATTAACACGGCTCGTAATTCTGGATTAATCTTAAATTAATCTAGAATATTATAATAATATTCATTTGAATAATATTATTTCTCGTATTTACTTTACTTGTAAATACATTAAAAAAATCAACACAATTATTCATTACTTGAGTAATAGGAATTTATTTATTTCTTTGGTGAATGATAACTTGGACAACACTCTGACCCCATTATGGGGGCCATCACATTCAATATATCTATTCACTAGAATAGGGAGGATTCATGAATGAGTTATTTTGTGGGACCCTCTAGGACCTTACGTTGATAGTAGAGAATAATATTTATATACCAAGAGAAGATTCTAGCAACCCAAGCTCCTAAAGAGATAAGGATTATCATATCAATGAAAACCAACCTACAAATATGCACTTTGTAATATAATCTTTTTGTCTTCAAATATCTTCTAAAGCATGATACACACTTATTTCATCGCCCTTCTTTACTTTTTTTATCTAATTTTATGGATTTACCCTCAAAATCCTTGGATATGGACTTATGAATATACTACCATCCTGATCAAAAAGGTCCAAGATATATTACTTCCTCAACCCATAAGAGACAAATCATTTCATGGTCATTCAACCAATGTCATTCCTCCAATGACACACCCAACATAAGCTTCCTCTCCACGATTAAATTATCATGGTTTTACTTGAATCAATGTATGAAATCAAATGAAAAACATTAATAATTATCTTAATTTAGGAGACCAATACATGTGACAATAGATAAGAACAAACAATGACACAAAAAACATGTGGTGATTCTATTTACAAGTTTGTCCCCATGATCCAGACTACTATAGATTACTAAGTGAAATATTCAAGAGAATAATTAAAAATGATTATGAACCCCTAGAACCTAATAGTTATATGTCAATTACATCTAGTCATTATGATGTATCTAGACCATAGGAATTTTTTTTTAATATTAATGTCATAGTATCTCAACGTTTTCTTTATATCATGGGGTCTGTTATAAACTTTTGATATGAAAATAAATCTATGAAAATTACCATTTCATTAGTGTACATACAAAGTATACATTATAATGGTAAGAATACATAATGTATACCTAACTGTATACAAGATATGTCAATCAAATGTACTTTTTAGTTGGGTCTAGGGAACCCACTATTACAACACTCCCACTTACACAAGATCCAACTTGCTAACCACCTTTGTTAGCTCTCACATGGTGAGAATGATGTTTCTACTGAGTCATGGATTTATTTTCTAAAACTTCCAAATTTCTTCTACATAACTATTCTATTATTTTCGACCTCAACTCATTGAGTAAAACTTATCAAGAGATGTTAACCATAAGTATATTCCATTTTTCCACTATCAAAACATTATAACATGACATGTACTAGTAATAGAATTATCATAATGATAAAATTTTACTTACTTGGTGTTATTATAATAACATAAACAAATCATTTCCTTTAATAACTTCTTCTAAGATGCCTCAGAAGCTGAAACATACTTGAGATTTATAAATATATATAACAATAGATTATATGAGATTTTCTCACTCATAACCTTATCCTAACTATGATATAAGATCATAACAGTCTATGGAATACTAGTTTGTTTCCCATCAAAAACTAGTATCCTTTCCACTCCACTTACTAGTTACATATCTTTTGTACTTACCCATGTATAATCCGATAGTTTGGACTGCTTCCCTTACGTTTATCTTAAATATGACTGATATTTTCCTATTATAAAGTATATTTTGGAAATATCATTTATGGTATATATCATGGCATATGTGATTTATCCATCGATAAAGCATATGAAACTCAACTCACCACTTAATATTCTCTTATTCTTTCACATGCCTACTTGGATAGATTTATGCCTCGTGAAACTAGCGACAATTCTACTCTTGAATTATTCCAACTTATATTTTTCAATAACATGTCATTATATGTATTATTAACTAGGTCCAAGGAACTGTTAGATTTACATCAGTAGATCCTATTCCCCAGAACTGAGGTTTATACTTTAATTCAATCACAGGATAATTACTTTTATTATTTTCGTAACTAACAGTAAGACCAATAATTTTTTTCCATATGTTTCAAAACATATTTTACTTGAAAACAATAGATCTCCCACTAACCTCTAGTAAACACATGGTGTCAATTCATTCTGAATGAATATTCTATGATCTTATCAGTTACCTTAATCATAAACTGTATTTCATTAACTTACAACCCTATTG
This sequence comes from Viscum album, assembly GCA_963277665.1. Taxonomy (NCBI): domain Eukaryota; kingdom Viridiplantae; phylum Streptophyta; class Magnoliopsida; order Santalales; family Viscaceae; genus Viscum; species Viscum album. The sequence goes on along the minus strand of OY728126.1, from coordinate 761,182,170 downwards.
GAATTCTATGATGTCACCATCCCTTTCTGGTTTCATCGAATATACACCTTCCATTATTGGTTATTGTGACATCAAATGCACAAAAAATTATAAATATTAACTATGAAAATTAAAATTCTAATGGATTTATGAAAAATGACTTGGTATAACCAATAGATCCTTATTGGTACCACTCTTGTACCATCCATGTATCATTTCACATTAATACCCACTACAGTAATCTAAATAATAATCCCCTTTTCACTTTGATACATGGAATCCATTATTGAAATAAATTGATCTTGTCAATCTTAGATAATTTCTATATACTGCTTACTTTTAGGAATTATAATTCACAATGAATAATTTATCATCATCCATAGTGAATATAAAACCATCACTTTTTTTTAACCTTTTTACACAATTTGTGTCTCTAGAAACTTCACCTTCCACACCCCGTGTCAAACAAGTTCTTATTACAACTACAGATGTAGCTCTCGAATTGACTAAACCCAAGTCAATATGGATCCCACTATTTCTAATAGAGATATTCACAATTTTATAGAAATTTATTCTATCACTTGACACCAAATTTTATATCATTGCTTTTTCTCTAATATCATAATAAACTTTTTGGATTATTACTTTAAATGCACATTGTGTATTTCTTGATACAAGTTTATTTATATCATAATAAATTGATTGCATCTAAACACATGTACTTATGAAATAATGGATTTCCATAATACTATGACTTATATGATATCCAATTATCATTATAGTTGGCATATGGTCATGGTGTTTCAACATTATTTTCAAATCATAACTTGAAATATAATGTATGTTTCTGCAAGTTGCAACATTGTTGTTACTAACATCACAAATCTGATGTATAAAATGTGTTCTTAGGAATTGTTCTATAAAACATTTTATTGATCAGTATTAACATGTAATAATTATCATTAATCAAATTTATTAACATTAATGTATTGATGTGCATAATGTAATGTGAATTTAGGAATTACTACACACTATATTATATTGATCGATAAATGCTTAGTCCATATATTCTTTGGCATTCCGGCCCAAAGCATCTTTTATCTTCTGAACATGAATATTCCATGCTCCACTTTACTATTACATGAATACTTAAAGGGATTATATTAAGTATATTAGCTTATATCTTACCCTTGAAAGATTTCACGCTCTCTTGATGAACTGATTTTGAGAGTTGTGTGGCATACCATTATTTATAAAGGTTTATTATTCCAATCTAAATAAGTATATACATCAATAATTCCTAACATGTTTAGCTTTAATAAGTATAAATACCAAAATGGGTATATCTGTGACATCTACTTTTATTATTTATTGAAAAATAATTACCTTTTCACAACTGGGTAAATAATGCTTACATTTTATATTCATCATGTATTGTCTGTGATTCAAGTATCACTACACTTTTGGTTGAGTATGATACACCATAAGAAACATTCATTACTAAACTTTTAATAATTTATCCTTATGTCTAAAGGACACATGAGTTAATTTTTTTGGTTATACTCAATAATGGATTAACATGAATCATTAACCTGGAAATTAAAGGTTATGTGTTTCTCACCATTGACTTAGGAATCACCCTTTCTCAGATTATTAGAGAATACACCTTACTTATTGTAATGTTTCTATTACTTACTTGGTTTTTGTATTTCGATACACATATTTAATAACTATATTTTATTTTATACCCAAGTATTATTCCAAAAACATTAGTTGAAATTGATGAATAAACACTGAATAAGAAGTGACTACTCGCTTCTTTGATTTGGTTTATTGCGATTAAACTTCCATAAATGGATTTCATGAAATGAAAAGTAAATTTACTCATGTTAAATAACCAACCTCATTTCATTGAATGAAATTATGCATGTTCCATTGGCATTACACTTTCCATTGTCAATTTCTCCTTTGATTTCAACTTATTCTTCATAATAACTTATGATTAAACTGTATTTAATATTATTATTGCTTGGTCAATTGTACCCAAAAGGTAATGAAGCATTTTCTCTATCCTGTTCATTTTTTAATCTTAAATGAAACTGAAATAAATGGCTGGAAATATGTAATAATGGTATGTCTTTAATGATCATGGTATACCTTTCAATTTACATATGACCAGTGTAGTTATCACCCATTCATATCTTAATTCACTTTCTCCTCACAAACTTCTTAGAGATGAGACTACATATGATATCATCTATGAGCTAATGTTTTATCAACAAATAACATTGTATGTTGATGATATAATTATGAAAAAATAATCTTATGTGTCAGACATGTGTCTACTATAATAAATTTTACACCCTCACTTCTTAAGGTGTCTTAATTGGTTTTGAGTACTCCATCACCTTGAATTTTTTATATTGTATCATTATTCCTGATCGCCTACATGATACATAGAAATTCATTATGGATGAGAAATTGACTATGTCTAATACTATCGCGATGTATTTTTTTGTGGTATTACTTTTCATTTTATAGGAAAATAAAATCTATCAAATTTGACTTTTATCTTGATTATTGAATTATCCATTATTTATTAATTAATTAAACCATTATATATCCCATACTACTTTATCAAATTCTAGGAAGCCTATATACAATAATCAGAATACTCTATTTTTTGAGTATTATAGTGGCAAGGATCCTTTAACATCCCATCATAGTCTGAAAACATTAGCTATGTAACAACTTGAAGAGTTCAAGGTAAGCGTTTGACTTCCCAACAACATTAACTCATGGTTCTTTGATGTGTTGAGTGAAGTATTAGATTTTAAACTAATAAACATAATTTTTTCAACACTTTCCTCTAAAATTTCAAAAATATAACTTTGGATAATTATTTTATACAACTTTAGTTAAGTCAACCCATCCCTCCCATAAGAACTCCCCAGTAGTAAGAGGCACCCTCATCTTTGGATGTTGAGCACCAAAAACACCTGATTTCGTTCAAATTAAAATGATGGAAGATTGTAAATGACTTGACATTTCAATGAGAGTTTTTAGTATTTTTTTTCTTGAATAATTAAACCCATTTATATTAATCTTTTTCATTCTTTGTTTTCGTTATCACAACTGAACATTAATAGAAAATCATTCATCACTTTTTTATGCATTTTACAGTTTGTTATTTTATATACTTTCCAGCTATTATAAAATGAATATAATAATAAACAAAAGAAAAAAGGAAAGAAATACATGATTGGTCTTGAGAATATAAAATTGGTTGATCGATTTTAAACTTAATGGACCAATCAGGGCCTCGGGGTATCATACCTATGTCACAGCATGACTCGTGATGTTTCTCATCCATAGTTACTGTGTTCACTGCTTGTCTAGTTTTCACCTTAACATTGAATTATATATATATATATATATATTACATAATATTTGTCATGGTGTACCTCCTTTCCTTGTTCAGGTCCACATCATACATCATCTTCATCAAAATGTACAAATATACTCACACGTGGGTGAGAGGGACTAGGGGCGCAATATATATCAGATAAATAGACACACAGACCATTATACATTTGACCCAAAAGAAATGATGATTCATATACTATATTAGTTTTTTACAATCATTTTACATATATAAATAATTAATTAAATTAATAAACATGATATACACAAGTATTTCATGTACACAAGACTAGTCAGTGGGTAAAATAAATGCGCGAAAAAAATTAAATTACAATAAATTAAAGTAAAAGTGTAATTAATTAAATTGAATGAATTAATTAAATTCATATATATTAATTATATTTGGTCGTTTATTAATTTAATTTTTAAATTAAATTAATTAATTAATTCAATTTAATAATTATTTAAATAACAGTATGGGCCTTGAAACTCCAAAGAGGCCTAAACCGGGTCATGCTGAACCTGGGAAGACCCATTTTGGGTTTTGAAAAGCCCATGAAGGGCTAATCTAGACTATATGGGTCCAACTAGATCCATACATGGTCGAGAAGTCCAACCCAATAATATTTTAGGGTGGATCGGCTATATAGAGAGTACATCACAGAGTAGTCAAAAGATGGATCCACCAGATCTGGGTAGTGGTTGTGGCCGGTGCAGGTGGGGTGGTAGACCGGTCAAGCATGGTGGAGGGGCCTCATCGAGGACCATTGAAACCAGCAGTGGTGGGTCTTTCTACCAAAGAAGGTGGTGGTAGGAGGCCTCCTAGATCTACCCTTGAGCTAGAGGATGTGGTCAGGAGCTAATCTGATGAGCGGAGGGTGGCATCATCATATCTAGGTGGTGCATGTGTGGCCCAAGGTGGTGGACTCGACCAAGATTTTTACGGTTTAAGGGATATCACCTGATTAGGGTAGCACAATACAAGTAGTCTTCTAGATCTCACTGGTGAGAGTAGGCCACGGATGGAAGAGCTAGTGGTTGAGGTTGTTCGAGGCAGTCCAGGCTATATGGATTTTGACTAGGATTGGCACAAGGTAGTGGCTAAAGGAGGAGGTCCGCAGGGGTTGTCATGGATTGGTACAAAAAAGAGGATATCGTGAACGGCTTGGTGTAGGTGGGTGCAAGCAGAACCATGGGGTTAAAGGCAGACAAATGGAGGTGGTGTGGCACCAGGATAGAAGAGGCGGAGGCCGAACGAGGTGGGAGACAACCTCAATTGAGGGTCAGTTGATGGTGAGCCTTTTGGAGGATGATGGGGTGGGATGTGGTGTAAGCTTCGTGTATCCCTCCACCGCACCATTTCCTTTTATTTTTCTTTCATGGTTCAATAAAATATCAATTCTTCCCCAACTATTTTTTTTATTTGTTTGGTTGTGTTTTAGACCGCCCTTCTGCCAGAGGCTTTTTCCTCATTCCAAACATTTCTGAATGCTATATCAACAGTCATTTAATAAAGTAGTTATAAATATTATAATTATAAATAAATTATAATTATTATAATAATATTATAATTATTTTATAATAATATTATAATTTCAATAAAATATTGTAAATAACTCTGGTCAAAACTATTTTGACAATCAGAATATGGTCGCGGTTCTATCTGGAAATTATAACTGAAAAATTTAATAAAAATTAATCATAAATTTTAATTTCCTTTGAATATCATTTGATCTAATCCAATTTCAATTCCTGAAATCAAACTTTGGATGATCCATATTAAAACATTTGAATGGTCATAACTTTTCCATTTCAAATCAGATCGACGTGCGGTCAGATCCATTGGGACCAATTTAAGACCCTCAACTATATTTTAATGAAAATTAATTTTTCTAGTCTCATAATAAATATGTGATCCCTATGATACCAATTGAAGGTACTGGGGTAGTAGAAGAAGCCAGTGCGTTGGGGTTTTTAAAAATTTTCATCATCGGGACAATGATACTTGTCATAACTGATGATCTGAGCCCCAACATAGTCTGAGGATCTCACATAAATTATGTAAATCCCAAAACAAAATGAACAAATACCTTTTTTAAAACTAAAGTGTTCATGATTGCAACTCATTTCTGGTGATCGTTGATTGAAGGATCTGAAGATGAAACCCTCAAAATCATCCTCACATGCTGAAAGAATCAACATACACACTATTCATCAAAATCTATGTGATATCATGAAGATATGATGAATCCTTAGTTGATACACAGATCACCTCGATACATTTCCTTTGATCCAATGAAGGTGCCTTAGATCGATAACACAAATAGATACACCATCTCAATAGGTAGTAGGAGTAGAGAGAGTCTCCAATTCTAAATGCATGAATAGTACAAGGAATGATCCTCTCACATTCTATTTATAGTGGAAGCTCTAAATACCTAGAATGGGCTCCCTAACCCCCTATATACTTGACTTCCACTATATTAGAAACAAATAAATAATTATGACAAACCAAACTGCATCATAAATTTATTTATATTTTTTCACACTCCTGTAACATATATTTAATATATTACATGATAAACCTGAGTCATTAACTAGAATAGTAATTCCTGATTAATATGAAAAAAAACCTTGAATATTAGAATAATATTTATTGTTATAATATTATTTATCATATTTACTTAAATTGTAAATAATTTTAATAAATAAATTAAACCAAATTATTATTTAATTGAATAAAATAAATATATTTATTCCTTTGGGTATTGATAACTTGGACAACACTCAGACCCCATGGGGGTTCATGATATGTCCTATATACCTATTAACCAAAATTGGGTAGATTATTGAACACCCAATTATGTGTGACCCTCTAGGACCTTATGTTGATAACAATGAATAGTATTCACAAAACAAGAGCCCAGTCTAACAACCCATCAAGGCCCACAAAGAGATAAGGATAGTCATACCAAAAACAACCAACCTAGGAACACACACTGTGTAATATAATCTCTTTATCTTTAAATATCATATAATGTAGGATACACACTTATGTATTAGTCCTTACATGATTTATTATTTTTTGTTTTAACTTGACGTATTTCCCTTGAATACCTTAGATAAGGACCTATGAAGGTACTACCTTCTTGATCAATAAAGTCAGAGATATATTACTTCCTCAACCGAAAAGCGAAAAATCCTTTTTTGATCATTCATCCAATGTCATACCACCAATGACGCAGCTAATAGTTAGACATAAAATATGTTCAGTCAGTACGATGTATCTAGACCATAGGAACTTCTATTAAGATTATTTTTATAGTATCTTGAGGTTCTCATTATAGCATGGGGTCTTCTATAGCCTTTTGATATGAAAATTAATCTATGGATATTTCAATTTCAAAAGTGTATAGATAAAAGAATACACTATAATGTTAAGAATACATCATGTATATCTAAATGTATATGAGTTATAGTAATTAAACATATTTTTTCGTTGGGTATAGGTCACCCTTTATTAAAACAAAAATTTCTAAAAAAATATCTTTGTGAAAGAAATATGTTGATACAAACGTAAGTAAAATCAGCTAAGCAAGATAAGGCTAGAATTATGAATAGGGACTAATAAATTTATCAAGTTGAAGGAATTTACAATATCTCAAATTAAACATCGCCAATGGTTATACCACCAATAAATTTCTTATATAATCAATATTCATAAGTATAACTAAATGAGGATGTTGAAAGTTTTATGGATACATAAATAATAAGAATAAGGTTCAAAAATGTTAATATATTCATCTCATCTATAGTATCATAATAATTTTATCATTTTAATAATATTAAATTTCATATCAATCAATATGATTTCCATAATGTTCTCATTGAAAATACTTTCATATCACCACAGCTTTCAAATAAGTTGGAAAAATTGAAAATCCTAGTTCTTAACCTATGCTATGAAAAATAGAAAATCTCAACCCTAAACCTATGAAAAAAATCCCAACATCATTCACATCATGATCATATCACATCCACCATATCACCATATCACCACCCCAATGACTCAACCTATAACATGGATCGATCACAACCTAAACACATGACATAACCTTAATCCATCACTTCCCAATGGAAATGCATACATGTTAGATCCATAATCCATTATATTCCATAATATGTGTGATGGTAATAACAAAGAGATATTATAGGCTAAATATAAGTAATATTAAACAAAAATAGATGAGAATAAATATAAACATATATGAAATCAATCAAAAAAGCACATAAAATAAGAGTAAATTCAATATCACAACATATAATAAGAAAAAACAATGCAATAACTGATGAATGAGTAAAAAATCATGAGGCTAAAAATCACCAAAATATAAAATAATAACACTACAAAATATTATTATAAATAATATGCTAATACTTAACTACCCATTAATTATTCATTTAACTAATTTTTTTTAATTATTACTTAATTATTTAAACATAGTTTAATAATTATGATATGACAATAACCATCATGAATTAATAAATTTAATTATTATATTTAAACCATTCTCATTTCATTCTAAGGTTCTCTTATTAAAAATAGCATATTATCATCCTTAAATCACTTTTTATTTATACACATAACCTAACATAATAAATTCAATTCAATACAAAGTCATTAACATAGTTAGTACTTAATTAATGATAACAAAATAACATGATACCAATAACATATTTATCTTCCCATATTTTCTTATCATATTTATATATTACCTTTTTATTATTGTCATAATATCATTCTTTGAACACTATTCATTTTTTATAAAATTTATCTTATTATAATTAACATATCATAGTAGTATATTAAAATATAAAATTATATTTCATTATATCACAGTGAAACAACACATCTGTATATTATTCTATATAATATAATATTAATATAGAAACATGTATTTTATGAATAATAATGATTAATGGTGGTATAATAAAGAATATAATAGTTATTCATATTTATGTTTCCTTTATCTTGATAGTCATTCAAAATTTCATTCCTCGAATTTAATTTCTATAATATACCCATCTTGCTTGGAATATCATCGTGTTTAGTAGTGCACATGTATATTTTAATCAATAAATTAACATGGAATAATATTTATTTATTCATATGAAAAAAATTAAATAAAGGAAATAATAATAATAATCAAGACATGTTAAGAACTAAATAATACAGAAAATAAAGAAAATAAGAAACATGAAATAACCCATCCCATAAGACCAAAAAATAATACTAGAATCTCAAGAGAAAAGTATAATATTATAAATTCATAAATTAAATATAAACCCCTCCCTTAGTTCTAATACTTCTCCACTTTTCCTAAGGGGGGAGTAAGAAATTACCATATCAGAAGCCTAGAACAAGGTATATTTTCAATGGTTGGAGTGGTATAAGAAAACATGTCTTAGGGGGTTTAAAGGGTGGGTTTCCATAGAAGTGTATATGGTAAATCAAACCATTGTATGTGAAGGTATAAAAAATTAATAATAAATAATTATTATACCAATCACTAGTTTTGAAGGTTGGAAATTATAAAACTAATGCTCAACATTGGTAACTTTCTAGATATTACTTCATGTTAAGAAAAAAGTATTTCAGATGAAAAAAGATAGTTTGGAAATCCTCTACCTTTATAAAGCTAAAAATTTATATACTTAGAGGATATTAACCAAGAACATGAAAACTGGAATGAACTTTCACCTACCTACTTGACAACTATCTGCATCAACTATCCATAAACACAAATATGATTATTGCTTCCATCTACTTTATAACTAGGTAATTAGTTCAAGTTCAAGGGAACCAGGTAAAGTAAAATGATAGAAACATTACACATCTCAATATTTATTATAACAAAACATTATACCTATTAATTTTTAGTGTGATGAATAACTGTAATAGGATAATTGGTCAAAAACACATCACATGCTTTTCCAAAATTAATGACATAATTTTGAATTTGTATATATTATAGGAGTTAATGTATTAGAAAAAATTAGTTTTTAATTTATATTATATAATATATTTAGATGAGTGAATATTAAATATATCTTATCATAGATTAATCATTATTATGTATTAATTTAATGTGATAATTTCCTAGGTTATATGCCGCATTAAAATAGGTCATAACAGTTCCATGCTATGATGAGAACCTTGAGATAATATGATGATATCCATTAAATGTCTATCTTACACTCATAATAATGAACTATATGGGGCACATAGTTTTTTAATTGTGAGGTGAAAATAATTATAAGAGGATGAGGCTAAAATTCATGATTTTATCACTTGGTAATCTCCAAGATAGAAGATTATGGGGATAGGCCTAATAATAAAAATGTTGTATGTTTACATGTCATCAGATATTATTATCTACAAGTGTATGTAATAGTCCTTAGACTTTAATATTATTAATAATATATATTAATACTTGTGTTATTAAATGTATTGACAAGATTATTGATGTACAATGTTCACATTAATTAGGATACATTAGGTAAGTCATTATCGGTATGTTATTAATGAATAAGTCAAGGAAGGAATTTTCCATTAAATTTTTGGATGTTAATATCTTAACCCTTTTATTGGAATTGAACCATTGAAATAAATTCCATCTCTATAGTGATGTATATATGTTCATTATGGATAATCAAAGAAACATATATCAAGTATCAATGTTGATGACACAAGTATGAAACCTAATTGATGAGATATATAGATAAAAGAATTATATTACACAGACTACACTCATATGTGGTTGTTGATGTTGTGATATTAACTTCTTACTCTTAGGTTCCTTGACCCATTCCTATATAGTAATATTAGATTTTACGCAGGCCCATCTAATTCCATTGAGGAACAATCTTAGAGGGTCACACACTATGTGTTTCCATTAATCTCAATTAAATTTAATTTGAATAAAATTATTGGAATAAATATTATTCAAAAGCCCAAGGAATAAATTTATTCAGAATTTATTGATCTCATAATTTAAATAAATATTTATTTACAAGTAAATAATTTATTTACATGGATATTTAATATTTATTCATTTATTGAAAGAATGAATAAATAAATATTTAATTAAAAATTTATTTGTGTATTCAATAAATATTGAGGAGTATGGTGGACCAAGATGAATACCATCAATAAATATTAATTTGAAAATTGGTAAAATAGTATTTATTATTGCGCCAGTAAGAATACACCATAAAAAATAATAAGAAAATTATTATTATAAGGTACGAGGTTATTTAAGGGTTTAATATATTATTAAGATGCTATGAGTAATTAAATAATATCTAATCCTAACTCATATAATAATAAATGGATTGTTATGTATATTATTATAGATTTGATTAAATTAGATAATTTGTATTCAAAAATAAATATAGAGCTCTCTCCCTCAAGGCTAAAGAACACTCTAGAATTTATTCACTCTAGCCTGAGAGATTCTTCTCTGTCCTCCATCGTTTTAAGAATAATATTGAAAGGATCAGTCTTCAATACTAAATAAATTTTCACTAAATTCAAGGTGAAGAGTGAAAGTTGATGAAATACATCATGCTATAACTCTAAAATACGTTTATGTTTTTTTGAGATCAAAGGAGAACATTTGGATAGCTACTAGATGGATTCTACACTTGGGTCCTATAAGAGAAACAAAAATAAAGTGAAAGGTTTGATCAACATCTTCATCATAGAAAGATCTCAAGACTGAGGTATTCTTTCTCCAAATCCATTAAAATTATTTATAAATTTAAAGTGAATGATCCTCTTGGTTCTGGAATGTTTTTCGACTATCATTGGAAATGTTTCATTGGTTATGGCTCCCACATCATGTAAACTATGGAATATGCATTGAATCAAAAAAAATTGAGTTAGGCTTATCCTTGATAATAAATTATATTTTTCTTAAACCCTAAAAGAGGTATCAAAGCGGTCATGTTTAATTTATAATTATTTTATTATTTTTGATCATTATATGAATTTTAAGGTTATTTTTTTCATTTCATACAAATTCATTTTTCAATATGATCATAGATACCTCTTATTAATATCTTAATTTCTTATTAATATATCCAAGATCCATCTAAAAAATAAATTAAGAATATTTGAAGAACCATCTGGAGGTGTCATATAGTTCCAAGGTTACCCGACATGTACCTCACTAATATGTCATGTAACCCTAAATGATGTGGTAGCCAGGTGGTCAATAGATGCAAGATAATTAATTCACACACTAGTAATTAATTGAAATGTGATGTGTTTGAGACACACTCTATGTAATTAATTTACATGTGATGTGATTAATTCACATTACATTTAATTAATTAACATATAGTGTAATTAATTCTACACCACATAATTATTTTATACTCATTTATGAAAAATAAATTTCATGCCAATATTTACACCACATAAATTAATTTACACTAAAAAGAAATTGATTTATTTCTCAATCAAACCTCTTTGACCTGAGTTTTGTGAAACATTAATCTGATAGTACATGATTCTTGTTGGGTTTTATATTATATTAAATTATTAATTAATTATAAATAATTTTTTAAACTATAAGTCATGTATGGTTGTTGAAAACTAAAGACTCAGTATGCATTGAATTTTATAAGTAGTGTAATTGTTAGGTGTTCTATGTTTCATTAATTTGACAGTACCCACCATGAAAATACAACACATTTCATGTATGCAATATCTCATATGATTTCATTGTATACAATAAAGACCATACTAAGTAGTCTAGATAGGTACTCACTGAGTTTCTTCTAAGTACAAAGTTGTGCACTGTTATTATTAAATTTTACATAAAATAAAATTATTTATTTAATTTAAAATCATAGTGTATGGGAATATCCAAGATGATTGGATGGAATAAGATAAAATGAAATAAATTATTAATAAGTTAATTAATTGGATTAATATGTGCATGTTTTATCTTATCAAATAATGATTTAAAATAAATATTGGCTAGTTGTTTTAAATGCATATCCATTGCATGTGTATGACTAATCAAGACCTTGTATATACCTTTGTATGTTTCATATTTATTTAATTTTGTTTTATTATATGGGGATGTAATTATTTATTATTAAATTAAATATGATGGTATGTGTGTCATCCCTCACTACTTTATTATGTAGGACCTATGTGTTGGAGGTTGTTTTATATAAGTCCACTTTACTAATAATTGGTTCCCCTCAAATATGTGTGAGTTATAAAACATATATAATAGAAGGAGAGTATGAAGGTGCATGTAATCTGTTCAAGGAGGAGTCTAGGTGGAGGTGGTTCAAGATGAATCATAGGTGAAACCAATCTAGTAAATACATAGGTGGGTAGATGGGATGTTGTAACTCATACCAATACTAGAATAAGGAATTTTCCACTAGGCTCATGGGTTGATTTATTTTTTACTAAATAAATCAACAATTTTATAAAGATAATGATCATGTCATTTATTTATTTATTTTATTTCTACTTTATGCATGATTTATTTTATGAATATAAGACCATGGTAACATAAATAATTGGACTAATATGAAAATATAGAATTTAAATGAATAAACTATGTGTATATGTTTTATCGTAACAAGGTTAATCACTAAAGAAAAATATACTTAATATTAAGAATACATGTAAAGGATAAAAAAAGAAAATTATACACAAAATAAATAAAATACCCTCATTATATATTAATTTAGACTAATCCTTACATTACTTAAATAAGAATGAAAACATAAAACTACGTGTTTACCCAAACCTTGTTGGGAAACATACATTTATTGGGGAGTTCTTATGAATATTTTGGTTGTAGTAACCATTTTACATCTAGATGAGTATCCCTTTATAGAGTTTATGTGACTTACATGAAATTGTTGAGGAAATAAAAGTGATGATTTATGGATTAGAGAGTCCACTCAATGGATCAAGGAGCTATAATTCCATAGTCGATAAATACTTTATTACATAAATACCTTAGAATAATTGACCATGCCACTAAATGGGTTATAATATGGGTAACATGGATCCTTTACACTAGATTTTTCATCCAAAAAGACATTTTGAGTCCAATGGTGAGAATTTCTTTGAAATTATAAAATATTTGAATTCATATAATTAAATTTACTTTTTCACAATTTTGGTAATCATATAAAGTAATAATAATATACTCTAAATTATAGTACATTTAAATGGGATGTTCGACAATCACAACATTATCCCTAACAACTACCCTTAATGAAGACAATATCCTTACCAGTACAAATTTTTAGGAATGTTATAGGTTCTTTCACATCATACTATTCCATGAACATACGTTATATGTGTTGGAGTCCCTAGTAACCGATCTTCTTGATGTATATGTGAGAGATGAAGAGTTACATGTATATGAGAAACAATTTGAAATTACTCTAGATATCTAGTGTTTAATGTTATTTACATGTGGAATTAACTATAAAAATCACATGAGATTATGAATACTTATCAAATAATCATTCATATCAGACATCATTATCAGTTGAGAGAAAGACAAGGAGGATTTGAGATATTCTAATCATTATACAAATGAAATCTTGGAGAAGGTGCACCAGTTGGACCTCACATAGTCAAAAACAATTTCTACATAGAGCATATACAAATTATTGGGTTTAAACTACCATATAAATTTTGCATCGATCTCATTATCACTAAACTTATTTAGATATTCCCTAAAATTATTATGAATGTCAACGTTAACAACATCGATATGCCCCTCATATATCTCTTTATCTTAATTTTCAAAACTAATAAGGAACTAAAGCATAAAAATTTACTTTCCCTTATGATGAATAAGAGGAATGGAATAGAAAAGAGAACCAAGAATAAGTCCATTTCATATGATTATATTCACCACTATTCTATGAATAGGAAGATCAAAGGGTAAATGAGGGAGCAAGATGATGTCTCTTTATGATTTAGAAAGAAGGTACATTGTAATAAACACTAAAATATTTAAAATAAGTAAGGTGATTCTTCATGTATGTTTTTTACCGAGTGTAAGATTTAAATTTATATAAATTTGTTACTGGATACTACATGTAGTTGTCATATTTGTATAAAAAAATAGGATCCTAATATCTTTTGAAATTTTTGTGGGGTGAGGTGGATTTTCAATATGAAGATAGAGCTAATTTAATAGTATTATCCTTTGGAAAGTATCACCTCACATTTTCAATGGTAATGATCTGGGTTCTAAATAATTGTTACTATGTGTTGGGAATTACCAAATTCATTATTTCTATATATAAATTTTAAATAGAAGGATGTACTTTAAATTTCATAAAATGAAGTTTCTTTTTAAAAAATAAATCATATGTTATGGTAAGGCACATTTACATAAGGGTATTTATGTATTAGAATATGAGAACCAAGTATTGGAAAAATAAAAAAAATCAGATTCATGTGTGCATTACCAAAACAATATATGGAATCACTAATTAGGTCATATAAAAGAGAAATGATTAGCTAAGTTACATCAATATGGTTATTTAGATTAATTCAAACTAAATCCACTTGTTATTTTTCAATCATGTTTTCAATGTAAAATGACCAAATATACATTCTATTTAAAAGGTGAAAGGTCCATAGGTTTTATAGAGTTGGTTCACACTAATATGTTTAGACCATTCCTAATTTAGAAAAAAGGTGGGTACTCATACTTCATAAATGATTTAAACTATTTTATAAGGTGTGGATATATCATCTTAATAAGGTAGAATTCAAAAACCTTTGAGAAATTAAAAAAATTCAAGAACGAGGTTGAAAACCATCTTATACCATAACAAATAATATATTAATCAATAATTTGTTGAATATTTATAAGAATATTTTATTTTATCCCAACTAAATCCTATTTAAACACCCTAGTGTAATGGTGTGAGTGAATGAAATAACCACACCTTGTTGGACATAGTGAGGTAAATAATGACTTGTGAAAATATTCCACATTTATTTTGGGAGAATTCAATATAGATATAAATGTTTACACTAAAACAATTACCAACTAAGGAATCATAATGTATACCATAACAATTATTAATTTTGAAAGAAACTTGTGTTTTTTAAATTACATGAGTGGGGATACAAAGAATTTATTAAGGCCTCTTCGGGAAAAAACATACACTCTAAGGTGAAAAGTGTATCTTTATAGGATACTCAAAAGGAAAAAAGAAAAATTACCTATAATACCCATCAGATAAAATGTTAATATAGAAAATACATAACATGTTCCTTATGAGGAATCTCATCTCTAAAAGAGATAGTGGGAGCAAGATAGACTTCAATGAAGTCTATTATTACGATCCAAAAGAATTGGTATAGGAACAAGTTCCACATAACCCTATGGTGTAATCAATTCTAGAGACATAAGTAGTACATAAATGTACAATAGAGGTTAGTGAACATGGAAGATATGGTTTTTTAGTTAGACAGTGTGGTTTCTCATTATTAGTAGATAATAATGATCCCCTAACCTAAAAGTAATTAGTAAATGAAATTATATTCATTATATAGAAAGAAATAATTAATTATAAAATGGATTAAATGAACCAAATATATGTATGGATTTTGTCAGATTCTCCATTTTATGTAAATTTTATTTTTTCTAAATTCATATTCAAGAAGAAACTAGACATTGATTGTCAATTCAGTACCTATAAATCATTTCTGGTTTCAAAAGGGTATAACCAGTATCAAGGCATAGAATATGATAAAACCTTTTCACCAATCACCATGAATAAATCCATCTGAATTATACTTTCTATAGAATCATACAATGACTATGATATTTAGAAGATGGATGTCAAAATTTCCTTTATTAATGGGAACCTTTAAGAATATTTCTATATAACACAACCAGAATGGTTTCTGACTCCACATAATGTTAATAAAGTATGAAATATTTAAAAATCCATATATGGATTAAAGAAAATATATGAATCATGGAACATTCATTTTTATGAATCCATAATGGAATTTAATTTTTTAAGAAATGAATGTAAGCCTTGTGTCTATAAATGGTTTAGTGTAAGTGGATTAGTTTTCCTAGTAGTATATGTTGATGATATTTTTCTTATTTAAAATGAGATACTAGTCATACAGACCATTAATAAATGTTAAATAAATTCTTCTCTTTGAAAGACTTTGGTGAAGAAGCATATTTTATTGGGATCAAGATCTATTCTGATAGATCCATGATACTATTTAGTCTATGTCAGGGTACATATATTGGAAAGATACTGAGGATAATTAGTATGGAACAATCCAATAGGGGTAGTTTCCTAGGCCACATGGTATCCATATTTCCAAGAAAATGTGTCCTTCGACACATGATGAGAGATAGGGAATGGAAATGATTCCATATGATTCTAAAAAAATCAGTCATGTTTGACACGCTTTGTTCCTAGATAGATTTTTCTTATGCCTTAAGGGTGTTAGGTAGATCTAGGAGACCACCATTGGATGGCTATCAAAATTATAATCATTAATATAAGGATAAATAAATATATGTTTCTAGTATACATTGTAGATGATGAGTTATTCATCTTGGTATACGAATATACTAGTTTCTAAATAGATCCAGGTGATCTGAAATCATAATCGAGATATGTATTCACCATCAATGGAGGATTCATGAGCTACAAGGGATCAAATAAACTGGTGGTTATTGATTATAAAATGAAGTTAGAGTATATTAAATCTTCTGATGTAGCTAAAGAATTAGTATTTATATAAAATTTCATTCAAGTGTTGGATGTGGAACCAAATAATAAAGAGCCTACCACATTTTATTATGATAATATTGCATCAGTGACTCTCACTAAAGAACCAAATTCACATCAATGGATAAAGAAAATACTCCGAAATAATCATCTCTTAAGGGATTTTTCTCAAAGATATGAAGTTATAAGGAATATAATTTCCATTTAATATAATGTGGTGTATCCTTTAAAAAAACTTATCTCAATAGAAACATGATCTTTATTTGAGAGATATTATACTTAAATTTATTAGGAGTTAGCTCTAGGATAAGTGGGTGTTTCTTAGATTTGGTGTATTATAAGAACTTGTTGCTACTTTAGATTTAATAATATATTTAAAAATATGAATATTAAATATATGATATCATATATTGACCATTATAATATATTAAATTAATGTGATAATGTCTTATGGTATCTGTCACATCAAAATAGGTCATAGAAGTTTCTTTTTATGATGAAAACCCTGATATTCTATGAGGATATCTCAAAAATATTTTTCAAATGATTATTATGAGAAATTATGATCATGAATATAGTTTTTTTGACCATGAGGTGAGAGTTCTTATGTCATGAACCAACCCGGGTACTATGGTAACCTGATAATGAAGTTGTTCCTCACATAGCTCGAAGGGCATTCCTAATCCCCAAGGGTTAGCAAAAAATCACCTGGCATCATACAAACTGAAAGTGGGAATGGTTTTGACACAAACATTGAAAAAGTAAAATTAAACAAGATAGTATGCATATCAAAGTAAACTCCACTATGAGTAATGTATCAGAAGTCAAATAGGCATTAAATCCCAAAGTACTGCAACCTAAGTACCAAAGTAGGGTGAAAACCCAAGTCTCTAAGGACACAACTCACCAAATCCAAGGCTCCATAGTCGGATCGACCTCCAAGAGATCCTTTCCCATTTCTCAAACCTGGAATGATATAATCTAAAAACACTTGAATTTATAAGTAGGGTGTGAGCCAAATCCTATTATTATTTCACCAAGGATTCTATAACAAATTTCTAATATCAAATTAACCAAGAATTTTCTCTTAATTTTAAAATAAATAGGTTTCACATTTACAAAATCATATTTAAACAAATCATGTTTTATAATTTAAAATATAGAAATTCATTACCAATTAATGCTTCACATTTCAAATAATGGAAATAAATTTTAAAATATAGAATATACTTTTTAATAAAGGGTTATTTACACAAATGGAACTTTTCAAAAAATGGATTAAAAAACACTTGTGTAAAAAAGAGTTTATATAAATTCAAAAGGAAAGTATAATAGTTTATAATAGTGGAATATAAACATTTTAAATACAAACAAGAAAACAACATGATCAAAAACCAAAAGGAACAAAAATTCCGAGATAATGGCATCACCACATGACAATATATATGTGCACACATCTCTCAACATTGGTCAAAGTAAACTCATCCACATCCCACTAGGGAATAATATGTTCCAATAAAAGAAGTTATACCCCCAATAACTCACTAATGACCTCAGTCTTGCATGCGCTCTAGTAATAAAAAATGGTGGGAAATTTATATTAAGAATCCTTAAATTGAAATTCATCCCACTCTATATTTAAAATATGGGAATTTTACATTTAAAACCCATAAAGTATTTTACTCAAAAACAGGCCTCTTTACCATGATAAAACCACTGGGTTTGTATCAAAACATTTTTCATCCATTTTCGCAAACATAGATTCGAAACCAATTCATTCAATTTCACAATAAATTTCACAATTAAATCCAATAGTTTAATTTATATACAATTCCATCAATTTTATCACAAACCCCCAATTCAATAGAATTGGGGTTTTTCAAAATTTTCTATCAAAACCATTTTCATAATTAAATTCAAGAATTAATTTTTTATTTTTTTAAAAAAAAATTACATCGATTCCACAAACACACACTAATTCACTAGAATTGGGGGTTTTCTTAATTTCTTGACAAAGAGAACTAAAACCCCAACTCACTGGAATTGGGTTGTTAATAAAATGATTGAAATTAATTTATTCAATTTAAGGAATTTTATTTTAAATCAAAAAGAATTTAAATCAAGAAATTTAAAATTTAATTAAACTAGAAACCAAAGACTGAACCACCTACCTCTAGATCAATGGATCTCGAAAAAAAATGTAATAATCAGAAAACACCAATGGGGAATGATGGAAATTAATATCTTGGAACTCAAACAAGAAATTAGATTCATCAACATAATACTTAGATCCATAAAACTTAACATGAGGTTAGATAAATAGATGTAGATTCATGGAAATAGCTTACCTAGAAAGTCACACCACAATATCAACAACGATCAATCACTGAATGAAAGGACCCAAGGGGGATGGAGGCTCTCAAAATCACTTGGGGAAGGATCTAGGTCTATAAAAATGAAACTAGGGAGGAAGAAAATAGGAATTTTATTTGGGATGCTTGTATATAACTGGAACGTGAGGAATTACATGATGTATAGCCCCATTACACATCGGGAAATTGGTAAATTCGAAAATAACTAAAAAAACTCATTGCCTGTTACTTAAAATGGAATTAATTTGATTTAAAATGTACATGATGTTTAAACCCCTTTAATGTTGTGTAAATCCCTAACAAGAATATTTTTAATTGTGGAAAATTTCATCAGAATACCTAACTTCACCATTAAAGGTATCCTCCTGGTTTCTTCTCAACCCTACCAGGACAATGAAAATGGAAAAATACAATGAGTTTAAAGACATACCTATAAGGTTGGTAATGAGATGTTACAACAACCCCACCATAAAAATTTATTTCCCTAGAAATCCTAAGATGAAGCATCAATACCAAAAAGATAAGGACACTACTCTCTGATTAGTGACCCCCTCTCCCACGTCTCATAAGAATTAGAACTATGCTGCCATGGAATATGAACAAAAGCTAACATCCTCCCATAAAGTACCTTGGTTTCAAAATCAACTATTCTAACTAGGTGCTCATTCACTGATAAATAAATTTCAACCTCAATATCTCGCCAACTCAACACATGAGATAGATCAAATAAATACTTTTAGAGATACAATGAATGGAACATGTTATGTATTGACGTCAGCTATAGTGTAAGTGATAAACAATATTAAAATTTCCCCACCTACTCAACAACTTAAAAAGGACTCAAATAATGAGGAGAAATCTTCCCTTACCTCCCAAGCCATCAATGAACCAACAGATGTGAAACCTTCAAGTACACCTGGTCACCAACTAAGAATTTTGAAGTTCTAAAACAACGATCAACAAAAGATTTATAACTTCTATGTGACTTCACCATTATATTATGAATCAACTTAATCTTTTTTATCATCTCTTGCACCAAACTTGGTCCAAACAAAGAAATTTCACCAATATCTGACTAACTCAACCGAGATTTACAAGGTCGGGCATACAGTTCCTAAAAAGGATTCATCCTAGTAACGGAATAGTAACTATTGTAATAATAAAACTAAACCAGCCCAAAATTATAATCCCATGTTCCACCAAATTCTAGAACCTAATCACGAAGCATATCCCTAAGAATCTGTATAATTCTTTTTGTCTGTCCATTTGACTATGGATGGTATTCCATACTCAAATGGATTTTAGGTATCAATGCCTCTAGAAGTCCTCTTTAAATATGAGAAGTGGATTGAGGATCCCTATCAAAGACTATATCATATGTAACTTTTTTTCAAATGAACAACCAATTTCACATAGAGATTACTCAACTCTTCAACATTGACTGTATCGAAAATGGGTAAGAAGTGAGTCGATTTTGTCCACCTATTGATCACAACCCATATTTTATTCTTCCTTCTCTGGGTTCATGGAAACCCAACCACAAATTCCATAGATATATAATCCCACTTCCAAGTATGGACTATAAGTGTATGAACCAAATCCAATGGTTTTTGGCGATCGGAATTCACTTACTAGCAAGTATACAAATGAGAAAAAAACACAAAAAAATGGTTTTTATACTCTGTCATGATTCTATTAGCCTACTCAAGTTTGAAAAAATATATATATATTTATCCAAAAACATCCATTCTAAATAGAACTAGTCGGTGAAAAGAACTTTTAGGTCTTTCTACTCTAATCCCTCATTCTTCGTCTTCATTACCATTGTGTCCCATTATCTCCTACTCGGTCTTTCCAGCACTAAGGTGGAACACTTCACTTTAATTTCATCAGGTGTGTCCAAAACCCAAATAATCACTCCATTATGCTCAACCACTCCTCATCCTCTTGAGTATCATTAGATCCTTTGAACAGTTCTAGATTTTAGTGAAGGGAATCTTGAAATCAAACTCTGATAACATCCCTATGGGGTTCCACTGTTGGAGCCTGAATGAGAAATGGAGGTGGTGCATGTCCCAAATCTTGGATAATGTGCACAATCACCTCTACCAAATTCGGGTAGATAAGATTATTCACCCACTGAGGTTTAGTAATAGCCTCCTCCTAGATTTGATTCTCACAATTTCTTAGAGGCATGATGCTACACAACATCATCAAACAACAGGTAAGACATTAGATAAACACTCAAACAAATCAACAGGGAAATTTAATATCTATTGATTGATAAACAAGATTTTTATTTCACTCTATACAAAGAAAAAGTGGAAAAATAATACAAATAATACACAAGATTTGATTCCCTAACCACCCCTAGTGACATAAGGTTTGTTATGGTGAGATTTGTCCAGACACTCAATCATAACTACATCCTAAGTCCCAACAATATTTTGTAAATTCATACTGGCTTCAAGATAAGAATCTTAACCTATATCTGAAAAGACTTTTTCACAAACCAACACAGGTAACCTGGTAACCAGATAACTAATTCAGTCTTGACATGGTCTGAAGAGTGTTCCCAATCCCCATGGGTTGGCAACAAAGAAACTAGAATCACACAGACTAAAATTGGGAATGGTTTTTTCACACACATTGGGTAAGTAAAAAGAAACAAGATAGTGTAAATATCACAGGAAACTCCACTATGAGTAATGTACCAGAAGTAAAATAGGCATTAAATCCCAAAGTACTAAAACCCAAGTACAAAAACAAGGAAAAAATCCCACGTCCACAAGGACACAACACACCGAATCCAAGGATCAATAGTTGGATCCACCTTCAAGATAACCATTCTCCTTTCTTGAACCAGGAAGGATATAATCTACAAACACCTGAAAGAACAAGTAGGGCGTGAGCCAAATCAAATAACGATTTCACCAAATATTCCATAACAAGCTTACAATATCAAATTAACCAAGAATGTGCTCTCAATTATCAAATAAATATGTTTGGAATTTACAAAAACATATTTAAACAAATAATTATTTATAATTTAAAATATGTAAATACATTATAAATTCATGCTTCAAATTTCAAATGATGGAAATACATTTCAAAAGATGGAATATACCTTTTAATAAAGGGTTATGTACAAAAATGAAAATTTTACAAAATGGATTAAATAAAAACTTTTTTACAAAAATAGTTTATCTAAATTCATAAGGAAATTAAAATAGTTTACAAAAATATCATATATATACATTTGAAAAAAAGACAAGTGAGCAAAATGATCAACAACCAAAAGGTTTGAAAGTTTCAGGCTAATGGGATCACCACACGATAATAGCAATGTGCACATGTCTCTCGACACTGGTTAAAGTAAACTCATCTACATACCAATGGGGAATAATATGTTCCAATAAAATGTATGATACACCCAAAAATTCACTAACTACCCCTATCATTCATGTTCTTCAGTAATTAAAAATAGTGGGTAATTTATTTATAGACTTCTTAAAATGAAATTCATCTCACTCTCCATTTCAAATATGACAATTTTCCATTTAAAAACATCAATGGGGTTTTAATAAAAAATGACTTTTTACAAAGATCAAACCACTAGGTTTCTATCAACACAGTTTTCAGCCATTTTTACAAAGAGGGATTTGAAAATAATTCATGTAATTTCATAATCCATTTCACAATTAAATAAAAAAATTTAATTTTCATTCAATTGCATCAATTTAATCACTAACCCCCAATTCAATAGAATTGGGGGTTTTTTCAATTTTCAATCAAAACCATTTTCACAATTAAATTCAAGAATTTATTTATTTTTAAATACTTCTATTCTATAAACACACCCCCATTCACTGGAATTGGTGGTTTTCCCAATTTAAATCCAAAGTAAACCAAAACTCCAATTCACTAGAATTGGGTTGTTAATAAAAATATTTAAATAAATTTATTAAATTTATGAAATTAAATTTTAAATAAAAATGAATTTCAGTCAAGAAATTTAAAAGTTAATTAAATTGGAAACTAAATACGGAACCACCTACCTTAGGATCAATGGATCTCGAATCACAATGGCATAATTGGAAAACTCCAATAGGGAATGAAAACAAATTAGATCTAGGAACTCAACCTAGAAATGGGATTCATCAACTCTAGATATAGATCCATAAAACTCGAGATGAGTATTAGAGAAAGATATGTAGAGGCGGGAAAAGAGCTTCCCCAAAAATTCACACCACAACCACAATAATGATAAGTAGCCGAATAAAAGGGCTTGAGGGGTTGGAGGATCCCAAAATCAGTTGGGGAAGGCTCTAGTTTGATCTAAATGAAACTAGAGAGGATTAAGAGAATAATTTCAGTCGGGATACCTATATATAACTGGAATGTGTAGAATTACACAACCTGTAACCCCATTACATGTCATGAAATTATTAAATTCCAAAATCACTGAAAAACCTATCACCTATTCCTTAAAGAGGATTTAATTTGATTTAGAATTTACATGATGTGTAACCACATTACACATCATGTAAATCCAAAAAAAAGTATTTTTTTAATTACTAGAAATTTCATCAAAATACATGAGTTCACTATTATAGGTATCCTCCCAATTCCTTCTTGACCCTACCCAGACAAAAAAAATGAAAAATCGTGATGAGGTTAAAGATGTACCAGTCAGTCTAGTAACAAGATGTTGCAGTTCATAAAAGGATGAGGCTTCAACTTATAAATTCCATAATGATATCCAATATGGGTGATTATAAGGAAATACATACCAATTGTAATTATTCATGTTTGTATTTCATTAGATATTCTTATCGGTGAGCATGTGCAATGGTATATAGACTTTGATATTATTATTAATACATATCATGACTCATGTACTTAGATGTATTGATGAAACCTGTGATGCAATATGTTCTTTCTAAGTACTATATCTTGGGTATTTCATGATTGGTATGTTATTAATGAATAAGTCAATGAAGGATTTTTTTCCTTCCAATTATGAAAGTTATTATTAAAACACTTTTATTGGAATAGAACCATTAAAATAAATTCCATCAATATGATGTTGTAGATATGTTCATTATAAATAATAAATGAAATAAATATCAATAATTAAGGTTAATGACACAAGTATGTGACCAACATGATTAGATATTTATACAATGTGATTATATAACCCATTCTGCGCTCATATGTGTTTGTTGATGTTGTGACATTAACTTTTTCTTCTTGGATATCTTAACCCATTGTAAGATAGTAATCATGGACATTAGGAAGGCCCACCTAATGATAATGAGGAAGAATACTAGAGGGTTACACTAAGTGTTTTTATCTCAATTAAATTCAATTTAAATTTAATTATTAGAATAAATATTATTCCCAAGTCCAGGGAATAATTTTATACTATATTTATATAACACATAAATTAAATAAATATTTATTCATAATGTATTTATTTAATTATGTAGTTATATATAATTTTTTATTTATTTATTGAATGAATAAATATTTAATTAAATATTTATTTAGGTATTTGATAAATTATGAGGAGAACGAGTGGACTCAGATGAGGACTAATGTTAAATAATAATTTTCAAGATAGTAAAAAAATATTAATTATTATTCCAGTAAGAAAACACTACAATAAAATAATAATAAAATTATTATTACATGGAATGGGGTTATTTGATAGTTTAATATATTATTAAGAATTTATTTGAAATTAAATAATATTTTACTCTAACCAATAACCCTATAAATAAACTACTACATACATTGTGCTAGAGTTGATCAAATTTGAGAATATTTTTGTACAATGAAATCTAGATCTCTCTCTTTCAAGAAAAAATATTGCTCTAGAGTTTCTTCTCTCAAGCCAACAAGATTCTCCTCCCTCCTCTATGTTCTCAAGAAAAATATTTCAATGAAAATTCTTTGTGCCTGAATGATTCTTCATAGTGATCAAGGTAGACAATTCAAGATAATCAATCAGTCATGCAAGCACCTAATAATCCATCATCAGTTTTTGATGATCAAAGGAGCGCATGTGGATCACCTCTAGAGAGATTATACACATGGAACCTATATGTATAATGATGGAATACCAAAATGGTATTGGATGATCAACAAATTCATTAAAAAAAGTTCACAACACCAGGGAATTCTTTAATCCAATCCATTAATTATAAATTTAATGTGAAATAAAATCTTGGTTCCGGCATGTTTTTCAAGTATCATCTGAAAAAATTTCATTAGTCATGGCTCTTAAGTCATGTAAACAATGAAATATCCAATAAGTTCAATAATTTCTAAGTCAGTCCTAGACCCGATAAGCACTTATATTATGCTTGAAAACTATATAAATAGTATACTATTTTAAAAAAATTATTTCATATTTCTTTATTCATTAAAATAATTATTTATACATTTTTATTTTATGAACTTTCATAGAATGAAAATTTATAAAAATTTTTCATTTTTTTCATTTTTCATTATATATTTTTGATGAAGTGTTCACATTTTTATTCAAAGTTGCTTTATTTTTTTATTTTTCTATAAAATCATGAACTCCAATTGAATTATATTATTCAATTTGTTGTATATATATATATTATGTATGTTTATTTAAAATAGCCAAAAATCCACTTTGAAATTTAATTTGGATTAATTTGTTTTTTCCTCAGGGATGTAGCCTAGTGGTTATGCCTTTTAAGGGTCCCATGGTAGTACTCCAGGTCAAGTCTACCTGAGTACTTTTAGGCACTTTAGATTTATTTGTTTCTTTTTATTCCCCATACCTGAATAGTTATGATTAGGAAAAAAAGTTATATAAAAATATTATTTATGTGTTAAGGGAAACTCCCAAAAATAAAAAACACTTAAATTCCATAATTCAATTTTCTTATAATTATCACAACTCCCATAAATTTATAACACATAAATTCTAAAATTCAATTACATTATAATTATCACAATCTCTATAAAAAAAATTATATGTTTAAAATTTTAATAATTAATAAAAAATAAAATTATAACCAAAAGAATCAAATTTACATCTTGACCACCTAATAAATTCTTTAAATACATTATTTATTTAATAATATTCTCAACATTTAAATAAAAATATAACACCACAATCATATATAGGCCTAATTACCTTTAAACATAATATTACATGATTTTTAACATAAATATACATTAATACAACACATGGATCGTGAGGTCTAGTGTCTTTGGAATACTAGGTTCAAAAAACATCAAAAGGAACTAAAACATGATATAATTATTTTATTCTCCACATAGATATCCAAAATATATTCAAGAATCTAAAACTTCATAGGATAACCTTGGGAATACATGAAAGAAATTGGTGAGCTAAAAACCCCATAAAGGGAATAAGCACTATAGGGAAACATAACATGTGAGTCAAAGGTATAACATGAAATTATAAAAAGATAAGGCACATGATTAATCAAAAGGGATACTAACATAAAGATAATTGTATCATAAGATCATGGAAATACAAGAAAGTGGAAATAAAATAAAACATGACATAAAAATAAGTAAAGGATAACTTTTAAGACAACATGACATGGTGAGCAAAGTACCATAATGGATTAGGTTCATTCCCTAATCCCATACATGATGTCTCATGAGACTAAAACAATACCCAATGCACTAAAGGGATATCTAGTTATGAGCCCACCCATAAATTCAAATTCATTTAAATTTATATATGTTCCACATAAGGATATCATTCATAAGCTATAAACATAATAATTAACCATGAAAATAAATGGTGGCATAATCTTGTCTCATAACATAATTAATATAGATTTATTAAAGAAGGAATTTGCGAAATGGTCACAAGGCATGTATTACCCCATAAAGGGAATCTAAAATGATCCAAGTATATATTTAAGAGACATATATACATAATTTATAATCATTCCATATCATTAAAGATATAGACAAATTGAGCTCGATAAAGAGGGGTAAACCCCGAAAAAAAGGGTGGTTTAGAGAGATCCCTTACCTTGAGCCTAATTTGCCACATGCATTTTTTATCTCCATGAATAATAAACTTAAGTTAATTATTTAATTTCTTAAGAAAAGTTTTCATTCTTATTATTACTTTTATTTTATTTATTAAAATCAAATATTAAACTAATTAATCATTTAGGTTCGTGTCATATGTTGTGATGATGTTTGGATAATGTGTCCAAAATCACTTTGGTATGTTGACTAAGGTCAAATTTATTATTAATTAATCATCTACAGAATAATAATACTGAAATAATCAAAAATAAATTAAAAATAAATTATAATTTTAAAACCAATCATTAATTATGGTTATGAAAAATTGACTACCTTATAATCATGGATAGGATAAGTCATACATACGCATGAGTAACATTCATATTTTTCAATGATCATCATGGAAAGAAGGTATGGGTTATTTTTACTTTATAGAATTAAAATTATATAATAAATATAATATTAATTAATTAAATACACTTACATATACCATCCATGTGATGCAGTAATAATAAAATTTTAAAAAAATGAATCACATCGCTTTGTGAGGTGGTAATTTGCCATACACATGAAAAACATTATCATTTTCAATGGATGGTAAGCTAAGAAAGTATATGATATATTAATTTTAAATAATGTTCAATATTTCATTATTATAATATAAAAACAATAAATTCATCTTTATGAATAGCCTTGGGATGCGATGATGGAAAATAAATTACATTGGTTCGTGAGGAGATAGTCCTCCATACGTAGGTCGACGATTTCATTTCCCATTTGATTGAAGTGGAGAAGGATTTATGTTCTTCCAATAAACAAATAACATCTAAGTATATAGGAGAAATTATTTTATTATATTTTAATATTTAATATATAATTGAAGATGAAAAATAATAAGTAAAAATGGAATAAATGACTAAAATTTTGACTTGAGTTTACAAATGAATGAAAAATAAAGGTTTTAATAACTAATTTAGAAGAAACCAAGAAAATAAAGAACAAAAAAAAGATAAGAAAAGAAGTAATAACTAAAATAGTTAATATCTTACTTTTTTTGAGTGATAAAATAAAGTTCATATCAATCTTGGCCGTCTAAAGATGAATAATAAATAGAAATGCATGAAGAGAGACAAAAGGACTTTAATAACAATTTAGTGTTGTATAGAAGAATCTAATTATAGTGAAAATATTTAAATGCAATATAATATACTAACTTGGGCGTTATGTATTATCTAGAAAAGATTAGTGATTCTTTATTTTATTCTTGGTGTTCTAATTCTAATTATGATTATGAAAATCTGAATGTTTCTAAATTATATAATAAAATTAAAATATTGAGAAAATATATTTTCAAAGATGCTGATTTATATTGCAAGCCTAAGAAAAATAATGAAAAAAAAATAAAATGAAAATACTTTTATAGGATAATGAAAAAATAATAAATACTTATTTTTCTTCTCATTCTATATTTTATGGTATTTTTAAATCTGCTTAATATTTGATTGAAATTTTTAAAAAGGAAGTTGAATGTATTAAAAAAAGTTTATCTGATTTTATTTAAGTTCATGAAAAGTATAATAAAAATATGTATTTAAATAAAATATCTAAAAAAAATATTCTTTTGGCAATGATAGAATATTACCTTAAATATTTAAAACTCATTTTTTTAAATGTAAAAATGATTTTACTTTTACTATTATTTTTTAAAAAGAGGCATGAAAGGTCACTATAAAAATATTGGTTATCTTATATTCAAATAGTATTTTAGATATAAGAAAAAGTGATATTTATAAATATTTTTTATCTATAGTACCATGCAATACTTGTTTAAATTATATGTGGGTACCTAAAAATGTATTACTAATATGATTGGACCCAAAGTATCATGGGTACCAAAATTCTCAAGTAATTTATTTTTGTAGAAAAATGCCTTGGATGTCTCAATAATGACATATGATACACTAAAATTGGATTCTCTAGACATAGTTTTTGATACCCATAAATGTTTACCAATTATAACATATGTCATTAAGGCACTATTACATTGGGAGACGCTTCTAAAGGAAAAGTAAAAGATTTTTGTAAAGTTGGTATTTCTAATACAATCTTTCTTTCTAACATATTTTATTTGGAAAGTTTAAAACATAATTTAGTTAGTATATCCTAATTATTTAATGATGTAATGAATGCTAAATTTTATAAATATTGTTGTTTGGTTTTTTAAAATGATTCTTTATTATTTTATGCTAATCTAAATGAAAATATTTATATTATTGATTTTTCTAAACTAACTGTACAACATGTTAAGTGTTTGAATGTTGTGAAAATGATAGAATTATTTGGAATCAATGATTCAGTTATGTTAATTTCAGAATGTTACATACGATCTCTATACATGAAAACATTCTACAGTTTCCTTTGTTGAAGAAAGAACAACTTCATGCTTGTGAAGCTTGCATGAAAGGAAACAAATATAAAGTCTCTTTCAGAACTATCAATTAGATAATTACTGATATACCTTAACAATCACTACTTTATTATCTATTTTTTGATACTCAAATTTCTAGTCTTGGAGAAAATAAATATACTTTATTTATTGTTTATGATTATAGTGTATTTACATTAGTTTACTTTCTTTCTCATAAAAATGATGTTTCATCTAAATTTATTGATTTTTGTAATTTAGCTAAAAATTAAAAAGAATGTATGATTTTTTCTATTCATCGTGATAAAGGAGAATAATTTTATAACATATAATTTTAAAAAAAATTGAAAATAATATTTGTTTTCATAATTTTTTTCTCCTAGTATGCCACAAAAAATGGTGTTGTAGATCAAAAAAATACAACTCTTATGGAAATGGCCAGAACTATGTTAGGTAAATATAATTTTCCTATATATTTTTAGGATAAATATATTTTTTATTCTTGTTATATTTAAAATATAAATTTTTATTCCCTTTTCGGGCAGCCACTATAAACAGTTTCCCGAGGCAAACCACCATGTGACCTCAGGCACACCTCCCCATATGCTTGAGGTTGTCGACTAGTAGTGTGGGTATAAAGACAAAAATGAGGAGACTATACCTTCTTAAAATAGTAAATCCACCTATAAGTAACATAAACACATGTAATAACACTCATGAATAATAAATGGATGACATTCAAAAAGAGACAATAAGTAACAAAGTAACACTTTGAATAAAAATATGATGAATACACTACAAGTCAAGCTTCCTTTAAAATGAAATATCCAATACCAAAACTGTAAAAGGATCCTAAAATGGTCTTGAGTCTCACCTAAGTCCTAACATCCCATGCTCTAACCCATCATCCCATGAAAAACCCAACCATCAGGTTCTTATTTTGAACATGTGCCTAAAACAAGTAGCATTTTCTCAGGTACCAATGTGCCATGGAATCCTGAGTAGGGTGTGAGTGAAACTCAATAATACACCACAAAAATTTTCTAATGAAATAAATAATTAGTACAATACTTTAAACAGATAAACAATGGTGTACTAAATAAACAAGGAAACAAAAGGAGTATGATACACATTTAATATTTTTTAAATATCTATTTTATCTTTTATGTTCCATCTTATCAACCAACTAAACAGCTATCTCTAATCATACCAAAATCTGAATCCATATCTTAAATGGGTTACCTACTTTTAGTCATAAAGGGGAATTCACTAATCCAATCAATTTAACTCTATACCTTATACCATTAGTCCAGGTAACTATATCATATCCATACTTTGGGAGCATAGAACCTCAGTTCAACATCTCAATCCCTGACAAAATTAGTAGAATAGATCCTTTGGATGAAATACTAAAATATTAAAGAAATATCTACGACCTAGAGAATTGGTCTACCCAGACCCAAATATCAGGAGCCTCATTCCAATATTCTAGTCATGTAATACATCAGTAGGGCCTAGAGCATTAGTTTTTCCAAAACCATGGCAGTAGAGCCTCAACCCGATATCCAACTCATACCATTTACCCATATGGATATAATTATTTAAATACTTATCACATTTACCCATATTTTATCTCATTCACCAAGGTCCTAATGGACCCTTAAAACCAAATAATGGCATAATTAAAACTTAACCCTTTTTTCATGGAATGAAACATAAAAAAATGATATTTTTAAATCATCTAGAAGTACCAATTTTAAAACATGGTTCTTCATCTTTGAAAAACTAAATTGTACCCAAGTATTACATTTCCATTTCCAACCATTAAAAATATCCATTACAGTATTTTCAAAAAAAAAGTAAATCAAACCCCCATTTTAAATCATTATTTGAAATTAATAGGAAAACTCTTTTATCAAATACATTTGAGTTTAAATCCTCATTTTAAAACAATATCCCCTTTCAAACATCTTATTATTTCATTTAGAACCATAATTGGATAAAAATCTAAAACATGTAATTTAAACCATTTCAAAATCCTCTTGGTCATTTCATTAAAACTAGCATATAAACATTTTAATTATCTCGATAAATTATTCCCACACACCAACTAAAACTTGCAACACATTAACATTCATAATTACACTATCTTGACATTCACTAATAAATTTTACAATTTTCAAGGGTTTTTAAAACACCATGGGTAGCCCTAGGTTCGGTCTCACATCATCAAAAAACCTAATGGGGTCCATGAAGGGTCTCGCACCTCAATTTAGTTCCCAAATTACTTTCCATGTTCAAATATATTAAAATGAAGAATTGAAGTACATAGGCACAACCAAAGTCCCTTATAAAACATTAATACCATAGGGAAAATATTTTAGAACACCTATCTCATATTGGAGTTGGTACCCTAGAACCCACTTCTTATGTACTTTATGATAAAATGCATTCATGGTTTTGAATATTAATAAAATTTTTATTATATCATGATTTTTCTTATGTGTAATATAGTATGTGATAATTTCATAAGAGTAGTATTCACATTAAAATGTCATATCAATTCCCTGCTATGAAGGGAACTCGGAAGTGGTATGACAGACTTCTTAAATATACGTTATATATTCATATGATATCATTTGAGGGACACAAATGATACATGCTATCTGGGGTGGAATCATGAGACTTTGAGGAACCTTCACATGGTGTATGCCATTGGTAATATCTAGTAGGCTATTATTAGAATGAGCCCCAGCATTAGAAAATCCATATTTATATGTGTCATTGGATATTCTTATCTATGGGAGTGTGTATTGATCCTTAGAATTTATGATTATTATTAATGAATCTTATGAGTCACATAATTTGATGTATTGATGCATACCATGACAAAAAAATGTTTGTGGCGAGGTAGGATACACTTGGTACATCATCAGTAATATTAAATTAATGAATAATTTGAGAAAGGATTTGTCCCTTATGTTCTATAATGGAAGTTTATATCTCAAGGAATTTGATGAAAATTATATATCCTAAATAAATCCTTATCCATGGTATTTTATAGGAAAGTTCAATTTTTGGAAAGTCAAAGAAAGATAAATCGAGCACATTGGTTGATTGCACTAGCATGCAAACTGCTTGATTAGAGATATCATGACAAAGATATTATATTACACAATAAGTGTCTATATGAGGTGAGATTTCATTACAGCATTAACTTCCTTCTCTATGGGTTCCTTAGTGTGTTGTCAGATGCTAACCTTGGACTTTAAGCAACTTTACGTAATGCCACTAAGAAAGAGTCCTCGAGGTTCACACACTAAGTGTATCTAGAATCTGAGTTAAATAATATATTATTATTTATTATTTAAAAAATTAAATAACTATGATTTCTAGTCATGGTTTAATAATTATTCATGCAATCTTGATCTCGTACATTATGTCACCAATTATTCGAGAGAACATAATGTGAGTGGAATATTTAATAAATATTTATTTTTTGTTTATTGAATATAATATTTATTTATTTATTGGAGAATAATTTAGTGATATTTATTTAACAAATAAAGATTCATTGTTTAAGGTCTGATAAATATAGAGGAATGGTAGACCGAGTTTTAGTTCTAGTGAGAAATAATAAATATTATTTAATTAAATTATATTTAATATAATATGAAAGGTAAGAACATATCGAGAAATAATAATACTATTATTATTATTTGAAATGGGGGTTTTATAAAATTAAATAAATAATTAAGGGAACTTCTGCAACTATTTTATTTTAATCCTAGGAATATAATTACCTATTTGTGTTATTTTTTCAAGGGAGCCAATTCATTTGGGTTGGTTCTGCACAACGGATTTGGATAATCCTCTCAAGCCTAGAGAGATACCTTATCTAACTATGCTAATAAGAATGGAGATCAATAATCCTCCCCCAAATCAAGGACAATGCTTCGGAATCAGTTCTCAAAGCGATCATAGACGTATGATGCCAGCATAAGGATTTGTCATGCTAGCACCCGGAGAATCCTTCAGTGACATCTGGAGATTCTTGGAACATGTGTGGAACACCGCAAGAAGAAATATACACTTGGTATTTACAAATTAATGATGGTGAACTGTAGATCTATCCCCAAATTCATTAACTAAGATAGAATTCTTTAAAGTAAATTCTATATTTATTTAAATTAATTACAAATAATTTGTTATGATCCTCTCTCTGGTTATAGAATAATTATCAATTGTCTATTTTTTGATTCAATTACATGGATCACAACATACATCATCTTATAGATCTCATATTTATTATTGATTATGGAAAAAAAAAGTTGGGCACTACCCATCGCATGCTTCTACTATACCCAGAACCTTCAAGAGGTATGAGAGGGGGACACATACTTATTTATAATTATTTAAAAATCATTGGGGATTTACACATTTTAACTTAGTATTTCAATTCATGTTTAATCATTATTTTAATCTGAATTGTGATATCTACTTTTTCCTCCTCCATTTCTCATAGATCTAATCAAAACAATTTATTTTATGATTAAAATTAAATCGAGGAACTCGTCCGGAGGTACCATGG
The DNA here is from genome assembly GCA_963277665.1 of Viscum album. Classification (NCBI taxonomy): domain Eukaryota; kingdom Viridiplantae; phylum Streptophyta; class Magnoliopsida; order Santalales; family Viscaceae; genus Viscum; species Viscum album. The sequence continues at coordinate 761,147,480 of OY728126.1, read as the reverse complement.
TTTCTAGTCGGACAAAAAAAGACTACAAATCGTTTAACTTGAGTTACACATCATATAGTTGTTTTCAATACATTAGTAATTAGTTCATAAATTAATTATGGTTGTATCCATTGAATACATGCCTTTAATGCAGCGCATTTTGAAAACAACATAATGGTACACAGTCATTCAGATTATATTCCATGTATCCCATGTACACGGCGTGTAGTCCCTTTGAGTCCTAGAGGGGATTTGTATGAAATAAACAGCCTACCAAACTAGGGACCATGTAACTCGGAGTAAACATGTCGTGTATTACATGATTCATGTCATGTACTCCAAATTTTATGAGACACAGATTACATTCTGAATCCCTAGGTGTGTGTCTCAGATCGATAGTGAGAGCTATAAATGATGTGTACTTTCTTTTACACCTGGTTTACTTATACCAAGTAATGTAGATTTAAAATTTATTTATTCTATTATATAAACCTTAAAACAGGTTATTTTGAGTTTTCATTAAGTTTATAGGACACTCCATGTGATCGGTTTTGATATTTATATATATAAATGTTTAATTAATATCTTTGTAATGTTTAAGATCGGCATATCATGTATGAGTTGTATTACAGTTGTTACTCTACATATATTAAAGCATGAAACATTACATAAAAATAATGTAATTAATGTAACACTAAGTTGATACAACATTTTATGAATGTATGTGATAATTCATGTATGCTAAATGTCACAAATAATAAACTATATATGAGTATCATACAAGTTGGGTAGATTTGGATGGGTATTCATTGTGTTTCCTCCAAGTTATATTTATGTAAAAACTTAATTTTAAATTAATTTATTTAATTAGATTAAAATTATAATGGATGATAATCTCAAGGAAATTATGATGATAATTAAGATAAACTAATTGATTAATTAAATATAATAATTAATCGATTCGAGCACGATTTTTCTTAAATAAGAAAAATTAATAATTGAATGATAGTTTCATAAAATTTTTTAATTTGTTGCATGCATATGGATAATCATAAGTTAGACCAAGACCTTTGTATGTGATTTGTTTCATTTAATTCATTATTAAATTGTTGAACTACATTCCTTATATCCTATTATTATATACGTTATGTGTGCACATGGTTTCTTTTATGTAAAACCCTTTTCCCCTCACTTATGTGTGAGTATAAGGCAAGTAACAACCCAAAAATTCATTAATGAAAGTTACTCTTGGTCAGTTTAAATGTATTCTTATGGATATGTAAAACATATAGACTTATTCGGTTTTATGTTTTGGATTTTAAAATACCGTTAATAATTCTTACTGTTTCTAATATAGTCATTGAACAGTGATCACATGATTAGTATAAATATATGGTTTTAACGAATCCAATTCACTCAGACAAAGGAAGTGATGGCCTTATCCAATATAATTTCCCTATATGAATCCCATTTATTAGATCTTGTAAAGGAGGTGGCGTCATTGGGCTTCGCTCATGAAAAAGCCCAGGCCAAGCTTCAACATGTGAAGCTTGAATGAAACCACCTACGGGAGAAGTGGAAGTTGATAGAGATTACCTCCTGAGTGATGTTATCTGAGCCACCCCAAGAGTCTGTCCCCATCGCGCACCTTTCCCTAAGGTATTATGTGGATGTTATAAGGATTTTTGTAACAAGACCTTATCACTATGATTATGTGCATTATTTTTGTATATAATAAAGAATATACATTCATTTTATTATTGTTACATTGTAAATAGTTTTTAAATCACAAATAATTTTTTAGTTAATATTCAACTAAAAAATCTATTTTGATAAATTAATGGATTTTTTAATTGAATAATATTTTAATAAAATATTATTATTATTAAATTACTTAATGTATAAATTATTTTATAAGTTTTATGAATACAATTGTAATTTTTATTAAGGTTTGAAATCCATTTTTGCCAAACCCCGTGAATTTTTGATAAATATCAGTTTTTATTTTAAAATTAAAAATTCACATATTTAGAAAATTATTTAGATAAAATTAATATTATTCTTGGAATCAAGAAGCCAAAATTATCTAATGGTTAATTTTTAATAATTTTATGAGACAGTTGAATTTTTTGGTAAATATTAAATATCGTTTAAATATATAACGTGCTTTATGACATCATAATGAAACAATAGTGATTTAATAAAATAATCTAAACATTATGTTCAGACAAAATATGCTTCACCATTAAAATAATGTGATTTTAGTTTTTTTTTTATTTATTTCACAATGCTTTAGTGGACCCTTCAAGACTTACAAAACATTTTAGCTTTTTAAATTGATTTCCTTGATAGTGTGACTCACCTCCACATACGAAACCTGATTATTTTAATAATTTTGGACATTGGACTTATAAAATATTTTTTTCCACTCCCCTTTGGCCAAAACCATGGGCAAAAACCATGGTCTGGTTTGTGGTTTTGATTAGTTTAATATGTGGTGTCCCAAACCTAAATAATAAATAATTCCCTCTCATTTCCTATATAAACCCTCCAAATCTACCACTTCATCCCCACTAAAATCCTTTTTAGTTCAACCAAACCCTGTACTAATTTCTCTAGAATCCTTCCAGGACTCTACAAGATCCCAAGAATCCTCTCTCAAGCATCTTCCAAGATTTTGGGATCACACTTCAATGTAAGGGATTTCTTCCTTCTTTATTTATGTCCAAGTTTTCTTATATTGTTATGCCTTTTTATTTTAAAATATTAATGTTTTGGTATGATTCCACACCTCCCCTATAATATACTATTTATTTTTGAATTATGGGATACCCATTTCTCTCTCATCTATGCCTTCCATGTATACTCGTTACCATGCCAAATTTCTGTAAGGGGTTTCTTCCTTTCTCTTTTTATCCAAGTTTCTTAATATTGTTATTCCCTTTTATTTTCAATTATAAATGTTGGGGTATGATTTCTAACCTCCCCTATACTTTACCCTTTATGTTTTAATGATGAGATACCCCTTTCTCTCCCATCTATGCCCTCCATGTATACCTGTTACCATGCTGAAATTCCATAAGGAATTTCTCTCTCCTCAATTACATTCAAGTAATTATTTTGTATCATGAATATAAATTCTATTACAATTATTGGTACATGTATCTATATGACCCCTTATAATAAATTTCATTTAAATATTATTATCCACCCATTTCTCTCTCATCAACCATTTTTATGAGTTCTTATGTCATTCTGTTACACAACCGAAATTACACCGTGAATTTCTAAGCCAAAGTCATTGTGTAGTGAATGTCATGACCATTTCTTATTCAAGGGTATTCACCATTATGAACATTTAATTATTGTTTAAAGAGTTTCATGTATTAATTCTACACTCCTTTATCATGTAATAAATGATGATGTTTAATGAATCCATGTTTTATGATCCATGCACTACACTTATGCATGAAATTAAATGATTAAGGGTGGGCCCTAATACACTCCAATGCATTGGGTAACGTATAGTATCATGATATGTCATGTGTAATGGTTTTTACTAATGCTAATTCAAGTGAAATGAGAGTTTACTCGTGCTTCATGTGCAATGAGGGTTTACTCATGCTCCATGTGCAATGAGCCTTGAATCATTCTAATTCTATGTTAAGTGTTGTTGCCACATTTCCATGTTTTGATAATAATGATTTATCATGCCTTTATGTTCATGTTCTTTTATTCTTCATTGATATGCCTATTTCCTAACCTTTATAGTATTCATCATGTTATGACTTTTTTACTCCCTTAATGGTCTTTATAGCTCACCCCTTTCTTATGTATATCCTCGGGTTATCCCTTGCAATGAAATGTATGAGGGAATGTAGTGGTCATGTAAAGGAAGTTTTCAATAAGATATTGTGTTTAATGTTTTAAGTTGTTATGTAATGTTCCTACGCCCCAAATACACTAGACCTATTGATCTTCTATGTTGTATCAAGTGAATGTTTTCTGTAATATATCATGTCTAAGTGTGTAATAAAAAGTAGGGTTGTCATAATTGGTATCAGAGGATAGGTTTAGTCATTTTTGGAATTAGGATTAGAAAACCCTAGTGAAGCCTTAAAGATAATACTAAGTATAATAAAAATATCCCTAAATTTTTGTTATTATTGAGTAAGTGGTTTATCATGAAAATACATCCCTATCTGGATACGAGCATGTAGAGGCAGCTCTGGCACAGATGTACCTAGGAGTGAAAATTATGACAGGGAGTTTTGGGCTTGACTCAGGGTATCCTTTTACATGACAACGGGCCTCACTGCACTCATGGTTAAAACACACCTAGGGGATATGATTAGGTAAATTAACAAGCTTAGTGTAAACCATTATTAAGGTAATTTTTAAAAAAAATGCCTCTAAAAATACGTGTTACAAAGTAGATCATGGATAACATAGATTGAATCTTATATATTCATAAGATAAGGAAATAAAAGTAATTTATAAGTCATCCATTTTTTTATTTGGATTACCCTTTTTGTGTTTCCCGTAACTTTCCTTTTATTCCATCCAATGGTCGGTAATAGCAGGACTCTGGCTAACAACCGATGTGATGATCAATGTGATGACTATTATAATGAGATCCCCAATCCGATGGGAGTGGGAATTGAAAACATTGTCATGATACTCTCTCAGTTAACTCAATAATTGAATAGAAAAATGGGTCAAGAGGAATGTTCAACCCCCCTAAGAAAGAACAAGTCACTATAAAGAGCTTCCTGAGATAAGTGCCTCCTACTTTTAATGTATCATCTGATCCCTCAATCATTGAAGAATGGATCAACTCTATTGAAAATATCTTCTCCATCCTTCAATGTTCCAAATAAGAGAGAGTTTTCTTGGATTCTTATCATATGGAGGGTGAAGTTGATCAATGGTGGGAATTAATCAAAAATATGAATCCTGGAGAGGAGATTGAGGGGTTTGGAATTGAAGGATCTCCGGAAGATGTTTTTTGATAAATATTTTTTGTGCACCCTTCGGCTTTAGATGGAAAGGTACTTCCTTGCCCTCAACCAAAAAATGACGAATCTACTAGAGCGTATGAGGAAAACTTCACAAGGATTTCATGATATGCCTCCATCTTTGTTTTTTCCCCTGAATGCAAGTTTGACCGCTTCTTTGGTGGGATGAAACCTAGCCTATGGAAAGCCCTGTTGATTTTTGACTTCGACAGCTATGAAGAAATTGTCTGATGCACCCTGAAGGTCAAAATGGAGATTGGTGATCTTATGGGTATCATGGGGATAATAAGAATAAGGTGGAGTTCAATTCTGGCAGTCCAATGGATAAATACCATGATGCTAAGAATATCTATCACCCCACTTTCCAAAGGTGTGGAAAGAATCACCCTGGAAATTTCTTAAAGGGGAAGAGGAAATGCTTTAGGTGTGGAAGATAAGGACACCTAGTTGTTAACTGTCAACAAGAAAATCCCAAGGATGTGACAGAGGAGAAGAAAACTCTGTTTTAATCCCCACGCATTGTTCATTGTTTCAACTGCAAAGAACCAGGGTATCTTCCAAATCAGTTCCCAAAGACAAGGATTTTCAGAGGCAACCAACAACTTCCAAGGCAGCAAGGGTGAGCTTTTTCCATCACTACCAATGAAGTGAATCCTGGAAAAAAAAGTGGTGATAGGTACGCTGGTTATTCATTCAAGAATATTAAACATACTTTTTGTTTCAGGTTCTATGTATTTTTTTATATCTTGAAAGTTTAGTAGAACAATCCTAACACCACCACAAATCATGGATGTAAAGATGTTGGTGAGTACGGGAAATGGGGAAATCATTACATCCCATGAATATAACTCCTCCTCTATCATGATTTGTTGATTGAACTTCCTGGAAAACCTTGTTATACTTCCTCGAGTATAATTTTATACAATTCTCAGCATGTATTGGATTTCCTTATATAGAGCCAATATAAATTGTCGTGAAAGGGAAATCATTCTCCATGTGGAGAATCGACCACTGATTCTGTACAGGTTAACGGAGGAGGATGAATCTTCATTAGTTCCACTATCTAAATCATGGATATTACTGCCCTATGATCATATGTATCTATCTCATATGATTAAGTCCAAGGAAGCAACCATCCATGAATAAATTCCTATAATGAGGGAATTTTCTGAAGTGTTTCCTGAGGAATTGCATGGTCTCCCTCCTAGAAGAGATGTTGAATTCTCAATTGACCTTATACTTGGGGAATTCCCAATATCCAATACTCCGTATAGAATGGATGTTGTTGAGCTTGAGGAGCTGAAGAAACAACTACAAGAGAATTTGGATAAAGGGTTTATACGCCCAAGTGTTTCACCATGGGGTGAACTAGTCCTCTTCATCAAGAAGAAGGATAGGTCAATGCGCCTTTTCATTGATTATCATGAGCTCAAAAAATCAAAATATAGAAAAAGTATCCTCTTCCATGAATTGATGACTTGTTCGATCAGTTACATGGAGCACAATACTTCTCCAAGGTATATTTTTGGTTGGGATATTATCATGTAACGGTGAAGAAGGAAGATATCCCCAAGACTACTTTTCATATAAGATATGGGCACTATGAATTCATAGTAATGTATTTCAGACTCACTAATGATCTATAAATCTTCATGAACATGATTAATAGAGTCTTTAAATATTACCTTGACAAATTTTTGGTAGTCTTTATAGATGATATTCTAATATACTCCAAAACCAAGGAGTATCATGCGGAGCATCTAAGAACTATACTAGAGACCTTGCGGAAAGATAAGCTCTATGAAAAGTATAGCAAGTGTGAGTTCTGGTTGAAGGAGGTCTCATTCTTGGGTCATTTCATCACAAGCAATGGGATATCAGTGGATCCCTCCAAGATAGTTAAAATTGAGGGATGGGCAAGTCCAACATCGGTAATGGATATCCATAGCTTCTTGGGGTTAGAGGGATATTATCATCGATTTGTGAGAAATTTCTCACGATTTTCCAACCATCTTACCAAGCTAACTTGGAAGGAAGTAAAGTTTTCTTGTAGTGATGAAAGCAAAGAGAGATTCAAGGAGTTTAAAATGAGGCTTATCACTACGCCCATGCTCATATTACCTATGAGTGGAGAACTTTTTTTATTATTTATCGATGCTTCGAAGAAGGTCCTAGGATGTGTGTTGATGAAGAATGATAAAGTGATAGCCTAAGCCTCAAGGCAGCTGAAAATCCATGAGAAAAAATATCCCATGCATGATCTAGAGTTGGCGGCTATGATTGTTGCATTGAAAATATGGTGGAATTATCTCTATTCCGAGAAGTTTGAGATATATAATGATCACAAGAGCCTCAAATATATATTCACACAAAAAAACTCAATTTGCGCCAATGAAGATGGATAAAAATAATCAAGGATTATGACTCATCAATCCATTACCACCCTGGGAAAGTGAACATGGTGGCAGATGTTATAAGTAGAAAGGATCCAGTGATTCTATCATTGATGAGAATTGAGAAGGATTCAATCTTCTTATAATTACAGAGGATGGATATGAGAATCTTTAATGGAGGAACATCATCAATACTTTCTCAAATGATTGCTCAACCATCCCTCTTGGAGAAAACAAAGGATGCTCAAAGAAAGTATATGGAAATTTTTAAAATGGTGGAAGCTATTAGAAATGGAAAATCCTTAGAGTTCATGGTTGATAACGATGGAATTGTGAGATTTGGGTCACAATTATGTGTACTATCCAATCCAGAGATAAAGAAGGAGCTTCTGAATGACGCACATTTCTCAACCTTCTATATTCCCTAGGGAGCACAAAGATGCATCGGGGTCTTTGAGAAAACTATTGGTGTGAAAATATGAAAAGGGAGATTTATGAATATACATCAAAGTGCTTGGTATGTCATCAAGTGAAGGCTGGGAGGAAAAATTCTAAGAGTATTATGCAACCACTACCTATACCAACATGGAAGTGGGAAAACATTATCATGGACTTTGTCACTGGACTTCCAAGGGCATCCAAAGGAAACAATTCTATATGGGTCTTTGTGGATTTTCTTATGAAGATATCTCAATTTATCATGATTCGAGAAGACTTATCATTGGATAAACATGCAAGGATTTACATAAAAAAATGGTAAGGCTGTATGGAGTACCACTATCTATTATATTCAATTGTGATCTTAAATTTTCCTTGATGTTCTGGAAAAGTATCCAATATGATCTAATCACTGAACAAAACTTCAATATGGCCTATCATCCTCAAACTGATGGACAATCTAAGTAAACTATTCATAAACTGGAAGATATGTTAAGATCATGTTCTATGGACTTCAAAGAATGGTGGGACCAACATCTTCCACTTGTTTAATTCTCCTACAATAATAGTTTCCACTAAAGCATCTAAATGGCAAAATATAAATCCATTTATGGGAAAAGGTGTAGAACAACTATTTGTTGGGATGAATTCAGTGATTTTAAGCTTCTAGGACATGAAATGGTCGCAGAAATGGTGGAGAAGGTGAAAACCATTCAACAGCATATCAAGGCAGACCAAAGTTGACACAAGAGTTATGCAGATAACCGTCGATGAGACCTTGAGTTCAAATTTGGAGACATGGTGTTTCTACGCATATCTTTGTGGAAGAAGGTCATTAGGTTTAGAAAAAAGGGGAAGTTAATTCCTAGGTACATCATCCCCTTCAAGATTCTTGATCGTGTCGGGGTTATGGCCTATCGACTAGCACTTACACATACTATGTCCAAATTACATGATGTATTTCATGTATATATCTTAAGGATGTAATAATTGGACCCTTCACATGTACTCTCTTCAGAGGTAGTACAGTTAAAGTATGATCTTTCTTATAAGGAGAAACCCGTGAAGATCTTATATCGTAGAGAAAAAATTCTACAAAATAAGACAATGCCCCTCGTTAAGGTGTTGTGGAAAAACCACAAGTTTGAAGAATTGTCATGGGAATCAGAAGAATTGATGAAGAAGAGTTAAAAACATCTATATTAGTGTGGGAAAAGAAAATTTTTGGGGTGAAATTTCTTAAGGGGAGAAGATTGTAACGACCCAAAAAATCATTAATTAAAATTCCTCTTGGTCTATTTAAATGTCTTCTTATGGTTATGTAAAATGTATAGACTTATTTGGTTTTATTCTTTGGATTTTAAAATACCATTGATAAATTTTATCATTTATAATATAGTCATTTATCAGTGATCACGTGATTAGTATAAATATAAGGCTTTAAAAAATCCAATTTACTCAGACAAAGGAAGTAATGGTCTCATCCAGTAGACTTTCCCCATATTAAGCCCATTTGTCGGAGCTCGAAAAGGAGGTGGAGTAATTGGTATTCTCTCTTGACCAAGCCTAATCTGATCATCAACACATGAAGCTTGAATAAAACCGCCTACGGAAGAAGTGGAAGTTGATAGAGATTACCACCCTAGCGATGCTATCTAAGCCACCCAAAGAGCCTGTCACCATCACACACCTTACCCTATGGTCTTATGTGAGTGTTATAAGGGGTTATGTGAAAATTCCTTAGCACTATGATTGTGTGCATTGTTTTTGTATATAATAAAGAATATACATTCATTTTATTATTGTTACAGTATAAATAGTTTTTAAAGCACAAATAGTATTTTTAGTTAATATTCAACTAAGAAATATATTTTGATAAATTAATGGATTTTTGAATTAAATACAATTTTAATACAATTTTATTATTATTAAATAAATTTTATTAAGTATAAATTAATGTATAATTTTTATGAATACAATTGTAATTTTTATAAAGGTATGAATGTCGTTTTTGTCAAAACCCATGAATTTTCAATAATTGTCGATTTTTATTTTAAAAGAAAAATTTCACATAATTAGAAAATTATTTATATAAAATGAATATTATTTTTGGAATCAAGATGTCAAAATTATTGAATGGTGAATTTTTCACAATTTTCTGAGATAGTTGAATTTTTAGGTAAAAATTAAATACTGTTTAAATATATAATGTGTTTTATGACATAATAGTGTCCCAATAGTGATGTAATAAAATAATATAAATATTATGTTCATCCAATATATGTTTTACCATTAAAATAATTTGATTTTAGTTTTGTTTGATTTATTTTACAATGCTTTAGTGGACCTTGCAAGACTTATAAAAAAATTTAGCTTTTTAAATTGATTTCCTTGAGAGTGTTACTCACCTCCACATAAGAAACCCTTTTATATTAAGAAGTTCGTCTAATGTCCTTATAAAATATTGTTTTCCACTCCATTTTGGAAAAAAATATGGGCAAAAACCATGGGCTTGTTTGTTCTTTTGATTAGTTTAATATGTGGTGTCCCAAACCTAAATAATAAAGAATTCTCTCTCCTTTCCTATATAAACCCACCCAAGATCCCACTTCCTCCTCACTCAAAGCCTTATTAGTTCAACCAACCCCTTCCATACTATACCTATAATCCTCCCAAGTCACCCCAAGCTCTCAATAATACTCTTTCAATCCTCTCCCAAACTTTGGGGATCACACTTCCAATTAAGGGATTTCTTATTTCTTTAGTTATGTCTAAGTTTCCTTATATTGTTATGACTTTTTATTTTCAATTATAAATGTGGGGGTATGATTTATCACCTCACTTATACTATACTCTTTATTTTTGAATTATGGGATACCCCTTTCTCTCTCATCAATGTCTTCCATGTATACTCGTTACCATGTTGAATTTCCATAAGGGATTCCTTCCTTTCTCTTTTTATCCAAGTTTCTTAATATTGTTATGCCCTTTTATTTTCCATTATAAATGTTGGGGTATGATTTTTAACCTCCCCTATACTTTTATATTTATTTTTTAATGATTATATACCCATTTTATCTTATCTATTACTTCCATGTATACCCGTTACCGTGCCAAAATTCCGTAAGGAATTTCTCTCTCCTCATTTCCATTCAAGTAATTCTTTTGTATCATGAATTTAAATTCTATTACAATTTTTGAGACATGTATCTATATTACCCACTTACTTTTCATTTCATTTAAATATTATGAGACACATCTTTCTCTCTCATCAACCATTTTTATGAGTTCTTATGTCATGTCGTTACATTACTAAAATTGCACCATGATTTTCTAAGCCAAAGTCATTATGTAGTGAATGTCATGCCCATTTCTCTATCAAGGGTATTCACATTTATGCACATTTAATTATTTTTAAAGAGTTTAAAATATGAATTCCACACTCCTTTATCGTGGAATAAATTATGATGTTTAATGTATTCATGTTTTATGATCCATGTGGCACACTTATGCATGAAATGAAATGGTTAAGAAGGGTGTGCCCTAATAGTGCTCCAATGCATTGGGTAAAGTATAGTATCATGATATATCATGTTCAATGGGTTTTTACTCATGATAATTCAAGTTCATAGAGGGTTTACTCATGATTCATGTGAAATGAGGGTTTACTCATGATTCATGTGAAATGAGGGTTTACTCGTGCTCCTTGTGCAATGACCCTTGTCTCATGCTAATTCCATGTTAAGTGTTATTGCCACATTTCCTTGTTATAAAAATCTTGCTTTATCATGAATTTATGTTCATGTTCTTTTATGATCCATTGATATTCCTATAACCTAACATGTATTTTATTTGTCATGTTATGCCTTGTTTACTCCCTTACTGTGCTTTATATATCACCCCTTTATTATGTATGTCCTCATGTTATCCCATGTAATGCTAAGTACATGGGAATGTAGTAGTCATGTAAAATAAGTTTTCAATAAGACGTTGAGTTTCATGTTTTAAGTTGTTATGTAATATTCCTAAGCCCCAAAGACACTTGACCTATCAATCTTCTAGGTTGTATCAAGTGAAGGTTTTATGTAATATATCATTTCTACGTGTGTAATAAAAAGCAGGGTTGTCATAAGGCATATGTAATGGATGGAGATCCCTAACTAGTAGAGGTGGTTGAAGTTTAGAGTTGAGTAAAAACCAATATAAGTAGATACATAGTTAGATAAGTGGAAAGTTGTAACAATACCCTTAATCAGTTTAAGGTATTTATTCCCCTGGGTCAACGGTTAGTTTATCAACTACAAGATAAACTAACCCTTAGTAAAGCTCATGATCATACCCTTTATTATTTTATTTATATAAAATTGCAAGGTTATTTCAATATGGATGTTTTTTGTGATCACATAATTAATGAAATTAAAAATCATGCAATATGGAACTAAAATAAATTGTTGTGTGCGTAAATATTATCTAAGACATTATCAATAACTTATGTAAATCCAATTAATTTTAACAAGCAATGGATAAAGATAATTATTGAAAATTTATTCATCAAAGTATAAAATCCATCACTTAAATATTTATTTGGTATAGCCTTCCATTACATCAATTAAAATTGAATCATTGTTCAAAGTGCTCTACCATCCAAAATTGGGGTGGTATCAATTATCGCAGAAATTTAATTTTATGTTTCGGGTTGACTTGACTTAGTTCAGATTAATGTTTGAATGCCAAAGTAGGACATGGTGTAACTAAGAAGAAATGATTGAGGAAATAAAATTAAAGGATCTTAGGATTAGGGTGTCCTCTTATTAGTTCAAGGAACATAGATTTAATGGATTTGGTATTTGGAATGCATACCTAAAACCAATTGTGTTTCTTGACCAACCAAATTTGGGGTAATGAGAAGGGGGATATGGATCCTTTCCACTAGGAACTCCAAAAAATAGGATTTTCCAAATCCAATTGTGAGGGATATTAGGTTTCTATAAAATATTGGGAGACTAATAAATATATTATTTATTTATTTATCTAAATTTTATCAGATAAAGTACTGAAATTTTTCTTATCTTATTTGAAAGAAATAGCATTAAAATGATATCAAGAATATTGTTGTGATCCGTAATTATGAAGTAAAACCTTATGACCAGCGTAAATTTCTAATAGTTTCAAAGGTGAATTAATTTCATCCTTCACTATGAAAGAAAATTATATGTGTTGGAAGAACCTTTTCCAGTTATGCCTGGTAATGAGGAAAGTGGTAAAGAAATATCTCTCTATGAGAAACATATGAATGATTCTGTATATGCTCAATTTTTTATGCTATCATCCATGTCTAATAATATTTTGAATCATTATGAGGATATGATGTTTATAGAATTATATCTCACATTTGGGATCTCTATCAAGAGAACTCGAGACAAGAGAGGTACGAGATCTTTAATTCTTTGTTTACAACTATTCCTGGAGAGTCTACACCATTTGGGCCTCATTTAGTCAAGCTTATCAGCTAAATTGAATGACTATACATGTTAGGGATTAAATTATAGGATGGGTTTCATACATATATCATACTTTCATCATTTCCTAAGACCTTCTCCAGTTTTATTTCTAATTACAATAAGAGAAATAATGAGAAGAGTCTTTTGGAAATTTTTACTTTGATTCACCAAGTCGACAAGGAAATGGGTTGTGATAAACCCATGGTCCTTATGGTGAATAATAAAATGAATAACAAAGAAAAGGGGCCCAAGAAATATAAATAGTATAAACTCTTGGGCACCATCCTTCTAAGAAAAAGAATATCTAAATACTGGGTAAGGAAAAGCATGTAGTGTGTTTTACATGTGGCAAGTCAGGCAACTAGAAGTGGAACTTCACCCAGAAGCAAGGGGAAGATAAAGGTAATTTTTTTATAGATTGAAATATTTCTATATCTACACATTGGGTATTTGATGCAGCTTCTGATGATCACATTTTTATCCATATGTAGGAACCAAGTAGATTCGGAAAGACTTCTAGAGGAGAGTTGGATCTAAGAACTACCAATAGAGTGGGGATGGATTTCTTAGGTATTGGTGACTACCACCTCTCAGTTATAAAGAGAATACTTTTGGTTTTAAAATATTTTTATTATGTACCTATTGTTACAAATAACATAATTTCTGTATCATGCCTAGTTGTAGATGGGATTATTTTCTTGTTTGGAAAAAAGATGTTTCTTTTATAAAAAAGACATAGGTTTAGGTCATGTAAATGATAAGATTTTGAATAATCTATATCAATATGGTTATTTATAATCTTCTAAGCTAAAACCACTTGATAAATTCATGCTTGTTTATAGGGGAAAATGCCCAACCACTATTTGGTGGACAGGGTGAAAGGTCCACAGAGCTTCTTGGATTGGTACAAACTGATGTGTGTGGACCATTTATAGTAGAAGCTAGAGGTGGATATTCTTACTTCATTACTTTTACTAATGACTTTATTAGATATGGATATGTCTAATTAATGAGTTATAAGTCTGATTCCATTGAGAAATTCGAAGAATTAAAAAATTAAGTGGAGAATCAACTTGGTAAGAAGATAAAGAAGCATCGATCGGATCAAGGTGGTGAATATCTTTACCAAAATTTTATCAACATTCTATGGTATTTTGGGATTCTATATCAATTTACTCAACCATATACACTATAATGTAATGGTTTTAGTGAAAGGGGGAATTTTTACTTATTAGACATGGTAAAGTAAATAATGAGTCATGCAAATCTTTCATTATTCTTTTGGTGATATTCATTACAAACTATAGTATACACATTAAACTGAGTACCAACTAAATCAGAAAACATAATTAATTTTGAGTTATGGAGTGAAAATAATCCCATTTTATCACATACGAAAGTATGGGGTTGTGAGGAATTTTTTATGGCCTTATCAGGCAACAAACTAGCATGCTGGGGCACGAAGTGTATCAATATAGGGTATCCTAAGGAAACAAAGGGATACTACTAATAAAACCCCTTAGAAAAGAAAATTGTTGTCACCAGACAAGCTACATTTATTGAGATGGAGAACATCCTCAAAAAATACAGTGGGAGTAAGATTGGCTTCGATGAAGTTGATGCTCAAGATATACAGGAGTTGGTACAAGAACAAATTCCATAGGCCCCCATGGAATAAGTGGTTCCTAAAACATAAATACTGAATAGGAGCAAAATATAGGTAAGAAAACCATAGAGATATGGTCTTCTTGTCACCGAATTTAGTGATTCATTATTTTTTGACAATGATGAACATTTATTATAAAAAGAGATAGTAGAGATCACAAAAGCTACAAGATGGAAAAAATCCATGAATTCTGAGATGGATTCCTTGTATCAAAACCAAGTTTGGGTTTTTTTTTTATGCTCTAGTTGATATAAATCATGCTGGGTTTAAATGGGTATTCAAGATAAAACAATACATGGAATGTAAACTAAGTACCTATAAAGAAATGATAGTAGATAAAGGGTTTAAAAATAATCAAGGAATTGACTACCATGAAATTTTTTTTCCAGTTTCCATGTTTAAATCCATAAAAACTATACATGTCATTACAGCTTACCATGACTATGAGATTTGGAATATGGACACAAAAACTTCATTCCTTAATGGGAACCCTCGGGAAGATTTATATATGAGACAACTAGAATGGTTTGTGACACCAGGCGATTTAAAAAGGATTTCTAAGTTGTAGAGATCCATCTTTAGATTCAAGAAAGCATCCAGGTCATAGAGCATTCGATTTGATGAATACATGAAAGAATTCTGTTTCATTAAGAATGTATTTGAACAATGTGTTTACAATAGGTTTAGTTGGAATGCTGTCATTATCCTAATAGTATATGTTTATGACAGATTACTTATTATAAATGATGAACCAGTCTTACAGTAAGTTAAGGACGGGGTAAACAAGTGTTTCTCCATGAAGGACTTAGGGGAACCGTCCTATATTCTAAGGATCAAGATCATCCATCATAGATCCAAGAGGATTATTGGACTAAGTTAAAGTATATATATTGACCAAATACTAAACATATTTAGTATGGAACAATCTAATAGGGTATTGGTTCCTGTGTCACATGCTTTACATATTTCTAAGAAAATGTGTCCCTAGACACAACTAGATAAAGAAATAATGAGTAAGATCCCATACAATTTAAAAATAGGATCAATCATGTATTTCATCTTATGTAATAGACTGAATGTTTCTAATGTATGAGCACATGCCTTTATAATGGATGAATTTTCTTTCCTCATTTCACCTTCAACATTGATTTTATTTTTTGGATGCTACATTCTTATTATACTCACCATGACATTGGTTGACAATTGAAACACATTGGTGCGAAACCACACCAATGGTCGCCCAAACTTGACCCCTTAGTATATAGTCACGCACAGCAAGGGTGAAATTTGTAAAAATATCATGTGTTGTTGCTCTTATTTATTTAGTGTATTGTATGTAGTGTGGTGTGTAAGAAATTATTAAGAATAACTATTCACTCTATAAGATTCATAATCTCTAATAATAATATGGATAATTAAAATAGAAAATAATTTGTTAAAATTGGTTCACACTAATTTACCCCCCCCCCCCCCACCCACCTTCTTAGTGCGACTAAACATATCATTGGGAACTTTAACTAGTATCATAAAACAAGTCTCTACATAATATTGGATCTAATTATTTTTCAAATTTTCTTTAATTTTTTATATATGATATGTTTATTTAAAGAAGCTCTAAAGTACCCTATAAATATGGATTTGGTGGGTTAAACTAAAACCTTAAAAAATATTCATATGAAATTTTCAAGGAAGTTGAAAAATATCTCAAAATAGAAAGAGAAAATTACACTAATTAAAGTTAATAAAAGTGGTATTTGTTCTATTAAATATTTTTCAAATAATCCTCTTTAAAGAATCAAGTCCAAGATATGATAATTATATGCTTATTGAAACACTTTTTAGTTTTTAATTTTAAATAATGGATTATTTGAAAAATGTTCATATTGAAGTTATCACGTAAGCATTAGAGTTTATTATGGGTCTATAGGATGAGAATACATAATTATAATTATAATCTAATTCAATGTAATAATCATTAGTAGAAAAGTTTAAAAATTGAAGCTCCCTCATCAGAATTATTAAAGACAAAGAATATTATTCATTGATTCAAAAAAATCTCTCTATATCTAAATTATTATTATAAAAGTTCAGTGATGGGAAAGTTGAAATCAGAAAATCTTGTGAAGAGACTATCCATGCACTGAAAAAAATTCATAAAGCTATTATTATTTTTTGGGATACTCAATTAGAAATAAATGGAAAAATAATTATATAGCTAAAAAAATATTCACAATAAGTAAAAAAGATGAAAGAATAATAGGTACATAAGTTAAAATTAGAATTAAAAGATAAATTGAAATATCTTTAAGATTATAATAATACTTTATATCTCAAGTTCCTTGAGATGGAAGCGAATTTGAGAAATATGCAATTAACTTAAGTTAAATATTAACATAATTCGAAGAGAGTAAGTGTTTCCATAAATATTTAGGATGAGTGGTATCTATTAAAAGAAATTATATCATTGGAAATAAGACCCTAAAAATAACTCTTAATTCATATATTGTGGGTTTAAAGAAAATGGAAACCGTTTTTTAGAAAATGTTTTATTTACAAATGATTTTTCAATGTCTAGTGAAA
The DNA here is from genome assembly GCA_963277665.1 of Viscum album. Lineage (NCBI taxonomy): Eukaryota > Viridiplantae > Streptophyta > Magnoliopsida > Santalales > Viscaceae > Viscum > Viscum album. The sequence goes on along the minus strand of OY728126.1, from coordinate 761,129,905 downwards.
GATATGATTCAAAACCAAGTCAAATATGGTTAGAAAAAATTATAATAAATCCAACACTATATCAATGGTGGATTTAATAATGATAAAGAAATTTTTTCCCTAGATAATTTCCAATAGATTGTATATTTAGCTCTAAAATAATAATATTTCAAAGATGGTAAGATTATAGATAAAGGAAAATAAAAAAGTTTTATTGTACTTTTTTATTATTGTATATGGTTTGTAAAAAATTCCATTGAATTATATATTAATTTATAAATTCATAGAGATTATAAAAGGTCTAAATCATAGGTAGGTAAGTCTAATAAAAAGCAAGCACATGCAAAAAATTAAATCTGTTCACTTAAAATAATTTTAATTCTTAGAGAATTTTTTTGTGGAAATTAAAAAAAAGGTGGTCATTATAATGATTGGTATTGGTTCACACCAACAAATTATAAATCACATGATTTTGATGAAATATCACTATAAATTATTAGAATAAATAATAAAAAATGAATTTTCTTTAGGGTACGAGAAAGTAAATAATTATAAACAAAATAAACCAAAGGGGAATTATGAGAAGGATAATACACCAAGGAATAAATTATTATACAAAATGATAAAGAAACGCCTCATGGAACCATTCAATCAAGCCACAAAAATTACCATTGGATAAATCAAGGTGAAAAAATAAAGATAATCAATCTAAGAAATAAATAAAAGATTATTTTTTATGGAAGACATATAAAAGGAAAATCATTATAGGTTTAAAAATAATGGTGGCCTAATAATTCATGAAAAACTATGTGGATGATCTAACAAATCCTATCATTTTACTAAGTATTACGTGATTATTTTTACATCCCAGTTGAACATGGAAAAATAAGATAAACCAACACAATATAATAAATGTGCCAAAATTACTTCCACATAATAATAACATTGTAAAAAATAATAAACCCAAGATTCCCATAAATTCATAGGTATAGATAATAAAATCATGAAAAATAATGAAGTGTTATCAAAAAAATGAATCTATAATAGAAAGAGTTTATTTGTTGAGAAGAAAATTTTGACCGCATTACTCTTAATAAAAATAAAACGAGAATCCACCTTATTCCCATATATTGTGTTTTTTCATCATTTCAAGGAATTGAAGGCAGTGTGTTTAGGTGGGAGAACTTAAATTATATTAAATCCTTACAACATGGTTTATTTTCCATCATGGAGTGTTTTAACTAATATCATTATGTATCCTCAGAACACTTCAAATGCTATCAAGAAATATATGTAGAGTTCATTTTTTTAAAAACTAAACATGATGAATATTAATGGAGATTGTCCATTCATAGGGATATAGGTTGAGAAGCTACTAGAATATTATTATCTCATGTATATTTTTAATTTCTAGACAAATCTAAAGATGTGGTTTGATTTTCACATCTTCTCATCCCTATTTTCATTAAAACAAATATGATTATTAACTGGGGTTTGAAATAGAAAGTAACTTGATGGGGGAGAGAATTTCACAAAATTGAATGTTTTTTATGTGTTTTTTGAATTTGGTTTAGGTGATATTTTTTAAAATATACATTAAAATACCCTATAAAGAGAAATTTGAGTTTTCATCACATGATGACATGTTTATGGAAACCTTTAATTTCTAGATCAATATCACTTTGTTTCTATACTAATATAGCTCATATAGATATATATTTGACTAATTTATGACTCATTTCTTAGAATAATTTGTTTACACCCTTCTCTAATGTTAATCAGGCTTTACTTTCAAAATAGGGAGAAGATGTACTTTTAGTCGATATTGCAGCTTGAGCTGAGTATGACTTCCTCGTCATTCTTGATTCAATGTATTTATTTTAAATAAGTGGGATAACTAATAAATGGAGACTATTTAAATTAGATTTATTATGAACTAAAATGGGTATTTATAACAAATATAGATGATGAGATTGAAATTCCCAAAGGATTATGAGTATTATATTTGGGGTTAATAAAATATAAAGTGCTTGGGTAATTATAAAATTCAACATAGGTTGTATGTGATATAACATTGAAGTTACTTTGGATCATAATTAATAAAACTATTTATGAATGTATATGATTCCAAATAATAATTTCTATGTTGGAAAATTATATAGAGATGTGATATTGAGATGAAAAGATTGACAGTGAAGATGAAGATTGTTCTTGATTGGTGTTTTCCAATATTCAGATTCAAGAAAGACAAATTTAATATATAATGATTTTAGTGATGAAATTATAATGGGTTCATGAAAAATGATGATAATTTAGTTATTTAATAATGTATACTATATATTTTGGCTATGTTTGAATGAGATTAAATATTACTGTAATTATGAGAAGAGTTTGAGTAAGCTATTGAGGTGAAAGTGTGTGACTGTTTTCACATCTTAAAACTAATTATTTTTTACCTAAAATTTATAAGTATCAACAAAAATTTATAATTTAGGATGAAATAATTGTCTACCTCATATTTTTCAAGTGATAAGTTGGATGGATTCTAGAGAGATTGAGTGAAGCTTGTTGTGATTAAAGTTGATTGAATAAGAATTTTTTTTGGCTAGAATAGTGATTAACCATCCTTGGATTATCAAGAATGAAGGACACTAAAATAAATGGGTAATATTTATTGGGTGATGAAGTTGATTTAAATCCTAATAATAGGGAAAATCATAGGAATTAAGTGAGGTTGTGGAGATACAATGATGTTCCCAAAGTTGACTACTCATATACTTCTAGGATTTGAAAAATGAATTTGAATATATTTGTTTATATTATAATAATTTCAAAATTTCATTTTATACATTTTGACTTTAAATTGAGTGATTAGAGATACCCATAGAAGGTTTTAATAGGTTTTAATATGATTTCTATATGTTATGGAAGTCTGAGTTAGAGCTATAAAATTGAAAATGATATATGTAATTTTTTCTCTTATATTAGAGTATTTGAAAAGTACTACCACTCATTGGTATATGTAATATTATATGGATGATATGTATATAAATATTGGAGTCTCACTATGATATGTAACATATTTCAAATGTTATGTAAGGTTTTATCATTCATATGTAATATAGCATTGTGCATAGAGAAGTTGTGTGTTTAAGTTATTATAGAAATATGGAAAAATAAAGCATTCACTATCATAAGTGAGATAATATACATAATAATTAAGAGTTACAGAGTGATAGATAATATATTTTAGATTATATGTAATGTTTTAAAGATGGTAAGTGAGATAAATTAGTGAGAAAGTTTGTAATGTATCACACCTACTATGGTACATAAGATATTCTGGTAGATGCGAAGGATTTGAAAATGAATGCATAATATTCAATTGAAAAAACATAAGATCCTCATGAGAATAGAAAAGTTATTCTTTAGGATGGATGATATATTTGATATTTCTAAATTTATATGTAAGATATTATATTTCCATTATAAGGTTTATTTGTTTAAAAAATGTAAGTATTATAGAGAATGAAATTAAATGATGATTTATTGATCTTAAAGTCATAAATATCATTATGTTGGTGATTAACCAAATATTCCACCCATGGATAACATTGATAAATTTTTGAGAATATGAGCTATGTGTTATGGGGAATTGGCTCACGTCGTAGGGGTTTACTACATGTGTTAATACATACATGTATTAAAGAATGTGGTTTATGATGAAATTCAAAGGAGAATTAAACAAGCATTAATTGAGAATTTATCTACCCAAATATGAAGTTCTATAATGAGGGATTTATTGAAATAATTATTTTATCAGTTTAAATGAGGATCATGGTTACTTGTGTAGAATCATCTTAGATAGTCTGTAAAAAAATATTTTGAGATTGTGAGAAGAAATTTAGAATTAAAGAATATATAAATCATGGGGGGTAAGACCATGTGATTCTGTTAATAATATTGAAAATATCATAGTGATGAATATCATCATATATATAAATTCAAAATATGAATAGATATTCTTATGATCTCTAGATATGTTGAATATATGTAAAGAATAAGGAATAGAAAAAGAAAGTATTTTTGGAAAATAGGTTAAAAACACGATACTATGAAATTTTCTAAAGATGTTTTTATAAAATAAATAAAAATAGAGACATTGATGAGGTTTTTCTAAGGTATAAAGTATTCACATTAAATTAAGAATTGGAAGAAGAATAACAAAGAGAAAAGACCAGATCTATGTTATCCTTGTATTATATAAGGGAAAGAAGAGGTGAATAAGGGATATGATCAAGGACGACACCACTACCGCTTATATAGATTATGAATGTCTATATTTTTAATGAATAAGAATAATATATTGTGAGTAATTACAATGTTCAAATAATTATGGGGGTTTTTTTGTCTATTTAAATTCATGTTGTTGATGAGTAAAAAAACATGAAGGTTATTAGATATATTCATTCATTGATTATTTTGATATTATGATGATTAGAATAGGTAAAATTTCCCTGTGTGTATAGTATGTTACACATTTACAGTCAAATACCTTTTTTGAGTAATATTATGTTACCATTTTGATGTTATAAAATATTTGATAAAATTGAATATCTTTTCCAACAGTGATTTTCGAAACAACCTATATAAACTAAAGGGAGATAGTATAAAGAACATGTTGGGAGACAACATATTATTTTGGGTCATAACTTTAGGGGTAAATGATGATACCTTAATATCCAATATTAAATTGATTATATTATTGTATATATGTGTGTCAAACTCATTCTTGACACAAAGAGGATGTACTCAACAATATCGAGTGGTGAACCTTGTAAAAATATAGCTTATTATTTCTCTTTTTTATTCACTCAATTGAATATAGTGGGGTGTTTTATGAATTAATAAGATGATATATTCACCCAAATAGGTTAAAAAGTTAAAATATTAAGAGGTATAATAAAAATAGTTTGTAATTCCATAAAAAGGATCCATATTTATCCCGTCCACCTATCAGTGCAACTACATAGATCACTGGATACTCCATGCTACCAAAGATTTCCATGGGAACACATAGAGTCTGAAGAAATACTTTTCAATAAGGTCCTATAAGTACTCTTTAATCTCTATGATCTCAACTAGGTCATTTTTATAAGCTACAAAATATATTGGAGTAGTCTTAGGGGAGATCAATGTAGAATATGAGCTCCTGGTGAGGAGGAAATCTAGGTACATACTCAAGAAATACATTTATATACTACTCTATGAAGTTAATGATCATGTAAGTTTCTAACACATATAGATAAAAACTCACAAATTGATGGGTTATTGGATGTACCTTCCAATTAACTTCCCTCACTCATGACTTTTGAATGTCTCACTCACCCATGAAGGAAAAACATTATCCATCAGCTTATAAACACATAACTCTTCCTCATTAGCCATTAAATATAGGTGTGAACTAAGTATTTATAGTCCATATCAAGCATTATGTCCTATTTTATCCTTATAGACACTATGGTGTTCCACTAAAACCTATTTTAACTTAGTGAAAGTTCATATAATCATCAAATATAGGTTAGCATGTGATCTCTACTGGAAGGAGACTATAGCTATAGAGGTCAAGCTAAGGTCTCTACTAGAAACTCTAGCTCTTTGACTTGTGAGGATAAAAGGAATGGATCATACTAGTATCCATTAGCATATATTCCATTATATATAATAAATAGATCATAACTCAAATCATCTCATCCACTGCCTAGTTTCATGCATCTATTCATGCACTTAGACACTAGCTCTCTAATCCTAGAATGGATAGCCTGGGGGTGGCTATTGTGAAAATGGATTATAATGGCATCCACCTTAAGATACAATAATTGGTGAACCTATATCCTCTATACCATATCCTCCTCCTTTAGGGCCACTCTATCTACCTCAGAAAGTTCCCTAATCATGTCCCTTCCTCTAACACAAGAGTTCATCTACTTTATAACATCCCTCTATTACACTTTGGTTCACCTAGTCATGATCTATGTGACCTCATCCTCTATAGGCATATAAGACCCTCTCTCCTAGAAATATGGATCCTCTTTGTGATTATTGAGCTATTGATCCTCAATTCTGAGACTGAGAATGAGTGTGCATCTAGTTTTACATCCCTAGCATTGACCAATGAATGACCATAGTTAATGACTCTTCTTTTAGGTAACATCCACCAATTCTAGATTTCTGCTACTTATCTACTAAAAATATTTGAATCACCATGTCCATATATGAAATCATATCATAGGTAGGTATGCATAAGTGGAAAATGTGGTCTCAGATATCTCTAGTATGGATGTTATTGATGGAAAATGTCATGAATAAAGGTAAAAGTGTACCCTGTGAAGTCAGTTAACCTAGATATATAATCTAAAATAGAGGATTTTTCCTATTTTATCTTAAAAAAATATTCAAATCATATAGATCTAAACATATCTTGGTAATACTCCTCATAAATAGGAAAAAAACTCTTTCAATGGGAGATTCATCTCATCATGTGTATATATTATCAAGTCTAATAATAATTAATTATTTCTTGGAGAAGGATAGAATTATAACACTACTATTTGATCATAAAGTGTATGTATAATGTGAAATAGTTGAATCACCACCTCAAGACAATCCTTTAATATCATAGGGTTAGTTTTGCCTCAAAATCTATGTGGTTTCTACAACTGAAACACATTAAGAACACTCTACATATGTTCATCCTTATCTTTCCTCATTAGAATCATCTATTACACAATGGGTGAAGGGATGTCATCCTGCACCACATGTGGTGGATCAACTTGGAACATAATGGGAAGAGGCATTGGTCCTTGTATACTGATAGGATAAATCTTATAATCTAGTCCCTAAGTAAAATCCTCATTTCTAAGATGGTTGAGGATAAGTGGCTTGATCACTAGCATGATCATGTCACAAACCTACCTCTGGATCCTAGTAAGATATCTATGTGGTGGCATCATGTAGTTTATAATATGAACTGTGATTATTTAAGAATAAAAAAGGATCTTACTCGAGAAGTAAATTGAAATAAATATCCCATTCTTATATGATGCATGTGTCATTTACTTATTCCACTTAATTGGTGCCTCAGATATCCGAGTCTACAAACAAGTTATCAAATTCCAAGAGAATGGATACCTTAGTCATTATACCAACTATGGGTTCTTTGTATTTAAATTCATACTTGATAGCCTTTGGCATAATTTCCCTAAGTTCCCAAACCAATCTCATAAGACTCCAAATTCTAAACATCATCCCAAATATAATGAAACTCTAATACCACTTTTGAGATGACCCGACCCACTAAGACCCATCATGATTCATCGATAAGATGAATGTGTTACCCTAACATCACCTCTAATATACAAGGAGATGATGACTAGTACCGAGTAACAATAACACACAACATGGGGGGACTTAAAAAATGCACCTATATACATATACACACCACCTTATAGGATATAATAATGTATGCTAGATAATATAATCAATTGGAATATATAAATAAATAAATTTAAGACAAACTAAAGTTCTAAAAAGGCATGATAAGAGAAAACCTATAATTTAAGTGAAAAAATACGAGCCCAACAATCCAAAGATATAAAAACATAAAAAAAATACTAGAAGATAGGGTGACTCTACATGAACTGGCCTCTAATATGAATTGTTTTACAACCATAATCTCTTGTTACCACTAAGATAAGTCTCTACTAACATCATGTCCTCCCAAATCACTTATGTACTATATTTCTTCTATATAAGACACAACACATGCGATAAAAACACCTATTCATGGGTAAGTATGTAAATAAGAAATAATATTCCATAAAAATAAAAAATAAATAATTAAATTCCCAACAAACTCATAACTATAAACATATATTACAAACCATAAAGGGAAAAATTGCATAAATAAAAACCTCGGAATTTTTTCTAAATAGAGAAATCAGGAAACCAATACCCAATTTTCACAACACAACTATAATAAAAGATTAAATTTTATGAGTAACCATGGAATCAAACTACATATTTCACTAACCCACATCATTTTACTGACCATTATGTGGTACCTTCACCTCAAAAAAGTATAGTTCAATGGAGTATTGAACCCTAATAGAGGACTTGATCCTTGTAGAGTACTACAGATTGATCAAGTTAGTACTTAAATTCTTATATATAGGACCCATTCCATGTCAAATCATGATATGTTAATTAAGGGTGTACCAAACTCTATTTACCCTATGGGGGGCCTACTCCTTTCCAGGTGAAATGGAGTTCGAACCCATTTCTGAACTGTAGAGAAAATATACCTTATTGGATTGGGGGAGTTGCAAAATCTTTGACCTTGTAGGGGACCAACACCCTATCCTCAATATGTAACAGGGGGATTACTATAACATGGGGTACACTATTCTCACCACACCCAAACCTAGATGTTGACCCTATGAAGAAAAATATTACTTCTCCCCATATTTCCTCACAAATATCCTTGAATGGATAAAAGGGTAACACTATTGTGATCTATATGGTAAAACACTTAGGATAGACTATTTATTTTCATGAAACAGATTCATGGTGAATTTCCCTAAAAAATAAACACATAGGTGAATAAAAGACACATGATGTCCCTCGAGTGCACCACATGGTATTCTGGGAGATCGGAGGGTGTACCTTGTTGAGAACATTACACTGCATGCACAAGTGGTGTGAAGATCCCACATCTTCCTCACATCCACCATGGGTTGGTCCAGGAAGACCTAACCTTGGTTTCAACCATTCCAAACCCAAAGGTCGAGTTACTCCCCTACATGTTGGGATGGGCAAGTCACCCAAACAGGTGGCACCACCTATGCTATTTTCAGATGGATTGTATACATGGTCAGCCCTAGTGTATGACCCATACATCCTATCCTGTGAAGTGTCATGGTTGGTTCTCTGGCTTGTTTCATGATTCCGGCCACATTTTTAGTGGCTCTCTATCTAATTTTGAATGATTTTACAGTCCAATTATTAGCATTATCATGGATGGACTTGAATACTATCACCACTGTGGACAGCCTATGTTGACCCACATTAGACATGCCTTTATTTTACAACATTTCCATAAGTAAAACATTAAATCTCACAAATAATAACATAGTCCCAAGAATAAAATTTGTATTGTCTTTGAAGACTAGTTACATAAGAAACTTATTTTACAACACTAGGGAATATTTCTCTATAATTGAGCTATGCTAGAATCCATCTTATACTTATTATACATTATACTCATCTTCATAACCTAGGGAAATGGGAACAAAAGAAATGGGTGATCTTATATTATTAAAAATTGTGAATATAAAAAATAATAATTGAATATTATATGTTAACATAAGATAATAATATGGTCATGATCAAGATATATAATAAAATTGATACCCAATAATTCATTGATAATAAATCAAGGCATATGATTTAGCATAAAATAATGCATGAATAAAAAGAGTTTTAAAACATGATTCAACAAAAATGAGCCATGAAATAATAACACCTTCATGATAATAAGAATAAAATTATAACATATCCTTCAAATATGGTATATAAATTTTTATAGTTAACATTACTTTTATGAGCCTCTTCATCAATTCCCATGCTTAAAAGAAACTAAAAATTACTCTTGAATTATTATCTCATGAGATATAAACTTTAAACCAATTCATTGGAAGGTAATATAATACCCCACCCACCATCATCCATAATTATTTGTGACACTTGAAATCAATCACTTATTACATCATAAATAACCCATGGAAATTAAAAGGGTTTCATAAAACAATCCAAATTAAAATCATTCACTTCTATTTTGTAAAGAACCTATAGAAATAAAATGGGTTTCATTAAAAATGTATTAAAGAACCAAAGGAAATAAAATGGGCTTCATATGGACTCATATAAGGAAATATTCAATAATTTCATCAATAATCATAACATGATAAACCCATGTAAAATAAATGGAAATTCAATAACATCAAGTAACTTTCTAGGTAAATAAAATTCAATGAGGATAATGAATCATATAATATTTATACGATATAGATAAATGGTATATAGTAAATTCAATAATTTTAACCAAAAAAATTATGTATATAATCATTATGAACACACTTCAATCAATGGAATTAAGAATAGGGTTTTCAAAGAGGAAGAGAATTGGAAAAAAATTATGGTTATACCCTAAAATTGATTAGGAAAGAAAAAGGTAGTGATGTATAATTTATATAAAATATATGTACATTACATAATCACTCCTAAGAAATAATGTGGATTATTAAATTTGAAAACATCCTTTATCAATCCTAATAAATATTAAATGGAAATGACTTAGATGAAAAATACTTTTAAGGGTTTTTTTAAAAATCATCTTGAAAATAAGAAATATCCTTGATCTTTTGAAATAATTTTAAAAGTAATATTTATAAATATTGTATAAATAATAATTTTTATTTTAGAAACCATGATAACATAAGTAATAGGTTTTAAATAAAACAAAAAGGTGGGGAATTTATTGTTTCTGCGGAAAAATTTAAAAAGTAATCTTTTTTATACTTAGATGAAAATGACCCATACAAAAAAATTAAAAATTTATTTAAATTTTTATAAAGAATATAAATTAGTATAAAATGAACTCAATAAATTATTTAGGTATAGATATGTTCATTTTAAAAATTATTTAATGAATTCAAATATGGAAAAGGAGGTTCTCGAATAGAAATAATAGATAGGGTCACTTTCACTTATAAGAAATACTTTGGGTAAAATTTTAGTAAAGGGAAAAATAAATATAGATGGAAAATATAAAAACCCATGAATATTAAAAGAAAATTTTGAGTTTATTTATAAATAATAATAATTCCTCAAATTTATTTCCTTTTTAAAAAATATTTATTTGAAAATAATATTGGCAATGAAAGTCTTATTTTTCGAGTATGGTTTTGATCAAACCACTTTCATGTTGGATATCTTCTAGATTGATTGAAATTAAAAGGAAGTACATAATATATCTCTTCAAACCCCATTAATTTGGTAAAATTAATTCACTATATATTAATCACAACATATTAAAATTATCATGGTTCAAATTAAGTAATAATTCTCAAGAATTTAAATTTGAGACAAAGAACTCCTTACCTTGTTTCCATGCTTAGTCAAATCCACTATAAGATTCTTTATAACAAACATACATATCTTAATCTTATATTTATTAAAAAAATTATATAAAGAAACATTTATAAACTCCATTTATAATTATTCTCTATAATCATATTATTTATTTATTACCTATTTTCAATGTTGGGTGTGGTTAATATTGATTGTTTTGAACTAATTTCATTATTGCAGTGTTTTATTAATTTTTATCAAAAAATTTATAATTAAAATTCCATTAAATATACTTTAATTGATGAATTATAATTATTTATGAAGTTTAAATTCCTTTTCATGAGTACTTTAGTCATTATAATATAATATGAAATCGAAAATGATAATTTTTCGATGTTTTTTAACCTATAAAGGGTGTTTTCTTAATTAAGGAGTTATATATTAATTCTATAATGGCATATATTCTCCTGATTTTATTTTTATAAATTATTTGGAAAAATTATGTGACCATGTGATGATACAACGTGTGATTCTGAGGCCGGGTGCGCATGAAACAATTCATTGAAAAGTGTTAATTTTTTAATGGCACATGCTCATGAATTGTCTGAAAAAGTAAAATAACTCTTAAATGGTGTCTGAATAAAATATTTGAGGGAACAATTGAGCTTATATCAATGTATTTACCCCAGGTGCGAGATAACTTTGGTCGGCGCGGGTCATCTGTACAAAAAGTCACAAGGGACATAACCATAAATAAAATTATTTTATTTTTAAATCCTAATAAATCATGAAGAGTGACTCATATTGATTATATGAGGCCATCATTGAGTTCTAAATGGGGTGTTTTACCTATGCTCGACATAACTTTAGTCAGCACAAATCTTCTGTGGGAAAACATAAAATAGAAGTAATCATCATTAAATAATTTAAAGATAAATTATTTTTTTGATGCAGTAATGATTTTCTTTCAAAGTGTCCTTATGCAGAAATCCCAGGGTTAGCCACATAGGAATGTCAAAAAATCGCTAGGGAAATCCTGGAGGATTTTTCCTTGGAAAACGATGACCGGATCATGGATCGACGACCAGTGTGTGATGAAATCAAAGGATCTCACCGATGAAAAAAATCCAATCGTTCTTTGTTAATGATTGATCCAAACTTTAGGTAGGGAATTGTGATTTTTAGTTATTTCTTTATCCATTCTTAGAATAAATGATGAACATGGATGAACCCATGAATAGTTTGACCCACGGTTTGATCATTCTATTAGAATGTGTTTGATTGAAAGAATTATTTTTGGGATGACTATGATTATATTGTTGAGTTTTATAAATTATTCTTATAGGAATGAATCGAGACCAGAACGAAAAATGGTTAAGGTTTATTCATCGAGTTTGTTCCATGTGATTTCTTTCCCCTTTTTCCCACGCATTATTTTTTCTTCACCAGATATGAACATAGGATCATTTCACCTTCGATCCATAGTGAAATTATCTAGTATTGAATATCAGGCCTCATGAAAACCTATAAGAGGTGTGATAGCGATGGTGCGATGTGATTCGACCAGGATGGTGGTGCACAGTGGTGATCGGGGTGATTGCTCTAGTTGGTCCAGGCGAGTGGGGGTGCGGGTATAGGGGGCCCGTCTAGGCGTATGGTGAGGCAGACAACAAACCTCAAAGGAGGCGGCCATTGGAGGCAGAATGCAGAATGGTGTGGCCACGTGGGAGTCGGCATGGCCAGTGAGTGCTGACTACTGCAGGTGGCCACATATAGAGGTTGGGTGGTGTGGGGAGGTGGCTGGGGACGTGGAGGAGACACATGCAGAGGGCCAGTAGGCTAGGCTAGATTGAAGCAGGCCAGACGTTGTGGGCTAGGTGAATCTAGGTGGGGTGGCCCAGGTGGAATGGGTTGGGTTGGGCAAATGGGTCGGGCCCAACAGACCATTTCAGACTCAGTGGGTCGGGGCAACCCAATAGGTCGTGTCAAACCTAGGTTAAGCAAGAGCTGGTTAGACTGGGCCAGGGTCACCCAAGCTTCAATGTAGCCACGGTATAAAGGGATGGGTTTTTTAGGAAACTGACCACTGTTGTTAGTCCATGGCCAAATGACCCCCTTTCCATTAAAACATCAACCCCCGTAACATTCAAATGGTGTGTATGTTTGGTGAGTCGTCTGCAGAATTGGGACCCTTACATTAAGGATTCCATTTTGAGACCTATGGTGCGTTTTAGATCAGATATTTTTTCAATGACATGGTCCGTTTACACATACAGTACACGGGGTCAAAGGACATGGTGGGTGTGACCACCACTCTTCATGAACTCCCTTTATACATGAATTTATTCTCTCATCCATTGTATCTTGGATGAGTTTAATTAGGGTTTATTCCCTTAATCATTTTCCTAAAGGTTTGTTGGTTTAATTTCTTACAAATAAGAGTATGATCCCTTCAGTATGACTTCCAGGATGGAGTTTTTAGAATCCCCTGAGAGGCCTGGTGTAGGGTCCTCTATTCATCTTTGTGTCCTAGGTAGAGTCTTCAGAATTGATATGACCAACTTCATCAAGAATAGATCCTCTACATAGTGGGCTAATCTAGATGTAATTTTTGGTTTTTCCCTATGGCCATGGCTATGATCTTCATCTATGTATCGTACCTCTCTTTCTTCAAATCTATCAGTGTATCTCTCTTATAACAGTTCCTGATGAACAATACTTCTCAGACAGACGTTATCGAGGATATTGGACTTAGGAGTGTTTCTCTCATCTATGTGCTTTTTGGAATCTTTTAAATTAATCCCTATTGTGGGTATGTGGTAGTTGTGACTTACCTCTATACTTTGTTTCTTGGTTTGAGTATATCTGGATATTCTTGTTATATATTATATAGACATATACTTGTGTTGATCTAATTATACCTGTCCTTTGGGTAATATATTTGTGATTTTAGGGTTTCCTATTGAGTATTTTTATAATCAACCCTACATGGTTTTTTCTTGCATGTGTCATGTCTTGTGAATACTAGAAACCTTTTGACATAGTCTATAGTGGACCATGACTAGATGTAGCTTTGTGAGATCAGACAGGCTAAGGTGTTCCTATAGCTTCAAATAGAATTCTCAATACCTTTTCTTATAGGTTGAAATTTGTGTGTTATAGACTCTTTTTGGTGGTATTAAATTTTGGTCCCACTTACTTTCCAGTACTTTCATTGTTTTACTATGGTTATGGGATGTAGCGGTTTGCATTCAATGTTTACTTATTGTTTTAACATTTCAGCAGTTTGTGTCTTGGAGATGTGTGCGTGCATACAGGTACATAGGCTAATGCATCCCATTTTTGTGATATGCATACTTTGTTCGAGTCACTAGACCCTAGCCTATTGGAGGAAAGATTAGGGTAGTCACAAAACAATCCCCTATGGGATGGTTTGTGATAGAGTGGTATCAGAGGATTCGAAACTACCTTAGGACTAGGAGTATGTTAGATTGGTTTGGGGAAATAGTTTTAAGTGTTTTGAGTTTGGATTTCAGGACAAGGACTCCATTTTTGGTTTGGCATCTGATGTATCATTACAATAGCACTCTAATAACTTTATTTTAGACCTGTTACATGAGAACACTTGTTTCAGGTCAAATAATGGTACATGCATCGTATAGAAATGGGTTGTGGTTTCCATTTCCTTCTAGATTTATCTATCCTCATATATTATCATTTATTTTGGTACATATTTTTTTCTTAAAAGATACCTCCATGATGCATAACAATTAGGATTTAGTAACTTGATCATGAGTATTACCCCCACAATGAAATGGCTTCGATAAAGGTACCAGTTCCCAAGATGTTACCACCAGGTGGTCCATCAGCCATACCGCAACCTATAGAGAAGCATGTGGTATCTATAGTACTATAAAATATGGAGATAATTATCAGCATGATTCATGAATTTCAAATATAGAGACCCCTTAGGTTCCAAAGTGACCTTGACCCTTAGGCGGCTGAGGACAGACTTGAGGTAGTGACCCGAGTTTTCGGTCTATTCAGGACACCATAAAAACATATAATTGTCCTAGTGGTGAGCCTTCTACAAATCTTGACAAGGAGATGGTGGATTTTGGCTACCCTAACTCATGATGAGGCGATGCTCTAATTCACAGAGTTCAATCACCTTTTTAGAGGGGAGTTCTCACCAGTTACACTGAGATATTTGCATATACAAGAGATTCTTAATCTCCAACAGGGCAGTATAATGATAGGTGATTATTCATCAAGGTTTACCAAACATTCTAGGTACTCGATGGAAATGGTCATGGAATAGAACTTATGGGATCAAACCTTCTCACAAGGTCTACATATAGATATCCAAGCCAATATTTTTCCTTTGAGAATTCCTACTTATGTTGGGGTGCTTGAGTGGGCCTTGGTGGTGGAGAGATTCCTAAATGAGCAGAGATAGTTGGTGATATTCAGTAGATGACAGGAAGGTGAAGATACCTTGTCAGCAGGGATCCGACTTCAGTCTTAGGGATCCAAACATGGGATATGATTTAGGAGGATGTCCCAAGAAATAAGATCTAAAGTTAGGGGTTTACAGTGTGGGTCCATTCATCCTAGAAAGAGGTTATGTTACTCATATGACAGTAGAGGGCATTGCACTCAAGATTGTCCAACTCATTGTGTTGTTGGAAGGGAGACTGTAGATAGACCACTAAGGTATAGACAGTGATAGGAGAAGACATATATATAGGGTGTCGAATATGGTAGAGGATATAGTAGATCATTAGGAGGTAGTCGATGTTTTGACATGTTACCACCACCACCCCCATGTGGTCCACACCAAGCTCAGGGAGCTGGAGGATAGGGGACATGACAGATGTATGTGGTTGAGGAATATAACCTAGAATATCCAAGAATTATTTGAGGTATGATATGTGTATTTTATACCTTATTTATTGCATAGATAGACACAAGTTCTAGTCGTTCCTTTCTCTCTACATATCTTGTACGAGACCTTGAGATTTTGGTTGAACCCTTGACTCTGACCTTATGCTTGGAGACACCTACTGGAGGAGACTCGATGATCGCACGTCTATGACAAAAATCTGACCTAACCCTTGGAGGTAATAGTTTTGGTTGGAAAATCTTGGTGGTGGTGTTGAGGCCTTATGATTTCATTCATGGTATGGATTGGTAGTCTATATTCCATTACCATATTGACTATTTTAGGTAAAGGTTGTGGTGTGTCCAAAGTGATGGAATGAGGTTTTCCTTTTTTGGTGAAAAAGAAACCCAAGCAGCACAGGATGGACTCATACATTGGAGGGTTTATACGATTACTTATCATATGACTAGACTGATCCTTGGTGTAGTAGATTTTATGAGTTTCTAATTTCCAATAGTAGTGTATGAGTACACAGACGTATTCCCAGATGATGTTCCAGGATTACCTTCCCTCTGGGAGATATACTCCTACGTTGACTTACACCTCGGGTCGACACCTATATCAGCACCAGTATATCGGATGGATCCCATTGAGCTTCATGATCTAAGGGTATATTTGAAGGAATTTCAGAGTAAGGGGCTTCGTGAGACCCAGTGTTTCACACTGGGTAGCCCTAGTTTTTTTCAAGAATGCAGATGGGAGATTGAGGTTTTTTTGGATTATCAACACTTAAACAGAGTTATTGTGGAATAAAATTATCCACTATCAAGGATCAATGAAATTTTTTTGATCATTTTATAGGGGAATGATGGTTCTTAAATTTTGACCTCGGGTCAATTATTTCAGCAGTTGAGGCAAATTTTGAAAAGCACTCAAACCTTGAGATTTTCAAAGGAAGGTGTTAAGTAAGTGGTACTCTAAGATGCATCAAGAACCAGGCTTGGTTGTGTCATAATTCATGGGTAATAAGTGATTGCCTATGATTCATACCAGTTAAGATATCATGATCAGAACTACATGACCCATGATCTTGATCTTTTAGTAGTAGTATTCGCATTGAATATGTGGCGACACTACCAGATGGGACAGCAGTTTATCTTATACTCTCCTCCAACAGTCCAAAGTCCTTCACATTTTTTTATTATTTTGATAATTCCTCCTTTTAAGGGAATAAGGTGGGAAGCCAAACATACTTCATGAACTTAAGACAAATCAAACATGAAGTAAAAACCCCTTCATTATGGACTCCACAAAGCGAAACCTGGCATGCACCTCATGACTCCCACCCCTACTATGAACACTGGAGAAAATGGAAGATAATAAAAGAACCACAAAGTCGGACAATATTCACCTAGGACTGGATGGACCAACACCACAATGTAGGAACATTGCCAATGAGGAACAACTTACAGATACTAACTATGAGACCTACATGATCATTTATCCATAAGACATGCTCCTGATGGATATTTGAAATGTGGTAAGCATATTGTTCTTCTCAGAGGATGCACAGTTGTACCAGTGGCATTACAAGAGGAGATATTGAGGGAGTTCCACACATCCCCTTTGGTGGTACATTTTGGTTTGGAAAAGATGTACTAGGACCTCTGATGTTTGTTTTGGTGGCTAGGGATGCAGAAGGGAGTTGCAGAGTTTATCTCTCATTGCTTCACTTGTCAGCAAGTGAAGGTGGAGCACCAAGTTCTAGTGGGTTTATCCCAACCCCTTGACATGCTGGAGTAGAAGTGGGATGGGATATAAACGGAATTTTTGAAGGTTTTACCATGTATTTATAGGGAACAAGATTCCATATGGGTGATCTTTGATCGACTCACCAAGTCATCCAACTTCCTAGATATCCGGGAGCAGAGTTCGGTAGAAATATTGGGACATATCTACATGCAGGAGATACCTCATCTACATGGAGTTTTATTGATGATAGTTTTAGATTGTGATGATCGATTTACATCCTGATTATGGAAGGGATTACAGGAGGTGTTTCGGGATCAGTTACGCTTGATCATAGCATTCCACCCATAGATGGATGGATAGACTGAGCGGACCATTCAGGTTCCGTAGGACATACGGTGGATATGTATGTTGGATTTTGGATGAAGTGTGCAGGATCACCTACAGCTATTATATTTTGCATAAAATAACACCTATCACTCCAACATTGGAATGGCACCATTCAAGGCCTTGTACGGGTGACCCTTTAGGTCACCACTTTGTTGGATAGGCCCAGGAGAGTCAGCACTCATGGGCTCGGAGTTGGTGAGAGCTACCACAGAGAAGGTGAAGATCATTGAAGAGAGAATGAGAACTATGCAGAGTTTTTATAAGTCTTATGCTGACATTCAATGGAGGCCCTTTGAGTTCGAGGAAGGAGACCATGTGTTCCTTTGAGTCTCACCTCAACGCAGATTATAAAGATTTGTTCAGGGTGGAAAGATATCTTTGAGGTTCATCGGACCTTTATAGATACTGCGTAGATTTACTAAGGTGGCGTACCACCTGGATCTACCACCATAGTAAGATCAGGTACATAATTTCTTCCAAATTTCTCATTTTAGGATGTACGTGCATGACCCATCACATGGCATCATCTGGGGTGAGGTGGAAATCAAAGATGGAGTGAATTTTTTATATTAACCGGTGGATATCAAGGATTTTAAGGAGTAGAACCTGTATGTGTGAGATATTCTCTTAGTGTGTGTGTGGTGGAAGCTTGAGAATCTCAAGGAGACTACATGGGAATGGGAGGCTCAAATTCGTGCTCAGTACCCTTATCATTTTATTTGAGTAGCCTTTGTTTTGTCTTTTAGGGATGTAAATCCATAAGGTGGGGAGAATTTAATGACTCAAATTTTCCCATTTTTTTTACAAATTATTTAGCAAAATTCCAAGACCATGCACTAAGAGAGCATACGATTCAAAGGCCCAGTGTGTCGAAAACAATCCGTTGAAAATGTTACGTTTTTAATAGCATGTAGGCACAACTTTTCTGAAAAAGAGAAATAACTCTTAAATGGGTTCCGATGTCAAAAATATGAGGGAACCCTTGAGCTTAGAGTAGTGGATTTTTCCCCAAGAATGACATAAATTTGATCAGCATGGTTCCTCTATAGAAAAAGTCACCATGGATGTAACCATAAATAAAATTATTTTTAAAATTATTTTATTTTTAAATACAAATAACTCATTAAGGTGAATCAAATTGAAAATACAATACCTCCTTTGTGTTCTTAATGGGGTTATTTCCCTAGTCATGACCTAACTTTATTCAGCGGGAGTCTTCTGTCGAAAAACCAAAAAAGGACTTAATTGTAATTTAATTATATAAAGGTAAATTATTATTTTTATGCATAAAATATTTCCATTAAAAGTATCCTTATACATAAATATTAGGGTTATCCACATAACCCTAGGAATGATGGAGAACGGGTAGGGAGATCTTGGATGATTTTTCTATGGAGAACGATGACCGGGTCGTGGACTGATGATCGACAAGCGACAAAATCAAAGGATATCACCAATGAAGAAAACTCAACCATTATTCATCAATGATAAATCCAAAATCCAGGTAGGTTATTATGATTTTTAGTTATTTATGTCCCCATTCTTCAAATCAATGATAAACACATATCAACCCACGAGAAGGTTGACCCATGGTTCGATCATTCTTGTGGGATGGGTTTGATTGTGGGAATTATTTTCTGGGATGATTATGATCATACGATTTAGTTTGATTAATCATTCTTATGGGAAATCACCAAGACCAAAATGAACAATGGTTGAGGTTTGTTCCTTAAGTTTGTTCCATTTGATTTCTTCCCCCTTTTTTCTATACATTCTTCATTCTTTGTGGGATATGAACGGAGGATCGTTGCATCTTTGATTCATGGTGCAACGATCCGAGAATGAAGATCCGACCTCGTGACGACCTATAGAAGGTGTGGTTGTGACAGTGCATTGTAATTCAACCAGGACGGTGGTGTGTGGCAGTGCCTAGGGTGGCTGCTCCAGTCGGTTCAGTTGAGCAGCAACATTGCTCCAGGGGGCTGGTCCAGGCGGACGGTGAGGCAGACAGTGAGTCGTTGGCAATGAGGCTGATGGAGGTGGAATGTAGAACAACGGGGCTGTGTGGGAGTCGGCATGGATGATGGGTGCAGACCATGACATGAGGCCACATATAGAGGCTTTGGGGTGTGGAGAGGTGGTCAGGGATGTGGAGGCGACACGCATAGAGGTCCAGCAGGCCAAGATGAAGCAGAGCTTGCCAAATGTGGCAGGACATTGTGGAGATAACTAGGCAGGCCAATACGGAGTGACCTAGGAGGGCCAGGTGGAGTGGGATAGGTGGGCCAGTCAGGGTAGCCCTGCTGGAATGGGTCGAGCTAGAAAAATGGGTTAGGCCCAGCAGAATAGGCTGGACCTAGTGGGCAGGGTTAACTCAGTGGGTCGGTTAGGACCCAGGTTGGACCCAAGGTGGTCTGATCGAGCCACATTCGATGGTGGCAGTCAACCATGATCCACGGTCTACCAAGCTATCATGTGTTCATGGTATCTGGGCGAGGTCGGTCCATGGCCTAGTGACCCCCCTTTCAGTTGAACTTCAAACTCTAGTAACTTTTAAACAGCACATCCATTTTATGAACCCTCTATGGCATTGGGACCCTAATGTTGAGGCAGTAATTTTGATACATAAGGTGGGTTTTATCTCAGACTTTTTTATTGAAATGGGCCATTTTCATGGGTAGAACCCAGGGTCAAGGGACATGATGGGTGTGACCACCACTTTCAATGTACTCCCTTTCTATGTGAATATATTTTATCATCCACCGTATCTTGGATGAGTTTCATTAGGGTTCATTCCCATCATTGTTTCCATAAAGGTTTGTTGGTATCATTTCCTATGCATAAGAGTATGATTACTTCACCAATACTTCCTAAATAGATTTTTGGGAATCTCCTAAGAGGCCCAGAGTGGGATCCTCTATTCATCTTTGTGCCCTAGGTAGAGTCTTCGGTATTGACATGACTAACTTCACCAAGCATCGATCCTCTACATAGTGGGTTAATCCAGTTGGATTTTTTGGCATCACCTCATGTCCCTAGTTGTGATCCTCATATGTGTATTGTATCTCTCTCTCTCTCTCTCTTCAAATCTAATAACATAACTCTTTTATAGAGGTTCCTAATGAATAGTAATTCTCAGACATACATAATCTGGACTATCAAACTTCGGAATGTGTTCTCCCAGATGTGTGATTCGTGGAATCTTCAAATGGAACACCATGTGTGGGTATGTGATTATTGTGACTTACCTATAGACTGTGTGTCTTGGTTTGAGTATATCTGGATATTCTTTTTATATGTTTTGTATACATATACTTGTGTTGAGATGACTGTACCTTATTTTGTGTGATTGTTTTGGGGTTTTGGGGTGTCCTACAAAGTATTGTTATACTCACCCCTACACAAGCTTTGACTTCATGTGTCATGTCTTGCGCAGTAGAGTGAACTTTTGATAGAGTACAAGGTGGACCAATAACAGACAGATATTTGTGAGATCAGACAAGCTGAGATGTTCCTATGGATTCAAATAGCAGTCCGACTACCTCTTCTTACAGGTTGTTCTTTTTGGTTTACAGACTCTTTTTGGTGGGCTTGTATTTTGGCCCCATTTACTTTCCGGTACATTCACTATTGTACTCTATTTGTGGGATGTAGTGGTTTTCATGAATTATTTACTTATTGATTTTAAATTTAATCATTTTTTTGATTGGTTATGTGTTCATATGTACAGGTACATTTGCTAATTCCTTCCATATGTGTGATATGCCTACTTGATGCTAGTTATCAGCCCCTGGCCTATTGGAGGTGGGCTTGGCGTAGTCATGGCATGGACCCCTCTATGATGGGTCGCAATAAATGTATCTTTTAATGAACCAAAAAAATAATTATTTTTATAATTATATCATATTATACAATTAATTAATTTTACATCATCATCCTTGATATAATTTTATTCCATTTTTCAAGTGGGTGGTAAAACTGACCCAAACATGAACATTCGATGATTATGAAGTGATCTAGTTACAATATAACTACATGAGTAGCATAATGATATAGTTTAGTATTGATTATAGTGATAGATTATGATTATAAATTATATATAATAATAATTAATTGATATTAAAATATTACATAATTTGAGTTAAATATTTTTATCTTAGTACACATGTTTTAAAAAATTGAATTAATGATAATCATTTATTGATCATATCTTTAAAAGGTTATAAAATTTTACATACCATAACCATAATTATATCATAAAAATAATATTTATCAACTAAATATATTCTCATTACCATAAATGTAAGTAGGTGATGAAAATAAAAACATAAATCAATCATTCGAGGGGCGATAGTCCACACATAAACATAGTTGATGATTTTGTTTTCCATAGAATGGAAGTAATAAATAATATGTGAAATCATTTAAGAATATTAAATATGTTATAAATATAATAATTATTTATTAAATCCAACATTAGGACCACCCATGTAATTTTTTTATGGAAACAAAACATGATTTTTATGGCGGCAGTAGTTCGCGCACCCACAAATGTCATTTTTTATTTTCTTATGGAAAATGGGGAGAGTGGTTAAAGATTATACCATAATTATAATGTATTAATAGTTTAATAATAATAATTATATTAAAAATTTTCGATGGTGAAATGAAATTTGAGAAATAATAATTTCACATAAGGGAAAAGGAAAAGGGAAAGAATTTTTTAGAAATCTACACCTCAAAAATTGGGTTATCTTCTTAGAGAATGGGTGTTAACCATTGTAAAGATGATAATTATAGAAAAATAGAACACATTAAGGTCTATATGATTTTTTAGGAGAGTTATGATAATTTTTTTTTAATTAAGGTGGTATTGGTGTGATGGGAAGTGAGGAGAGGAGAGCCCCTTTTATAAGTGAAAAGAAGTGGTAATTTTGTAAATACCCAAAACGTTTAAAGAATAGAAAGCCACTCTCAATAAAAATGGATCAAAAAATTATAAATAATATATAATATAACATATAAGGTTCAAAAACACCTTAAACACTCAATTAAAATATGTTTTCCTCTTACCTTTTAAGTTAATCATTTTTACCAGTTTGGTCTTCACTATGGTAAATAATTTTTACCTAGGTAATTTATTATTTAAGCCCCAAAAATGGTCCTTATTATATAATTCTTACCTAATGATTCCAAATTTTAAATCCATTTTTTTATTCAATTTTTAAAAGAGATAAAGATTAATTTTGAAATACTAAATTTATATTCTATTAAAGACAAGTTTCTGAATAATATAACTAAAATTATAAAATGATAAATATTCAAAAAAACAGTTTTAAAGTTATAAAGTTAGTTATAAAATTAATTTTATACTTATAAAAAAAGGTAATTAATTTCTAATTTATACTTATATACTTATAATTTCATAAAATTCATGTTATTTTGAAAAATAGTATTTTTCACTATTCACCTAAAAATCAATCCTTTTAGAAAAAATCCAAAAAAGCATGCTAAGAAAATTTTGATGTTTTAAGTTAAAAAATAAAGTTATTTTTGTCTAATTACAATCCTAATGTTTAAACATTTATTTTTTAAATGAAAATACAAAATATATAAAAAAATTATTTAATAGAAAATGATGTTTTTAAACATTAAGTTTTATTAATATTATTTCATATCAATTTCTAATTTAGAAGAAAAAAATTTGTTAAATAATATATAATAATATTTTAAAAGTGTTAAATTTAATCAATTAAGATAAAATATAAAATACATAACAAAAATCATTCTTTGAAAAATCGAAATATTAAATTTATACTAAAAATGTCTAATCCATTAATGTTATTTATTTATATTCTAAATTTCAACTTTACTAACACATTGATAATAAAATATATATTTGAAATTTTTATATACATTATATCATATTTTAATAATAATTAAATTAATATTTATATGTAACACATGAATATGTATATATATATTTATTTATTTATAATAATTTAATATCAAAATTTTATTTCATTGTGAGTTATTTAATTTAAATATACTACTTAAAAACACATGACTTTAATATACCTATTGGATATATTAAAAATAACCATACTTTAAATGACCATATTTTCAATGACCATATTTTATTTCTATATATAAACTTACTAAATCATCCATTCGTTCCACTATCACTTCATAAGGCATGGTGCTTATTTTATATTATAGATTTTGAATAATGTTTTCTTCTATCATGGTGGTCTTCATATTTAAGGTATTTTTGGATATTTATGATCCTTAAGGTTAAAGATAATCTATCATATTTCCTAGTTTTGATGATTTTATTCTTGTCTATCTATTGTACCCTATTGATTTATGAACTTTTAATGGTTGTAATTCTCCATGGTGAGAATGATCCATGGTATGAAGTACATAGTTTTATGTGATTTTGTTATAATTTACCACTTATGAATGAATAAAGTTTATTTTGTTTGGTTTTTATTATATAGGAAACTTTTTAAAATCATGTTTCAATCCTTTTTATTGAATAGAAAAACGTTTTGTCAAATTATATATTATTATTATTATTATTATTATTATTATGGCTCTGAAAACCAAGGGAATTATATTCTCTCCATTAATTAAATTATGTCCTTAAAATTTTAATTATTACTTATTGTTGAAAGTAGGTGAGGTTATTATTAACATATTCATCATTTAGGATGTAAACTATTAACATGACATTTACCTTACTCTATTAGGCTATATCAAGGAACTTATCATTCCTCATAATTACATCATATACCCAAGTATTTATATACACTAATCATATATTCTCTATAATATACATTTACCAAAACCATTTTGAATCTCCAAGACATTAAAACAAAGTGACATTATATAATCTTCTAAAAATTGAATCTATGTTTAACTCTAAAATGGTAAAAATCACACACTAACCAATATATTACCATAATACCAAAAATATGATGAACTTCATCGAAAATATCATGAATCAATAATCAATCACAATGTTAAAAATATTATCTAACTCACTTATCCCAAAATAAATCAACCCTTTATTATCTCGACATCAATAAATTAAACCTAAGTGTTATCCATAACCTAATCATGTTTTCTTTGATAGTTATACCCAAAAATATAACCTTATAATAAAATAACATTTCAAGGTTATTGAAGCTATTTAATATATGTTTCCAAACCTTACAAAAATACTACAAAATATTCCTTATATATTTCATATATTCCTCATAACTTTTATAATATCCAAAAATATCCTTGATAAATATAAATCACTTATAAAAATAGTTAAGAGTATCAAGATTTAATTTATATTAATATATTAATCTCACTACCATAGTTGAGACTAGAAAATTCACATTTTCCATATTAATAGGCATATACTAAGATTCTCATCCATTTATGTATCCTCCATTATCCAATTATAAAACATAGTGGTTTCTATATACATACATTTTGTAGCCTTATTTTTTGATCTGGTTCCAACTAAATACTAAAACAAAAAATGGTTATTATTAATATTAGAGTAAATGATCATATGAATATTAAATATCAATCAAAATATGTCTTCTATAATAAAAAAATTATTTCAAACTATGATACTTTCATTTAAACTATTCCACATTTGGTTCATCCTATAACTATAATGACCAATGCCTTTTACACATAATATTACATGATTTTTAACAAAAATATCCATTAATGCAGTACAAGGATCGTGAAGCCTAGTTTATTTGGAAGAATAGTTCATAATACACCAAAAGGAACTAAAATATGGCATCATTATTTTATTCTTCATAATGAGCTCATAAATCCATTTGAGCTCCTATAATAGCATAGGATAACCTGGGGAATAAATGAAAGAAAAGGTTGAGGTAAAAATCCCAATAAGATAATGAACATGATAAGGAAGCATAACATATGAGTCAAAGGTATAACATGATACCATAAAAGATATGGTACATGAGTAATCAAATATAATCATAATGTGTGAGTCAATTTTATATAATGGTATTATAAAAAAGAAGTTTCGTGAGTAATCAAATGGAAGCATAATGTGTGAGTCAAAGGTATAGCATGGAATCATAAAAGAAAAGGCTCATGAGTAATCAGGTGGAAGCATAACATGAAGAACACAGTATCATAATATTATATAATCATAGTAAATGTGGAAGAAATATAAAACATGACATAAACATATGTTAAGGCTAACTTCTAATACAACATCACATGGTGGAAAGAGTCTCATAAAGGATTAGGTTCACTCCCGAATCTCATACATGATATCCCATGAGATCAAAACATTACCCAATTCATTAGAAGGTGATATAGTATTGGCCCCACTCAGCACATCAATTTCATGTACCTTTATATTAGTTCCACATATGGAAATCAATCATAAGTAATAAAAACAAGAATTTACCATGGAATGAAAATGGGTTACATATTCTTGGCACATATCATAGTCAAATAAAATTTCATTATGAAGGCATTTGAAAAATGATAATAAGGAATGTATTACCCTATAAAATGAAGGGAGAGTGGGAAAGATATATATGTAAGAGACATATAAAAATTTTATAATCATTCAATAAAATTTAATGCTTTATTTATGGATTAATATAAATGCTTTTAAAAATATAAAAATACTCTTGGAGAAAATAACATTTCCAATTTGAAAATAAATTTTGAAAAAATAAAATTCACAAAATATTTTAGGAATCCTTTTATTTTAAAATAACCACATAATATTATTTTTTCATATTCAAATAAATTAATGGTCATTTTGGTAGATAATTCAATACATGTAGTATAAGTTAAAAACACTCATTTCACATTTTATAAGAAAATTCAAAAGGTCCCTCACTTGGAAAATGATGGAAATAATAATTTCAAAAAAATAATATTAAAACATGGGTACAAATTTATTTAATAAATAATTGTTTAATATTACAAACATTTTATAAAATATTCATATAAATCATAGATTTGGAAGGAATAAGATTTCCAATCAAAGAGATAAATGAAGTTGGGTTTTCTTAAAAATATTTTCTCAATCATTTTTAGTAACAAAGACAGTAAAATTTTACTATTGCTTGAAAATTTTAAAAATAAGAAAAGTAGAAGAAAATTATAGGGGTTTATTATATAGTGATTAAATAATTTCCTTCCATGGAAATTCAATAAAAACAATCCCGATTTAAATAAGATTGAAGCATAACACCTTACCGCTTTGGTAATTTTTTAATCATAAACCTCATGATAGAAGTAAGTGAATTGTAATATATAATATCATTATGTATGATTGGTTCATGGTATAAAATTTAAATATGCATATACACCATATAAAATAAATTAGGTGTATAAAATAACATGTGTCTTGAAGAAGAAAGTTTTGAGATAGAAACCCTTACCTCGAGTACAAACATGTCATATCTATCCCTTATCTCTTATATAATAAAATTATATCAATTTGTTTTGTTTTATTAATAAAATTTTATATTTTTAATATCTTATAATTAAATACGTTAATTTATTATTTTTAATGAAATTTTTAACTACTTAATCTATTATGTCCATGTCAATTGTTCTGAGGACGCTTAGTTCATAATTTCAAAATAGAATTGGTGTGTTTACCATGATCAAAGAGGTAATTGTTCTATAATATAAAGAATAATCTTTTAATTATTATAATTTTTATACATCAATTATAATATTAAAATCATCCGAGAAATATGGTTATGAAAAATGAACTATGTTACAATCTTGGAGATGGTAGGTTGTACATACGTCTGAGTAATTTTTTGGTTTTTTAAAGATTATAATAGAAAGAAGTTAAGTGTTATTTTATCCTTAAATAATGATCATTCTATACCATAGATTTTATTCTTTAACTATAAAATTAAAAAAATGGATCACATTTCTTTGTGAGGTGGTAGTCCGCCATACACACAAATGATGTTATCATTTTCAATGGATGGTAAGGTAAGAAATTATATGATATATTAATTTAAAATAATAATTAATATTTAATTATTATAATATATAATCATTAAATCTATCATTATGAATAGTTACAATATGTGATGATGGAAAATTAATTACATCTGTTCATGAGGCAGTAGTCTTCCGTACACACAATCGACAGTTTTATTTCTCATTTTATGAAGTGGTAATGGATTTAAGTTATACTAATATATTAATAACACATATGTATATATAATAAAAAATTATTATATTTTAATTTTTAATACATAATTGAAAGTTTAAAAAAAGTAAAAATAAGGAGCTTGATGAAGATGATTACATTCACCTAGAAGGACCTCCTATGGATCTCTTATTAAGGAACCTAGGGTTGGTATTTTGGGAAGAAAATAAGTTCTAGAGTGTGTATAAGGATTTTAGGGAGAGTTTTAATCATATTTTATTAAATAAAAAGGCTTTATATGTGTTAATAAATGAGGGGGTCCCTTTTATAACTGAGGAGGAGTGATATTTTTGTAAATACCCAAAATTATTCAATAATGTGAAGTCACTCTCATGCCAAGTCCCTCTAAAATTTAAAAATAAACTATTGGATGATAGATAATTATAATACAAACCTCTAAAAAAATATACATTTTTTAAACATGTTACACTCTTTAACTCTATGTTTATTCACTTTTACAATTTTAGTTTTTTTACCATGATAACTATTTTTTTAATTTTTTACTATTCATTATAACCAAAATTTATGGTCAACATATTATATAATAATAATTATTCTTATTAGAAAACACGAAATATATTTTATCATATTAAATTTATATAAGTGACAAAATTTAATTTAAAATAAAACCCGTAAGTTCGACGAAGAGCAGTTTTCAGGAAATGCATTTTTCATGGAAAATATGATCTTATGTTAACTGTATAAATGAAAATAATAATTATATTAATTTAAATACAAAAAAAATAGATATATAATATATTTTTTATTTAAATAAATCCTAATTAGGGGTTATTTTAATTAATTAAAAAGGATGAACATTATGAACTTTAAAATAGTTTTCACAAAAAAAAAATTTAAAGCTAAAAATTAACTTATACTAAAATTCAATATAAAGGTTACTTAAATTTAATTAATTATATTATATATAAATAAATAATTATTATTTTACTTATAAATAAAATTAAAAAAAATGATACTTTTGAATTACTTTTTTTATTAAAATAAATGACACTCGTAAATCTGTATTTTTCTTTATTCACTGGAAATCAATATTTTTTGAAAAATCTGAAAATTTATCCCTAATTTAATATCAATATGATGATATAAAAAATTATTTTAATTTCATAAAATATCATTTCCAAAATTTTCTGAAATTAATTATAATATTTTCTCTCAAAAGACAATAAAAATCATTTTTAAAATAAATATTTTTTATTGAAAATTTAGTTCTTATTTACTAATAATTTTTAAATAAATTTATATTATATATAACCATTATATATTTTTTCTAAATTATTTAATCATATTCATGCATACCAATTTAATAATGAGTTTATAATAATCTTATTTTAATAATAATATTTTAATGATATATTAGGGTTCGTTAAATCTTAGTATTGTTTGTTATATATGCTATCAGACATTATACTCTTTTAATATCTAGGTGTGTTACATTCTACCCAACTTAAGTAAATTATACACTATCAATTTTAACTTTTTATCAGTAATCAAGTGTTTGAAATTTGAAAATTCACTTTTTGGAAAACCCTCGATGTAAAAATGGTTAATAAAACTTCCCATTAAAATAGGGAACTAGAAATATAAAGTTCATCGAAAATATCTTCGACCTTTATTTCTAAGTTGGAGAAAATTTGTGGGAATTGAAAATATGGTCATGGAATAATATCATATATAATTATGTAGATTGATTGAGATAATTTATTAGAATAAAATAAATGATCAATAGAATGTTAACAATCAAAAAATCATAAATCTGTGGTGAATTAAAAGATTATTAATTCATAAGAAATGAATGTAATATGATAAAATTTTTATTTTCAGATAATTTTCCTAAATTTGAGGTATTAATTTACATTATAAGATAGATAAAACCATAAAATATACTTACTTGATATATTTTTTTCCATAAACATAATGTCATCCTTTCATTGTGCTTCAATCAATTTACACTTCACCTATTACTCTAAGGAATGACAATACAATATAATTTTTCTTGATCCTGAAGCACCAAAATTAACTTTTAATGGATCATATGATCCATAAAAGAGTAACAAGTTATTCCTCCTGTCTTTATTAAAACCAAGTTGGTTGATCTGAAATAATATAATACCTAAAATGAATATGAATATATTAATCTCTAAAATTCAATAATAAACCAAAGGTTTAAAATAGATCATTCCTAAAATATATAATTTTGTATCCCAAATATTCTTAATATGAAATAATGTTTTAACCTTAACATGAAAGAAGGTTTTAACCTGAAAGGTTATATTATACCCTTAAACTTACATCTCCAAAAAATAAATTCATTCTACCCAAATATTCATTTATAATAAACCTAGGGGTTATATATTTCTCAACCTAATAAATCATTTCCAAAAGTATCATAAATCAACTAAAAATCCTAAAAATTCAAACACATTTGATCCTATAATATTATTTCCAAAATAAACTTAACATTTATCCACCAATTCATTTTTAGTAAAAACAATTTTATAATAACTAGTATATCATATAGTCCAGTGGTAGGCATTCCACCCTTGTCATCCTTTTGTTGTGGCTTCAAGACTCATGTATTTTTCAGATACGATGAGTTTTTGAAAAACATGCGGGTTGTACTTTTTTCTAAAAATATATCAATATAATTCCTATAACATTCTCAAAAATATGATGAACATCATCAAAATAACATTAATAATAAAATATCATATAAACCATATAGGTTGTTAATATATTTTATCTATTGTTAATGGACTTATTCCTAAAATATTTTTTCCACTAAACACAAGGGTTATATTACCATAAATTTCACCAAATAATATTATTAATCATCTTAGACTTCCATAACTTAAAACATAAAATGGAATATTTATACTTTTAAACTTATGATAAAACTTAGAATTATAGACCCAAGAAACTATTTTTAAACTCTATCATTTATGATTGTTATCTATTCAAGACATCCATGATGTTTTTCAAAGAGTTCATTAATTTTCAAAGAATATCCCCCAAGAGTGCCTAAACAGGTGTGTATAAAGGCCAATTCTCAGGAAATAGGTGACTATGAAGTCATTTATAGTGTGCCCTTTTCAATTTATTACCCCTAGGTACAACTATTCTTGAGCCACATCTACTTTTATTATCCAGGCAGTGAAATAATTACTTGAAACCTACTCACTCTCTAAACTTCAAAAAAAATCAGGATATTTTATATATACTTAGTACTATCCTTAGATTTATACCTAGGGTTTTTACTAGTGTTTTCTCATCCTATATTCCAAATTTAAATTGATCATATCCTCTGATACCAACTATGGTGAACCATTCCTTTTAAACATTATATTACATGATTTTTAAATTAATTATTCATTAATACAACACAATGATCATGAGGACTAGTGTCTTTATAAAAATATGTTCATAATAAATCAAAAGTAACTAAAACATTGCATAATTATTTTATTCTCTATTTTGAGATCCTAAATCTATTCAAGTTCCTAAAAATATAAGTGATAACCTAGGGAATACATGAAAGAAATGGGTGTTCTAAAAACTCAGTAAGGGAATAAACATGAAAAGGAATAATAACATGTGAGTTAAAGTTATAACATGATATCATAAAATAGAATGTACTTGAGTAATCAAAAGGAATTATACTGTGTGAGTCAATGGAATATCATTTTATAATAAAATAGAAGGTACATGAGTAATCTAATGTAATCATAACGTATGTTTTATAGGTATAACTGACATCATAAAATATAAGGTTCATAAGTAATCACATGGAAGCATAACATTAAGAACATAGTATTGTAAGATAAAAAAATCATAGTAAATATAAAAGTAAAAAAAACATGACATAAAAACAAGTTAATGATATCTTCAAAAACAATATCACATATAAGATACATATATACATGCAATAAACATATATACATATGTCAAAATCATTCCATAATATTATAGGTTGTTGTCATAATGAAGGAATTTGAGAAATGAACATAAGGAATTTATTACACCATCAATGGAATAGAGAGTGACAAAGGTATATAGTTAATATACATATAAAAATATTTTAAAATCATTCTATAACATTAATGTTTTTTATCATTGATGAATAGAAATAATTTTAAAAATATTAAAAACATTCTTGAGGAAAATAATCTTTCAGCTTTGAAAATAACTTTTGAAAAAATAAAATTTACAAAATATTGTGGTAATAATTTTATTTGAAATTAAAATTATAAAATTATAAATTAATCTTCAGATAAATTAATAGTCATGACAGTGGGTAATTTCGTACAAGTTGTATAAGTTAGAAAAAAAAATTCATTTAACATTTTGTAAAAAAGTCAAAAGTGCCTCGTTTGGAAAATAATGGAAAGATTCATATTGAACCATTTTTTCAAAGTAAAAAATGGGTAAAAATGTCATTAATAACCAATTATATTATATTAAAAAAATATAAATATTTTTTAGAAAACATGGATTTTGAAGGAAATGGATTTTTGACCGAAGAGAGAAATCAAGTTGGATATTATAAAAAACATTTTCTCAATCATTTTATATACCTAAGAGAGAAAAATGGTACTATTAATTTAAAATTTTAATGAATAATTACTATATGATAAAATAAAATAGATTTATTATAAAATTATAAAATAATTTTCTTCAATGTAAATTCAATAAAAAATAATATCGATTAAAATGAGATTGAAGCATGAACCCTTAATGATTGGATAACTTTTGAATCATAACCCCCATGGATGAAGTAAGTGGATGTAACTTAAAATACAAGTATGAATTATTCAAGACATAATATTTAAAGGTTCATTATATATACTATATAAAAAAATTAGTTGTACAAAATTGCATGTGTCTTAAAGAATGTAGTTTTGAGATGGAAACCCTTACCTCAAGTCTATACTTATCATGTATATAATTTATCTAATTTGTAATAAAAATATATAATAGGTTTAATCCATTATAATTATACCATTTAATTAATTAACTTTAATGGAATATTTAATTACATAATTATTTATTTTCACACCAGGTGTTTTGAGGACCATCATTTCATAATTTTAAAATGACATCCGTGTGTTGACCATGGTCAAAGGGGTAATATATTCCATCATATCTAGAATAATAAAGATAAAATAATTATAATTTTTATAAAAAAAATTATACTATTAAAAACAATCATGAAATATGGTTATGAAAAATGAACTATGTTGCAATCATGGAGATAGTAGGTCAAACATACGTATGAGTAACATTTCCATTTATTCTATAATCATGAGGGAAAGAAGTTAAATGTAATTTTAACTTTTTATAATAATAATTATATCATAAATATATTATTATTTCATTAAATATTCTTTCACATACCATAAATATGATGTATTAATAATAAATTTTAAAAAATGAATCAGATCTCTTTGTGAGGCGGTAGTCTGTCGTACACATGAACGATGCTATCTTTTTTAATGGATAGTGAGATAAGAAAGTATAAGATATATTACTTTTCAAGAATGGTTAATATTTAATTATTATATATATATACATTAAATCCATTTTTTTATCATCTGTGAGAGTCAATCATTGAAAATTATTTACATCACTTCTCGAGGTGGTAGTACACTGTATACCTAATCAATTGTTTTGTTTCCTATTTGATGGAGGTGGAGATGAATTTAAGATATTCCATTAACCGAATAAAATAAAATTATATAGGATATACTGGTTTTATTATCATATAATTTTCAATATATAATTGAATTTTTTAAAAGGATAAGTAAAAAAGAAGGAGCTCAGTGAAGACAATTACCTTCTCTTAGAATAACCTCCTTTGG
This sequence comes from Viscum album, assembly GCA_963277665.1. Classification (NCBI taxonomy): domain Eukaryota; kingdom Viridiplantae; phylum Streptophyta; class Magnoliopsida; order Santalales; family Viscaceae; genus Viscum; species Viscum album. The sequence continues at coordinate 761,095,596 of OY728126.1, read as the reverse complement.
ATCTCTTATTAAGGACCCTATGGTTGGTCTTTTGGGAATATCAGGATCTATAGAGTGTGGTTATGAATTTTTAGGGGATATTTTTTAATTTTTTGGTAAATAAAAATGGATTTAGAGGTGTTATGAAGTAAGGGAAGTGGATTTCCTTTCATGATTAAGGAGCAGTGGCATTTTTTTAAATACCCAAAACTATTTAATAATGGAAATTCACTCTCATTAAAAGTGCCTAAAAATTTAAAAAATAAAGAATTTAAGGAGTTTTAATGATTATATAAACCTCTAAATCTAAAAATGAACATGTTTTAAACATTTTATACTTTTTACCTCTAAGGTTACTCACTTTTACCATTTTAAATTTTTACCACAGTAACTATTTTTTTAATGTTTTTATAATTAATTATGACTAATAATTAAGTTTACCTTGTTATATAATATAAATAATTATTATTAAAAAATTTAAATTCATTTTATCAAATTTAATTCACATAATTATTTAAATTTAATTTAATATAAATTTGTCAAGTGTGACGGCAAGCGGTTTTCAAAAAAATGCATTTTTGTATGAAAAAGATGGTCTTATATTAACTGTATGAATAGAAATAATAATTATATGAATATAAATTTAAATATATAAATATAATCTATAAATTTTATTTAAATATTTTCTCATATGGGGTTATTTTAATTCATTAAAATGTAGGAATACTATGCACTTTAAAAAAATCAGAAAAATTTATTTTTAAGACTAAAAATAAACTTATACTAAAATCAAGTATAAAGTTGATTTAAAAGTAATTAATTGGATTTTATATAAATAAATGATTATTATGTTAATTTTAAAAATGGTACTTTAAATTTCTTAATTGTTTTAAATAAATTATAGTTTTACAAAAATCTGTGTGTTTCACTATTCAATGGAAAATCAATATTTTTTGAAAAATCCTAGAATTTTACCCTAATTTAATATCAATATGATTATTTAAAAAATGATTTAAATTTTATAAAATAATATTTCTAAAATATCCAAATATTAGTTATAATATTTTTTTCAAAAAAATCAATAAAAATATTTTTTAAAATAAATGTTTTTAGTAAAAATTGTGTGCTTATTCCACAAGGATTTATAAATACATTTATATAGATTAGAACCACAATATCTATTTTCTAGAGTTTTTAAACCTATTTATAGCTTCCAATTTAAATTATATAATATAATGGTCATATTTTAATAATAATATTTTAATAATATATCATGGTTCATTTAATCTTAGTGGTGAGTTTTGTATACAGAATTTGACAAAGTGTTCTTTCAAAATATCAATGTTTTACAATAACATTATTGGTTTAAACTAGGTTACTTTAAGTTGTGTACTCTTATTATTCTTAAATTAATCCCTCAAAGTCATCAGGAAATAAATCTTTCATAGTTGTTTGTAAATTGCATGTGATCAACCAAATCATATCCCTTAGGACTATTTATTTAGGTGTGTAGTCTAAGGCTCACTCATCATGCATTAGGGTGATGGTTGAGTTATTTCTCAAGAAAACCTTGTTTTGTGATTTCACCTAGGAAAATATATTCCATATATTCATCCACTATCCAGTATCAATATGGGGACGTTTTTCTAGGAAAACCACCTACTCAAAGCTTTACCAACATTTTAGTATATCATCTAATACATAAACTCGTCTATAAGGTTTTCACAATGTATCTCTCATCCTAATCCCTAAATTAGTAAACTAATCCTAAATAAAAACTAATACTTACTCTAATACTAACTATGGTGACTCAATCAAGATATTCTTTTATTTTAAAATATTTTTATAAGGTAAACATTACATCTCAAAAATAATTACACATTCTCAAAAATGAAAGTTTTAGTGTCTTTTAGGACTAGATACATAAGAAACTTATTTTACAACCCTTGTTAATATTTCCCTATTATTTATCTACACTCTAATCCCACTTATACTTCTTATATTTATACTCATCCTCATAAATTAGGAAAATTGAAACATAATAAAGGGGTGATATCGGTTTTTTGGTAAGGGTAAAAATAATAAATAACAATCAAATTTCATATTTGAACATAATATGAGCATATTATTTTAATAAAGATATATAATCAGATTCATACACAGCAAATAATAGATCATAAATCTTGTTATATGACTTGGAATAACATAATACATGAATCAAAAGTGTGTGGAAACCTGATTCAACTAGAAAGATCTATGAATCTTAACAATTTCATGGGAATAAGAATAAAATTGTGAAACATATTTCAAATATGGAATATACATTAGTATATGTAACATAGTTTTCATGAGCCACACGATCAATTCCCTTGCTTATGAGAAACTAAAATTTACTCATGAATATCAATCTCAAGTGATATAAACTTTTAACCAATGCATTAGAGGGTGATATATTACCCCACCTATCATCATTATTACTTATGAGTTACACTTTAAATCAATCACTTATCACATACTAAAGAACCCATGGAAATAAAATGTCCTTCATAAAACATACCAAAGGATAATTATTCACTTTTGTTTTATAAAGAATCCATGATAATAAAATGCATTTAATTGAAAATATCTTAAAGTATTCAATGAAATAAAATGGGTTTCATATGTATTCACATAATTAAATCATAAATAATTCAATAAATAATCATAACATGATAAACCCATGAAAAATAAATGTGTATTCAATGACATTAAGTAACTTTATAGGTAAATTACATTTAATAAAGATACTGACGTATATAGAATTGAAACCATATAGATAAAGGTTATATGGTTAAGTAAAAAATTCTCCCAAATCAATAAATTAATGGAATATAGATGAACACCCATAAATCAAAAGGAATCAATAATAGGGTATTCATAAAGGACACGCATTGGAATAAAAATTATATTGATACATTGAAATCGATTAGGTAAGAAATAAATAGCGAATGATAATTTCTCTAAAGTAGAAGGTAATTACATAATCCTTACATAGAAATAATGTGGATTTTTACATTTAAAAATCAAACTCTATCAAGAAAATTATATGTCAAAGTACAATTGCTTGGATGGAAAATTCATTTAAGGATTTTGGGAAAATAATTTTGGAAATAAGAAATGTTCTTAGTGTTTTAAAATAATTTTAAAGGATATATTATTAAATCTGAGAAATAATTAATTTTTGTAGAAACCTTGAATACATATATAAAAATTTTAAAATAAAATGAAAATGTTATAATAATGATCTATTTCTATGGAAAATATTTTAAAGAGAATCATTTCACACTTTGATTAAAATGACCCATATAGAAAGTGTTAAAAAATTATTTAAATTTTTTAAGAAGATAAATTAGTAAAAAATGTCCTTAATAAAATAATTATTTTTAAAAGAATAAAACTAATTAGGATACTGAAAATGGTGGTTTTCGAATAGAGGGAAGATATGGGGTCGGTTTTTCATATAAGAAACACTTTGAGAAAAATATGATTCAAGGGGAAAGGAAATATAAAGAGGACATATAAAAACCCATGAATATAAAGTGTAAATGGTGATAGGTTTTATAAAGAATAAGAAATCCTAATTAGAATTATCTTTCAATAAAATATTTATTTTAAAATAAGATTGGTAATGAAACCCTTATAGGTTGAGTAAGATTTTAGTCAAAACTACTTTCAAGTTGGGTATCTTTAGAATTGATAGAAATTTAAATTAAATTTTATGGATCTTAAAACCAAATTAATATGGTAAGATACATTAATTAGGTAGTAACATCACCATATTAAAAGTATCATAGTTCCCATTAAGAAATAAATCTATATAAATTAAATGTGAGACAATGAACCCTTTTCCTTCTTTTATCACTTTGTATAATGCACTCTAAGGTCCTGTATAGAAAAATAAATGCCTTAAAACATATTTTATTATTTTTTTTCATATATACACATATATATATATATATATATAATTTTATAAACTCCATTTACAATAATTATATATATTTAGATTAGTTATTTACTACCTATTTTCGATGTCAGGTGTGGTTAATCTTGATCATTTTGAACTAGTTTTATAATAGTAGTTTGTTAGTTATTCTTATCCAAAATTTAATAATTAAAAGTTCATTAAAGTTACTATAATGGATTAATTATAATTATTTATGAATTTTAAATTCTTTTTTCTAAATACATTAGTCTTTATCCTAGAAGTTGAAAATGACAATGATCATTTTTCAATGATTTTTAACCTATGGATGATGTTTTTTAATTAATTTGATAAATATTGATGTACCTTTTATATAACTAAAAATAATAATTTTTTATATATTAATATCATATTACACTATTAAATAAGTCTTCATAATCATTCATGATATAATTTCATATAATTTTTCAAGTAGGTGGTCAAACTGACCCAAACATGAACACACCATTATTATTAATGATTATGAGGTGACTTAGTTGAAAATAATTAAACCAAAATAATAAATATATAATTTAGTTTTTATTAGTGTGATATATTTTAATTATAAAGTATATATAATAATAAGTAATGGATATGAGTATATTACATAATTTAATTAAATATTTTCCTCTTAGTACGCTTGTATTAAATGATTGAATTAACGAAAAAAAGTTTGTTCATAATATAATTAATAGGTTCCCAAATTTTTCATCCCAGAATATTAATGATATTATAAACATAATATTTATCCATTAAACTCATTCCCTTGGCCATCCAAGTAATTCGGTGATGAAAAAAATGTAAATCAATCGTCCCAAGGAGGTAGTGGTCCACACATACACATGGTTGACGATTTCATTTTCTATAGAATAGGAGAAATGAATAATATGTTTTATAATTTTAAATTATAAAATATTTTGACATTTTGATAATCCTTATAAGGTGTTTAATTAAAAAAACATTACATTTTGTGTAGGTGGTATTATGTGCACACATAAATGTCATTTTCTCTTCTCTTAGGGAAAAAGGGAAATGTGGTTAAATATTGAGCCATAATTATGATAAAATAAATGTATAATAAGGATAATTATGTTATAATTTTTATATGATTTAAATAAATTTTATATAGAATAAATTAACATAATAATAAATAAAATAGGAAGAAACGGTTAGAAATTTAGACCTCACTACTTGGGTTATCTCTTTTGCAAAGGGGGATGAACCTCTATAGGATAGTGTTTGAGAAGACCATAACTCCATTAATGTGTATAAGATTATTTAAGAGAGGTTTTATATAGTTTATACAAAACTAATTTTGTTTTTTAGGTAAATTGATGACAGGATAGCCACTTTTATAGGTAAAAAAGGAGTATAAATTTCGTAAATACCCAAAAAAATTCAATAATGGAAGGTCACTCTCTTGGAAAAAGGCTCAAAAGTTGATATATAATAGATAGTATAATATAAATAGTCAATAAAAACCTCAAATAGTCAATTAAAACATTTTTATAACATGTTTTTCCCTTTTCCTCTTAGGTTTCTTATTTTTACCATTTTGGTATTCACTATGCTAAGTAGTTTTTACCTAGGTAATTTATCATTTATGCCCAAACATAAAATGTTCCTCATTATATAATTTGTAATTAATGATTCCAAATTTTAAATATAATTTTCTTTATTTGTGTTTTAAAATTGATAGAAATTAATTTTAAAATAATAAATGTATAATGTATTAAAACCCATTTTTTTGAAAAATATAACTTAAATCCTAAAATGCAAAATATTTCAAAAAATTAAAATTGTAAGTTCACGTATAAAATAGATATTTAATATTATAAAAAATTTATGAACTTAAAATTCATACTTATGTACTAATAATGTCATAAAATTCATGGTATTTGTAAAACGGTATTTTGTTTTATTCACCTAAAAATCAATATTTTTAAAAAAAATCCAAAAAATTCATAATAAGAAAATTTTTACATTATAAATCTAAAAAATAAGTTTTTTTAATATAATCCATATTCTAAAGATTATAATTTTTGTAAATGAAAATATAAAATATAAAAAAGTTATTAAAAATGGTATTTTTAAACATTGAGTATTCATAATATTATTTAATATCAATTTATAATTTAAAAGTTATTAATTTTTTAGTCCATATATAATAATATTTTAAACTTTTATAATTTAATATATTATGATATTATATAAAATCCATAATAAAATGGTTCTTTGAAAATAAAATATTACTTTTTTACTAAATATACTTTAACCATTAGAATTATTTATTTATATTATAATTTTTAATTTCACTAATCCATTGTTATTAAAATATTTCGTTGAATTTAATATATATATCATATCATATTTTAATAATAATTAAATTAATATTTATACATAACTCATATATATATATATATATATCATATTTTAATATCATATTTCTATTTCATTGTGAGTTATATTATTTGAAATTTATTACTTAAAAATACAAGAATTTAGTATACCTATTGAATATATGACCAACAAACATAATTTAAATGAACATTTTTTCAATGACCATATTTCACTCTTATATATAGACTGACTAAATCATTCTTTAATTCTATTCTAACTTTCCAAGGTACAATTTTTATTTCATATTATATATTCGGAATAATTCTTTCTCATTTCACAGTGCTCTTCATCATTATAGGGTTTTTTTTCTATTTTCTATCCTCAAGGTAAAATATGATCCTAGATATTTCTTATTCATAAAGATTGTATTCTTTTCTCTCTATTTTCCCCTATTGATTTATACACTTTTAAAGGATGTACTTAATCCATGTTGATTAAAAATCTATAGTGTGCATTACTTAGTTTTCTGTACATTTTTTGTAATGTCCCACTTGTGAATGAAGAAAGTGTTTATAAATTGGTTGATATCTTGGAGGGAACATTTTATAATCCTGTTTCAATCCATTTTAAATAATAGAGAAATTTTATTTAAAATTATATACGTAAATAATAATAATAATAATAATATTGATAATGATAATAATAATAATCATAACAACACCAACAATAATGATGATGGTGTCTCATAAACCATAGGGCAGTACACTGCCCATCTATGTTGACCTATGCTTTCACCTACCACACTACATGGCCACTACTACACCTCATCATGACCAATAAATAAAGGGGGAGAGAAAGGGGTGGTCGGACTCTCAGCCTCACGGGGTGTGCTTCCAGAAATGGTTGGCAACCCTAGTCTGTGCCAAGGCAATGTGCGACCCGACCGTGAGTTGAGGGGGAGAAAAAGGTATGGACCCTAATTATTTATCAATTCACCATCTAATTCTTCATCAAAATAAGAATAAAATTAGGGATAAATTATTCCTTAAAATCCATTCCATGGGGATCAAAAATCATGAACGGAATTTAAGTAATTAACCAATCTTAAAATTGAAATGAAGAATAGTGTAATGTTGAAATAATAATTTCTACCTCTAGTTTGGATCAATCATTGGTGAATATCATTCCTACATTAGTCCTCGGTGTCAGTCCTCTAAAAAATGCATTCACTACTTATCACATTCTATTAAGCCCTCTCCTTCTCTAATTAGGGTTTATGGGAAAATACCTATTTGGAGAACATAAAAGTGAAAAAATGGGACAACTGGGTTTTGTGATATTTAATTAAAATACCCAAGATGGATTTAATCCCAATTCATATTAAAGTGAACCAAAATTAAATTACTCCTAGGGTAAACCCATTGTCATATACTCAATGGAGATGTCAGAATTTTTCTCTGATGCTCTATTTAACAAATATAAGAAAAAATTCTCAAACAAACATGAAAAAAATAAAAGTAATATACTATTTTTAATATATTATTATCAAGACACTATTATGCAAAAAAATCCAAAACTGAACAAATAAAAATTTCAAAATATTATCTAAAATATTCCAAGGGTTAAAAATGAAATAACTTAGGCCACTACATAATATTGATAATTTATATATTTATATTAAAAATTAATATATATATATATATATATATATATATATATATACTTGTGTGTATGTTCATGTATTTATATTGATATTTTTTAGGTGTGTGTTAATAATTAATCCATATACTTGTGTGTGTGCAAGTGCATATGTTTATTAAAGAAACATCATGTCTTCTAGTGTTTTGGGTTCTTACCTACAACTTGGATTGGGGAGGGGTTCAAATCTCATTATTTTCAATTAATGATTATTTTTACAAGGTCTTCATAGTGGGCTTGGGTAGGTGAATGTTTGGTCAGGATAGGCTTATTTCAAGGCTAAGATAATAATATAAGGACGGTTTGGGATAGGTTCATCTAGTCTTAGATAAATTTATAGAAGTATATGTTGGGTTGGGGTTTGGTCTTTGTAGGAAAATATTAATAATATAAAAATAAATAAAATTATAATTTAAAATAAAAAATTAAAAACACATTATTAAACATAAAAGGAATAGCTAAAAAACCACCACTAAATAATTTTCAACATATATAGTCAAATAAATTTTAAAAAAACACCATGAATTATTTAGAGATAGTTTAAATGAATACTAAATGAAAAAAAAATGTCATAAAATTGGTTTTTTGGTGTAATATATTGACCATAGAACATGTTTTAGTAGTTTCGAAATGTTGGTGGTCAAATCCAAAAATGATCATCTAAATATTAGATGATTTATTAATAGGGATGTATAGTATAAAGGATATTAGGCATGAAACCAATTATTTAAAGATAAATCCTTTGATACAAGAGAAATTTTAAAGTATTAATTTCATAAAAAAATATTTAAAAACATTATACTGACACTTCATCATTAAATAGTTTAAGTCAAATTTTATTAATATTTTATTTAGTTGTAAATTATATATGAATATCACTCTTAAAAACAGCATTGAAAAATGATGAAAAAATTGTACCTTTCTCATCACTTTTAAAAATCACTGATAAAGGGATGAATTTATCTACACTTTTTTATGATTTTTTTAATATGGATTTCATTTCTCGATTCCCATTGAATCCCTAAATATTTATTTATATTATAGAGCCAAATGAAAAAATATATATTCATTTAATGAAAACTAATAATTATATCTAGATCTAAATAAGAATATCAACTCCCCGTTCTTCATCAATGACATATAAAAAATGAAGTCCAAATTTTCATTGCAATATTAGGTATCTATGAGTTATTTTGAATATATATTTTCTAAAAATCTAAAGTTCAAATCTGATCATTTTTCATAATTATTTTTCAAGGATTTCTACTCTATGTTTCCCATATTCTTAAAAAAAATTATTTGCTCCAAATATTTTTCATATACTCCAGATTCTTCATCGGTATCATGTTTACCAAATTTTCTGATTTATTTGAATTTTTTTATCTGTGTTAAAAATAACATAGATAAAATTACCTCGTTTATATTATAATGTATGTACCATGAAAATACATTTTTGAAAATTATAATTCCCCAACCATTGAATCTATTAAAAATTAGAAGTCATGATTATAACAATGATCTTTCAAAACCTCAAAAAGAGGTCTCTAGAAGGTTAGAGCGACCTTCTGAAGATATATTTATTAAATAAAGTTAGTATTGGTTCTAATGTAGTATTAGTTACCACCATTATAGGTTTCTATTTTTTATTTTATTTTTAAAAAAATATGACAATACATTTAATTTTAAATGTGGTGATTGGAAAACATTAATTGTTTTCCTAAGTAAAAAATTTAATCGAAGAAAAAAAATATAGCAACCCAAATCTACAAGTTGTAAATATAAAAACATTATGATACCATTGAATCATCGTCATATAATTTTCAATCCAAAAATCCATAACCTATAAACCTCTATACAAAAAAATCATGAATATAAACAACTTAAATTTTTCAAAACTACAACTTTTAAATAGAAAAGTAAAAAATTAATAACCTATAATATTCAAAAAAAATTAAAATAAAATCCTATAACCCAACTCATAGCTTGGAAACATGAAAAACATCACCTCGTAACCTACACCCTATAAAACTCTAAAGATACACAAATTTTCTTGCATCTGATATACTAATTCTGAATAACATGTACATTATGATAAATTAAATTAAATCCATAAATCCAAACATGAAACTCATATTTTTTTATAATCAAAATATATATAAAATAATAAACCTAAAACAAAGGTATTTTACTGAAGAAAAGAATAAAAAAGTGGGGGAAAGGATGGAAATTCATCCAGAATCTTCCAAAACAGGTGTTGAATCCATAAATATTCCCCTCCAAATGAGAATCTAGTTAAATAATAATCTAATACTAAACACTAATCATAACCTCATTAAATATGTCAATATGTTATATATTATAAAAATACCCAATATCCTACTTGGGATTAATTTGATAGTACTTATGGAAAAATTATTATAACACTTGTCACATCGAATAAGTAGATTGAAAAAAAACAAGTGTTACAGTGTCTGTTCCTAAAAAAATTCTTTCACACTTACACATAAATTTCAAGAATAACACTTAAATAATTGGAATAAAATAACATTTTCACTAAAAAATTTAAAAACATGTACATAATCACTTATATGATAATTATTATGGGTGTTATTAGAATGTATCTCATATTTTGGAGGTATTTCCATTTATAGCCATATTTTATTTTTAATTAAAATAAAAAAATTATAATCTTTCTAATATATTGGAGGTATTACCTACTCTTAACTTATTTTTTTATAATTAAAAACAAAAACATAAAATTTTAATTTTTTTAATAAAAAACTAACAATTCACTAAAAAACATATCACTAAAAGGAATTTTTGTTTTTTTGTTTTCAAAATTCAAGAATCTATTTTTTAAAATAGAAATAAAATAAATATTATATCTCTTAAACATGATTGAAAAACTCTAATAGGTGCTCATATCTAGTTATGTACATCTATATATGAATTACAATATTTAAATTAACCACCATTGATGGAAAATAATCAATAATAACATAAGAACATATATATCAGGCATGTATAATATCATAAGAATTATAAAATAAAAGGCCAAAAAATTAAGCTCGCTCGCACGTGTTGAATATTTTAGAATTATAAAACTAACATAAAATGGGTTATTGAAAAATCAATGTAAATTATGAAAAAAACTTTGTGAAACAATAATAAATATAAAAAATGTAGCTTTATATCAAACATATGAATATTCTTTCTAATTAAACATGTATTTCAAAATACTGACACATCATTTCAAGGAAATGAAAATGTGGTCCATGATTACCTTAAAAGTAAATAGGTACCTCTAAATTTTCAATTTTAGTGGATTATCCCTAACATTTCTCAGAAGAAAGTATAAACACATTATTATAAACCCACATAGATAAACAAACCCCATTAGTATTGAAATATTTTAAAAAAAATTATATATAAATAATTACTTTAATAAAATGAATCAATTAATATTACACAATAATTTCAAAAGTGTACTATCACTCAAAAGAAAAAATTTCATGCAACAAAATTTTCAAATTCTAATTATCAATGACTCGTTTTTTGAACAACATCCATGTGGGGATTTTATTGGAAAATGAAGTTTCTTTATGTCTCCTTCCATGAAATATATATTCTATATATACAGTAATATTTTAATATAAACTATAGATTAAATGATATATGATTATTAAAATATTTAAACTGAATATTAAGATGAATAATAACCAATTTGATTATTTTTTTATTTTTAAAAAATAGATTTCGTGATTTTATTTCATAAAATAAATCCAAAAAAATAATATATAATGATCATAAAAATATATAAAAGTCATATCCTTCCAATTTATAAAAATAAATTAACATGAGAAATTATTTTTAAAACCATTTCTAAACGTATTGTTGTGTTTCTACTTGGAATCTATACTATCAAAGTAGATTTTGTTTCATCTTAACATATAATTCATAATGTGTTATTCTCATTTACAAAACCCTTAAATTATATGTTAAAGAATAAAATACATTAACTATATTAAAGACCATATCAGGTAATATGTATATGGAAATTAAAAAAACAATGAAAAATCATATAGAATAAAGGTGGAACTGTAAATAAATAATTAAATTTCATCATTTTTTTAGTTACGATTTCTCAAATCAAAACTTAATATTTCATTTTCTTTTTTTAAAAATGTAGCGATGGTTTTATAAAACCATGAATATATTTGAAATTAAAATGATTAAACATTTCATGGAATTTTCTATCAAATCACCATTAAAAATTAATATATTTGTGTTTATTAAGAAACAACCATTATATGTTTTTTTTTAAACTACCCTCACACCCACCCCCCACCTCCTATTGAGTTTCTTCTTCATGCACTGATGATGACCCCTATTATCTCCCCTCGATGCACCAACGACTGACATCAACCAGCCTCTTACTCCCCACTGGATACCACCCTGTAATCTCTCACTCTATGAAATAATGCCTGATGGTGGTCAATTTCCATCCACACATTCACCACCTAACAAATATGGCCTCTCATTCTTCAAATGAAATTATATTATTTTTTCTTTTTATTGGTTGTAGATAAAAATAATCTTAAATAGTTTATTAAAAAAAAATTGGATTCTTTAGTCATATTTAACTATTTAATTATATGTTGGTTGTTTTAATCATTTTATGGAAATCTATAAAAGAAGATTAATAAATGGATTATATGATTCATGGAAACATTTTGTATATTTTTTGAAGAGGTCTAGTTTTCACACTAACTCTATATTATTATCTTCAGATTTCTTATTAAAAAAGTGGTTTTTAGACACTTATTGAATTTTTTTTATTGTTTTTTTTAAATAATATCAACCTCTAGTTATTTTTTTATATTATTTATTAAAAGTGAAATGTGAAATAATCATAATTCAATAAGTTTTTCCAAAATGGAATATTAAATTTTTTTATTTTAAAAAAATCATTTATATTAGACATTTAATACAATTTATATTGTTTTTATCTTATGTGTTTAAACTAAAAATATAGATTTGGGAAGCAACACAAGTTTGTATCCCATCCCATATTTAATTTTTTTTTTTAAAATTATAATCAAGGATTCAAATAATAGTCATAATAGTTTTAATTGGAAAAAATTATAATAAAAAATCTTAATATCATCCTAATAATCTAATTTTTTTGAAGATCAAATTACTAAGAATATGGAAAATTTATTACCTTGGAGTTAGGAATATTATGAAAGAAACTTTTATCCATACATATTATGTTCTAGGTTTCAAGTTTTTCTATAAGGTAGTAAGGTTGTGCTCATATAACTATGAATTTATTTGTATTGGTTTTGATTTGTAGTATAATTTTTAAAATTAATAATGTTTTAATAATGTTTTTTTCAAATGAGTTTTGAATGATAAATTTGATTTAAAATGAATGAATTTTTTAAAGTGAAATTTCATATGAGAGTAAATTTATATATTCAGGAATTAGTTTTAGAAGTCATTCTTTTCACAATAATGTTATGAATTCATTGTAATTTTTTAAATAATATTTTATATACTTCCTTTGAATATACAAGGTGAAAAGTGGTAATCCAATATTTATAGAAAAAACATTGATTAACATACCTTGGAATATACCTTGGTGTGATAATTGTTTATAATAATTTTTAGATTATGTAACTTAAAATAAATCAATGGAAAATGGAATAAAATGTAGGTATCATGATTATAAATGTAGCTAATGATTAAATATAAATGATATATATGAGAAAAAATATATTAAAATATATTTGTAATCTATATGTATGTTGGATTTGGAATGGTGATTCTAAATGTTATTGAAAATCAAATAAATGACTATGATGTTAATGATAAAAAAAGTGACCTATCCTTGGATAATTTTGTTCAAAACATGATAAAGGATTCATTTATATTTAAAAAATACAATGAATAAGATTAAAATAGATCAACTATACCTTAATTTGATCCTAAGAAGGTTAATATTCCTTAAAAATTTAGTGATCAAAGAAATTATTTTTAAAAATTAGTTGAAGGATAAAATCAATAATTATATAAAGAATGTTCCAAATATTTGAAGATTTCTTTTCTAGTCGATTTTTTCATATCATTTTTTATGGAATTATTGATAAATCAACTTATATGAATTTATATTGTTATCATGATGAATTTTAGGAAGCTAATATCCTTGTATCATTCTATGAGATGAATATATTGAGTCAGAAGTATTACATCATACTTTTCCATTCCTTTAGGTTTGTAAATCACAAACACTCTCTTAAAACCATGTTTACTAACATTTTTATGTCCCATGTATTTTAGAATGATTTAAATAAAAATTTACATTTTACCATACATATAAATATTCTAATGTATTATGAATATAAAGTTTACATTACTTAATATGATTCATTAGACTAAAGGTGCGTCTGATTAACATAATGAATTTTATTTAGTCAAATGGATAAAATTATGTTTTACCTGAATGAAAAAATTAATAAATATCATACTAACATTGGTACCGGTATATCGGACCAATCCTTATTCGGTTCATCATATTGATTATCAATAAGGAAGTTCATCAGACTGGTTGATGTTTATAATCAGAAGCACATAACTATTTTTTATATCAAAAGGGATATGTTTAACATTGTAAGGGTGACAAAAAAATTACATCAGACATTTAGATATTCCATAACATTGTAAGTGGTCAAAGAGCTAATTGTTCAAGCCCATTGCAACTAACTTGGAAATATGACATTTAAAGATTCACCTATAAATAGTCAGTCATTTGAAGAGTTGGAAGCTGATCACATTCACAACTCAATTTGTCTAAAGTTTTATCTACATGAGCATGTCATTATAAAATCTTGGTAATGCTTTAGAGAGTTACAGTTCTATGGAATCCTTTTCAGGTTTTTTTCCTTTAGAATGAATTTTCTTTTGTAATCACATATCTAATCATTGTTATAATCAATGGATTTTAGGGATAGGAAGATAGTGAATTTAATCCATCAGGTTGATGAATTTTAGGGCTAAGAAGATAGATGTTAATCATCATATTTAGGTCTTACTAGGATATAAAGGTAAATATTATTTTGATTATCATATCGAGGACATTCCTGGAAAGGAAAGAAAGACTTTATAATAAGTATAAAATTGTGGATACCTTTATTCAAGGTTATTTATTACCTTTAATATTAAATTTAAAAGGATGTATTCTTTTAATATAGCTTGTAATTCATTGTTACAGTTAATAGATAATATTTTACTTGTTTTTAGAAGACTAGTATGATGTTCGTGTAATAGAAATTTATTCTTAACACTTATCATTCTATGCTATTTGTTATATTAGTATAACTGTGAATATGAAAAAAAACAAACTTTTATATAATCAGACTAAATATGATTTTAATTCTATTACTCTAAACTTCAGATGATGTCTAAGACTGATAATATTACTTTAAGAGGTATTGTGTTTTATTTTAGTTTAAAATTTTAAAACTAAAATTCAACACCCCCACCCTCTTGTAAGTATAGCATTATAAGATACTCTTAAGATCTTAAAATTGGTATCAGAGCATCATTTTCATCTAATTATTATATATATTATGAGTTTTTACTTATTTACTTACTAAAATTTGTCTAATTTTTTGATATAAACTTTATTTTTATAAAATTTATTACACTAAAATGTATTTATAGAAAATATAATCTATTATTTTAAAATGGAAGGTATGAATTTTGGTTCTCTTCATAACTATAATCATATTTAACACCTATATTTTATGTAAATGACTATGAATATTTTAGATATAGAAGGAAAACTTTTGTGATTAAAATAAAAGTTTATAATTTCTTAATGCTTACTCTAAAATACAAGATTCCTGATAAAAAAATTATGCTTTTACTAGTGCTGATAAATTAGAATATCAGTTGAATTTATAATGATAAGAAAATAGAACATCAGTTGAATTAAAATTTTTGAAATACTTTATTATGTTCTATGAAACGAGATATCTATATTCAAATATCATCTTGTGAATATACCAATAGTATTTAGAGTAAATTGGAAGTGATGCATAATGGTATATCCATGGTTATGGAAACAAGAAGATCTATGATTATAGGTGATTACCAAGCCTTTTATTTTATACCTGGAGAGTCAGTTTCCAAGATTCACCAAAGGGTTATGACTTTTATAAATATTTTACAGCCTCTTGGGGAAAAAGTTATTTATTATGGGATTTTGGTTGAAATATTACAGTCATAATTCCCAGTGTATTGGAATCAAAAATTACAATTATGGATGAAATAAGAAATACTACTAATCTTACTCTTGATGTTTTGATTATTAATATAATGTTGTATAATGGAAGATTTAAAAGAGATGATCAGTAAGATAAAAATAAAAATGGTGGAGTTTCTTTTTCTACAACATCTATTATACATTCTAAAATTCATTCAGTAGAGAAAATAGTGAAATATTCAAGAAATAAGAAAGTTTTTTTTAATATGATTCAATTTCATCACCACCTTCTTAAAATTAGTTGGATAATCTAGTAATAAGGATGAAAAATATAGTTGAAAACAAATATTTTCAATACTGATACATAAATATTCATAAGTATAAAGGTGACAAGAAGGATTTTAGGGTTACTTGTAATGAATGTAAGAAATCTAGACATATCTAACCTGATTTCCCAAAGTTGAAAAGGAAATACAAGAAGGAAATAAATTTAGACAAAATTATAAGAAATAAAATAATTCAAAAGGAAGAAATTTTTGGAAGATTCTGACACATGGAGTGCGAGTGGTGGATATTATTCTAAAAATTCTAATAATAATGATAATTCTGGACATAGTAACATTGGAATTTTTTCAAAAGTACCTAGGTTAAATCAATGTCTAATTCAAGAGGGATATATTATTGAATCTCTTATGTCTTTAATTTTAACCTATCCTAATTATGAGAAAATTTATACATCTCCTGATGAAAAATATTCCTCAATAGAAGATAATACTTTACCTAGTTATGATTAAGGTTATATATTTGAAAATCGATTAGAAATGAAAATTATAAGATTTAAAAAAAATTATAATTCCAAAGATAAATGTGCTAAAAATATTTGAGAATAAATCTTTTTACAAATGAAATATCCTATCATTCTAAAGATCTTAATAAAACTAATTTTGAGAAAGATTATATTTCAAAAGATTTTAAAAATTTTGTTTCTGAAAAAAATAGTATGCAAACTAAATTTAAAAAACATAGTTCCCAAACTATTACCAATGAGGATGAGAATTTATTTGTAAAACTAAAATATGAAATTTCTAGCTTAAATAAACTTTTATCAAATTTTACCACTAGTAAGGAAAACTTTGATAAAATATAAAAAGAAATTTTTTCTTATATTGATAATATTGGAATGGGATATACACATAAAAACCTATTTTTAGTAATAATTATTTTGTTCCTAAAAGTACACCCTTTTTCACTAATTTCTTAAGTGGTGGTCATGGTAAAAGTAATTGTTCTTTAAAAAAGTTCAATGATTATGTTTTCATTAGGCTAATTTTTCAAAAACAATTGTGGTTACCCAATATACTATTTTCTGATAATATCATATGTAAAAAGGTTTGGGTTTTTAAAAACTAATCATTTTGTTTATATTAAAATAAATAAAGTACCAACAACAAAAACATTTGGTACATTGATCGTGGATATTCTAGAAACATGACTGGAAACAAATATTTCTTCAATAAGGCAATCAAGATGAAAGGCGGAAAAGTAACTTCTAGAGATAATGCTCAAGAAGATAATATTAGAATAGGTAACATTATTCTTCTTATAAAATCTCTTATTTCAAATGTTTTATTTGTATAAATACTTAAGAAAAACATTATAATCATAATTCAATTATATGATGAAGGTTACCTTATAAACTTTAGGAATGATAAATGTACTATACATAGTTCTAATAATTAATTTATTCTTTCTACCAATCGGTATGTGAATGTTTATATACTAAACTTAGAAGACCTTAGGAGTTAGAATTACCTTGAGTTTGTGTAGTGGAAGATCACTCTTGATTGTGGAAAAGAAGGTTACGACACTGTAACCATAAAAACGTAGCTACGTTTACTAAGAAAGGACTTGTTAAGTATTTACTAGAACATAATTTTGACATTTCAAAAGTGCGTGACCCTTATCAATACAGTAAGAAAGATATGTCAGGTTTTAAATCTATTATTGAATTATCAACTTCTGATGCTTTAGAATTAATGAACATGGAATTATTTGTTTGCAAAAAATTATAAGTATTGGCAGAAATACTATGTAAATTTATAATTTTATGATTTCACTAGATATAATTGAGATTATTTTATTACAAAGAAGTATTAATCCTTAAGTTATTTTAGAAAAATTATAGTCAGATTTAAAAATGAGAAATACCTCTCTTAGATAATTATTCATTGTGATCATGGTGGAGAATTTTAAAATTATTATTTTAAAAATTTTTGTAGTAATAAAGGTACTGAATATAACTTTTTAGAACCTAGAACCCCAAAGTAAAATAATGTAGTTGAAAGAATATATAAAATTATAAAATATATTACTAGAACTATAGTGAGTGAATACTCAGTTGCTAATCATTTTTGGGATGGAGTGGTTAGTATTTCTTACTATACTATAAATCAAGTTTTAATTATAACTTTTATTAATAAAACTACTTATGAGTTGTGGATAGGAATAAAACCAAAAGTTTATTACTTCAAAGTATTTAGTTTCAAATAATTCATTATGAATAATAAATATAATCTATATAAATTTAACCCAAATCCAATAAAAGAATATTTTTAGGTGAAGTATTATAACCAAGTAAATGTTGATGTTCTTGAACATGACGACCAATTTGTTTAAGTTAATAAATTATTGTTAGAATTAGTATATTACTTCAAAAAATTATCCACATATAATTCCTACAAAACAATGTTTGTTAAACAATTCAAATATTTGATTAATGATCGGACAGAAGAAGTAAAATTACTGAAACAAAAGGTATAAAATTTGGAGCTGGAGATTACCCATATCAGATCTTGTAAAGTTGAAAATTTTTATGGAGGAATAAAAAAATATTCTAATGATATTGAAAGACTCAAGGATGAAGTTCAGAAGTAGTATATTTTAGAAGAAATGTTCACAAATATATAAAATTATCAGCATAAGTACATAAAGATAAAGGCTTTTGTAAAGACCCTTATAAAGAAATATTAAACTTTTTATTTTGAACACTCAATGTATTTTTATTAATCATTTGAATTATTAATGAATTTAGTTATATTTTAATCCAAAACATTTATATTTTAATTTTTTCCAATTTAAATTGGATATAGGTTATTTCATATTATTTATGGATGATTAGTTAGTTCAATATAGTTATTTATATTTTTTCTAACATTTCTGAAAACTATTAATTATTTCTCATTCCTTTTTTAAAATCACCAAGGGGAGAGAATTTTATAAAATGGGAGAAGGATTTATAAAAGGGGGAGAATATTTTATAAAAGTGGTGAAGTATTTTTTTTAAAGGGGATAACTATTCAAAAGGGGATACGTTATATACTTTCCAACATATTGACAAAGAATTTCAAACTCAGGGGTAGTTATAAAGAATATCTTCAAAGTTATTAAAAGAACAAAGGGTTATATGTTTTTCAAGTTATATTGTTTAATTTAAGTGCTTGTGGTTTTTTTCAAAAATGGGGAGATTATTGAGTCATAAGTATTAATTCTTACTTTTTCATTCCTTTAGTTTTTTAAATCACAAACACACTCTTAAAACTATGATTAATAAATTTTTATATCACAAGTATTTTAGTATGTTTTTTGTAGAAAACATTACTTTCTACCATACATATAAATGTTCCAATATATTAAGAATATAAACTTTACATTAATCAATATGATATATCAGACTGAAGGTGTGTCCGATTATCATAATGAATTTTATTCAGATAAGTGGTTAGACATATTTTTTACCTAACGGAAAAAAGTAATAACCATTGGAATGACCTTGGTACTGATAGATCAGACTAATACTCATTCAGTTCATTATATTGATAATCAATAAGGAATTTCATCGGACTGAGTAAAGTTTATAATCAGAAGCACATAAGAATTGTTACTATTGTAATGAGTACTTTTATCATTGTAATGTTTCTAAAACAAAATGACATTAGACATTCAGTTATACCAGAACATTCTGAGCTTCCAAAGATCCAATTGTCTGATGTCATTACAAATAACTCTAAAATATCACCGTTTGAGATTTTCCTATAAATATTCAGTCTTTTTAAGAGTTTGGAGCTAATAATATTCACAAATAAATCTTTATAAAGTTATCATTTCTTGAAAATATTGTTCAAAAGTATTTTTGATACTTCCAAGAGTTGTAGTTCTAATAAATCATTATTAGGGTTGTTTCCTTTAGAATGAATTTTCTTTTATAATCATGTGTTTGATCATTATTAAATCAAGGGATTTTGAGGATAGTAATATGGTGATTCTGGTCCATCATATCAAGGGATTATGAGGCTAGGAAGACAGACATCAATCATCATATCGAGGTATTCTAAGGATATGAATAAATAGCTTATTCTGATCATCATATCAAGGGATTTACTGGTATGTAATGATAGAATTTATGGTAAGTATACAACTTTGGATACCTTTAGTCAAGGTTATTAACTAATTACTCTTAAGGATAAAAGGGTGTATTATTTTAATATATCTTGTAAGTCATTATTACTTTACCATCTATTTTTTTACTTGTTTTTAAAAGATTATTCTGTTGGGCATGTAATAGAAAGTTAGTCTTTGTATATATCATTATATGTTATTTTTTTAATTGGTGTAACTATGAATATGATAAAAACATACCTTGATATAATCTGATTAACAGTGATTTTGATTCTCTTATTATAATCATCAAAAAAATTATGAGTCTGATAATATTACTTTAAGAAGTGTTTTGTTTAGTTTTGTTTAAACTTTTTAAACTACAATTCCCCCTATAAGTAGAGCCATCTAAAATACTCTTACAATCCTACAGAATAAAATTACCAAAAATACATGATATTTATTATTCATAAATAATTTCATGTCCTCGTTATTTAATGAATTATTGAGGAGAATATTTTGATAAATAATGATTCATAATATTCCATACAAGTAGAAAGAAAACAATGAGTATCAGTAATAGTATGAAAGAATGTAAAATCTAAAATAATTCAAAGACAAAAACTTCCAAGAAGTTATTATGTTACTTTACTTTAAAACTATTATTTAAAAGATTACTCATGTTGTCTAAACCATTAAAAGTCATGAAGTTCCATACTTTGGAAAGTAATAATGATGTCCTAATGATACATCTGAAAGATTCAGCATCATGGAAGGTATTTGATTCATTATATTCAAATTTTTATTTCGATCCCATGAATATGTGTTTTGGATTAGATTATGATGGTTTTAACCATTTCAATAATTTAAGTATCATTTATAGAATATGACTATTTATCCTAACCCCTTACCACCTTCCACCTTGGATGTGTATAGAGAATACATATTTCATTATTTTTATGATTATTATTGGAAATTAGATTCATAGAAATAATAATGATATATACTTTTAGCATCTAATCACATAATTTAGAGAATTATGGAATAATTGAATGGAAACATTTGATACATCAATGAGAAAGCTATTTAAAATTCATTTTATTTTAATCTAAAAAATTAGTGACTTCATTGGTCCAGGGAACTTATCCGGTTAGAACACAGATATTGGTTTGGCTTGTTCAGTTTTTAATTTTGATTTTGAACCACCAATGATTACCTCATAGTATAAAATGGTACTTTATTTTTTATCATCAATTTATTAATGAATACCATAATTTTATGTTTAATAAGACAAAATTTAGTGATGAAATTGAATTATGATGATCTAAAAGGTATTATTTTGTTCAAAACATTTTGGAAAATTATTTAATGTAAAGCATTTTTAGAAAATTAGTCAGTTTAAAGAAGGTGTTGAATGGTTTGAATTGAAAAATCTAAAGTAATTACAACACAATATTGTAATAAAATGATTATATTTTCTAAAATTCATCATTGGGATTATAAATTTCTATGTAATAATCTTGACAAAATGCATATTGTAAAGAGTAACTATGAAAATGTGATTTTTATATTACTTAATGAGTAGGGTAAATTGAAGGATCGTCTTAATGCCCATAGGGACTTGAAAGTAATAAATATATAAGAATGGTTTTTTAGAAAATGATAATGGGAAGTATCATGTAACATTATTTTACAATGAAAAATCCTAGAAAGAAACAAATTCACTCAAACATTAAAGAATGTAAAAGTGCCAGATGGATATTAAATTTACATTTCAATCTTCACTAACTTAAAACATTGAAAGTTACACATTTTATGGTTGGTGAATAACATATTCCAATGGAGAAGTTGTTTCCCTTGGTATTTTGTAAAGTGTGCTGTGAAAAATTAACTACAAATATAGTTGAGTTTTACACCTTTCTCAGACAACTTATGGAATGAACCCTAAATCCCACTGATCTTGAAAAACTTTACGAAATAATTATAATGAAACCTTTTTCATTTGGAGATGTTATTCCCCCCTTCATTATCACATTTATGATTCATTGAGCTTTCTATTTGGTCAAGGATGTTAAAAATAGTGTATTAGTATATTTGTTATGGATATATCAATTTGGAAGTTACTATAACACCCCGAGGTTTTAAAAAACGAACATTTTGTTCAATAGTGTATTCGACACGCAACATCGAGCTTAAACAGCCCATAAAATATATGACTATCATAACCTAACTATTAAATTAGAGGATAAGAATAGTATTAAATAATTTATGAAATATATATATAAACTTCCTACTCAATATAAATTTATTTATTAATTCTTAGTAAATAATCAATCAATTTTTTGTAAGCAATTTTATTCATCAAAAATATTTTTTTCTTAAAACATGGTTTTTATTGCTATTTGTGGAAAAATATTATAATTGAATTTAATAAATTTTAAAAAAATTATTCTATAAAATTAAATTAAATTTTTAATTCATAATATCAAAATTAACTTCTGGTAAAAAAAATTATTTTTCATAAAGTATTGATTTTTTAGTTAATAGTGAAAAATAATGATATTTGTAAAAATGTCATTTATTTTCAATAATTAAGAAATATAAAAGTCCAATTATGTTTTAAATATTATTTAAAGTTATATAAATATTATTTATTTATATTTAATCCACTTAATTTCATTTTAATCATATTTATATTGGGTTTTAGTATAAACTTATTTTTGGGTTTATTAACTCGTTTTTACTTAAAAAAAAATTAATGTGCATAATGGTTCTATATTTAATTAATTAAAATAACCCCTAATGAGTAATTATTTCAATGAAATGTATAGATTATATATCTATAAATATTAATTTTAATTAATATAATTATTATCACTAGTCATAGATTTTATATAAAATCATCATTTTCTTGAAAATGACCTAAAAACTTGTATAAAATATATTTTATAGACATATTTTAACCTTAAAATGTATAATTATTGATAATTGTACATTTTAGATCCTTTATTAATGTTAAAAACTTGTGTAAACCTTTTTAGTTTCAAAAATTACAAGAGTGTCACTCACCTCACTTATAAAAGGTCACCCCCTCTTGTCTCCTCTTAACACCTTAAAATCCATTTTTATAAGCCAATACTTAACCAAATATATTATTTAATTCCATACCCATGATATATATCCCATGTTTTTATCATAAATTCATCCTAATAATCCTTTTAGTTCTTATCTAAGGAGTTTTTCTGAAGAGGGGGTATCGTGCTTAACTGAGCATCCTTATTTTATTTCTTTTTACACCTCCTTAAAATATTCATCAATTATGATGATATCATAACCCAAGTATATACCATATACTTATATTTTATTATTTTAATATAATAACCTAAATACATCTTCCCATCCATAAAATGGGAAATTAAATCATTATTCGAGTGCACGGTGGACTACCGCATCGTGATCATGTGTCATTCATTTTTCTTCATCACCTCTCATGGATTCTTATAATAATGGATTTAAATTATATATATGATATTTTTAACATGATTATATGTATTTAATTATGATTTAAAATATACCTTATTACTTTCAATTCCATGGGGGATAGGATAATGTCACTAATGTGTACGGTGGACTACCACCTACTAAAGCAATGTGATTTGTTTTTCACTAACATTTTACATAGAAAGTAATAAGGATAAATTTAATGAATATATGTGATATATATTAAATAATTATTAAATTATTTTCATATTTATTGTTATTATAATTTAATATATATATATATATATATATACCATTTAACTTTTACATTTCCATTCACTGAGAAACGATAACATCAATCGTGCATATGTTTGGACTACAACCTCTAAGAAGCGCTGCAATTCTTTTTACATAACCACATCACATAGAAGATATATACAAGTATATTTAGTAAAATAATTTTTTATTTATAATATTATGGTCATTATGTAAATATAAAACAATACTTACTTTCCTTCCATACTGATCATTGAAAAAATAGAATCGCTACTCTTACAAACGTATGAACTACCGTGTCCCTAATCATAATGTAGTTCAATTTTCATAACCATATTTCATGATTGGTTTTAAAATTAAAATTATTGAATAAAATTATTATTATTTCATGATTATTAATCTATATATGAATTAAAAATAAACTATTTTACCACATTCAACTTGACGAATCCATTTTGAAACATTGAAACGAACACCCTCAAAACACCCGATGTGGACTTAACTGATTAAGCATTTAAATATTTCATAAAAAGAAAATAAATTAAATTATTTAAGTAAAATATAATAAATCAGGAATATTTTATTAATAATTCAAAAAAATTATGCAATATTATTGTACATGAGTTAAAGGACATGCATGGAAAGTCTGAACTCAAGGTAAGAGATTTTTTCACAATTTTTATCATTTAGGCATATTATAATGTTATGCACCTAATTTATTTTATATAGTATATATACTACCCATTTTAAATTAAATATTATAAACCATTCATAAATTATTGTATTTTAATCATCAATTCAAATTACTTCATCCAAGGGGATTTGAATATAATGTCACCAAGTGGTAAAGAATTTCAAAACTCAATTTCTCTTCATTGGATTATATTACTTATTCATCGTCTTTAATACTCTAAGAGTATGTGTGTAATGAATTTTTATTATCATATATTATATTTAAACTTTATTTTTTTGTATTTACATTTGATAAAAATAATTAATTCATTGATTAATTCTCATATCAATGTTAAGATCATTTTAAGGGTTTCTCGTCTTTCTTTTACTTCTTTGAGACATATGCCATATTCAATACTTATTTTTATTATGTGGTGTATAAAATTCCCATGATTATATTTTATTATTATTTTAATTAAATTTATTGGTAATTACGAATCCATATTAGGTTATCTATTTCATGAGGTTTCGATCTAGATATTACTAAATTGAAAAAGGACTTCGTCTCAATTTCCTTTTATTGAGGCATATTTTGATGTTATAAACCTTTATTCTTTTATGATGTATATATACAGACCCTTTTACATGTTATATCATGAATTTATCTATTCACATGATATTTAATGTTTTTCTTAATTTTATCCTTTTATAGGGCTTATAATTAAACAGTTATCAAAGTGTAAAATGATTTATGTTATGATCTCTATTCATTCAGGATTGTTTATATTAAAGGTTCCTTTGGAGGAAATCATATATTCATGTTTTCTTGAACCACATATATTTATTATCCACTAGTTATGAATAAGGTTAACATGTTTTATTTCTATTTCCTCCCTTATTAAACAAACAAGCATCAAGAAAGTCATTTGTAAGTGATATTGATATTGTATTTTCTTTTAGATCAATTAACTTTCTATTCCATATCCATGTTTTCTTAAATGATTTCAAAATTACTATTTTATAAATATAATGTTTTTGTAAATAAATTTTAAATTATCTTTTACCTTCTTTTAAAAGGTTTTAAAAGGAAATTTCTTAATTTTTTCCAATTGAGTTAGTTTTGAATCACATTATAAAATGTTTGAAAGGAATGTTTATTTTTAATATTTACATCATGAATAGATTTTCCCACCATCAAGACCATTATTTTTTTAAAATATTCATTTTTAAGTTTCAAATTTTATTATCAATGAAAAATATTTTCACAATATTTTGTTAATTTTTATATTTTAAAAGTGATTTTCTAAATGAAAAGGTTATTTTCCTTAAGAATGTTTTAAATTACCTTTAAATGGTATTTATATTCATAACATAAAAGAACTTTTATGTCACTTACACTCCACTGGTTATATTTGGTATTGATGCCTTCCTTATTCTTTTTCTAGATGGATTATGAGATTGTTATGGAACCCATTTCTTTGCCATGGGTTAATTGGGATATGAAAGAACATTTCTTATTGTTATTATTAAAAATTGAAGGATTATAAATATTTTATTCATGAAAGTTACTTAAATATCATTGATGATGATGATGGTTGTGCCCAGATATAACTGAGTTCTCTTGATATAGCTTATATTATGGGTGCACCCAAAAAGTGCTAAGTGGTCCCAATATATCTTAAATGATGGGTGAACCCAGATAGTGCTCCAATTAATTGGGTAATGTTCCTTGTATTAACATATAGTAATGATGGAGTTAATGGTGGGTTCATCGTATATATATACCTAGGATCTAGTTATCTTTGAAATAGGTTTAAAACTGGTTATGAAGATGATGTTCCAAGATACCAACACATTTTAATTATTATTTTTATGGGTTATTCCTTTGATAAATATTGATATCAAATGGATCATGACTACTAATTTTGATGACTATTTCCTTTTTTAAATCCTTATTCCATATTTTCATGTTTGATGATCAAAGTATTGATGGATATAAATATTCTTATATTATGATCATGTACTTTGAACATGTCATTATACCCTTATGTACTTATTATACTCACTAATGAAATTTAATTATTACTGCTTATTTTTACCCTTACTGAGCATTTGAGATAACCATTCTTATGTTTTCTTTTCCCTAGGTTATGAAGAATGATGTAAACTGATTTGTGTCTATAAATTTTTTTTACATGATGAATTTCCTCGGACATGTTGAAAACTTAATATAAAATATGAAAAGTTATGTATAGTGGGAAAGATACTCTCTTGAAGTCATGGGTTTATTTTATGTAAAAGATTTTCTGAATTCTATATAACTCTAATCCTAAAATTACATTGGGTATATATGTGATCTATAATTCCTGTTTATGTTGTCTGTTTTCGATACCAAAAATTGGCTCACATTCATTGGTATTAAATCCATAAATATAAATTGTATATTTTAACACTGGATATGGGAGTGCGTATTTGGGGCTATTATAGTTGTTATTGGATGAGGGTTCAGAAAACTTTAGAGATCATAAGGTTTTCATGTGAGGTTATCTTAAGAGTTATAGATTCTATCATGGGTTAACAAGTTTAAGGTTATTCATAAGTTTAAAGTTTTAGACACCCCATTTGAGTTTTTATGTAATAAAATTTTGAGGTGATTAATGATATTTTGGGAGATGTTTTATTAGGTTGGGGTATATGTAACCCCTAGGTTTAACATGAAGTGTTATTTAAGGAGATATTATATTTTACACACCTTTAAGGAATTTTTAACCTTTAGGTTTTATATGATATTTTATTATTATGTTTATTTTTAAGGATGTTCATCATATTTCTGGGAATTTTATATGGATATAATTTTAGGAAAAAGGACAACCCAAAGGTCGGGTGACGACCCATTACATCTGCAAAGGTAGTGTGGCTAGAACCCATAACCAAAGAGAAATAATGGTGCAGTGTGTACCACTGGCCTATGTGATTTAATAATTAGTATAACATCATTTTTTCACTTAAAAATTTTAAAAGATAATGATTAAGTTGATTTTTAGAAAATATGTTTTATCATGTTAATAACTATGGGATTGAATAGTGATTGTATGACTAAGTGATTAATGTTATTTCAAAATAATAAAACCATATTTTTTGTCTTAAAATATGAAAGGTGTTATATAACCTTTGTGGTTAAAACACTCTTTAATGTTGAGGTTATTTGGGATGTTGGTTTATTTATTTATATAATGATTTATTTTGAACTTTGGATATTATTATTGATATTTGAATATTAATGTATTATTTATTCATATGAAAGTTTATTAATTTTTGAAAAATTGTTTCTTTATGCTAACCATTTTGGTTTTGGTAAATGCATAAAGATAAGAAGAATATCTAGTTATCCTTTTGGGATTATGTGATCCATTGGAAGTTTATTATAGTGCTTTAGGAATGAAAAATTCATCTTGAATACTCATTATTTGTAGCCAAATATGATATTGTGGTAAAAAATGATTAAAGGATGAAATTATACTTATCAAGTAAGTATATTTACTATGTTATTAGTCTATATAGTAAAATAATCCCTCAAATACTTGAAAATGATCTTGAAATATAAATGTTATCTGATTACCTTCATATAGGATGAATCAATGGTATTTTAACTCATCATATGTTTTTGGTTTTGAGATCCTTAAATTTCCCTCGATCATTCACATTCATGGGATCAATGATCTCAAATACTCTCTATAATTATTTATGTTTTTATTCTATGTATATATCTTCACTTTCCACCAATGTTCTATTATTTTAAAATTTAGTATGTGTTATTCCATATTACTTTCATACTTCATTTTCTATTTTATCAAGATAAATTTTTATTAACCCTTTTTAGGATGTGAAACTTCAAGAAATTTATTCTAAAATATACAAACCTATGATTTCTGAGATAAATTTAGAATTTTGAGGATTAAATTTATTAAAATTTATCGTATTTTTAACCCTAACAATTTAAAATAATAACATTATGTTTGATAGCATATTCGACACCCAACGCTGAGCTTAAACGACCTATGAAATATATGATCATTGTTACCTCGCTATTAAATTGGTCAGTATGAATATCATTAACAAATTTATGAAATATATATCCAAATTTTCTACTCAATATAAATTTATTGATAAATTATTATTAAATAATTAATCAATTTTAGGTAATGTAATTTTATTCATCGAAAATATGTTTTCTTCAAAAATGGTTTTTTTTATTTTTTTGTGAGAAAATATTGAAATTAATTTCAAGAAATTTAAGAAAATATATTTGATAAAAGAAACATAATTTTTGAATTCATAATATCACAATTAACATAGGGTTAAATTTTGGGATTTTTTTGGAAAATATTTATTTTTTAGTGAATATTGAAAAATATCAATTTTTGTAAAAATGTCATTTATTTTCAATAAATTATGTATTTTAAAAGTCTAATTATGTTTTGAATTTGATTTAAATTATTTTAAGTGTTATTTAGTTATATTTATTTAATTTAATTACATTTTAATCATCTTTATATTTTATTTTATTATAAGTTTATTTTTGGGTTTAAAAACATGTTTTCTCTTAAAACTATTTTAAAGTGCATAAAGTTTCTCCATTTTAATTAATTAAAATAAACCTAATGAGTAATTATTTAATTTAAATTTATAAACTATATATCTTTAAATATTAACATAATTTAATATAATCATTATCTCTTGTAATATAGTTTATATAAAATCATCTTTCTCATGAAAAATAAACTTCTTAAAAAAATGTTTTCATCGCATATGTGGGTTTTATTTCAAATTAAATTCTGCCACTTCTGCGATTTTAATTTCTTAAAATTGATTAAATATTTTTAATAATAATAATTTATATTTTATAATAATTTCAACTTAATTTTTTATCATAATGAATAGTGAAAATAGTAAAAATATTTTTCCGCAATTAAGGTGAAAACAGGTTTATCGGGGGTTAAACATAAAATATAAGGTTTAAATGGCCTGAAAAGTTGTATAAAATCTATTTTATGGCCATATTTATACCTTATAATATATTATTACTGATAATGGTCCATTACTTATCCTTTTTCCATGTGAAATACATGATTAGACCTTTTTATTTTCAAAAATTACAGGCATGCCGCTCACCTCACTTATAAAAGTTTTCTCCCTCTTTACTCCTCTTAACACCTTAAAACCCATTTTTATTATCCAATACCTTTTCAAATACCTTAATTAATTCCTTACCCATTACCTATATCCATTTTTTTGATTATAAATTCGTCCTAAGGGTCCTTTTGGTGCTTACCTAAGGTTATTGTCTCAAGAAGAGGTATTGTGCTGAACCAAGTGTCCTTATTTATTTCTTCTTAAAATTCATTAAAACATTATTAAATTATGGTCATATAATAAAAATAGTATATTACATATACTGATATTTTATAATATTAATTTCATAACCTAAATACATATTCTTTTTCATTAAATGGGAAATTAAATCATCATTTGTGTGTACGACGGACTACCGCCTCATGAACTAATATCATTTGTTTTCCATTATTACCTTTCATGTATTGTTATAATGATGGATTTAAAGTATATATAAAATATTTTTAACAAAATTATTCTTATATAATTATTATATCATATATACCTTCTTAATTTACATTCCATGGTGGGTATTATAACGTCACTCATGTATATGGAGGACTACTACCTCGTAAAGCGATGTGATTCATTTTTCACCAATGCTTTACATAGAAGGTAATACGGATAATTTTAATGAATATTTATGATATATATGAAATAATTATTATATTAATGAAATATTTATAATTACTAAAATATAATATATATATCAGTGACTTTTTTAATTTTCATTCACTGAGAAATTATAACATCACTCATGTGTACGTGTGGACTACCACCTATATGAAGTGATGTGATGATTTTTACATTACCACATCACATGTATTATATATATTTGAGTATATTTAATTTAATAATATTTTATTTTTTATATTATTCCCATTATCTAAAGATAAAGAATACTTACCTTCTTTCCATAATGATCGTTGAAAAATAGAAATGTTAGTCATGCGTACATAAAACCTGCCATCTCCACGATCGTAACTTGGTTCATTTTTCATAATAATATTTCATGGTTGGCTCTAAAAGTATAATTTATTGATAAAAAATATAATTATTTCATGATTATTATTCTTGAGATTATTTAATAATGGACTTTTTTCCACAATAAATACACCAAAGATATTTTAAAATAATGAAATGAACATCCTCAAAAAACCTAACGTGGTCTTAGCTAATTAAGTATTAAAATATTTCAGTACCAAAAAAATTAAATCAAAATATTTAATTATATGATATTAAACATGTAAAATTTTCTTAATAAATTAAATAATTTATGTAATCTTATTATATAAGTTATAAAGGACACGCATTGAAATTATGGACAAGAAGTAAGGGATTTTGTCTCAAATTCATTTTAATGAAGCATATAGTGATGTTACGCACCTAATTTATTTTATATTGTGTATATAATGAAAATTTCACATTTAATATCATGATTAATTAAAAAATAATGTTATTTTAATCTTAAATTTGAATTACTTAATCCTATAAGATTTTACTAAAAAGTTACCAAGTTACAGAGATTTTCATGACTCAATTTCTTTTCAGTGGGTTATATTAATTATTAATTTTATTTGATATTATAAGATTATGTGTCTAATTAATTTTTAATATATTATGTTTTATTTAAAATTTATTTATTTTTATTTCCATTTGATACACATAATCGGTTTATTGATTAATTCTCACTACAACGTTATGATCATTGTTATTGGTTTCAACTATCACTTTTACTTCTATGAGATATATGTCATATTCATCCATTATTTTTATTGAGTGGTGTATATAATAATTATGAATTTATTTTATGATTCAGTTAATGAAAAAATTTTTGATTTAAAAATCCATATGAGGTTTTCTATTTCATGAGTTTTTTATCCAGATATTACCAATGTAGTAAGGGACTTCATCTCAATTTTCTTTTGTTGAGGCATTTTTCTATGTTATGAACCTATATTATTTTATGAGGTATATATACAGAACCTTTGAAATGATATATCATGATTTTATTTATGATAATTAAAACTAACCTTTTGTTTAATTTTATTCTATCATGGTTCTTTTTATTGAATGATTACCAAAGTGGCAAAGGCTTTATGTCACAGTCTCCTTTATTTTAGTATTGTTTGTGTTAAAGGTTCATTTAGAGAAAATAATATGCTATTGTTTTATTGAACTAAATCAATTTATTATACACTATTTTTGAATTTATTTAAAATTTTTTATTTCCATTTCCTCCCTTATTGAATAAACAAACATCAAGAAATTTTTTTGTAAGTGACATTGATCTTGTATTTTCTTTCAGATCATCTATCTTTCTCTTACATATCTATGTTTTCTAAAAAATATCAAAATTTTTCTTTTAAAAGAAATAAACATTTTCCTAAATCTATTTTAAATTATTTTTTACCTTATTTTAAAAGGTTTTTTAAGAAAATTTCTTAATGTTATCTAAATGGGTAACTTTTAACTTAATTAAGAAAATGTTTGAAAATAATTTTTATTTTTAAAATTAACATCATGAATGGATTTTCCCACAATCATGATCATTTTTATAAAGATTAATTTTTAAGTTTCAAAGAATGAAAATTATTTTCACAATATTTTGTGAATTTTTTATTTTAAAATTTATTTTCAAAATAAAAAGGTTATTTTTTTCAAAAATGTTTTTAATGGCCTTTTAATGGTATTTTAATTCATCAAAATAAAAAAACCATGATGTTACATACACTCCATAGGGGATATTTTTTATTGATACCATCCTTATTATTTCTCTATGTAGATTATGTGACTATCATGGAACCCATTTCTTTTTCACAAGTTAGTCGAGTGATGAAAGATTATTGATTATTGTTATGATTGAAAAGTGAATTATTATAGATGTTTTATTAAAGAATATTAATTTGAAATTATTGATGATTATTGATGATTATTTTTTTCCAAAATAACCCTGGGTGATCTTGATATAGCATATATAATGGTTGTGCATGGACATCATCACGTGAGCCTGATATAACTTATATTATGGTTGTATCTAGATAGCACTCTAATGTATTGGGTGATATTCCTGATCTTAATAGAAAAAAAGGAGGGAGTTACAGGGGGTTAATCCTATATATTTAACTGGTCTCTAGTTATATCTGTCATGGGTTTAAAATAGGTTATGAAGATGATGTTCTAAGATACCAACAAATTTTCATTATTCTTGTTATAAGTTATAAATGTTTCCTTTGATCAAGATTGATATTACATGTATCATGATTACGGATTTTGATGTATCTTGCCTTTTTTAAAGACTTATTATGTGTTTTCATGTTTGATTATCTAGTTATTTATGAATATGAATATTCTTATTTTATGATCATGTAATTTTATTATGTCATCATACCCTTATTCTCTTCCTATGATCACTAATGGCATTCAATTGTTAATGCTTATGTTTACTCTTACTGAGAATTTCATCACACCCTTATTATGTTTCCTTTTCCCCAGGTTATGAATAATGATGTTAAATTATTTGTGTCTAGAAAGGTTTATAACATGATGAAGTTTTTGGGAGATTTTGAAGATTTAATATGCAATATCAAAAGTAAGGTATAGTAGGAAATATACTCTATTGAAGTCATAGGTATTTTTTATGTAATAGTTTTTCTTAATTATATAAAACTATAAACCTAAAAGGTAATTTGGTATGTAATTGATCCAATATTCCATGTTATGTTTTAATTTTTGGATTCCTAAAATTGGGTCACATTCATCAGTACAAAATCTAGAAATGTAAATTATATATTTTCAGCACCAGATTCAGGAGTAAAATTTTTGGGATATTATAGTTACATTAATAATATTTTTATTTTTATTTTTATTAATTAATTCAATATTATCAAATCAGTTTGTAAAAAAATTAGTATGTTTACTATATTTCATTAATCAAGTTATTTAGAAATTAAAAGTTATTTTTGAGAAATAATGCTCAATTAGATGCTTTATTGTTGAACGTTATATAGTTGAAGAGTGTTTGGACTTCTGTTCTATATATTTGAATGGAATTGAGATGTGATTCATTCATTTTATATGTTATTATGAATTCTCCAATAATTCTTATCTAGAAAAATAGTCATCATTTTTTCTGATGGTTGGCTGACTAGTCTAAAAGGCTCAAATTTTACATTGACTGAATTAATGTAACTACATCCACATAGACATTCACTACAAAATATCCATATTTCATATCAATTCATTGAATAATTGATATTGTTAACAAAGATATTATTAGTGGTATAGCTTGATATGATATGAAATTTTATAAAAAATTATTACTAAATAGATTATTGAATGGCTCATCTATCGTGAAATTCTATACTCATATACCTATTATAAATGAGATATTATTTATTTCATGTAAAATTTAATAGCTTATATCATTATATTTAGATCATTAATGTTGATAATTGAGTTGATATGTCAAATTATTTGATGTTTTTTTCCAATACCCTTTAAGGGAAGCCAATGGATTCAATGCCTACAATATTAATGGCTTCAAGTTTAATAAAATTGATCATGAAAAATGATTGAAAACTCAAAATTGAGGTGTATTTAAATTTATATAGGATGAATATTATGTAAATATAGTCTATGATATCAAATTAAACTATCGTGGTTACTTTTTAACTATCTTATTCAAATTTAATTGGGTCGACATTCTCATGGTTATAATGAATTATTCATTAAATTTTACTTATATCAACTTTTCTTACTAGATGAATATCGATGATTATGTTGAGAATGATTCATTTGTAAAGGCTTCACTTGTTAAGATGGTTTATTATATGGTTAATGAAGTAAATGAAGGGGGGAGTGTTTTTGTACACTTAAAGTATTGGGACTTGTATGATATGGGTAATGAAACACAATTTGTATTTTATGATTAAACCCAACCAAAAAAATATTCAAAAAAATTTCCCTAAAAATATTAAAATAATAAAACATGAAAGGGAGAGTGAAAATTTTGGAATAATCTTATAAATGGAGCTTGATAATAGTGAGAATAGTTAAGATAAAGATAATTGAATGTATAAATTAGAAGTGTAACCCTATCACAATTTCATATTTCTAAGATTTTTATTATTTTTAATGTATAAATTATTTACTTGTGATATTATTTATATATTATATATTATTTTTAATGTAAAACTATTGAGGATAAAACATATTGTATATTAACACATCGTTTACTAGGTTATTCTTCTTTGTGTACATATAAATGATTTTATTTTATATTTTTAAAAAATTTATAATTCTCTTACTTTTGTATTATTTTCTATACATTGATTATATTCTAATCCATTTTAGATGATGAAATTACAAGAATAAAAAAATTAGAGACCCTATTATAACTTCATATCAGATCACACTACCTATACCATGACATATAGTGGACCTGAGTGATTCTATTATACTAGATACCACTATATTAGTGGTTATTAATGAAAAATCCATATCCCTAGCTGATGTTATTAGTTCTGAAATTATTATTACCTAGAATCCTATTTATATCATATAATATTATTGGGTGATTCATAGAGTACAACACACATATGTAAAAAAATTTCTGAAATTAATTCTATAGGCATATTTTATTTTATGGTCATAATATATCATATATTTGTTGATAGATAATATCATTTTTTTTATGATATTTTTGTGTTTTGATACTATATATATAATGTCTTATTACTCTTGGAACTATAATGACTCTTATTTTTCATATGAGCATTAATAATTTAATGTTCAAAATTACCTACACATCAATTATCATTAATAATTCATGGGAGAGTTTATGGCCATAGTTTATATAGGTTGTAACTGAAGGCATTACTCATACATTTATGAAATGTAAGAGTAAATTCTTTACTCGGATGCATGGATTTAGGGTCATCCCTATGGTCTATATAAATGAGTTCATGCCCAAAACAATTAGGGTGAGATCCTTGACTATCCTCTAGATGAATCTCTCCCTTCCCAAATTTTTCAAACTTCATCCTTATTTTCTTTTGAGATACTAGAATATAATGTTGGTTAAATAATCCCACCCAAAGTGTTTGGTTTATTTAGTGTAATTTATAGATAAACCTTAGAGGAAATAATCATTTTATTATTTCTTATTGATCGTCATCAAACACAGAATAAAGGCCACAACAATATCATTTTGATAGTGAAAGTTATGAAAATTATTCATTTTATTTTTCATATGATTTCAGTTTTGATAGAATAAAGATCTCATTTTACAGTTTCTTTATCACTTTCACTACTTGTATTAATGAATAATTTATGTTTAGAAAAATTTTAGTGGTATTAGATCCTTTCCATGTATTTTGATTTATGAAATCCTTTTTGAAATAATGTTTTTTGTGATAATGATACATATAATATTACTATTACAAAATAAAGGTTAGTAAAAACCCTCAGTTTTGTATAGGTTATAGAATATGATATCGGTATATCATATCTTACGATTTCACTTTCCTAGGTATAAAAAATAAAGTATCATATTTCTTATAAAATATCTCTTTGAATCATAGAATATGATTACTTTTCCTATTTAATGATTAGATGATCATATGTAAAGTACAACTGATATCTAATAAATCATAGAGTTATCAATCATATCCAACAATTATTCTAATATTATTAAACAGAATTCATCAAGAAATTTTATTTATTTATTTTCAATTATGATTTGTATTTTATTATTTATAATTTTTTTATAAATAGTTATAAAAGGTATTTTGGGGATATTTGTTAATTTATAAAGTGTTTATAAATTAATTAATTATAAAGAGTTTATAATTTATCAATTAAAAGTTTTTGAAACATTTATAAATAAATATTTCTTAATATAAATATTTAATTTAAGTGCATGTAGGTTTGGGTTGGTTTTATTTTTTTCCAACAAGTCTTTGTGTCAATGAGCATATAAATATTTATTTTTTGGTGAATATGGGTGATGGAGGAAGAATCCATCCCAAGGAGATGAAGATGCTACCCATGTAATTGGGTAGATCAGAATGATTTTTTCACTCTTTGAGTATTCCTTGCATAAAATTATTATAGAGGTAGTTTTTATATGGATAATTGATAAGTGACTGAGGAACTACCTACAATATATTATAACTGAAGTAATAGCTAGTCAAATTATTGAAATAGTTTAAATAACTAAGATTTAAAAGGAGTTAAAGAAGGAAGAAGTTAATGAAAACATACTTAAGTTATCTAGAATAAAAGATATTTTACATTTTTTTAACCTAACTTAGATGGAGGATAGAATGAAAGAGTTTAAATTTAAATTAAAGTGGTAGTGAATTTAATAGAATACTCTAAATTGAGTATACATGATACTAAGTAGCTTGGAAATATGATAAAAAGGGTTAGGATTATTCTGATAATTCCCAAGCATATTTGAAGTTGTTATAAAGTGACTCTGAGATATTTGGGAAGGGATTATGTGATTTGAAGTGACTCTGATATTATATGAATAATTCTAAAATTATAAAATTGTAAATAAAAATTAGTTAAGTCCAAAAAGTGTTAGAGTCATCAGAATCAAGAATAATAGTCATTTAAAATGATCATAAGAGTCATATAGGCTCAACTTAATAGTTATTTCTAGATTAAAGCTATAGATTTTAGAAAAGAGGGAATATATGAGTCATTTTGACCTATTTATAAATTATCTGAATCTTTATAAGAGTCAATCAAGATCTATGTAATAGTCATTAGATACTCAAATCATTAAATCTATATTTTCATAAGAGTTAATCTAGAATTCATAAAAATATTTGTATCCATATAAGGAACATTTCAACTATGTTAGGATCAATTCTTTGATAATATCTTTATAATTCTAGGGAATGAAAATCAAATAATTCTATAATTTAATGTTCTAAAGAAAAATAAATCAGATGATGCTTATGATGTTCTTTCAAGAACCAAACATCATGATGTTATATAAAGACATGATTCAAGATTGTTTTGAGGAATATTAAATGTGAAGAAGATGAGAGGAGATCACCATTCTATTTAATTCAATGATTTTCAAATGAGAATATTTGTAAATAAATTTTTCTTATCATAACCTGACCCAATCTAAGGCTCGAGTCGTGACTACCCTAAGCTCGCCTCCATAGGCCAGGGGGTAGAGGCAAGCACTGAAGGCACAACTAAAATCTCGGGTTACTTTTCCTAAAACCTATACACACGCACACAACCCACTAAATGAAAAATTTCATAGGGAAAGTAGAAAAGGTAAAAACTATTATAAAGTAAAATGAACATGAATGAACCTTTATATGGTACAAGAGTATGGTAGTGTCAATTGAAAAGTAAAGTGGGAAACACACAAACAAACCATAAGCCTATCCCAAAATAAATGAAACTGAAAGAGAATAACAACTGAGAGAGACCCTATCCTGAATCCCAATTCCAACCACTGTATGCGGTCCACGCATCCTGTATCCCTAAGCTCCTCTAATATCACGATCAACTTGTGCATTGTCTACAAAAGACATGAAACATTTTAGGAAAATCTTAACTAGGGATGATCGTATATATACCTAGTAGGATTCCATGAAAATGTAAAGGGGGGCAATAATCGATACACTAAAAAGGAAATCAGTAGAGAAAACAAGGTGCGGTAAAATTGAATGGAAAGAGTATAGCTCAACCCAACAAGAGAGTGAAAGCAGACTCATCCAAACATAAGGAGCTATAAATGGAGAGGAGATAAACTCCTCATTGAGTCTTCGCTGCCTATAGCCATAGAGTAGACTCATCCAACCATGAGAATCTAGACACAGAAAGGACGTGGCATACCTCATGCATCTTCACCTCTCCTGGAAAGAGAGTACCAAGACCCAAGGAGTGGGTACTATAAGAGGATAGATATATCTATATTATCAATAAAAAGAAACTAAAATGAAAGGGTAAGGGGATCTCCTTCTCATATATCAGCCTAATAAAGTTAGTAGGAAAACGTTCCAAGGTAAAGTCATTTGTGATGCCTAGCATCTCATGCATCTGCCCAGGAGTCACAAATTAAAGGGGCTCAAATCACCACACCTCGATATTATCTGCTTTGTGTGGCACAGACTCACCTTCATGGTATTAGGTTGCATCACAAGAATGCATCTAGATGGGGAAATCGTGCCTCTTTCTCAAGAGTCCTTAGGTGAAGTTGATCCATGCCTTTCCACTATACCGCACAGTTGAGGGTCTTCTTTGGTAGTCACTGAGGAATGCCACTGCCTAGTCCTACTAGAGGGTACCTCTTAGGACAGTCATTGGGGAATTCCACTTCTCAGACACTATTAAAGGGTAAGCCTGGTGAGTTTTCAGGGGACACCATTGCCCAGCCCTACTGGAGGGTCATGTTTGGAAGTTCATAGAGGACTACACTGCCCAGACCAGCTAGTGGGTCAGCCCAAAAAATTAAAGAACTCCACTACCCAGATCATAATAGAGGGTAACTCAAAATAATAAGGGACTACACTACCTATCCCAACTGGTGGATCATCCCAGAATCATTGAGGACTACACTACCCAGCCCAACTAGAGGGTCAGCCCATAACTACTCCTGCAAAAGTTGTCTGATCACTACCATCATCAGGTGACGTCTCTACCTGTGCTAACCTGGAACATTTATTTTGTATCTGTAAATTCACTTTTGAGGGGACCATCACATTCTACGTGGAAAAACACTTAGGATAAGCACCTCAGCCAAACATTTTTTTTTCATTTTCTAAAAAAGCCGGTTTGAGGCTAACTGGAAACCGAACAAGAAGGTAGAAATCACGTTGCCGCGCGAAACCTGAGAAGTCCAATCCAAAATACAAAATTCAAAATTATCAAAACACACAAATCGAGAGAAGTCATTTCCACGCCTCGGGCCACGCAACGCCGAACGTCCCGTGACCCCTCGGGACGCACAAACGCCACGAGCCGGGAACCCACCATCACGCGCCTCCATCTTCACATCAACAGGTCAGAAAATTTGTCAACGAGGCCACCAGAAACATCATCACAGGAGGAAGAACCACTCCCAAAATCCACATCATTAGCAACGATCTTCAATGGGGCACGCAACACCAAAACTCCCCCAAAGAGGAGACATAGCTCCATTCAAACCGTCCATGGAATCGCCGCCACCAAAATCATCACCACACCAAAGAAATCATAACTCATAGAAAACTCAGAACAACGGCATATTCAAACATCACCTCGCTAGTAAATGAGATGAGAGAAACCAAAATGGGACTGGTCAAGAGAGAGTCCCCAGAATCAAAAAGGGAAATATCAAAAACAAACCATACCGCACAGAAGCACCACCACTAACAGAGCCACGCCTCCCAAATCCTATGTGAAGCTATCATCTCTAACCAAAGAAAGATCCCGACGCCACCATCCGCAACCACTAGAGACCGCTCACCCTCCAAGCACCCAGGCCTAAGGACGAAGGAGCGAACCCAAGCCGCTAGGCCGAGATCCCAAGCGTAGATTCAACACTGCGTCAAGAAATGGACACCAGTGCACTAGAACGAGCCATCAGTTCCGCAGCAGCAGATAACCACCACCTCGAACCGCCGAGACTGAGAGAAGAGGAAGATAGATCTGGGGAGGGGAAGGCAGTGCGAGAGAAACCCTAGCAGAGCGGCGCTGTGCCCCTTACGGGCTCATCATCCCTAGGATAAGCACCTCACATTCCCAAATACGAGTCCAAATGAAGGAGATATGGGGGGTTTAAAGATCACTCGAAATATCCCAAGAAGAACACAACATGTAATGGGACCCCACGGTGTGTGGTCCTTCTCCATTACCTGGTTGTGCCTCTGAATGGTACATAGGACTCATCCCATGTAGTAGAAAAAACTGTTTAGGTGGACTACATGTCGTTTCCTAGCTATCTAGGACTGAGGATGTGTTTACTTATTGTGTCTGTGTACTCAAACCCTGTGTTTGTGTACTCTGGTATGTGGTGGGTTAGTCCACATGGGATACTTCCCATATTGGAAACCTATTTAGTCTGTACGTGGAATGTGTATATCCATGTGATCCTTCACATAGCTTTTCACATGGAAATGGTAATACGTGGTGTGTCAAGGGGAGTACACTCTATGTCATCCTTATCTTCCCCAAAAACCTAACGTCGCCACTGAGGGAGGCTACATGCTATGTGTTCTTAATTATACATAGCATGTAGTTAGTATTCTCAATAAACTCAAGGTATTATTTGATTCTAGCCACTACTTCCAAATATGCACCAACCATGGACAAGGTTGCTGGATTTCACTCTAAAATCCCTACGTCTTGCTGAAGAACGCAGAATCTGATCATCATTCATCACGAATCAGCCTTGTTTGGAAATGAGGATTTGAGTGAATCTTTTGCATGCCACCACGGATTTAATCCTTTTCGGATTATCATGAAACCTTTGGATTCTTCATCCTTTCATTGTGTTGTTTCCTAATTTTTTCCTTGCTAATGATTTTTTTATCATTTGGAAAGTCATCATAAATATGGGCATCCAATCAAGCATGGGTCACCCAACAATTGTTGAATCGAGATCTATAGGGATTACATAGTGAGGAAGGTGAAGAAAAGTGAGGGAAAGTAATCATAAACACAGGTTTATATCATTGTCCAAGCGTTCTTGGACAATGATCAAGAACGGGCATCCAGATTAGATGAACAATTAATAAACAGCATGTTTTTAGCTATTTGGATCAGACAAGGGGGCGCAGATTGAGAAATAAAGTTTCAACATGCTCAAAAATTTAATACACGGTGTAAAAACACCAAAGACAAGTATTACCTCTATTTTTATCAACCACTGGTGAATATTTCAATCGCTAATGGGTTCCAGAGGTGCCACTGCGTTTTCTGTGCTTCTATCAGCCTTGAATCAGAGGTTCGTCGTCTTTTCTTCATTCACCAATGGAGAGGAGAAGAAGGGAGAAATTGATGCCAAACTAAGGGTTATGGAAACCCTATAAAATATCTACTATAATATATTTATATATTCTCACTTAATTAATCTTGAATTTAATCAATTAAATAAATTAATTATTTGACCAACTGAACGCACCACCAATGAGTGAGGGGTCGGGACACCCCTTTCCGAATCATTTTATGTCATGTCTAGGAAAAATACTGCATTCTAGACCCAACTATAGTCTTGTATTTCTGATTTGATCACCAGTTTAAGAGTTATCCTGGTTTATTTAATTAACCATGCAGGTAATATAAAATATATTTAATATTTTTATAAAAATAATTCTAGGAACACTGGGCCTTGGAATTTCATGTCATCTCAGCATTTGGATTTTAAAAAAATAGAAATATTTCAAATTCTTACAAGGTAAAAATAGGGTCTCTACATAATTTCCTCCTTCAATATTTTCTTCTTCTAAAATAATAACTAAACAAACAACTCAAGATACTGAGCCTGCATCTGGATCTCCCACTCTTAGGTACTCTCTTACATGTTTTTGTGCTGCCATATCACTCAAACCAAAGGGATGTCTCATCCTTGAAAGGTTTTCTCCTATTGTTCCTCGATTTACACCAAGTTCTCTACAAAGTTGGATCCATCCTCATTGTTCATATTTCCCCATTCAATAATGTGTGTGGGATTATGAATGTATCTCCTCATTTGTGACACATCGAAAACATCGTGCACTCACTCTATCTGTGGGGGTAAGGTGAGGTGGTAGGCAACCTCACCGACCCTCTGCATGATCTCAAACAGCCTGATAAAACTTAGGTATAGGTTGCCTCACTGACCGAACCTCCACATTCCACATCATGGGGAGACCCTAAAGAATACGTGGTCCTCCTAATCGAACTCCAAGGGCCTATGATGATAGTCTGTGAAGGAATTATGTCTTCTCTGGGCCATCTTCATTCGTTCCCAGGTGACCTGTACT
The DNA here is from genome assembly GCA_963277665.1 of Viscum album. Classification (NCBI taxonomy): domain Eukaryota; kingdom Viridiplantae; phylum Streptophyta; class Magnoliopsida; order Santalales; family Viscaceae; genus Viscum; species Viscum album. Next base: position 761,052,293 of record OY728126.1, on the reverse strand, counting down.
TTTTCTATGGTTGCCTGCACTAACTTTGGGCCAATAATAAAGGACTATCCAATCTCCTTCCAACATAAGGGTGACCTGCAGGGTCTCCCATACAAGGCCTCAAAAGGTTCCAGGCCAATGGTGGAGTGGTAGTTGTTGTTGTATGTGAACTCCACCAAGGGAAGCTGATCCTCCCAGCTCTAGTCAAAGTCCAACACACAGGCTCTCAATATATACTCTATCACTTGGATAGTGTGCTTGATATTACCATAATTATGAGGATGAAAGGCTATACTCATCCATAGTTGGGTTCTGAATGTCTCTTGCAGGCCTCTCTACAATCATGACACAAACCGCATGTCACAATTAGAGACAATCATCAAGGGTACCCCATGAAGGTGGATGATCTCTCATATATATAACTTCCCCAAACTCCCTATTGAACTATGCTCCCTCATGGAAAGGAAGTGATCCAAATTTTTTAGTCAGTCTACTATCACCCAGATGGTGTTATAGCCCTTCGTTGTGTGTAGAATCCATGTGAAAAAAAATCCATAGATATTATGTTACATTTCCACTCTGGAATATCAAGAGGCTACAAAAAACCCACCGGAACCTAATGCTCGGCCTTCACCTGCTAATATTTAAGGCATCATGAGATGAAATCAAATATGCTTCATCTTGTGCCAAACCACCAAAATTGTCGCTGAAGGTCCCTGTACATCTTCCCCTTGTCGAGATGTACAGCTAAGGGAGAATTGTGGAACTCCAGCATCACCTCTTCTAGCAACATGATTGGAACCATTGTTCACCCCTGTAATAAGATCTCATGATTTGTTACTTTATAATATCCAACTGGTGTGTCGGTTGTGGATATCTGATCACGCAAAACATCACAGTCAATGTTCCCCAGTCGGGAATTTTTTACACACTCAAGGAGTGAAGGAGTCAAAATCATCGACTTCAAGATAATTGTATCCTCCTCCACCCTTAGGGACAACTATAGGGAACACAAATGCTCTGAAGCTTCCTGCACTAAGCAATCTTAGGACTTCCTACTAAGGTATTCTACTACAACATTTCCCTTTCCTAGAGTATAGACTATATCAAAGTCATAGTTCTGTAGGAACTCCAACCAGGGTTGATACCTTGGGTTTAGGTCTCTCTGATTGAATACATACCTGATACTCTAGTGGTATGAGTAAACCACAAAGTTCTCTCCCATAAGTTAGTGCCTCCACATCATCAAGGAGAAGACTACCACTGTCAGATCTAGAGCATTAATTGCATGATTCTGCTCAGGGGGACTCAACTGCCTTGACCCATATGCAATGACCCGTGTTGTTGCATCAACACACAACCAAGACCAGCTCTTGATGCATCATAAAACACAACAAACTCAACTCCTTCTTATGTTAGACTCAAAATCAAAGTGTTTTTCAACCTCTTCCTTAATTCCTCAAAGGCCTTCTAGCACTAGTACTCCATATGTCTCAGCTCTGTCATGCCTGCCTCTAGCTCTAGCTATCTGGCATCCCTCTTTTAGGAATATCTCTATAAAAAGTGCCTGATTCAGCATCCCGTCATAGGTGGGGATACAAAAGGGCACCAAGCTGGCCCAGATATCTCTGTGAAGTCCCTACTTGAAATTTCGTGCTCTGAAGTATCTATATATAATCATATCAAGGGAGTAGCATGTAAACTTTTTGAACCTTTCCATGTACTCTTCCACTATCATACCCCCTTCTAAACCTCTAAAATATCCTTAATCTTAATGGATCATATGAAAGAGGGGTATTACTCGTCACAAAATAGATGTTGGAAGTCATCCCATGAGAGTTTTGACTCGTCATGCATCCGGGAGATTAAGCTCCACTAGTGCCCAACTGCTCTGTGGAAAAGACTGGCTGCCAAAGCCACCATCTGATTTGTTAGTGTTCGAACAAGACTGAAAATGTGGACCACTAACTCTAACCAATCCACTATTTTCTGAGGATCCAGATCACCATAGAACCTCAGCGGTCTTTTGAGTTGGAACTCATGGAGGGTGCTCGGCCCTCACCCATCCTCAGCCTGCTCTTCTAGGACTGTCTATTGCTCAATAGGAGGAAGTGATACTACCTACCCACCAGGAGGAAGAGGATCACAAGATGGAACCTAAAATAAGGACTCATCACTCATGGGTTCATCATCAAAAACTAGAGTTGGTATCCTAGATAGATGTCATCATGGAGGCATCCTAAAATTTATCAAGAAGCATCACAATCAAATGAGTATATATATATCAATGGAAAATGGGGAGATGACTCATAAAGGACAGTCAAAGACTCAATCCTATATCATGCATATACCATTTTTCCCATCAACAAATGTCTCTAGGCACCGAGTCGACAAGCGAGTAATTAGGGTCCTGGTGAATGGCTATGTCGGCCACCTACACCATCATTGGACTCCCTGGCCTGAGATTATATCTCTAGACACATTGATATTATTTCCCTAAACCTAACCAAGACCTTTCTAGGGAAATGTTTGAACAACATCCCAAGGTTCAAACCACCTCTTATACCACTCTGTCACGACTCGACCCAAGCTGGGGCTCAAGCCGAAACTACCCCCAACCCACCCCTATAGGTCAAGGGGTGGTGACAAGTGTCGAAGGAACAACTAGACTCGAGGAGGCCTTTGCTTAAAACCTATGCACATGCACACAACCCACTCAATGAGAAAGTATAGAGAGAAAGTATAAAATATTAAAACTATTATAAAGTAAAATGAACATGCATGAAACTCTAGATGGTACAAGAGTATGATAGTGTCAACTGGAAATTAAAGGGGAAAACACACTCCCAAAATAGAAACCCATCTGAACTTGAAAGAAACTAAACTTGAATAACAGCCAAGAGAGCCCCGCTCCTGAATCCCAACTCCAACCACCATATGCGGTCCACACAGCCTGTTTCCCTAAGATCCTCTTAGATCACTCTAATGTCTCGACCCATCTTACCCTCAAATTGGAAGCCGAACCGGTCACCACATGACCTCAAGTGTGTCTCCCTATACACTATAGGTTTCCGACTAGTAGTGAGGGTTTATGGATAGTCAATGAGGAGACTATACCCTCACATTAGAGTTCAATAATAGAAAATGGAAATAAATATCAGAAGTAGTCTAATAAATGATAAACTAGTAGAATGCATATTTTTATAAAAATTTAACAAAAGTGGAAAACTCCAATTTATACAGTAGATGATTGTGTGACATTATAACGATAAAAAATCAAAATTGGTTACAATACAACATGATTTACATCATAGTACAGAAATAAAGAAGATACTCAATGCCCTAAGAGAAAACTCCATGATCATCTTGAGCTCTATCTTATTCCATTGCACATATCTCTAGGTACTAGAATACAGCAATAAAAAAGGACCAAGGTCTATAGTCCTACGAACAAGAAAGGACTACTCAGGTACCCTAGTGCAATGAAGACTAGAGTAGGGTGTGATATATACATCTTATTAGGACGGCACCACTGGTGTCTAGACCTATCCAGACAGTGTAATATAAATAAACATTGTGTAGGTATAATGAAGTAACAACCAAATTGAATAAACAAACTACAACCCATAAAGGTTTTTAAGGGACACTTGATGGAGATACCAGCTTCGAATAGTAGCTGGAAATAAGATTCTAAATAATAAATATATATTTATTTATTAAATGAACTATTTAACACATTAATTGATATTCTTTATTTAACCACATAAATTCCTGGGTTCCCCTGGACACCCGTATCTCAATACATGCCTCATTCATGTCGGGGTCCGAACCATTTCCCAAATTCAATCACAAATCATTACAGAACAATGGCTTTCATTAACCATTTAATTCAGTTCATGTACGACCAATTGGACCCACAGTCCAGTGTCTATTAATGGGCGTAGAACATCATGTCTAGCACCCTCATGAGTATTTGGAGCATCAGTCCGTGTCTCACAACCTATGGGTATTTGGAGCATCAGTCCCTCACCCATAAAAGAATATTTACATGCAAGTTGGGTGTATACTGCCATGTCTAGCACCCCGTGAGTATTTGGAGCATCATTCCCTATCTTAACACCCATTTATCTATCATATATATGTATTTATCATTGGGGTAGAACTTCATGTATAACACCCCAAAACCATCCATTAATTAACTCATAAATTAGTTAATCAAATACGTTAATTTATTTAATAACTAATTATCAACATAAATCTCCCATCAAATAATTCTACAATTAATTAACTATTCAACATCTCAATAGTAAATAATTAATTAAAATTTAATTATTCTTGACCACAAGAAAGCCAACTAGATAATTAAATCAAAATTTAATTATCCCAATTCTTTAACTGAAAACATGATAATTAATTGACCAATCAATTATTTTTATTCCCTTAATAATCCATTCAGTTGGTTAAATATACCAAATATATTAGTTAATGCAAAAATTAACTAAGTACACATTACCATTAATTAATCCTTCAATTAATTAATCTAAAAAACAAATCACATCCCATAATTAATTATCCAAAATATCACTGCAAAAGAACATCATTTAATCCATCAATAAAATATCTCTATTTAGTCAAAAAAAATGTATCTCAGTTAATTGTCAGATCAATTATCACATTTTGCTAAATCAATATCTCATAACTAATTCATAAATTGATTAAACATTGACCATTTAACATGTAATAATTAATTCATCCATTAATCAATACTAGTTTCCAATTTATCTTCTGATAAATAACATGTTATTTAGTAATTCAAAATTCATTATTCTCAATATTCAATAATGCTACAATTTCCCAATTCACATATTGATAATTAATTCTTCAATTAATTACCCCATTACTCATCCTAACCCCATTTCAAATCATTTAATTCACCAACTAATATAAAATCAATTTTGTAATTAGAATTCCATGACATGGGGTAAAAAGGCACACCTAAGGGTGTCCAATTCTGTAATGACCCAATGTTTTCCAATGAAAATTACCTTCTCATAATTATGTCATAAAATTACATGAAAACACAACATAATTAACTACTAAGTTCTAAGTGACCTTTAAACATAAGTTTGACACTTTTGTGTTTGGAATTTTGAAAATCGGGCATACACGGTTGTAATCTGTAAGTTATTTGGAGTCCGATAAGAAAAACTTAATTTTTTTTCTGAATAGTAACCCACCCTAATGAATAGTAACATACCCTTATGAATAGTGATATAACCTAATTAATTGTACCCTAAACTATGGTAGTATAAAAAATATTCAAGTTGGAAGTACGATATACCTATATTTTAGAATAAGTTAATGAATGTTTTAAAACTGGTTTTGATAATAAATTATTATTTTAATTAAATATTAAAATAATAATATTTAGGAAAATATTTTTGAAAAATGGACTTCATTTTTGGATTCTACATGTTGAAAAATTGTTAGGGTGAATTTTTGGGATTTTTCTGAAATACCTGAATTTTCGATGAATAGTAAAATATGATAATTGACGATAAATGTTAAATAAGGGATTTATTGAGTCATTGATGATGTTATGATGATGTAATCCTACTTGTTTTGGGATCACATGATAAAATTACTATTATTGGTCATGGAATAATTACTATTCTTTGTCTTGTGAAGAAATAATAAATTAATGATTATAATATTATGAAATCCCTCCTCTCCTCCACTATAAAAACCCTCCTTCACTCCCCCTTCTCTTCACTCCTCTCAAGCCTAGTTCCTTGCCAATATTCTTACCAAATATATCCCTAAGCTCCTCCCCCACGTCCAAAAGCTCCTAGACTCTTAAAAATACCAAAACCTCTCCCCTTAAGAGGTTCTCAAAAGAGGAAGTCTCAAGAGGTAAATTCCTCTTCCCAATTCCTTCTTTTCTTTTAAGTTCTTTTCTTTTAATTTCTTTCCTCACCTCCCTTCACCATAATAGTATGATAAATCTAGTAACATACATGTACTGGAATTTTTTCATTCTAATGGTATATTTAATTATCTTCTCTCCTTTCCCCACCCTTTTCTTTGAAAGAAATGAAAGCACCATTTGAGATGTGCTAATTTAGCACATTCAATGACAATGGTTTTTCAATTTCTATTATTATCTTTAATTCTGGTCATGAAACCATTTGTGTTATGGTTGAAAAATATTATTATATATGTAATATATCATATTTTTGGTTCTGTAATCCTTTTATACAAATGGTATTAATTTATAAAAAGAAAACATGTTCTTTGTAATCAAACCCATCGATTAACAAAAACGGTTGTCACTATGGTTTTAAATAATAATTCAACTTCACTCTAAGTAACATAATTAAATTTAAAACAATTTAATATACTGTATTTTCACTAATAGAATATAAATTCAATTCTTTACAACCACTTTCATCTTACATATAATCCAAACTTGAATATAAGTGAATCGATCTTATAAAGCCAAGTAAACAAACTAGCCCGAACAATGAAATTAAACCTTATAACTAATAAAAAATACTTTGAGTGAACTAAAAAGAGTTATAATAAATGAATTACATATAGAAGAGGTTCTATAATTATTAATTAATAATCCTAATTTTTTTATTCAGGTCTTTAATAACAAGTGGAGAACACCAACAGATTTAAGGTAAGGAATCCTCTCCTTTTCGCTCTTAGTCAAGATTGTTCTCTATGTTATACATTTTTTTGTAATACCAAGTTATGGGGTATATTTCCTCACCTAAAAATACTTCCCTAATGTTTTATAAGTGATTATAAACCCTTTAACTCTCCCATAAACCTCTCTTAGTTACACCTGATACCATGTCAATAAACCGTAATGGATTCTACCCGAACTTCCTTTATACCTTCGAGTTACTCTTCCAAAATGTAGTTGTATTTTTTTTATGAAAAAATTCTAAATTATGTTTATATTATCCATAATCATGTCTTAATATCCATATCTCATTATATTTTTGGGATATACATGCTTTTAAGTGAATCCATCCTCGATACTTCCCAATAAGCCCACTCGTTTTAAAGGAACTTCCTGAACTTTTACCCAATTTCAAGTGCACTCTATATTATATTTTAAGACACCATTATCTTTATAAAATCAGTATTTTTCTTATGAAAACCTTATTGGTTCAATTCTTGTTTTACATTAAAGAATTTCCTCTTTACTATTTTAAAATTTCTATAGTATTTTCCTTAAAACCGCACAAAATGTTTTAATACTATGTTTCTAAAATACATTTCTTATATGTAGTCACTTCTATTTGTTACCACCTACCATGTTATACGCCTATATTACCTTATGAATTTCCATGTATGTTCTAATCCCTTTCTTTCATGAACACTTTCATGATACACTCATTTCTTATGCTTTATGTCATGATTGTGGTACCGGATTCTCTCCATGGGTAACCTTATGTTTATGTATGGTTGATTATGTATGATTATTTATATGGAAAGAATATTTATGTGGAAAGAATATTCATGAAAATGTTGAGATGGGCGTTCCCAGATATCACTCCAATGCATTGGTTAAGGTTATGTCTCATGAGATACGATGTGAAATGGGATTGGCGGTTAGCCTTGACCCGTACTGAAATGTGAAATAGGATTAGCGGTTAGCCTTGAACCATACTAAAGAAATTTTTTATGATTCTTACACATTTATATAATTCCATATTTACATGATCCCATGATTATATGATATTAGTTCACATGTTCCATGTTTTGGATATCAATATGGCATGCCACCTAACTCGTGTTCTTAAGATGTATCCTTATATTCTTTCCCTTACAGGGCTTTTTATCTCATCCCTTTGTTCATGTGTTCCCCAGGGTACCCTATACAGATGTAAGGGATCAAATGAAGTTAGAAGATCTTTATAGATATTGAATAAAACAAATTAGCCCCATGTTTTATGTTATATGAACCTAGTCTTCCAAGACACTAGACTTAACGATCCTTGGATTGTACTCTGGTGATTAATTATTCTTAAAATCATGAAATGTTATATGTAAAAAGCTCGAGTCACTATAGTTGGTATCATAGGATGGTCTAATCATTTTTGGATATTAGGAATAGATCACCTTAGTGAAAACCTTAAGGATGAGACTAAGTATAAGAAAACATTACATAATTTTGGTGAGTATTGAGTAAGTGGTTTATCAAGAAAGTACATCCCTTTCTGGATACGAGAAGGAAGAGGTGGCTCTGGAACAGATGTCTCTAGGGGTAAAACCCAAAAACACCGCTTTTAGCTAGACTCGAACGGGAACTGGTGCATGAAAATGGTCCTTGCTGCGCTCTTGGTTACGACACTCCCAGGGGATTTTCTTTGGTAGATTCATGAGCTTCATACAAACCGTTATTAAGGGACAAAAATAAGCCCATAAGAATATAAGTTAAGAAATAGATCGAGGATAACCTGGATATAAACCTAAGTAATCACAATTCAGGATATACTTATTCTTTATAAGTTTATACTTTTATGTTCAAAGTTTCCTTTTTATTCTCAATAGCTAAGTATTCACGACCTCTAATTATACATTATTTTTCTTGTTTAATGTAAGAAAATAGAATAACACATTCGAACAACCAATGTGATAGGAAATGTGATGATTTCCCTACTGATATTCTTGATGTGACCAAAGAGGGTGTTGAAAACTTCACGGCAGTACTTGCTCAGCTGTCTTGAGTTATGAATAATAACTTGAATCATGTGGAACGTCCTCCTCCTCCAAGGAAAGAGCAATTTTTCATAGAATCCTTCATGCATAAAAGGCCTCCCATGTTTAATGGATATTTTGATCCCCTCCTCGCAGAACAATGGATTAACTACATTGAAAATATTTTCTCCGTCTTCCAGTGCTCGGAAGAAGATAAAGTTGTACTGGTGGTCTATCGTTTTGATAAGGAAGTTGATCAGTGGTGGACACTGATCAAGAATACAAAGTCCCAATAGTAAATTGATTCCATAGATTGGGAGGAATTCAAGAGGATGTTTTTCAACAAATATTTTCCTCAAACCATAATTATCAATATGTGAAGGGAGTTTCTTAGACTCAAACATAAGGAAGAAGAGTCCATCGGGGCATATGAAGCAAACTTTACAAGGCTTGAAAGGTACGCCTCTGGATTTTTCATGAACACTAAAAGAAAGGTAGATCATTTCTTTAACAGACTAAAGATGATTCTATGAAAATCGTTGGCGATTCGAGACTTAGACAGTTATGAAGAGATTTTCTGTTGTGCCCTCAAGGTGTAAATGGAGATTGGAGACTCATAGTGGTCTCATGGGGCCTATGACAAGAAGCCGAAAATGGATAACAACATGGGTTTTTTGTCAAAAAAATACCATGATGGAAAGAAGAATAACTTTCCCATTTGAAAAAAAATTGGGAATAAAAATCTTAGTGATTGTCTCAAGAGAACCAAGAATTGCTTCAAATGCGGAAATTTTGGTCATCTGGCCAAGAACTGCCGAAGGGATATGAAAAATCCCGCTAGTGTTAAAGAAGAAAGGAAGGTTCAAATCAACACTCATCCTATAGTGCAATGTTACAACTGCAAGGAGCTTGGGCATTATGTGAACAATTTACCTAAGTCGAGGGTTATCGGATGCAACCAGCAACAACCTCCAAGGAAACAAGGAAGGGCTTATGCTATCACTACTACTAAGGTGGATCCAGAAAATGATTTGGTGACAGGTATGCATGTTATTCTTTCAAGAATATTGAACGTACTATTTGATTCTAGTTCTACGCATTCTTTCATATCTTGCAAGTTTAGTAGAACTATTTAAACACCACCTCAAAATTTAGAGGAAAAGTTATCTATGAGAACAGCGAATGGGGTAATTATTGCATCTATGGTTTATAACTCCTCCTCAGTTAACGTTTGTGGACTGAACCTCCCAAAAAATCTTTTCATACTTCCTTTATTGGAGTTTCACGCTATCTTGGGAATCGATTGGATATCTTTGTACAAGTCCAACACCAATTGTTGGGAAAGGGAGATCACTTTTCACATCCCGAATCATCCTCCGATTCTTTACAAGTGTAAGGAGGAAGATGAGTCTCTTTTAGAATCTTTGTCTCAATTTTGGATACTACTTCCTTGTGATCCTTCATATCTAGCTCAAATGATTGGGAAAAAGGATAGAATCATTCTTGAAGACATGCCCATCGTGAGGGATTACACTAATGAATTCCATAAAGAGTTGCATGGTCTTCCTCCTGATCGAGAGTTTGAGTTCTCAATTGAACCTATCCCTGGATCTCTTCCAATCTCAAAGACACCTTACAAAATGTCTATCATGGAGCTGCAAGAGCTGAAGAAGTAGTTACAGGAGAATATGGAGAAGGGTTTTATACGCCCGAGTGCTTCACAATGGGGTGCGCATGTCCTCTTTGTCAAGAAGAAGGATACATAAATGCGCCTCTACATTGATTATCGTGAGCTCAATAAAATCAGGATAAAGAACATGTATCCCCTTTCGCGAGTAGATTACTTGTTCGATCAGCTTCATGGGGCCAGTTATTTCTCTAAGGTGGACCTTTAGTTGAGATATCACCAAATAAAGGTGAGTAAGGAATATATTCCCAATACTGCCTTTTGAACGAGGTATGGACACTATGAGTTCATAGTAATGCCCTTCGAACTCACTAATTATCTAGCAATTTTCATGGATTTAATGAATAGAGTCTTTAGAGATTACCTCAACAAATTTGTGGTGGTCTTTATTAATGATATTATAATATACTCTATTAGCAAGGAGGAACATGAGGAGCATTTGGAAACTATGTTAAAGTCTTTGTGAAGGGAGAAGTTGGATGAAAAGTAAAATAAATTTGAGTTGTGGATGGATAAAGTATCATTCTTGGGGCATGTTATCACCAAGAAAGGGATATCTGTGGACCCTTCTAAGATAAAGGAAATTGAAGAGTGGTTCAAGCCAACTTCTGTAATAGAGATCCATAGATTTTTGGGTCTAGCTGGGTATTATCGACGATTCATTAATAACTTTTCATGATTGTAAAATCCAATGACCAAGTTGGCACAGAAGGGATTAAAGTTTGTCTGGACACGGAAATGTGAATACTATTTCAAGGAGTTGAAAAAGAGGCTTATCACTGCACCAGTACTCACACTCCCTTCAAGTGGAGAACTCTTTGTGGTGTATAGTGATGCTTTTAAGAAAGGATTAGGCTGTGTTCTAATGAAAAATGATAAATTGATATCCTATGCCTCAAGGTAGCTGAAAATCCACACGAAAAACTATCCTACGCATGATTTTGAGTTATCAGTTGTGATATTTGCGTTGAAAATATGGAGGCATTATCTCTATGGGGTAAAATGTGAGATATATACTGACCACAAAAGTCAAAAATATATATTCACATAGAAAGAGTTTAATATGCACTAGTGAAGGTGGATAGAGCTCATCAAGGATTATGAATTCTCAATCCACTATTCTCCTATTAAGGCAAATAAGGTGGCAGATTCTCTAAGTAGAAAGGATCCTGCATCTTTATAAATAATGAGAATTGAAAAGGATCTGATATTCTTGTATTTTCAAAGGATGGACATGGGAACCATTAAGGGAGAAACATCATCAATCCTTTCTCAAATGATTTATCAATCATCCCTCTTGGAGAAAATAAAGGACGCTCAAAGAAAGGATGTGGAAATTCAGAAAAGGGTGGAAGCTATTAAAAATGAGAAATCCTCCGATTTCAAAATTGATGAAGAAGGAGTTATAAGATTTGGGACAAGATTATGTGTACCATCCAATCCAAAGATAAAGAAGGAGCTATTGAATGATGCACATAGCTCGATCTTCTCTATCCACCCAGGGATCAGAAAGATGTATCGAGATCTCTGAGAAAACTTTTGGTGGGACAATATGAAAAGGGAGATTTCTGAATATACATCAAAGTGCCTCGTATGTCAGCAAGTGAAGGCTGAGAGACAAAAATCTAAGGGGATGATGTAAAAACTACCCATACCATCTTGGAAGTGGGAGAACATTACCATGGACTTTGTCACTGGACTTCCAAAAACATCTAGAGCAAACAATGTTATATGGGTCGTTGTGGATCATTTAATGAAGACAGATCACTTTTTCATGGTTTGAGAGAACTTCTCATTGGATCAAATTGCATGGATTCACATCAAAGAATTGGTAAGGATTCATGGAGTATCACTATAAATTGTATCTGATCATGATATGAGATTCACCTCGATGTTTTGGAAAAGTCTCCAACATGCTCTAAGAACTGAACTGAACTTCAGTATGGCCTATCATCCTCAAACTAATGGCTAATCTGAGTGAACTATTCCAAAACTGGAAGACATGTTGAGAGCGTGTTCTATGGAATTCAATGGGGGATGGGACCAACATCTTCCACTGGTTGAATTATCCTACAAAAATAGTTTCCACTCAAGCATCTGAATGGCACCATATGAAGCCCTTTATGAGAAAAGGTGTAGAACACCGGTGTGTTAGGATGAAGTTGGTGAGCGTAAGCTTCTAGGACTTGAAATGGTAGAAGAAATGAAGGAGAAGTTCAAAACCATTCAGCAGCCAATCAAGGCAACCCAAAGTTGACAAAAGAGTTATGTAGATAACCGTCGATGAGACCTTGAGTTCAGAGTTGGAGACATGGTATTTCAATGCATATCCCTATGGAAGAAGGTCATGAGGTATGGGAATAAGGGAAGTTAAGTCCCAGGCACATCGGCCCCTTCGAGATCCTTGATCGAGTCGTAGTTGTGGCCTATCGACTGACACTTACACCTACCATGTCGAAAGTACATGATGTATTTCATGTATCCATCTTAAGGAAGTACATACCAGACCCTTCAAAGGTACTCTCTTCAGAGGTGGTACGATTAGAGGATGATCTCTCTTACGAGGACCAGCCAGTGAAGATCTTGGATCGTAGAGACAAAGTTTTATGCAATAAGACTACTCATCTAGTCAAGGTACTGTGGAGAAACCATAAGTACGAAGAGGAAACATGGGAACTGGAGGAAGCAATGAAGGAAAAGTACCCACACCTGTTTTTGGTTTAGAATGTAAAACGAAATTTTAAGGGTGAAATTTCCTAATGGGGGAAGAATGTAACAAAACAATGTTTTTTCAATGGAAATTCCCTTCTCATAAGTATGTCATAAAATCAAATGAAAACACAACATAATGAACTACTAAGTGCTAAGTGACCTTTAAACATAAGTTTGACACTTTTGTGTTTGGAATTTCGAAAATCTAGCATACACAGTTGTAATGAGTAAGTTATTTGGAGTCCAATAAGGAAAACTTAATTTTTTTTGGTGAATAGTAACCTACCCTAATGAATAGTAACATATTGTTATGAATAGTGATATACCCTAATGTATAGTATCCTCACCTATGGTAGTATAAAAATAATATTCAAGTTGGAAGTATGATATACCTATATTTTAAAATAAGTTAATGAATGTTTTAAAATTGGTTTTGATAATAAATTATTATTTTAATTAAATATTAAAATAATCATATTTAGAAAATTATTTTTTGAAAAATGGACTTCATTTTCAGATTCTATACATTAAAAAATGGTTAGGGTAAATTTTTGTGATTTTTTCTGAAATACTTGAATTTTCGATGAATACTAAAATAGGATAATTTACAATAAGGACATGAGCCTCAGCCCAGTTGCTGAGGACTCGATAGGTGCATCCAAGAGGCCCAAGATCAAATCCAGGTGGAGGAATATTTCTAGGGTACTGTTGCAATCACTGTAGCAGTACTGTAGTATTACTGTAGTAGTAATGTAGTAGGCATTGTTAGATATTGTAGCTACTGGAACTATTCATCCATCTAGGCCTTTGGGCCACTAGTTTGGTCCTCGGGTCCTGCAAGGATTTCGGGCCACCCAAGGCCTTCGAACCAGTTGATTCTCAAGGACTTTGGGCCACCTTAAGGCCTTAGTGCCACCCCAAGGCCTTCGGGACACATGAATGCATTCCCCAAACACACTACAAAAAAGGAGCAGCCTTAGAAGAGGATTCAGAGCAGGTGCACTCACCAAAGCAGAGCCAAATGGATTGTCAGAATGAGGGGGTATGGCTAGGCCATCTGTACCAGATTTTTCATTCACGGGAAGGCTAGCCAGATGGCCATGCAAAGGTGGAGAGCTACTATTAGGATGTAGATTTTGGGGAGGGGCAGTTCCTTGTAGATAGTCTGGTTGAATTCCCTAAAAAGGCCTTCGGGTCATGTAATCTCCTAAAGCCTAAGGGCCATGTATTCTCTGAGCCTATGGGCCTTGTAATGGTTCCCCGTCATCCCTTGAAAGGGTGGTTATCAAAAATCAAAAACAAATGAATGCCTTCAGGCCATTCATGATTAGGATAATTTACAATAAATGCTAAATAAGGGATTTATTGAGTCATTGATGATGTTTTGCTGATTTAAGCCCACTTGGTTTGGGATCAAATGATGAAATTACTATTCTTGGTCATGGAATACTTACTATTTTTTTCTTATGAAGAAATAATAAATTAATGATTATAATATTATGAAATCCCTCCTCTCATACACTATAAAACCCCCCTTCACCCCCGCCCCCACTTCTCTTCACTCCTCTCAAGCCAAGTGCCTTGCCAATATTCTACCCAAATCTCTTCCAAAGATCCTCCCCCACATCCAAAATCTCCTAGCCTCTTCAAAATACCAAAACCTATCCCCTTAAGAGTTTCTCAAAGGAGGAAGTCTCAAGAGGTAAATTCCTCTTCCCAATTCCATCTTTTCTTTTAAGTTTTTTTCTTTTAATTTCTTTCCTCACCTCCCTTCACCATAATAGTATGATAAATCCAGTAACATACATGTACTGGAATTTTTTCATGCTAATGGAATATTTAATTGTCTTCTCTCCTTTCACCACCCTTTTATTTTAAAGAAATGAAAGCACCGTTTGAGATGTGATAATTTAGCACATTCAATGACAATGGTTTATCAATTTTTATTATTATCTTTAATTATGGTCATGAAACCTTTTGTGTTATGGTTGAACCAGATTATTATATATTTAATATATCCTATTTTTGGTTTTGTAATCCTTTTGTACAAATGGTATTAAGTTATAAAAACAAAACATGTTCTTTGTAATCAAACCCATTGATTAACTAAAACGCTTGTCACTATGGTTTTAAATAATTATTCAAAATCACTCTAAGTAACCTAATTAAATTTAAAACCATGTAATCTTCTAGATTTTCACTAATAGAATATAAATTCAATCTTGTAAAACCACTTTCATCTTACATATAATCCAAACTTGAATATAAGTGAATCAATCTTTTAAAGCCAAGTAAACAAACAATCCCGAACAATGAAATTAAACCATATAACTAATAAAAAATACATTGAATGAACTAAAAAGGGTTATAATAAATAAATTAAATATATAATAGGTTCTTTACTTATTAATTAATAATCCTAAATTTGTTTATTCAGGTCTTTAATAACAAGTGGAGAACACCAACGGATTTAATGTAAGGGATCCTCTCTATTTCAGTCTTAGTCAATATTGTTCTCTATGATATGCCTTTTTGTATAATACCAAGTGATGGGGTATATTTATTCACCCCCCATACTGACCAAATGTTTTATAAGTGATGATAAACCCCTTACCTCTCTCATCAAGCTCTCTTAGTTACACTTGATACCATGCCGATAAACCGTTATGGATTCTAACTGAATTTCCTTTATTCCTTCAGGTTACTCTATCTTTATTTTTTTCCAAAATGATGTTGTCTTTTCATTTTATGTAAAACTTATAAATTCTATTTATATGATCCATAATCATGTTACTAGATCCATATCTCACTCTATTTTGGGGATATACATGCTTTTAAGTGAATCCCTCCTCAATACTTCCCCATAAGCACACTTGTTTTAAAGGAACTACCTGAACTTTTACCCAATTTCAAGTGAACTATATCCTCAATTTTAAGACACCATTTTCTTTATAAAATCATTATTTTTATTATTAAAACCCAATTGGTTCAATTATGGTTTTATATTAAATAATGTCCTCTTTACTATATTAAGAGCTCTATAGTATTTTCCTTAAAACCGCAAAACAATGTTTTAATGCTAATGTTTCTAAAATACATTTCTTATATGTAGTCAAATATATTTGTTACCACATACCATTTTATATGCCTATATTACCATATAAACGTCCATGTATGTTCTAATCCCTTTCTTTCATGGACACTTTCATGATACACTCATTGGTTATGATTTATGTCATGATTGTGGTACTTGATTCTCTCCATGGGTAACCTTATATTTATGTATGGTTGTTTATGTATGATTATTTATGTGGATATAATATTTATGTGGAAAGAATATTCATGAAAATGTTGAGAAGGGTGTTCCAAGATAGCCCTCCAATGCATTGTGTAAGGTTAAGTCTCATGATATGCGATGTGAAACGGGATTGGCGGTTATCCTTGACCCGTACTGAAATGGGAAACGGGATTGGCAGTTAGCCTTGACCCGTACTAAATAAATGTTTTATGATTTTGACACATTTATTTAATTACATGTTTATATGATCCTATTATTATATGATATTATTTCATATGTTCCATGTTTTGGATATCAATATGTCATGCCTCCTAACTCATGTGGTTAAGATGTGTCCTTAGGTTCTTTCTCTTACTAGGCTTTTTAGATCATCCCTTTGTTCATGTGTTCCCTAGGGTACCCTATGAAGATGTAAGGGATCAAAGGAAGTTAGAATCTCTTTATGGAGATTAAATAAAGAAGTGTTTTTTTAGCCCCATGTTTTATGTTATATGAACCTAGTCTTTCAAGACACTAGACTTAATGATCCTTGGCTTATACTCTGATGATTAATTATTCTTAAAATCATGAAATGTTATATGTAAAAGGCTCGAGTCACTATAGTTGGTATCAGAGGATGGTCTAGTCATTTTTGGAGATTAGGAATAGAGCACCTTAGTGAGAACCTTAAGGATGAGACTAATCATAAGAAAACATTCCATAATTTTGGTGCGTATTGAGTAAGTGGTTTATCAAGCAAATACATCCCTGTCTGGATACGAGCAGGTAGACGAGGCTCTGGCACAAATGTATCTAGGGGTAAAACCTGAAAACACCGCTTTGAGCTAGACTCAAATGGGAACTGGTGCACGACAATGGGCCTTGCTGCACTCTTGGTTACGAAACTCCCATTGGATATGCTTTGGTAGATTCACATGCTTAGTACAAACTGTTATTAAGGGACAAAAAATGCCCATAAGAATATAAGTTAAGAAATAAATCGAGGATAACCTGGATATAAACCTAAGGAATCACAATTCAGAATATACTTATTCTTTATAAGTGTATACTTTTATGTTCAAAGTTTCCTTTTTATGATCAATAGATAAGTATTCAAGACCTCTAATTATACGTTCTTTTTCTTAGTCAATGGAAGTAACTAGAAGAACATGCTCCAACAACCAATGTGATAGGAAATGTGATGATTTCCCTAATGATATGCCTGATGTGACGGAAGTGGGTGCTCAAAACTTCATGGCAGTACTTTCTCAGCTGGCTAAAGTTATGAATAATAACTTGAATCAGGTGGAACTTCCTCCTCCTCCAAGGAAAGAGTAAGTTTCTGTAGAATCCTTCATGTGTAAAAGGACTCCCATATTTAACGGATCTTCTGATCCCCTCCTCGCAGAACAATGTATTAACTCCCTTGAAAATATTTTCTCCTTCCTCCAGTGCTTGTAAGAAGAGAAAGTTGTACTGGCATTCTATTATTTTGATGGAGAAGTTGATCAGCGGTGGACACTGAACAAGAATATAAAGTCCTAAGAGGAAATCAATTCCATAGATTGGGAGGAATTCAAGAGGATGTTTTTCAACAAAAACTTCCCTCGAACCCTCCATCTCAAGATAGAAAGAGAGTTCCTTGGATTCAAGCAGAATGAAGATGAGTCCATTGGGGCGTATGAAGCTAACTTTACAAGCCTTGCAAGGTACGCATATGGCTTTGTCATGAACACCAAAATCATGGTGGATCACTTGTTTAGCGGACTAAATCCAAGTCTATAAAAATCGTTGGCGATTCGAGACTTTGAAAGTTATGAGGAGATTGTCCATTGTTCCCTCAAGGTGGAAATGGAGATTAGAGACTCTCAGTGGTCTCGTGGGCCCAGTGATAATAAGCGAAAAATGGAGAAAAATATGGGTGGTTCATCAAAAAAATCCCATGATGGAAAGAAGCATCACTTTCTCCTTTGCAAAAATTGTGGGAAGAAGCATCTTGGTGAATGTCTCAAGGGAACCAAGAATTGATTCAAATGTGGAAAGTTTGGTCATCTGGCCAAGAACTGCTGAAGGAATATGAAAAATCCCGCTAATTTTGAAGAAGAAAGGAAGGTTCAGATCAACACTAAGCCTGCAGTGCAGTGTTATAACTACTAGATTCTTGGGAATTATGTGAACAATTTCCCTAACTCGAGGGTTATCTGAGGCAATCAGCAACAACCTCCAAGGCAACAAGGAAGGTCTTATGCTATCACTACTGCTGAGGTGGATCCGGAAAACAATGTGGTGACAGGTACTCTTGTTATTCATTCAAGAATAGTGAATGTACTATTTGATTTTGGTTCTATGCATTCTTTTATATCTTGAAACTTTAGTAGAACTATTCAAAAACCACCTCAAAATTTGGAGGAAAAGTTATCTGTGAGAAAAAAGAATGGGGAAATTATTTCATCCATAGTTTATAACTCCTCCCTGGTTAACGTTTTTAGACTGAACCTCCCCATAAATCTTTTCATACTTCCTTTAGTGGAGTTTGACTCTATCTTGGGAATTGATTTTCTATCTTTGTACAAGTCCAACATCAATTGTCGGGAAAGGGAGATCACTTTTTCACATCCAGAAGCATCCTCCGATTCTTTACAAGTGTAAGGAGGAAGATGAGTCTCCTTTAGAATATTCATCTCAAGTTTGGATACTACTTCCTTGTGAGCTATCATATCTAGCTCAAATGATTGGGATAAAGGATAGAATCATTCTGGAAGACATGCCCATCATGAGGGATTACACTGATATATTCCCTGAAGAGTTACCTGGTCTTCCTCCTGACTGAGAGGTTGAGTTCTCAATTGAACTTATCCTGGGATCTCTGCTAATCTCAAATACACCTTACAGAATGGCCATCGTAGAGATATAAGAGATGAAGAAGCAGTTACAGGAGAATATGGAGAAGGGTTTTATATGCCCGAGTGCTTCATCGTGGGGTACGCCAGTCCTCTTCGTCTAGAAGAAGGATGGATCAATATGCCTCTGCATTGATTATAATGATATCAATAAAATAATGATAAAGAACAAGTATCCCCTTCCACAAATAGATGACTTGTTCGATCAGCTTCGTGTGGCCAGCTATTTCTCTAAGGTGGACCTTCAGTCAAGATATCACCAACCAAAGGTGAGGAAGGAAGATATTCCCTAGACTGCCTTTCGAATGAGGTATAGACACTATGAGTTCATAGTGATTCCCTGCAGACTCAATAATGCTCCATCAATTTTCATTGATTTAATGAATAGAGCCTTTAGAGATTACCTCGACAAATTTGTGGTGGTATTTATTGATGATATTCTGATATACTCCAAGAGCAAGGAGGAATATGAGGAGTATTTATAAACTGTGTTAAAGACTTTCCAAAGGGAGAATTTGTATGCAATGTATAGTAAATGTGAGTTCTGGATGGAGGAAGTATCATTCTTGGGTCATGTTATCACCAAGAAAGGGATATATGTGGACCCTTCCAAGACAATGGCAATTAAAGAGTGGCCAAGGCCAACTTCTGTAATGGAGATCCGTAGCTTTTTGGGTCTAGGTGGGTATTATTGACGATTTGTGAAGAACTTTTCACGATTTTCAAACCCAATGACCAAGCTGACATGGAAGGGAGTAAAGTTTTTCTGGACATAGGAATGTGAACACTATTTCTAAGGAGTTAAAAAAGAGGCTTATCAGTGCACCAGTAATCACACTCCCTTAAAGTGGAGAACTCTTTGTGGTATATAGTGATTCTTCTAAGAAAGTATTAGGTTGTGTGATAATGAAAAATGATAAAGTGATAGACCATGTCTCAAGGTAGCTAACAATCCATGATCAAAACTATCCTACGCATGATCTGGAGTTAGCAGCTATGATCTTTGCATGGAAAATTTGGTGGAATTATCTCTATGGGGAAAAATGTGAGATATATACTGACCACAAAAGAGATTAATATGCACCGGTGAAGGTGGATAGAGCTCATCAAGGATTATGACTGCTCAATCCACTACCATCCAGGTAAGGCAAACAACGTGGCAGATTCACTAAGTAGAAAGGATCATGCATCTTTATCAATGATGAGAATTGAAAAGGATCTAATCTTCATATATTTTCAAAGGATGGACATGGGAATCATTAAGGGAGAAACATCATCAATAATTTCTCAAATGATTGCTCAACCATCCCTCTAGGATAAAATAAAGGACGCTCGAAGAAAGGATGTGAAAATTTAGAAAAGGGTGGAAGCTATTAAAAATGGGAAATCATCTAATTTTAAAATTGATGAAGAAGGAGTTGTAAGATTTGGGACACGATTATGTGTACCATCTGATCGAGAGATAAAGAAAGAGATATTGAATGATTCACATAGATCGACCTTCTCGATCCACCCAGGGAGCACAAAGATGCATCGAGATATCCGAGAAAACTTTTGGTGGGACAATATGAAAAGGGAGATTACCAAATATACATCAAAGCGCCTCATATGTCATCAAGTGAAGGATGAGAGAAAAAAGTCTAAGGGGGTAATGAAAACACTACCCATACAAATATGGAAGTGGGAGAATATTACCATGGACTTTTTCACTGGACTTCCAAAGATATCTAGAGAAAACAATGCTATATGGGTCATTTTGAATCGTCTTACGAAGACAGATCACTTTATCGTGGTTCGAGAGGACTTCTCATTGGATAAACTTGCATGGATTTACATAAAAGAAGTGGTAAGGATGCATGGAGTACCACTATATATTGTATCTTATCATGATCCAAGATTCACCTTGAAGTTCTGGAAAAGTCTCCAATGTTCTCTAAGCATAGAACTGAACTTCAGTACAGCCTATCATCCTTAAATTGATGGCCAATCTAAGTGAACTATTCAGACACTGGAATACATGTTGAGAGCATGTTATATGGAATTCAAGGGAGGATGGGACCAAAATATTATACTGGTTGAATTATCCTACAAGAATAGTTTCCAATCAAGCATCTGATTGGCACCATATGAAGCCCTTTATGGGAAACGATGCAGAACACTGGTGTGTAGGGATGAAGTCAGTGAGTGTAAGCTGCTTGGACCTGAAATGGTCAAATAAATGGTGGAGAAGGTGATAACTATTCAGTAGTATATCAAGGCATCCCAAAGTCGACAGAAGAGTAATGCAGATAACCATTGATGAGACCTCAAGTTCAATGTTTGAGACATGGTATTTCTATTCATATCCCTATGGAATAAGTTCATGAGGTTTGGGAAGAAATGGAAGTTAAGTCCTAGGTACATCGGCCCCTTCAAGATCCTTGATCGAGTCGGAGTTGTGGCCTATCGACTGGAACTTCCACCTACCATGTTGAAAGTACATGATGTCTTTCATGTATCCCTCTTAAGGAAGTACATACCAGACCCTTCATATAAAATCTCTTCAGAGGTGGTACAGTTGGAGGATGATCTCTCTTACAAGGAGCAGCTAGTGAAGATCTTAGATTGTAGAGAAAAAGTTCTACACAACAATACTACTCATCTAGTCAAGGTACTATAGAGAAACCATAAGTACGAAGAAGCAACATGGGAACTAGAGAAAGAAATGAAGGAAAAGTACCCACACCTGTTTTTAGCTTAGAATTTAAAATGAAATTTCAAGGGCGAAATTTCATAAGGGGGGAAGAATGTAACGACCCAATGTTTTTCAACGGAAATTCCCTTCTCATAATTATGTCATAAAATCACATGAAAACACAACATAATGAACTACTAAGTGCTAAGTGACCCTTAAACATAAGTTTGACACTTCTATGTTTGGAATTTTAAAAATCCCGCATACACGGTTTTAATCAGTAAATTATTTGGAGTCTGATAAGAAAAACACAATTTTTTGTGAATAGTAACCTATCCTAATGAATATTAACATACCCTTATGAATAGTGATATACCATAATGAATAGTATCCTCACCTATGGTCGTATAAAAATAATATTCAATTTGGAAGTACGATATACCTATATTTTAGAATAAGTTAATGAATGTTTTAAAACTGGTTTTGAAAATTAATTATTATTTTAATTAATTTTTTAAAAAAATCATATTTAAAAAATTATTTTTGAAAAAAGGACTTCATTTTTGGATTCTACACATTTAAAAATGGTTAGGGTAAATTTTTGGTATTTTTCTGAAATACTTGAATTTTCGATTAATAGTAAAATACGATAATTTACAATAAATGCTAAATAAGGGATTTATTGAGTCATTCATGATGTTAAGATGATGTAAGACCACTTGGTTAGGTTTAAAATGATAAAATTACTATTATTTTTTATGGAATACTTTTTATTCTTTGTCTTTTGAAGAAATAATAAATTAATGATTATAATATTATGAAATCCCCCCTCTCCTCCACTATAAAAACCCCCCTTCACTCCCCCTTATCTTCACTCCTCTCAAGCCTGGTTCCTTGCCAATATTCTTCCCAAATCTTTCCCCAAGATCCTCCCCCACGTCTAGAATCTCCTATTTTCTTCAAAATACCAAAACCTCTCCCCTTAAGAGGTTCTCAAAGGAGGAAGTCTCAAGAGGTAAATTCCCCTTCCCAATTCCTTCTTTTCTTTTAAGTTATTTTCTTTTAATTTCTTTCCTCGCCTCCCTTCACCATAATAGAATGATAAATCTAATAACCTAAATTTACTGTAATGTTTTCATTCCAATGGTATATTTAATTATCTTCTCTCCTTTCTCCACCCTTTTATTTGAAAAAAAATGAAAGCACCTTTTGAGATGTGCTAATTTAGCACATTCAATGACAACAGTTTATCAATTTCTATTATTATCTTTAATTCTGGTCATGAAACCATTTGTGTTATGGTTTAACCAGATTATTATATATTTAATATATCTTATTTTTGGTTCTGTAATCCTTTTGTACAAATGGTATTAAGTTATAAAAACAAAACTTGTTCTTTGTAATCAAACCCATCGATTAACAAAAACAGTTGTCACTATGGTTTTAAATAATAATTCAACTTCACTCTAAGTAACCTAATTAAATTTAAAACCATGTAATCTCTTGTATTTTCAAAAATATAATATAAATTAAATTCTGTACAACCACTTTCATCTTACATATAATCTAAACTAGAATATAAGTGAATTGATCTTTTAAAGCCTAGTAAACAGACAAGCTCGAATAATGAAATTGAACCTTATAAGTACTGAAAAAGACTTAGAATGAACTAAAAAGGGTTATAATAAATAAATTACATATAAAAGAGGTTATTTAATTATTAATTAATAAACTTAAATTTGTTTATTCAGGTCTTTAATAACAAGTGGAGGACACCAACGGATTTAAGGTAAGGGATCCTCTCCCTTTCACTCTTAGTCAAGATTGTTCTCTATGCTATGAATTTTTGTGTAAAACTAAGTGATGGGGTATATTTCCTCACCTAACCATACTTCCCTAATATTTTATAAGTGATTATAAACCCAATTACCTCTCTTATAAATCTCTCTTAGTTACACTTGATACCATGCTGACAAACCAAAATGGATTCTACCCGAACTTCCTTTATTCCTTCGGGTTACTCTATCTTTCTTTTTTTTTAATGTAGTTGTCTTTTATTTTTTATGTAAAACTTATAGATTCTATTTATATTATCCATAATAATGTTCCAAGATCCATCTATCATTCTCTTCCTAGGATATACATGATTCTAAGTTAATCCCTCCTCGATACATCCCAATAAGCACACTCGTTTTAAAGGAACTTCCCGAACTTTTACCCAATTTCAAGTGCACTCTATCCTCTATTTTAAGAATCAATTGTATTTATAAAATCAGTATTTTTCTTATGAAATCCTTATTGGTTCAATTCTATTTTTATATTAAATAATTTCCTCTTTACTATTTTAAAAGCTCTATAGTATTTTCCTTAAAACAACACAAAATGTTTTAATGCTAATGTTTCTAAAATACATTTCTTATATGTATTCAATTATATTTGGTACCAAATACCATTTTATATGCCTATATTACCTTATTAACATCCATGTATGTTCTAATCCCTTTCTTTCTTGGACACTTTCATGATACACTCATTGGTTATGCTTTATGTCATGATTATGGTACCTGATTCTCTCCATGGGTAACCTTATGTTTATGTATGGTTGATTATGTCTGATTATTTATGTGGACAGAATATTTATGTGGCAAGAATATTCATGAAAATGTTGAGATGGGTGCGCCCATATAGCGCTCCAATGCATTGGGTAAGGTTACGTCTCATGAGATGTGATGTGAAACTGGATTGGCGGTTAGCCTTGACCCATACTGAAATGGTAAACGGGATTGGCAGTTAGCCTTGACCCATAATAAAGACATTTTTTATGATTCTTCCACATTTATATAACTCCATGTTTACATGATCCCATGATTATATTATATTATTTCATATGTTCCATGTTTTTGATATCAATATGTCATGCCTCCTAACTCATGTGCTTAAGATGTATCCTTATGTTCTTTCCCTTACTGGGCTTTTCAGCTCATCCCTTTGTTCATGTGTTCCCCAGGGTACCCTATAAATATGTAAGGGCTCAAAGGAAGTTATAATATCTTTATGAAGATTAAATAAAGAAATTTTTTTAGCCCCATATTTTATGTTATATGAACCTAGTCTTCAAAGACAATAGACTTAACAATCCTTGGATTGTACTCTGATGATTAATTATGCTTAAAATCATGAAATGTTATATGGAAAAGGCTCGGGTCACTATAAATTCCAAACGAAGTTCAAGTATCATTTACTAAGTAGACCCATGGGGTGCTTCCTATTTAACCATTTAATGCTCCAAGTATAAACTCAACATATTCACTTGGCTGTAAAAAAATAAACAGTAATACAAGCTTAAAACAAACACCTAGTCAAGTCCTAACTCATCTCATGTGGACAGAATCACTCAATAACATCAAGGGTGTCATTCATTTACATAACATGTGTAAGCACTAGCAAGAAGACATATGAAAATCCCAAACCACTGCAAGCATTATATGACATTACCAATAACCAAAAGTTTATCTATAATTAGCATTTTAAGAAAACTTAGCAGTTCCATAATCAAGGAAACTCACATTTTCAATTTATTTAAAGAAGTACGTAGGCATTCTTAAAAAAATATATAAATATTTGGGACCCTACCTTGGGATAGAACTTTTTTAATTACGCAGTGCTTTAAAAGTACTTGGCGGTAACCAGTTGAAATCATCACGCAGTCGCACATACACACCAATATATATATATATATGTGTGTGTGTGTGTTTGTGTGTGTCTGTATGTATGTATTTATGTATGAATATATATATATATATATACATATATATATATATATAGTTTTAAATGTGTGTGTGGCCAGCAACATAATCAAAAAACCACCAAATCAACAAAAGAGGAACAAAACAAGTGTAGCAAGGCCTACGCACCAATCGCTAGATACCAGGGATTCAGATAAAATATTAAACTCCAATTTAGGTGGTGAAAAATGAAAGAGCGGAGTAGAAACCTTACCCAAACTAAAGGTGGCAAAGAAAAACAAGTTCATCCACTTCGCCCTTGGTGGAGGATGCTGGATTACAGACCAGTGGCCCCAAAATACCATTTGCATACCCTATTGAAGGAAGAACACAAAACCAGGTGTTATCCCACAACCCTAAATTCATCCAGAATCAAATCGTGCACCAGAAACACAACTAATTTCCAAAGTGATGAAGAATACCACTAAAGAAGATCCTACCATGAAAAATCTAATCAGGTCCATGGAATAATCCGAAGAAAACACTGTGAAAGGAGGACTCAGGAAGGGGGTCGTTCCACAAGGTTTGCGTGCTACAGGTGTTCTACCCGGGGGTGTTGTGCTGCTAAAAGGGGGGCCGGCTGAGGGTTGTAGACTGCTGGAGGTTCAGAGTAGGACGATCATGTGGAGGAGGATGTCAGACTGGTGTGTGCCTAGGGTTGAAGAGGGGGTTTTTTCCTCTTATCCCTGGGGAAGGAAGGAGAAGGGGTCCTCCTTTTATTTTATTTTTTAACCTAAAGACTAAATAAAACGCATAAATTCAATAAAATTATCAATGATTATTATAATCAAAACATTAATAATAATTGTCATACCATTATTACTACACCCTTTCATTTATTTATTTTAAACCATAACCCCCAAATCCATTATTAATATTCTTTATAATATTAATGACTACCATAATTAATAATGATTTTTATATATATATAACTAAAATAATAATAATCTCATTATTTTTATTTTTCAAACCTTTTATAAACCTAACACATCTATTTAATAACAATGCTTCTTCATTAATTCTAAAACTCCTTATTTAACTAAAGGCATCTTCATTAAATTTGAAACTCCTCATTTAAAAAAAATTCTTTTAGATATCCAAAGGCCACATTAATTTCATAAAAAAGTTACACCCAATTAATCATGTAATTAAAATCTTTTAACATAAATGTTACACCCAATTAATCATGAAATTAAAATCTTTTAACATCCAAATAATTTATGACAAATAATAATGATAATAACATTATTATTATTAACACATTATTATATTTAAACACAAATATCCCATTTAATATTATTTAATTAAAATAAAAATATATTAAACAGGGTAAGTTGAATGGGTTAGACTAAAACCATGCATAGCCCGTGCAGATCCATTACAGTGGACTTTTTTTGATTCAGTTCTCTCGAGACTCTTCGAGACACCCGTGAAAATTATCGGGTATTCACCCAAGTCCAAAAATGAAATCTTTAAGTGTTCCAACACTCGGAATTAAGTTCTAGATCTCAGTTTAAAAATTGGCATGTCGATAAACCGAAAAAGTTCAAAAACCTTCCTAATTTAAGCCTGGTTAAAAATCATAGGACCTTACAATCTACCCACCATAAAAACTTATTGTCCCTGAGAATTCATCGAGAACTACTATAATAGCTTTTTATCCACCAATGTCAAGAAGTTTTGTTTGAACAAATATGTTACGTTTCTAAACACCAAATGTTCTACTAACCAAAATATAAGTCCAACTGCTTAATTCTTTAAAACCTGAGCCAAAGCTCACCAAAACATAGATTACATCCGATGAAATTATAGGGACATCATTGAAAAAAAAAGTTCGAATCTTGATCGACCAACTAAAATTGGTTGTGCATGATTTCCTAGAAATAATTGACGGTCCTGAAACCCACACTCACCCTTAAACTGGTGATGTTCCACATGACTTGAAGTGTGTCTCCCTGTATGCTAAAGGCTACTGACTAGAAGCGAGGGTCTATGGATAGTCAGTGGGGAGAATATACCCTTATGTCAAAGTTCAATAATAGAAAATGGCAATAAATAGCGGAAGTAGTCTAATAAATGATAAAGCAGCAGAAGGAAAATTTTTATAAAAATTAAAATAAAGTGGAAAATCCAGTTTATATAGTAGATGCATGAATGACATGCTAATGATAAAAAATAGAAATTAGTAACAATAAAACATGATTTAAATAACAATACAAAAATAAAAATAATAATAAAATCCCTAAGGGAAAAATCTACGAGCATCTGGAGCTCTAGCTCCATCCTTTTCTCATATCTCTAGGTACTAGCATACAACACAGACAAGGTCCAAGGTCCATATTCATGTGAACAATAAAGTTCTACTTAGGTACCCTAGTGCAATGGAGGCTTGAGTTGGGTTTGATATATACATATTTGTTGTCCAGCACCACCAGTGTCTAGCCCTATCCAAATAGTGTAATATAAATAAACATTGTGCATGTATAAGGAAGTAATAGTCGAATTGAATAAAAAAACTACAACCCATATAGGTTCCTAAGGGAAACCTGATAGAGATAAATACTTCGTATTGTATCCAGAAATAAGATTCTAAACAAGAACTATATATATATTTCTTAAATAAAATATTTAACACATTAATTGATATTATTTATTTAACCGCATAAATTCATGGGTTCCCCTGGACACCCATATCTAAATACCTAACTCAATTGGGCTGGGGTCTGAACCATTTCCCATATTCAATCAAAAATCATTACATCACACCTGCTTTCATTAACCATTTAATTCAGTTCATGTATGACCAATTGCACCCACAGTCTTATGTCAATTAATGGGTGTATAACATCATGTCTAGCACCCTCATGAGTATTTGAAGCATCAGTCCTTGTCTCACAACCCATGGGTATTTGGAACATCATTACCTATCCCATAAAAGAATATTTACATGCAAGCTAGGTGTAGAACGCCATGTCTGGCACCCCGTGAGTATTTCAAGAATCATTCTCTATCTCACAACCTGTTTATATATCATACATATGTATTTATCATTAGTATATAAAGTCATGTCTAACACCCCAAAACCATCCATTAATAAACTCATAAATTAATTAATCAAATTTGTTAATTAATTAAACAACTAATTAAAAACATAAATCTCCTGTCAAATAATTCTACAATTAATTATCCATTAAACATCTCAATAGTAAATAATTAATTAATAGCTAATTATTCTTAACCACAAGAAATTCAATGAGATAATTAACTCAACGTTTCATTATCCCAATTCCTTAACCAAAAAACATGATAATTAATTCACCAATCAATTATCCTTATTCCCTTACTAATCCATTCAATTAGTTAAATATAAAAAATCTATAATTTAACGCAATAATTAACTAATTACACATTACCATTAATTAATCCATCAATTAATTAATCTACAAAACAAATCACATCCCATAATTAATTTTATAGAATTAATTATACAAAATATCTCAGCAAAATCACATCATTTAATCCATCAATAAAATATCTCTATTTAGTCAAAAAAATGTATCATAGTTAATCATCAGATCAATTATCTCATTCTGCTAAATTAATATCTCAAAACCAATTCAAAAATTGATTAACCATTCACCATTTAACATGTAATAATTAATCCATCCATTAATAATTACCATTTTCCTATTTATATTCTGATAAATAGCATGTTAAGTAGTATTTCCATATTCATTATTCTCAATATTCAATAATGATACAATTTACCAATTCACATCTTGATAATTAATTCTTCAACTAATTACCCCATTACTCATCCTACCCCATTAAAATCATTTAATTAACCAGGTAATATACAATCAATTGTGTAATTAACATTCTGTGACATGGGGTAAAAAGGCACACCTAAGGGTTTCCAAGTCCAAAATGACATTCAAGTCTCATTTACTAAGAAGACCCATGGGGTTCTTATTTAACCATTTAATGCTCAAGGCATAAACTCTACATATTCACTTGGCAGCAAATAAATAACCAGCAATACAAGATTAAAACCAATACCTGGTGAATTCCTAACTCATCTCACATGGAAAAAAACACTCAATAATATCAAGGGTGTCATACATCGACATAACATATATTAGCACTAGCAAGAAGACATATGAAAATCCCAAACCACCGCAAGAACTATATGACATTACCAATAACCAGTAGTTTCTCTTTAATCCACATTTTAAGAAAACTTGGCAGTTCCATAATCAAGGAAACTCACATTATCAATTTATTTAAATAAGAAATTAGGTGTTCGTAAAAAAAAGAGATAAATATTTGGGACCCTACCAGGGGATGGAACAATTTTAATTATGCAGCTCTTTAAAACTACTTGGCGGAAACTAGTTCAAATCAGCACGTAGTTGCACATACACACCAATATATATATATATATACACACACATGTGTGTGCCCTAAAACATAATGAACAAACCACCAAGTTAACAACGGAAGAACAAAATCAGTGAAGCAAGGACTATGCACCTACCTCTAGATATCAGGGATTCATATAAAATAATAGACTCCAATTTAGGTGGTGCAAAACCAAACAACGGAGTAGAAACCTTACCTAAACCAAATGAGGCAATGAAAAATGATATCATCCATTTCTCCTTTGGCGGAGGATTCTAGATTACGAACCAATGGCCCCAAAATACCATTTTCATACCCTATATAAGGAAGAACACAAAACCAGTTATTATCCCGCACCCCTAAATTCGGTCAAAATCAAATTGTTTACCAAAAACACAACAAATCACCAAAGTGGTGTAGAATAACTCTAAATAAGATCCTACCTTGACTAATTGGATCAGGTCTAGGGAAGAATTAGAAGAAAACACCATAAATAGAGGAACCAGGAAGGGGGTCACACCACAAGGGTCACGCACTATAGTTCTGCTCAGGGGGTCACGCTACTACAAGGGGGTCCGGCGAAGTGTTGCGCATTGCTGGAGGTCTGTAGAAGGAGGGTCGCATGGAGGAGGAGGTTGGACTGGTGTGTATATAGGGTTGAAGAGGGGGCGTTGCGCCTCCTATGTGTTGGAAAGGAAGGAGAAGGGGTCCTCATTTTATTTTATTTTTAAACCTAAATACTAAATAAAACCCATAAATTTAATACAATTATTAATTATTATTATAATTATAACATTAATAATGATCGTCACACCATTATTACTACACCCTTTAATTTATTCATTTTAAACCATATCCCCCAAATCGATTATTATTATTTTTTATAATAACAATAACAACCATAATTAATAATGATTAATTCATTCATAAAACTAAAATAATAATAATCTCTTTATTATTATTTTTCAAACCTTTGATAAACAAAACACTTCTATTTAATAACAATTCATATTCATTAATTCTGAAACTCCTTATTTAATTAAATGTATCTTCATTAAATCTGAAACTCCTCATTTAAAAAAAGTTTTCTTTGAGATGCCCAAAGTCCACATTAATTTCATACAAAATTTACACCCCATTAATCATGTAATTAAAATCTTTTAACATAAATGTTACACCCCATTAATCATGCAATTAAAATCTTTTAACATCAAAATAATTTATGACACCATAATAATAATAATAATAAAATTATTATTATTAACACATTATTCTTTTTAAACACAAATATCCCATTTAATATTATTTAAATGAAATAAAAAAATATTAAACTGGGTAAGCTACACAGGTTGGACTGAAACCGTGCGCAGCCCGTGCAGATCCATTAAAGTTGACTTTTTAGGATTCAATGCCCCCGAGACTCTTCAGGAAACACTTGAAAATTATTGGGTATTATCCCAAGTCCAAAAATTACATCTTTAAGTGTTCTAACACTTGTAATTAAGTTCTAGATCTCAGTTTAAAAATTGACCCGTTGATAAACTGAAAATTTTTTAAAACCTTTGCAATTTAAACCTGGTTCAAAATCACGAGACTTTACAATCTACCCACCTTAAAAACTTCTCATCCCTGAGAAGTCATTGGGAACTAATACAATAGATTCTAAGCCATCAAGGTCGAGTATTTTTGTTTGAAAAAAGATGTTACATTTCTAAACACTAAACTTTCTACTAACCAAAACATAAGTCCAACCGCTTAATTCTTTAAAACCTGATCCAAATCTCATCAAAATGAAGCTTACATTTAAGGACATTATAGGTACCTCATTGAATAAAAATTTTGAATCTCGATTAACCAATAGGAACTGGTTGAGCATGATTTCCTTGAAAGACTTTACGGTCCCAAAACCCACACTCACCCTTAAACTGGAGACATGTATTTTAAAATTATCACATCACCAACCCCATGTACACTGAAGTCCTTACCTGACCTCTGGTGACATTTCCAAGTTAATAAATTGCAAGGATATTTAAAAAAACTAACATGCCCCAACATGAATGAAGGCATAGCCTAATGAAACCATGTATCCCACGTACAACCTAGTTACCAACCACTCATCAATCCTAACAACATTTAAAACTTTAGCCTGGTGTAAGACCGACGCTATCTTAGTGTCTCCAGGATGAGGTCAAAATAGGGGACATGCTTGTATCATTCAAGAGATCACACAAAGAGAAAACCCAGGTCTCTAAAATATCAGTCGTATTATCACTGGTTGACTCTTTACACAAAAAACATAACTTCTCATGCCGACGCATCATCAACCAAACATCGATGCCTATATCATCAACGGTATTCATGTTCTTTTAAATCTTACCAGGGAGTCACTTCCCACCTAAGTATTGTCCATGTCATCACAAGAAAAGATCATCTTCTCACCAGTGTGCTATTTAAGAACACCTTAACGCATGCATGAGACATTCCTCGATCCATGATCAGCACCTTAAACATTGATCATAAAATTCATAACTTAAACCTATTTGTGTTTCAAGACACTTGAGTCCCAAAAAGTCATCCTAAGTAGTGGTACAAACTTACTGTAACACCCAAATCATTCTAAGGGTGCTACCTACCATGGGTTATCCCCTTATGAAACATAAATTTTGACCCTCTCTCTTTCTCACACAAAATCAAAATCACTAGGTTTAAAATCCCCTTTTTCATTTTATCCATTTTAATTAATTCATTTCATCCTTTTAACATTTGGATGAATTTCAAAAACCACACAAGTACTTTTTCACAACAAGTCACTTGGTTTTCAATCAGTTCCCCACAGGAAAAACGAACATGCTATAACAAACATCCTCTTAAACATTTCACATTTAGTGTTATCCAAATATAAACAAGAAATTTAGCATCTAAATTCCTTTTACCAAAAAAGTGACATCCAAAGGTCCCATTTATTCAATCTGTAATCATCAAAAAGCAACCCCACAATAGTTAATTACAATAAAAACACATCAGTTTTACATTTATAACCATTTTCATACATACTATGGTTATATAAGGTGCAGTAACGTGGTTGTCCATCTACCAATCGATAAGGCGCCCGTACACCTTACTGCTGGAATTTGGATACCATTTATGATATCCAATTTTCATTTAGCATTTTAACTTTAGAATCCCTTTTTTATTATTTGAATACACAGGTTACCCTTTTTCACAGCTATAAGTCACTCGTACACCTTACAACTAAAAATGGGTTCCTTCATAATTAAAACCAAATAAATTTATCCAAAGAAACCAATCATTTATCAGAAAACTAACATGTCACTAAAAGTAGGTAACACAGATAAACATGCTTAAATCACTAAAACGTGTTATAACATAGAATCATGGAACATATTGAAGGCATACAATCTATATTAGCAGGAATCCTACTAATGTAGCTACATGGAATGGAATTTATGCATGGAATGTGAATCTCTAAGGGTCTAAGAACATTTATGTATTAAACTTTCTTGCCTTATCAGGCCAAGACAATTTTTTTAAAAAAGTTATCAAAATCAATAAGCAGTAAAAATACACCAGTCAATCAAGGTGAAATCATATCAAATGTAACCTCAAGTAACACAAACATCAATTATCATCCCTAGCCACTTAGTCATTTCTCATACATGGGGTGATCAGTTCTAAGCATGAAAATTAACCCAAACGTCGACACATTACTGTCTCATATCTACCAACCCTAAAACAGTAAAAAAAGGAAAAGAAAGAAAACATGAGGCCTATGATACCACTCTATAATGTCCCGACCTAGCTTACCCTCGAACCGGTAGCCAGAACGGTCTCCACATAACCTCAAGTGCATCTCCCCATATGTTAGAGGCTTCCAACTAGTAGCGAGGGTCTTTGGATAGTCAGTGGGGAGACTATACCCTCATGTCAAATTTCAATAATAGACAATGGAAATAAAGAGTGGAAGTAGTCTAACAAATGATAATAAAGTAGAAGGTTTATTTTTATAAAAATTGAAAACAAATTAGTAAACACCAGTTTATACAGTAGATGCATGCATGAAATGCTAATGATAAAAAATGGAAAGTAGTAACAATACAAAATGCTTTATCATTTAATATACTGCTTCTACTATTTATTTTTGTTGTCTATTATTTAACTCTAACATGAGGGTATAGTCTCCCCACTAACTATCCATAGATCATTACTGCAATTTGGTAGCCTCTAGCATACATGGATACATGCTTGAGGTCATGTGGAGACCGGTCTGGCTACTAGTTCAAGGGTAAGTTGGGTCAAGACATTAAAATCATGGTAAATTTTTCCACCATCTTCAAAAGACACGACAAATGTTGGGAAAATATTGTTTAGGGGTGACTATATACATACACAGTAGGATTCCCCAAAAACGTAATGGGGGAGCAGTAAGAAATACACTAAAAAGGAAATCATTACAGAGAAAAAGGTATGGTAAAAGTGAATAGAAATAGTACAACTCAACCCAATAAGAGAGTGAAATTAGACTCATCCAAACATAAGGAGATCGAATGGTGAAGAGATGATCTCATCATCAAGTATTTTATACCTATATCCGGAGATTAGACTCATCCAACCATGATAATATAGACACAGAAATCATGTGGCATACCCCACGCATCTTTACCTCTCCTAAAAGGATAGTAACCAAGATCCAAGGAGTGGGTACTGTAAGAGGATAAATATATGTATATATGCTTAGTTAAAGAAACCCAAATAAGAGGGTAAGGGGATATCCATATCACATCTCAACCCAAGAAATTGAGTAGCCAACAGTTCCAAGGTAAAGTCATCTATGATGCCTAGTATCTCGTGCGTCTTCCCAGGAGGCACAAGTCAAAGGGGCTCAAATCACCACACCTCGATACTATCTGCTTTGGGAAGCACTAACTCACCTGTATAGTTTTGGGTCTCATCAAAAGAATGTATCTCGGTGGGGAAAGATTCCCTATTTCTCATGAATCCTTAGGTGAAGTCGATCCATGCCTCTCCACTGTGTTGCACGGTTGAGAGTCTTCTCTAGTAGTCACTGAGGAACTCTGTTTCCTAGTACTACTGGAGGGTACCACTTGGGACATCCACTGGGGAATAACACAGCCTAGGAACTGTTGCAGGGTAACTCTGGTGAGTTATCAGAGGATGCCACTACCCAACCTGGCTGGAGGTTCATGCTTGAATAGTCATCAGGGACTACATTGCCCAACCCAGCTGGAGGGTCGTCTCAGAATGTCAAGGAATTCCACTTCCCATTTCCTACTAGAGGTTAACTCATAATCATTGGGGACTACACTACCCATCCTAGCTGGAGGTTAATCTCAGAATCATTAGGGACTACACTACCCAGCCCAACTAGAGGGTCATCCCAGAACTACTCTGGTAAAACCTATTTGATTGTTTTCATCATCAGGTGATATCTCTGCATGTGATAACTTGGAACATTCAGGTTGTATCTTGAAATATTCTTCTAAGTTCACTATCATGTTCTACACAGAAAAACACTTAGGATAAGAAACTCACATGCCAAAATATGAGTCCAAATGAAGGAGATACAGTAGTTTAAATATCGCTTAAAAGAGCCCAAGAAGAACACAAAGTGTAAAGGGCCCACGTGGTGTATAGTCCTTATCTGATGCCTGGCCGTGTGTCTGACTGATACACGGGTGCCATCCCATGTAGAAGAATATGCAGTGTAGGTGGAATACACACTGTTTCCTAGCTATCTGGGACGGGGTCTGTGTTCGTGTACTTGAACCTCGTGTCTTTGTACTCTAGTACATGGTGTGTTGGTCCACATGGGATAATGCATGTGTAGCCAACCCATGTAGTCAGCACGTGTCGTGTTCCTGGCCATGTGTTCCTTCACACATTTCTTCACATGTAAAGGGTAGTATAAGGCCTATCAAGGGGAGTACACGTTTTTCTGTCCTTATATTCCCTAAAATCCAAGCACCACCACTAAGGGAGGCTACACTCTGTGTGTTCTTAATTCTACATGGTGTGTATTCGGGATTTTCTAAAAATCCAAGGGTGTATTTAATTCTGGTCGTTGCTTCCAAATCAGCACCAACTGTGGTCGAGGTGGCCATGTTTTGATCTAAAATCCCTAGATCTATCCAAAGAACACAAAATCCCATCATCGTTCGTCACTAATTGGCCTCATTCTAAAATAAGGGTTTTTATGAATCTTCTATACATCATTTCGACTTCGATCCTCATTGTATTGTCGTGAAACCTTCTGATTCGTCATCCTTTCATTGTTCTATTTTCATATATGTTCCTTGCTCATGATTTTTCATCGTTTGGTGAACTATCACAAATCTAGGTGCCTGGTCGATCTCTGGTCTCCTGAAAATTATCAAACCGATATCCATAATGATTCCACATAGAGGAATGTGAAGAAATGGGAGGGAAAGGAATCCTAAAAAAATGGTTGTACCATTGGTCAAGCGTTCTTGTCTAATGATCAAGAACGGGCGTCCAGATTAGATAAATAATTAATAAAAAACATGTTATTAGATATTGGGATTGGGAAAGGGTGTTTATATTGAGAAATCAAGTTTCAACATGATCTAAAAATTAATATAGGGCGTAAAAACACCAAAAATGAGTCATACCTCTGTTTGGATGAATCGTTGGTGAAGATAGTGCTTGTCAATTGGTTTGGGAAGTGTTTTTTTGTTCATTGTGCATTGATCCACCTTGAATCAAAGGTTCGTCATTCATTCTTCATTCTCTAACAGAGAGGATAATAAGGGAGATATTACTGAAAGACTCAAGGTTATGAAAACTCTAGAAAATATCTACTATGAGATATTTAAATATTCTCACTTAATTAATCTTACATTTAATCAATTAAATAAATTAATTATTTAACCAATTAAATGTACCGCCAATGAGTGAGGGGTTGGTAAGCCCCACACCAACTCATTTTAAGTCGCACCTAGGGAAAACATCATGTTTCTAACTCAAACATGGTCTCGGGTTTCCAATTCGACCACCCATTTAAGAGTTATCCATGTTTCTTTAATTAATCTATTGTGAAATATAAAATATATTTAATATTTATATAAAAAAAAATTCAGGCACATCGGGTCTTATAATTATATACTATCTCAACGCTTGGATCTGTAAAAATATTTAGAAATATTTCAAAGTCTTATAAGGAAAAAATCAGGTCTCTACATTTCTGATAAAAGTTGAATATGAATATGATAATGCCTAAGTTGTTATAAATTGTTCTAAGTATCACAAAATGAATTGTGATTCAAGTTATATATGAGAATAATTTTATTATGTTGAGACATTATCTATATTTTATTATCTCATGTTGAAGTCTGTACTAGTTTTTTTGAATCTTATACATAGTGAATTAAAGTTTCCATGTCACAATAGTGAACTAGTGTTTCATTTTCATAAAACTAAAAAACAAATATATGTTTTATTTAAGGGTGTTTGTGGAATTAGAAAAGATTAAAATTATCAATCCTGATGGTAAAAATTTGATATTTTTTACAAATATAGAATTATAAGGAATAGAAAAATAGTTGTTGATGGTATTTTTGTTGGAGACACCCATTAAAGAATTTGGGAAATATATATAAAGGATTTTGGGGTGCATGAGGTTTTTTTGGATTTCACAGAAACTTCTCAGATATTTCTAATTCTATAAATGATGAAAAACATTGAAATTCAAAAGGTAGTTCTTGAATAAAACTAAAAATCTAGAGAACCTGGTAGCTCTTTATTGGGTCTTATATAGAATATCGCCTCACTTGGGAAACCTTGAAGATCTGAGACATAGGAATAGAATAACTTTATCTTGTGTGTAATAATAAATACCATCTAGGGATCAAAATATAAGTAGAGATAATAATAAGAAGTTGGTGTTATTCATATAAAGTGATCCAGTGCAACGAGGAATAATACAAGAGCATATTTTTATACTCTGTATTGAAAATGTTGTTTCAAGATTGAAACTAATAGTGTTCTAGATATTATTAAATTGGGTGTCAAGCATTATAGATATTGAGAAGTTGTTGGATTCTTTAAAATCATGGAAGCTCATGTGAGAGAATCCCAGTTATCATTTATGAATAAGAACTGGGAGTAAGGAAAAAATTAGAGACCAAGATGCATGCTATTATTTATAAATATATAAAGGCATTCGAAGACTCTATAAGGATGTATATCAGTTTATGTTGATGTTGTGACATATTATACAAAAATAATATCTATTCTAAGTAGTTTGAAGTTTTATATACCAGTTGTGAGATTGGAAATTGTGGGATGTAGTATAATGACCTCTTTACTTATGTAGTATAGTAAAGAATAACCATTTTAATATGGTTTTATGGTTTTAGGATGAACCTTATCCAACCCACTTGTAATTGATCATAATATTATAGTGAAAAATCTATGAATCGCTGAAACTAGATAATATTAAATATTAGGTTTCCCATATCGGGTTTGAACCTTTTAAAAATACAATGTGTTTTACTTTATTTTATTTCCAACATTATATGTGGTGTTGTGTGTTGGGTAAGAGATAAGAAAGAAAAGGTTAGGATAATAAAGTGAGTAAAAAGATTATATTATTAAATCAAAATTTGGTAAAAGTTTAGGAACACTAGATTCACCCCCCCCCCCTCACTCGGTTATCTTCACCGGTTCACTATGAATTATAATTAGTATCAGATTAAAGGTTCCCACTGATAAGATCTAAAAAATATTATTACCCTATTGTTTTTATCTGAATTATATGAAGTGCATATTTGAAATGTTTTTAGAATATCCTTATATATATAATTTTGTTTTTAACCCTACCACTATACAATTGGAAGTTTCAACCAAGTATTTTAGAAACAAGATTAAAATAGAGGCCAAAAATCATAGGAAAGTGTTAAATGAGAATGTGTAACAACCGCTAACTAATGTAAATTAGGGTGGTAAATGTTTTGTTAAATTTTTTTAAAGATAATTCATTAAATTAATTGAGTTTAAGATGTGATGATAATGGATAGAATGATCATATTAAATATATTAAAGTCCGCTACTTTGAGCATAGGGAATATATGAATAAAATACCTAATAAAGTTATTACTTATTTATTTAAGTCCGTATACTATTTATATGATGATAAATCACTAATATAAGTTGATTTGAAAGCAATGAAAAATGAAATAAAAGGAAAATTTCAAAAATAAAACTCTCTTATAAAGGAGCTTAAATCTAAGGGAAAATCCTTACAAATTAGTAGATAAAAGTTCATAATTGTTGAATAAAACATGTAATATAGTAATGATAATAAATAAGAGGTTATCAAAATCTATGAAAAGAAGATCCACGTTTGAGTAGAATCACACAAATATACTTTCGGTGTCAAGTAAGATTAATTAGAAGTAAATCTAGAAGAATTGGGGACCTTGAAAATTATCAATAAGAAATAATAAAATTACATGAGGATCAAATTTATAAGCGGGAGATGGAATTGGAATATATTTTGAGATTAGTTGAGGATTATAAGAATACCATTAACCTAAAGTGTCTTAAACTATAAGTCAAACTAAAAAATTGGAAGTGAACCAATCTTGAACTTCCAAAATATCTGAGAAGTTAAATATTCCCACATAAATTTTTAAAGGATTATTTCTTCCAATAAGTCTCAAATTTGTGGAAAAATAGATTTAATTATTATATAAATTCAACTACTACAATATCATGGAATAAGTTTCCTCATAACCCAAAAATGCTTTATGTACTAATTCAATTTTACCTCTTGATACATGATTGAAATAAAAATATAGAAAAATATAAATGGAGAAATGATTTGAAAGATTCAACACATCATCAAGGGTGTATGTTATCAGATCCAAAAATTGAATCTCCTTAAATAAATCTCAAAATATTTGGGTTTCTATTAAAAAAATTGCATGCTACATATTCTGTCCAGACTGTTATTAAAGAGAGAGAAAATGTCTGTTGACTACTTCTAGTGTTATTGGAGATTTTTACGCAATGTTATAGAGTTTTAGAACAAAATTTCAACATATAAAAATAGGATAAGACCTAAATATAGGGGTATAATAACTAAATTTAAAGGAAAAAATACTAGACATAAACATACTCTATGATAAGGAAAATATATATTTCAAAAATAAATTTGGTTGTTTAGAGAATTTATGTGAGTATTGCAATATAAGTTCTCATAATGACATGGAATTCTGGTACGTATCGACCCATTAAAACTCTTATGTTGTTAAAAAGAGAAAACCGCAAGGGTGAAAGAAGGTGATGAAAAAATACATGTCTTCTTTGGGGTACAATCAGAAGATGAAGGTTGAAAAAAGAACACCCAAGAAGAAAGCTGACCAGGATGTCTCAAAAAAGAGAAGATGATTCTATTGTGCTAAGAGAGGCCATATAATGGACCAAAAAAATATTACCATGGATATCAAAACAAAAGGAATAAATATGGAATAAAAAAGGAAAACAATATAGGAAAGGAATAGCATGATTGATGGGGGCTGCCTTGCAGGTCAGTCCCCATTTAACATCCCAAAATGATCTATGGATTAATTAAGTCACCCAAAATTTCAATCGGATATAAAACATGTTTAAATTAAATCTATATAAAGTGGACGGTAGAAAAATTACATGAATTCACTAAAAAAATTATTAATTCTCATCTGCAGAAGAATACAAATTAATTCCAACCAAGATGAATTAAAAGGTTCAAGAGAGCACTAAATTCTATATTCATGTAAACACTTATAATAGCTTAAAAACTGAAGACAGATTCAAGAAACAACTTAAATTGATTAATCCAATCAATTATAAAACATCCAAATCCAATCGGACTACATCAACATTAATAGGTCGTCAAATACAGTAAAGAAAATAGGAAAAGAACACCAAGATTTTTACGTGATCTGGCCATTTGGCCTACATGCATGGGTCAGGGGCACCAGGATTTCACTATGCAATAAACAGGAGAGTATAATGAATATAAGAAGGAAGAAAACAACAAGAGTAGAACAGACGGACCAAGGAAGCTATCCAAGCTGGA
Source organism: Viscum album (assembly GCA_963277665.1). NCBI lineage: Eukaryota > Viridiplantae > Streptophyta > Magnoliopsida > Santalales > Viscaceae > Viscum > Viscum album. Next base: position 761,011,041 of record OY728126.1, on the reverse strand, counting down.
GTTCTTATCATTTTAGGATCTCGTGATCAATCCGAGGTTGAGAATGGTAACATACTCACAAAATGGATATAGAATCAATGCGATCAACATAAAACCAAAGAATAGCATAAATAGGAAAATTGAAAACTAAATAAATCATACCAGATGGAACCACCTTGATATAGTTCATTCACATCTTGAAAGAGTCAGATCCTCATAGCTCTAAAATGTAGAAGGTCATAGCCAAGGTCGTCGTCTGGGAAAAAGGAACATAAGAAACTCTAGAAAAACATCTAATATCCTCATAAAGCACTAAAAATGACCGCCTTTTCTCCTCTTCCATCACTGACTCTCCATTGAATGAAGAGGTCCACAAAGAACACCTCCTCTGATACATCTCATTTCCACGATACTGCTCTTCAATTTTGGATTTTTATTGCTCCAATCTCAGGGGCTATTCATTTTGGGGGAGCAGCGAGGTCTTGGATTTGGGGATTCTGTCGGAGTAGTCTTGTTTTGGGGGAGGTGTATTTAACATCAATTTTTTATTGTAAAAATTATTTTTCACCTGTCCATTTATTCGGTGATCTTTGGTTCATGTGTTGGGAGATGTTTTCCATGATTTCCCCCACTACAATGATTGGTTTAATACATAAAATTCCTGATAAAAAATATGAATTTAAAGAGAGTTTACTAAAAAAGTTATCCTAAAATCTTTTAAATTTTTTTGTGGAAGGTTATTGTAGTCTATACACATTACTATTAAGTTTGTAACTATTTTTCCTTGAAGAATAAATAATAAAATGAAAGAACCAATGACTCTAATTTTTAAAAAATTTATTGTGAAAAGAGTCCTCACACAAGAAGAAGGTTGACCACTTACCAAAAGAGTTCTTGAAAATATGGAAAGAACAATTGGAAATGGATAAGAAAATAGAACAAGTAGAAAATAATAAAGGTTCCTTGATTTCTAAAGTAATTAATCCAATTCCAGCTAAGATAAAAATTGAAGAAACAATGAAATCCATGTTGCCTAAGAAAGTAAAGAACTAGAAATTCATGGTTGAAGTTAGCATAAAGGGTTCCAAAAATTTTATAGATATAAGAAAATTATTTTTTTGGGTTGAGATACAAGTCTCATCCTTGTTTCTCTAACTAAGGAGTCTATGGAGAGCCACTTTATTCCTATATTTGGTGTTTTTGTATAATATAATAGGGAATTTAAGGTAGAACATAAAAAGGAATAATTGATGGAAGTTTTAATCATTATATATCTAGAAGAACAATACATCATGGAATACTCCAGTTGGTACCAATTTTTATCCTTTTAAAAATTCACTTGACATATCTTAACCGTTATCAAGCCTCAACTGGTATCAAAATTATTTTATATTATTTATGGAGAAAAATTTCATGATAAAGACTACAAAAGTAAATCCCTTGAGGGAGATCATAAAATAGAAAGCTGTCGGTATTTTAACATCTCAGGTCAAATCTGAAATTGTAGACAACCCCTACAAAACTGAAGGTTGATATATGATAATTGCTTTCTCATCTCTGTTTTGATTCATAAAAAATCTGAATATTAAGGGTGGTGATTTTTAAGTTTAAAAAGTGATAAACATACTTACAATTGAATTTTTTTATTTCTTTGTTTAATTTGAGTAAATTTTCATCAAATTTATTAAAATTCAGTTTATACATCCCTAAAGAAGTGAGATTTGAGTTGGTATCACATTGTGGAAATAATATAAATATTTTTTGGCCTAAATTTATCACTCTTGGTTTTTACACTAGGTTAGACCATGCAAACATAGAGTTGATTAGTTTATAGCAAAATTATAAGAAAAATATAGTGTCACCCTTCTCTCAAACCAAATTTTTTAGCTCCCTAAAAAAAGGGATAACAAATAAAATAGATTAAAAAAAGGGAAGAGGATGGTTTTGAAAATCATAGAGGTTAGAGAGATGATAAGACCTCCCATTGAACTTATGGTATCAACTAGGGTGAGGGAACCTTTTCCTCTATGTTTATTGTCAATAAGGGGGAGAGGAAAATTGAGCTTCTAATGAAATATTGACATGAATTTTTATGAAGAAGTTATTAGTATTGACAACAAACACAAAGGGGATATTGAAGTTCCTAAAGGTTTTTGTTGGTTGTATTTTTTTTCAATGCACATGTCAATATATATGTCAAAGAGAATATGGATAACAGAGGAATAATCAACCCAAAGGAGATGAAGATGTTTTCCATGTTTTTTGATAAATAAGAATGAATTTTCTACTTTTTTAGAAATCCTTACATCATATGATTGTATAGAAGGTTTATACAGATAAATGAAAATTGGATGAATCACTATTTACAAAACATCACAACTAAAGTTTGAGTTTGATAGATTGTTGAAATAGTTTTGAAGTTCTAAGATTTAAAGAGAGTTAAAGATGGATTAAGTTGAAGAAATAATCCTTGAGATATCTAGAATTAAGGCTACTTTAATTTATGATAAATCTCACTTGGATGAAGGACAGAATGAATGATTTAATGGTTATAGTAAAGAGGTAGTGATTTTATTGGAATATTTTAACTTAAGTATGCATGTTGTTAAGTACCTTGGAAACATGCTAAGAAGGTTTGGAATTATTCTAATAATTACCACAATTATTTGAATATGTTTTGAGGTGATTTGAATAGATTTGAGAATGGATGAAGTGATTTGAAGTGACTCTAATCCTAGACGAAGAAATATAGAATTGTGATGTTGCAACTAAAAATTGGTTAAGGCCAAGCAGCATAAGAGTCATAAGCCTCAAGCATAACAGACATTTTAGATGATTGTAAGAGGCATATGGACTCTATGTGATAGTCATTTATAGACTGAGTTTAGATATTTTATCAAAGAAAATGGAAACGCATAAGTTATTTGGACCTGTGTATGAGTCATTTGTCTCTTCATAAATAGTCATTGTCTCTATGTATCAGTCAATCCAGATTTGCATATGATTTCATCTGAAATTCATATAGATCCTAATATCTGCATAAGTATCAATTAAAATGCGTAAGGATGCACACTTTGAGAATATTCTGAGAAGTCTGAATAATGAAAAATATAAGAATTCTATAATTTAATATTATGAATGCAAATAATTTAGATGATTCATAAGTTATTATTTTAAGATCCAAACATCATGATGTTATGTCAAGACATGATTCAAGCATTTTTAAGGATGATTATATGAGAATAATATGATACAAGATCCATCCAAATACATTTTTTTGTATTTGTAAAGATCTAATTCTTTATTAATTGGTAAACTAATAGAAACTAAGATCAAAACTGAAACTTTGAAATTCAAAATCCAATAAACCAAAACACCATAATTCAAAATTCAAAATTTAAAATAGTGGGGGAAAGTTGGAGAGAATGAGTCAAACATGACACCTCAAACCAATTTCCTCAATCTAAGTGTCTTCCCTATCCCATCACTAACGCCTAGATCCATGACAAAAAAGTGATCCCGTAGGGAAGAATCACAAGAAATATCCCTCAAAAACCTTCATCACACCACTATCTATCCAAACCCAAACTATCTTGTCGTTGTTTTCATCATCACTAGAGTGTATCACTTTTATAACAACAACAATGAAACCAGGAAACATTTTCATTGAGGGTGAAACAATAAATAATAGTCATCAAACCATCATGAACACTATTAAATATATATATATATATATATATATATATTAGTTTCATCAAGGAGAAAATGACCAAAAACTTTTCTCAAACAGTAACCTATGATACAAATGATGTACACCAACATGCCAAATCACCAATGTCAGGAACTGAAACAACACCATCAATGAAGCTTCAGGAAGCCTGAATTAGTCACACCTCCTAGAATGTCATCAACTGTTAACACAATACATCCCAAAATCTCCATAGAAACTGCCACACCAAACTGACTAGGCATTGGGTTGATATACCAAGAAGTAAGATCATATTTTGAATGAGGAATTCAATGAAGATCCATAGAACAGGGATGAATAAACAACTAAAAGAAGAAATCACAAGGTAACATAGCCAAATGAATTAAATACCCAAATTTTCACCCCCTTTTCTAACCAAAACACATGAACTTACTAAAGCACCATATCACCACTGAGGCATGGGAGATAGACCAAATCCTCTTTGGGAATGACAGATCAATACCTGGAGCTGAGGGGACCATCATAGATGATGCCTAAGAAACCTATAATAGAGGTTTCCTCTGAGCATATCCTCTAAACTAGGACCAGTTAAGAAATATAAATATAGTTGGTAAAGGAATAGAAGAAATGAAATCTAGGGGAAGTAGTGGAAACAAGAACCACATAAGGAATGCATTCCATCCAGAGGTATTGAAAGCAATGATAACCACCCCAAAGGTAAAAGTAAAAGACAATAAAATACTTGAAAGCATAAGAGGAACATAAATATATAGGAAGAATAAGAGAAAATATGAGGTATAGGATCATTATATCTGAGGGAAGAGATGGAAAAATGAACCCTAGAGAGAAATAACACCACCGGAGAACATAGCCATCATCTTTAAGATGAGAGGAGATCCTTGTTCTATTTAAATCTATAATTTTCAAATGAGAATATTTGAAAATAAATTTTGGTAACAAAAGTTGAATTAATTATGATAATGAAAAAGCTGGTATCCATTGTTATAAATATCTTAAATTTAATTGTGATTCAAGTTATAAATGAGAATATGGTTATTGTACTGAGATGTTATTTGGAGTTTATAGAATTAGGCTGAAGTCTGAACTAGTTTTTTTGAAGATCTCACACTGAAAATTAAAGATTCCATACCACAATATTGAACTACTATATGATTTTCATATAGATGAGAATAATTTATTATTTTTATGTTTTTATAAATAATATTAAGTGAAGCTTCTTGAGTCAAATGGTAAAAATAAAAATTCAAAAGGTGATTCTCAAAAATGACTAAAAATATAGAGAATCTGAGTGCTCTTTGTTGGTATGGGTATAGAAGGGAACATCTATTGAGAAGTTGTGAATCTCTAAAAGAGAATAATAGAAGAACCAAATCCTATGAAGAAGAAGAAATATATATCAGTATCAAAAAAAAGTAGAGAGAGATAAAATTATATTTTATTCAGATAGAGTGATCCAATGCATCAAGGAATAAAAGAATATGAAAATCATGTGATACTCTATATTACAGAGGCATTTTTATGAGTGATGTTGACACTATTATAGTTGTTCTTAAATTGGTTATTGAGACTTTAATATATTTATGAGCTATTGGATTCTTGAATATCATAGGATCTTAAATGAGAGAAACCTGACAAGTATTTTTTGAATAAGAACTACGAGCAGGGATGAAAGCAAAGGATGAGTTACATGCTATTAGCCTTAAAGATATGATGGAATTCAAAGAATCTATGAGGAATCATGCCAATTTTTTTTAATGTTGTGATATCCTATGTTGAAAGAAGATCTACTTCAAGAGGTTTGATGTTTTTTATACAATCTAGGAAACTAAAGACTATAGAATTAAATATAAATACCTATCCACTTGAATTATATAGTGAAGGCTCACCTATGTAATACGGTAAACATTGTTTCCAGATGAACCCTAGACAACCCACTTGAATTTGATCAAAATATTATAGTGGAAAATTTGTTACATAGTGAAACTCGATCACATAAAGGAGTAAGTTTCCCACATTAGGGTTGAACCTTGTAAAAATATCATGTTGTTCACTTTACTTTATTTTACACATTTCATATGGTGTTGTGTGTTGGGTAAGAGATAAGTGTATTCATTTACATCATAATAGGTGGTAGTGGTTCATATACCAAAGGGGGTAAAGTATTATAAGATTAATTTTAAATTTGATAAAATTTTATCCACACTTGATTCACCCCCCCCCCCACCTCAGCTGTCTTCACTCATTCACTAGGTATGAAAATATTAAAATACTTTTTTCAAGATTATTTGGGTTATCTTATAATTTAAAAAGAAAAAAATATGAAAATTATAAGAGTAATTTAAACGGTGTTTATAAATTACTAGATAAGGAAAAATATAGTGTTTATATATAAAAATTATAAATTATTCATATTGTTTAATTTGAATCATTGAAATTAAAAAGGCATTATTTAGAGATTATTTAATCCTTATCAAAATATTTTTAATAAATGATATGATCAAAGTTTTAAATAATATTAATATGTTATGTTTATGTTTCTTAAAAATATCATACATTTAATGTAATTTCCAAATAATGAATAACATAAAATAACTCATATTGAGAATAAATATAAAGTTTTTATATTTATCTAATTGTAGAGTGTCCATAATAAATTATAATGGTTTTATAATGGTTTATTTATGAATTTTTCTCAAATTTATATCTCATGCTTCAAAAATAAGTAAAAATTTTATTTATATTCCCTATTGAATATTTATATTTATAAATTTATTGTGAAATATCGGTATTTTGTACACTTTAATATATAATACAAATTGATTCTAATAAAATTATTGTGTAATATTATGTACAACAACATAAGATTTGGTTTTCATATACCTCAACGTCGGTTTATAATTAAAGTTATTACCTTAAATTAATTTTTTGAATATATTTTATGCATATTAGATTTTTCAATTATGAAAAATTGGATTCTCTCTTATGTAAAGTGTCTCTAGGTAGATAGACTTTGGGTTGGACAACCTACTGGACCGGAGGCTTATGCCTTGTTCTAGAAAGGTGGGGATTATCTATCTATAGATTTGAACTTATTTATGTTGAGATTATTCATCTCATATAATTCTAAAACCTTAAATGATAAAATCATATACCTTATACATGAGATATATTTGGATATGTTTAAATTTGTTTGAAATCTATTTCTCGGTAAGTAACACAAACTATGGGTAGTGTAAATATTTACACATTAATATGGTGTAAATATATTGATATGATCGATGAAATAGGGATTTCAAAACTAAATCATTAGTAGCATCACTATGAAAAAACACCATTAATCGGTGGTTTTTTTCATTTTACGGTGGCTTTGGAAAACCACTGCGAAATGTGGAGTCGTGAAATAATTCATAGTACATTTCAAAAACTATTTCAAAATGATTTCACTATGGTTTATTTATTAATTATTATTTATTTATTATTTATTTACTTGTTTAATTATTATTTATTTATTATGACTTGTATAAATAAAGCACAAATATTTGTATGTTCGGATTTGAGCATCTTACCTCTTGGTTATTCTTTAAATATTTTATCACTCCAGCCAGCACTTCATGTTGTGACTAAATCAACATTAATATATATATATATATACAAAATGTATATGTAAATACATATTCATACATTTTTTTATTTTTTATTTTTTCATTATTATTATTATTTATTTTATTATTATTTTATATTTATTATGTATAAACATATGCCTAATTTCTTCGATAAATAATAAATAATTAAATATTAAATATTAAATAAATATTAAATAATGAATAAATTTTCAATAAATAAATAAATAAATTTTTTATTAATAAATTGAATTTTTAGTAATCGGGTAAGTAGCTGTAGCATTGTGCACTTGAATGCAAGGAGCACTTCAAACATGGAATAATTTCTAAAAAGAATGTGTATTATCTGACTAATTTTTCTCTTGAGAAGGGATTCTAAACAACTATTGTTTAAATTAATGGGATGAATTTTTGATACACATGGTTTATGATTCATCCAAAATTATATAACATTCTTTGAAAAAGGAGACAAGAATAAAAGGAGTTTTATTCAAGGTAATGTTTTTATTCAAGAATATGAGGAAATATAATTCCACCATTAATAATGGAATATTTGGTAAAGTCTTATTTTCAGTATAATTTCTAACCACATAGAATATCTTATCTGATACAGAAACACTAGTTTATTTGTTAAATATTCCAACTAAAAGAAAATAATATTTATTTCATATACATAAATAATTTTTTTATCTAATAGGTAATAAGAGTTATTTCCTAAATATAAAGAAGTTTATGTATCTCAATATGATATTCTTAAGAAAATATAGTGTATAAGAGGCTAGTGGGAGTATGTTTGAACTTAGAGAAGTTGAAATTTTCTAATTAAAAGATTGTGTTTGTAAAATTTTAAATTTTAATTTTACTTGATATCCAAAAAGGTTTAGGATATAATGGTAAAAGGTTATTATAGTAAAATAAAATGTGAACATTAAATTAGTTACCATAACAAAGTAAATTATACATGATATAAAAAAATACTAAGATATATTGGTAATTATATAATATTAAAGTTACATTAGTTACTAGTATATTTTAAGGAAACTTTTTAATGGAAATAGTTCCAAGAATATGTACTTAGAAAATTTATAAGTATAAAAGAAATATTAGCATCATAACATTGGATATTGTGGAATTAAGGATATTGAATACATTAAATGAGTTAAACCTTATGAATATAATTTGAAATTATCACCATTATTAAAATTGTCAAACTTTGTAGATTCTTCTCACTAAATGGCTTAGTGGGAGGGTTTTATCAAATGGTCACATAAATATGTGGCAGGAATTAGTTTAAGTGGGAGATTAAAAGTAATATTCCCTAAAATCCAATTTATGTCATATAATATGATTGGGTGTGTCATAGAGTATGGAACACATATAGTAAAAGTTTTGAAACTAATTCTATGGTTATATAATATTTTATAATATGAACACATCACATACTGGATGATAGATCATATTTTATTGTGTGATATGATTGTGTAAAAAGGAAAATTATTGAATGGTTTGATACTCTAGGTACTGTCACAGCTCATTCATCCATCCAAACATTAAAAAGTTAACATTTGAAACTCCTTACACGTCATTTATCATTAATATGACAGAGGATAATTTATGGCCATAGGTTATATGGTATATAACCAAAGTCATTAATCATACGTTTATGAAACAAACAATTAAATTCTTGACACATATTCATGACTTGGGGAGCATCCTCATAGCCTATATAAAAGAGTTTGGGCCATGAAAAATAGGTGTGTGATCCTCAAGAAAACTCTACCTGAAACTCTACCCTCATGAATCTCTCTACCTTCACTATTATTTTCTTTAGAGATACTATAATATCATGAATAATGAAAAATATCACTCAAAGTGCTTGGGTATTTTGATGCAGTCTGACGATACTCATTAGAGGGAAGAACCATTTCGTTCTTTCTTGGTGATCATCATCAAACACAGAAGGAAGGCATCGATAAAGTCATTTCAATTATTAAAGGTACACACATTCTTAATTTTTTTATATGATTTCAATTTCAATCTCATATAGATATTATTTTAATGTTTCTTTATTATGTTTATTAATTTCATTAATGGTCAATATATTCTAATAAACCTTTCAAGTCTATCATCTATTGCACCTCTAGTGGTCGATCAGTTGGTCACTCCTTCATCTAAGGGATAAAAGAATATTACCATTACTGGTATATAAGTGATTGTAAATAAATCATATAATATTTATTAATAGATTAGGTACCATATTAGAAAATAGATTTTAAATTTATCCTTTGGGTATTAAGTGATTTAATGTAAGTGGTTTTAACTCATTGGTGTTTTAAATAGATATTTTTATCCTAGAATGTAGTTTAGAAATCCATTATTTTATTATCTAATGATTTGAAAATTATGTTTTATGAGTAACATTTATTTGAGTAATGTGTTTTTGGTTTATAAATTAGTTTTTTGAAACCTTTTTTTCTTTAAATATGGTCTATATAAATATACATGATATTTATTTTAACTAAGAATGAGTTTGGGGATGTTTTACACTAAGTGAAAAGTGTTTTGATCTTGTAATGGTTTTATTTTGAGATTGAATTAAAAACTAGAAATTATATTTTATACTGACTGGAATTCAATTTAATTGGGAAATTATTAATTTATTTTGAAATTTCAATATATTTTTTTGAGTTAAAAAAATTGACTAATTGTCTTTGGTGGTTTGGGGCATGTTTGGTTGTCTTAATTTAGTTTTATTGATGTTATTTTTGTTTTTATATTTTGAAAAACTACTTTGATGTGCTTTTTATTGGTTGTATTTGTTTAGATTTGGTTTATTTAATTATGTTACCATGGTTTCATTGAAATTCCATTTGTTTACTTGGTTGAGGTTGAGTTTTTCATTGATTTTTCTATGAAATATTTTTAGTTAATGGAAACTTATTTTATTTAAACCTATTTTAATTAAAGATGAAATGGTTTTCTTTATTGGAAGTGTGTTAGACTTGTTAATCTATGATTGGTCCGAATCTGTTATTTGACTATTGTGTTTTATGGTCCTTTTCATATATATTCTGGTTTTTTCATTACAAGTGATAGATACCAGTAGTGGTGGGGTGAACCTTCTAACCCACAATACTCCTCAAAAGATAGACCTGGTTGTTGATAGTTTTTGGGGTATGGTTAAACATTATCATGGATTTTATTATAATTACTATTTATTGTCCTTATTTTTTTGGATTTCAATCTTTTTTTTGTTTCAGTTGATATGACGGTAATGAAGTGGATTTTTTTAATCGTGATCCAAGATATAGTTATGGAAGTGGACATGTGTAGTAGAGTCGTTCGATTTATGGATGTGAATGGGTTGAGCATCAATTTTTTTAGAACTTAAATATGTATTTGATATGATAACTAAATCTTTGATTGCTAGTTGTTGAATGATTCTGATGTATATATGTGTAATGTATATATTGGTGTTATGAATATGTTTTTTGTGTTTTTTAATTGATTAATATTTTTTAAAATCTTGGTTATGTATATTGTGTATATGTTGTTTATATGTGGTGTATATAGCAACCCTAAACCTATAATCCTGGATATGGTACTGAAAACATAAACATTAAATTTCTAGATTTGAACTCGATGAATATGACCCAATTTTTGGCATCGAAAACATACAACATCAAAGAGAATATTGGATCACTTACATACCCAAGGATATTTTAGGTTTGGATTTTTAGAGAATTAGGACAAAATATTACATAAAAAATACCCATGACTTTAAGAGAGTATCTTTACAACTATACCCAACTTTTTGTATTGAATATTAAGACTTCAAAATCTCCCATGAACATAATCATTTTAGAAACCTTTATAGACATAAATAATTTAACATCATTTATCATAACTTGAGGAAAAGGAAACATAAGAAAGGTGAGATAAAATTCTCAGTAAGGGTAAAAGTAATCATTAACAATTGAATATTATTAGTGAGAATAAGAAAATAATAAGGGTGTGATGACATAATCAAATTAAATTAGTATAACATAAGAATATTCATAACCATCAATACCTGGATCATTGAACATAAAAATATGGAATAAGGCTTCAATAAAAGAAAAAGTAATAATAATAAATAATCTTGAACCATGTGATGTAAATCTTGATCAAAGGAAACATTTATAACCCATATCAAGAATAAAAAAACATATTAGTATCATGAAAAATTATCTTTATAACCCATTTTAAACCCATGTCAAAAATAACTAGATCACAGTTAAATCTATAGGAAAAACCCACTAGTAACTTGTTCTTTCTTTCCTCTAAATACAAAGAGCATTACCCAATGAATTAGAGTGCTATCTGGGCACACCCATCTTATAAGCTATATTGGGCTCACCTGATGCTATTTGGACACACCCATCATATAAGCTATATTGGGATCACCCACTTTTATCTAGGTGCACCTGTTGTATAAGTTATATCGGGCTCACCTATGATCATAAATAATTACCAAGTACCATTCATGAATAAAAAAAATAAAATTTTCACTTTTCTACATAACAATAATTATTTTCATTTTATTTCATAATTCTCCCACGAAAAATAAATGGTTTCCATGTCAATCGCATAATCCATTTAAAGAAAGAATAAGGATGGTACCAATACCACATATCCCTGGTGGAGGGTATGTAACATAAAGGGTTGTTGAAATTTATGAATGGAAATACCATTAAAAGATAATTAAAATCATTCTTGAGGAAAATAACCTTTTTAATTTTAGTTGCAACAAAGGATGATATCTTAGATGGAAAAAGATTTCGAATGGTCACTTGGAACATTTATTAAAGAAAATATCCTTTCCATTTTGAAAAAATATATTTAAAATAGAAAACATTATCAGAAATTAAATAAATCATTTTCTTTAAAATACCCTTTGAAACTTAAAAATTAATCTTTACAACATTGAGTGGCCATGACATCGTAAAATTCCATTCATATCAAGTGTGTTAAAACAAAGATTTTTTTCATGTTTTTGGTAAAATACAAAAAGTGCCTCTTTCAAAAAATGGAAGGAATAATCATTTCATAATTTTTTTTAAAATCCAATTATATTTAAAGATAAATTTAAAAAAACATAGTAAAAAAATCAAAAATATTTTTAGAAAAGATGGATTTTTGAGAAAAAGTATTATCGACCAGAGAGAGAAATAACATCATATTTTCTTAATGCCATTTTCTTAATCACTTCAAGTAACAAAGAGATAAAAATAGAATGATTAATTGGAAAATACATGAATAATTAGAAGATAATAAAATAAAAAATTTATTATACCATTATTAAATAATTTCCTTAAATATAAATTTAATCATAAATAACCCTCATTAAAGAGAAGATCGTTACATAAAGCCTTTTCCACTTTGGTAAGTTTTCAATCATAAGACACATGAAGGAATAACATCAAAAGAAAATTTAAATATCATGAGCATAAATATATTCATTATATAACATATCAAATTTGTAGTATACATACACCACATAAAAGAAATTTGGTGCATAGAAGAAAGTGTGTCGCAAGGAAGGAAAATTTGAGACAAAACCCTTACAATAATCATAACGTTGATGTGAGAATTAATCAATGAGTAAATTATGTTTATCAAATATAAATAAATATAAAAAATAAATAAAACACAATATATTCAAAATTCATTACATAAATAATCTTTTAATATCAAAGACAATGAATAAGTAATATAACCCAAATAAAAGACATTGAGTTGTGAAATTATTTATTACTTGGTAACTTTCAGTTAATTTCCACTTGGAGAAAATAAAACAAATTGAAACTAAAAGTACCATTAAGTATGAAGGTTTCATGATATTACATGTAAAAGGAGTAGCGTATACACCATATAAAATAAATTAGGTTCATAATATTACAATATGCCTCAACGATAGGAAATTGAGACAAAATCCCATACAATTGTCATACCGCTGAAGTGAGGATTAACCAATGTGCCAATTATGTGTATAAAATGTAAATAAACATAAAAAAATTGGAAATAAAAAATAATATAATCAAAATTAATTACACACATAATCTTATAATATCAAAGACAATGGAGAAGTAATATAACCCAAAAAAAGAAAAATGATTTGTATAATTATTTACCACTTGGTAACTTTTAAGTCAAATACACTTTAATGAAGTAATTCAAATTTAATCATAAAATAACATTATTTATGAATTATTCATGATATTACATGTATATTATAAAATATATACACCATATAAAATAAATTACTATCATAACAATACAATATGCCTCAATAAAAGGAAATTGAGACAAAATCACTTACAGAGGTCATACCACTGAAGTAAGGATTAATCAATGTAACAATTATGTGTATCAAAATTAAATACACATAAAAAATTATAAATATAGAATAATATAATAAAAATTAAATACACACATAATCTTAGAATATCAAAGATAGTGAATAAGTAATATAACCCCGTGAAAAAAAATTGAGTTGTGAAATTCATTACCACTTGGTAATATTAAAGTCAAATCCCCTTGGATGAAGTAATTCAAATTAAAGATTAAAATATCATGATTTAAAAATTATTTATGATATTACATTTAAAATAGGAATTATATATAGTATATAAAATAAATTAGGTGCATAACATTACAATATGCCTCAATGAAAAAAAATTGAAACAAAATCTCATACATTGAGTCCATACTTTCAATGCATGTACTTTAACTCTGGTATAATTGGTTTATATAAATTATTTTATTTATTATTAATATTTTAAAAGTTTAATAACTTATACTTAAATCATTTATTTTATTTATTTTTAATTATATATTTAAATATTTAATCATTTAAATCCATTTCGTTTGTTTTGAAGATGTTTGATTCATTGTTGCAAAATGGCTTTAGTGTGTTAACCATGGTCAAAGAGGTCATTATTATATTATATATGTAATAATAAAAATTAAATAATTATCATTTTTTACATAAATTATACTTTTAAAACCAATCATAAATATGGTTATGGAAAGTGAACTACGTTACAATCATAGAGATGGTGGGTCGTACGCACGTATGAGTAATGTTTCCATTTTTCAATGATCATTATAGAAATAATGTGAGTATTATTTTATTTTTATAGATTTATCATCATATCAGAAATATTATATTATTTCATTAAATATACTTATATATATCATACATATTATGTGGTGATGAAAAAATAATTACATCGCTTCATGAAGGCGGTAGTCCACACGTACGCACAAGCGACGTTATCATTTCTCAGTGAATGGAAATGTAAAAAGTAAATGATATATATATTATATTTTTATAATGATAAATTATTTATTAATATAATAATTATTTTATATATATCACATATATTCATTAAATTTATCTTTATTACCTTTCATGTAAAGTGTTAGTTAAAAATGAATCACATCACTTCTTGAGACGGAAGTCAACCGTATATATAAGAGACGTTATTGTATCCCCCATAGAATGGAAATTAAGAAGGTATATGTGATATAATAATTAAATAAGTATAATTATACCACAAATATCATATATATATATATATATATATACTTTAGATACATCATTATAAAAAGCCATGAGAGGCTATGATGAAAAAAAAAATTACACCAGTTCATGAGGCAGTAGTTCATCATATACACGAATGATGATTTCATTTCCCATTTGATGGAAGAGGGTATGGGTTTAAGTTATTAAATTAACATAATAACATATTATTAAATAGGATATAATTTTTTTATTATATCATAATAATTGAATAATATTTAAAGTATTTTTAAGAAGAAATAAAATAATGATGCTCGGTTGAGAATGATACCTCTTCTTCAGACAACCTCCTTACGTAAGCACCAAAAGGATTCTTATGATGTATTTATAACAAAAACATGGGATATAGTTCATGGTGAGGGAATTTAGGAAGGTATTTTGGTAGGTATTTTCCAATACAAAAGGCTTTGGAATTTTTAAAAGGATAGGAGTGGGGATGGCCTTTTATAATTATGGTTAGTGTCACACTTATAACTTTTGAAAATAAAAAGGTGTACCAACATTTTTTACATTACAAAAGGCCCAAAAATAGAAAATTATTAATCATTAGATTATATAATATCTAAATATTTACATAAAATATATTTATATAAGTTTTTAGGTCATTTTAACCCTTATCCTTTTAGTTTAACCCCCCCCCCCTCCCCACCACCTCTAAACCCGTTTTCACCTTAACTGTAGAAAAATATTTTTACAATTTTCACTATTACTTATAACCAAAAAATAAGTTTAACTTATTAGATAGTATAAATAATTCTTATTCAAAATATATAATCAATTTTATAAAATTAATTTCACATAATTTTCATAATTTAATTTAAAATAAAACCTGCACACATGATGAAAATTCATTTTTTCAAGAGATGTATTTTTCAAGCATATGATGATTTTATATAAAATCCATGACTAGTGATAATAATTATATGAAGTTAAATTAATGTTTATAAATATATAATATATAAATTTAATTTAAATCATTACTCTTTGGGGGTTATTTTAATTAATTAAAATGGAGAAATACTATTCACTTTAAAACAGTTTTCAGAAAAACCTGATTTTAAACCCAAAAAAAACTTATTCTAAAATAAAATATAAATATGATTTAGTTTTAATTATGTGTATTAAATATAAAAAAATAATACTTTTTATAATTTTAATTATATTCAAAACATAATGGTACTTTTAAATTTATTAATTTATAGAAAATACACTATGATTTTAAAAAATCGGTATTTTACGCTATTCACTGAAAAATCAATATTTTCTAGAAAATCCCAAAATTTCACTCTATGTTAATTTTTATTAATAAAATTACCTTACTAATAATATATTTATTATTTACTATTAATTTATCAATAAATTTATATTGAGTAGAAAATTTATATATATATATTTCATAAAGTAGTTAATATTCATACCTGCCAATTTAACGGCTAAGTTGTAATGGCCATAAATAAATATTATTATTTCTTGGTAAATTTAATATTGATGATTCATGTCTCATACGCTATCAATAATATATTCCTTTTTTAAACTAAGTTGTTACCTCCTTCCCCCTTTGATAAATTTTTTTCTCACAATTTGAACTTTATCTTAGTAATCAAATGTTGTACATTTAAATATACCTTTATTAGAAACCTACATTTTAAAAATTGTTAATAAAACTTAAATTTAAAAGCAGAGAGAGTTAAGTATTTAGTTTATCTAGAAAAACTCAAAACTAGGCTTCCAAGTAGGAAAAAATTAGTGTTAAGCGAATATATGGACATGGAAGAAAAAATTAATGCCTAAATAATGATGTAGAGTGACATAGATTGATGGTAAATAGAAAGTTAATGTATATGATAAAGTCAAAAACCATAAAAAAATAAACCAAAGAGGTTTAAAAAGGACCATAGTTTCATAAAAAATGAATATAATAGGATAACATTTTCATTTTCAATATCATTTTGTTATATTAGGGGAATTCCATCCCATCTAGACCAAGAACATAAGGAAATATACTCACTTGATAAATTTAATTTCATAATTTAATTAATTTCTTCCACAATCTCATCTTTTTCTCCAAATGTTGTGTATTCAAGATGACTTTTCAATCCTCAAGAACTAAAATCAACTTTTAAAATATCACATAACCATAAAGGGATAATAATATATTCCACTGGACTTTAGACATTAACCAAAACCAAATTGGTTATCACATGGTAAGATAATTCCCAAGATGATTAAACCTTTATATGAATAAATAATACATTAATCTTCAAAATACAATGATAATGACCAAAGTTTGAGCCAAATAATTCTATAAATAAATAACCCTATATCACAAATAATCTCAATAGCCTCAACATTAAATAGTACTTTAACCTCAAATTTTATCTCATACATTTTATCTTATAAGCCCAAAAATATATAGATCTTATTATAAAATAACATTAATCGCTTAGTCACCAAGTCACTTTTCAATCTCATGTTAATCTATGAAATAAAACATGTTTCCATATAATCACCTCAATATCCAATATCATATAAACCCTATAGGTTGTCAATACTATAAATCTTATTTCTATAAAATGTGAATGCATAGTTCATGTTAAAAAAATATATATACATACTTCAACCTAATAAAACATCTCTTAAAATTCCATTAACCACTTTAAAATCTCATAACTTAAAACCTAAAAAGGGGTGTATAAGAATTTGAACTTTTGATCAACTAGAATCTTATAGGCCTATAATGGTATCCATAAAGCATAAGATAAGATCATATGAAAAGATATTTATCTCCAAAATTTATCTAAACTCTCATCTGATGCCAACTATAACAGCCCCAAACCCACACTCTCAGATCAGGTGCTAAAAACATAAACTTTATATTTTTGGATTTAGTACCGATCAATGTGACCTAATTTTTGGCATCCAAAACATAAAAAATCAAAAGTAATATTGAATCAATTATATACAAATAGATCTTTTAGGTTTATAGTTTTAAATAATTAGGACAAACTCATAAACTGGGAAAAAGGAAACCTAAGAATGGTGAGCTCAAATTCACACTAAGGGTAAACATCAGCATTTAAAAATTGAATGTCATTATTGATCATAACAAGAGTATAATGGTATGAGGACATAATAAAATTACATCATAATAACATAGTAAATTCTATACAAATAAATACCTAGACCATTAAAAATGAAAATATGGTATAAGTATTTATAAAAGGAAATATTCATAAGAATAAATAATAATAAGCTATTTTATATCAATATTGATCAAAGGAAACATTTATAACCCATATAAAGAATAATAAAAATGTTTTGGTATCTTGGAACATTATCTTCATAACCCATTTTAAACATGTTTTAGAAATAACTAGTACTTAGTTAAATCCATTGGAGAAACCCTCCGGTAACACCCTATTTTCTACTAAAGAGAAGAAACATTATCCAATGCATTGGAGTTCAATCTAGGTGTACCCATCATATAAGATATATTAGGCTCACCCAGGGACATCTAGTCACACCCATTGTATAAGCTATATTGGGGTCACTCAGTGTTGTCTAAGTGCACTGATCATATATGTTGTATCGGGATCACCTATGATCATCAATAATTTCCAAGTACCATTTATGAATAAAACATTTATAATATTTCACTTTTCAACATAAAAATAACCATTGTTCATTCATTTCTTGATTCATACATAGAAAATAAATGGGTTCCATATCAATCTCATAATCCATCCAAAGAAAAATAAGGATGATACAAATACAACATGTCCCTAGTGGATTATAAGTAACATAAAGGGTTGTTGATGTTGATAAATGGAAATACCATTTAAATATCACTAAAACTTTTCTTGAGAAAAATAAACTTTTCACTTTGAGTAACATCAAAGGATGTTATCTTAGATGGAAAATTATTTTGAAAGATCACTTGGAACATTTCTTGAGGAAAATATTATTCCCATTTTTAAAATGATTATTTAAAATCTAAAAATTTCTCAAACCTTAGTGAAATAATTTTATTGAAAATACCCCTTTAAACAAAAAAAATTAATCTTTAAAACATTGAGTGGTCATGATGGTGGAAAATTCCATGCATGTTGAGTACGTTAAAAAAAGATTCCTTTCACATTTTCAGTTAAATTCAAAAAGTGCCTCATTCAGAAAACGATGAGAAGATTACTTTTAAAAAATTAAAAAATAATAATTATGGGTAAAAAATTATTAAAACAACCATAGAAAATCATTTTTGAAAATATTTTTAGATAATATAGATTTTGAAGAAAAAAAAAAGGATTTTCAACTGTAGAGAGAAATAAAGTCAAATTCTCTTAAAAAAAATTTCAGTTACTTTAAGTACCAAAGAGAGGTAAATGGTACTATTAAATGAAAATTTCATAAAAATTATAAGATAAAAAATTATGGTTTATTATACCATGATAAAATAATTTCTTTTAATATAATTTCAAGTATAAACAATCTTGATTGAAAAGGAGATTGTAACATAAAGCCTTTGTCACTTTGGTAATTTTTCAATCGTAAGCCATGTGAATAAATAAATTCAAATGAAACTTTAAATATAATAGACATAAGTATATTCATGATATAACATATCAAAGTGTAATTATACATACACTAAATAAAAGAAATTTTTTGCATAAAATAAATTATACATAAAAAAAGGGAAATTTGATATGTAACCACTACAATGATTATAACATTGAATTGAGAATTAATAAATGATTAGATTATGTGTATAAAATTTAAATCCATATAAAAAAATAAATACGACATAATATATTTAAAATTCATTACAAACATAATATTATAATATCAAATATAATGAAGAAGTAATATAACCCAAAGAAAAGAAATTGAGTTGTGAAATTATTTACTACTTGGTAACTTTGAAGTCAATTCCCCATGGAGGAAATAATTAAAGTTATTACTAAAAATAAAATTAAGCGTGAAGGTTTCATGATATTACCTATAAATGGGTATTTTATACACTATATAAAAGAAATTAGTTTTATAATATTACAATATGCCTTAATTAAAATAAATTAAGACAAAATCTCTTACAAATGTCATACCACTGAAGTGAGGATTAATCAATGTACTGATTATTTGTATAAAATGTAAATACACATAAAACAAGTGTAAATAAAGTATAATATAATCAAAATTCATTACACATGTAATATTATAATATCAAAAACAATGAACAATTGACATAACCTAATGAAAATAAATTGAGTTATGAAATTCTTTACCACTTGGTGACTTTCAAGTGAAATCCACTTGGCTGAAATAATTCAAAATTAAACATAAAATAATGTAAAATATTAATTATTCATGATATTACATACAAAATTAGAATTATATACACCATATAAAATAAATTATGTGCATAACATTACAATATGGCTCAATGAAAGTAAATTGAGTCAAAATACCTTACAAAGGTCATACCGCTGAAGTGATGATTAATCAATGTGCTGATTATGTTTATCAAATGTAAATCCACATAAAAAAATTTGAAATAAAACATAAGATAATAAATATTAATTACACGCATAATATTATAATATCAAATATAATGAAGAATAAATATAACCCAACAAAAATAAATTGAGTTATGAAATTCTTTACCACTTGGTAAATTTCAAGTCAAATCCCCTTAGAAGAAGTAATTCAAATTGAAGATGAAAAACTATTATTTATGAAATATTCATGGTATAACATGTAAATGTGTCAGTATATACACTATATAAAATAAATTAGCTTCATAACAATATAATATGCCTTAATAAAAAGAAATTGAGACAAAATCCCTTACCTCTAGTCTAAGCATTCCACATATGTACTTTAACTCCTATATAATAAGATTATATAAATTAATTTATTTCATAATAAAATTTTAAAATTTTAATAATTTATAATTACATAATTTATTTTAGTTCTTTTTTATGAAATATTTAAACACTTAATCAGTTAAGTCCACTTTAGGTGTTTTGAGGACGGTCGGTTCATTGTTTCAAAATGGCTTTAGTGTGTTGACCATGGTCAAAGTAGTCATTATTCCATAATCTCTAGAATAATAATAATAAAATAATTATCATTTTTATACATCAATTATAATTTTAAAACAAATCATGAAATATGGTTATAAAAAATAAACTATGTTATGATCATGGAGACGGTAGGTCATGCCTACGCATGAGTAACATTTCCATTTTTCAACAATCAATTATTAAAAGAAGATAAGTATTATTTTATCTTTATATAATTACAATAATATCATAAATACCATATTTTTTTCATTAAATTTACTTATATATATCTTCTATGTGATCTGATGATGAAAAAATAATCACATCGCTCCACAGATGCAGTAGTCCACACATACGTATGAGTGATATTATCATTTCTTAGTGAATGGAAATAAAAAACATAAATGATATATATATTATATTTTAAAAATTATAATTATTTCATAAATTTAATAATTATTTCATATATTTCACATATATTCATTAACTTTACCCCTATTTTCTTTCATGTAAATTGTTAGTGAAAAATGAATCACATCGCTTCGTAAGGTGGTAGTCCACCTTACATACAAGCGACGTTATTATACCCCCCATGTAATGGAAATTAAGAGGTTATATATGATATAATAATAGCATAAGGATAATTATGTAAAAAAATATCATCTATATACTTTAAATACATCATTATAACAAGTCACAAGAGGTGATGATGAAAAACAAATGACACCATCTCGCAAGGCGGTAGTCTGTTGCACACACGAATGATGATTTCATTTCTCATTTTATTAAAGAGGGGATGGATTTATGTTATTAAATTAACATAATATCATATCTTTATATGGTATATATTAGTTTTATAATACCATAAAAATTTAATAATATTTGAAGGAGGTGTAAGAAGAAATAAAATAAGGACACTCAGTTAAGCATGATACCTCTTCTTTGGACAACCTCCTTATGTAAGCACCAAAAGGATTATTAGGATGGATTTATGATAAAACAATATGATATAGGTATTGGGGAGGGAATTAAGCAAGGAATATGGGAATTATTTTCTAACACAAAATTCTTTGACGGTTTGAAGAGGAGAGGATAAGGGGGGGCCTTTTATAATTGAGGTGAATGCCACACTTGTAATTTTTGAAAATAAAAGGTATACCTGCATTTTTTAAATTCCAAATAGAAAAAAATTAGACAGTTATAGATCCTTAGATTATATAAGGTCTAAATATTCCATAAAATATATTTTTTACAAGTTTTTAGTTTATTTTAACCCTTATATTTTTAGTTTAACCCCTAGTAAACCCATTTTCACCTTAATGGGATAAAATATTTTTATTATTATCACTATTCATTATGAAAGAAAATTAAGTTGACTTTTTTAGATAATATAGATTATACAAATTAAAAATATATAATTCATTATAAAAAATTAAATTCATATAATTGGTATAATTTAATTTAAAATAAAACTCGTAGACATAAAGAAAAAAATGGTTTTTCAAGATACGTATTATGCAAGCATATGATGATTTTATATAAACTATATGACTAGTAATAATCATTATATAAATTTGAATTAATATTTATAGATATTTAATATATAAATTTTATTTAAATCATTACTCATTTAGGGTTATTTTAACTAATTAAAATGGATAAATATTATGCACTTTAAAACAGTTTTCAGAAAAACCTGATTTTAAACCCAAAAATAAACTTATATTAAAATCCAATATAAATATGATTCAAATGTAATTAATTGGATAAAATATAACTAAATATTATTTATGTTACTTTAAATCATATTTAAAATATAATGTTACTTTTAAATTTATTAATTTATTTTATAGAAATGACGGTCTTACAAAAAATTGATATTTTTCACTGTTCACTGAAAAATCAATATTTTCCAAAAAATACCAAAATCTCACCCTATGTTAATTTTGTTATTCTAATTTTAAAAATGAATTTAATTTTATAAAATACTTGTTCAAAATGTTTTATAAATTAATTATATTATTTTCACATAAAAAATCAATAAAAATTATTTTTGAAGAAAACATATTTTTGTTGAATAAAATTACTTTACTGAAATTGAATAATTATTTGCTAAGAATTTATCAATAATTTTATATTGAGTAGGAAATTTAAATATATAATGCATAAATTATCTAATATTACCCACACCCACAAAATTATTGGCAGTGTAATTATGGTTATATTTAAAATAATACTATTTCATAGTTCCTTTAAACTCAGTGTTGCATGTCTTATACGCTATAGAGAATAAATTACTTTTTTTAAAATATCAAGGTATTATAATTTATATGTTCTTTTTTAAAATTTTAATATATATTTTTATATTTTTTATCTTAGTGATGGTTTATAGAAATCACCAATATCATATTTAGTTATGTTTGCATCGATTTTTTAAAGAAAAAATTACAATTATAGTGATGGTTTGGTTAAACCACCCCTAAACTGAACATAAAAAACTATGATATAAACTATATCTAAATTAATATAAAACCATCATTAATTTTTGAAGAAAAATAAATCTATAAACCACAGTGAAATTAATCAAAAAAATTGTTAATTGATTGGCGATAGTGAAATAGGTGGCGATTTATAAAACCACCACAAAACTAATTAGTGGTAGTTAAAACCAATAAAAATTTGAAAAAAAATGTCATTGGACATTGTTTTTTCTATATTTTGTTATGATATATTAAAAACACAATAGTAGTGATGTGATTTGAGTGTGCAAAGAGTGTACACTAATATATTTTCCTAAATCAATGAGTTCACTATTATATTACAAGGATCATTATTATCACCATATAAAAGATTCACATAATGAATTAATATATAATATAATAGAATGAATTATAATATTTTCAAAATACATACAGATCAATTTTCACACTGGCACGTATATTGAAGTAGTTTTTTGTAACATTAATAACATATTAATATAATGCTAAAATAAAAAATATAAGTGAAGTTTTTAGAACTTGGGATTTGTGGAAGCATGTAAAAATGGTATTTTAGAATTATGGGTTTGGATTAATGTTAAAAACATTGCATAAAAAATATTTATTTCCTGGATTATTCATGGATCATGTGAAATTAAATTTAATCATAAAGAAAAAAATCAAAAAAATCATTAATTGTACCTTTTCATTTGAAAATTTCAATATGATTTGATCATTATCAGAATTTCATAGCTCAAAATGTTGATTTATATTTCCTCTAGATTGTACATAATTTCACCATAGATCATGGATCATATTTCATCTATTCTTAGGTGTTAACTTGAGAAATTGAAGTGTTTTATGATGTCCCTTAGATCGCGAGAAGAATGGGTGTTCTATTCATGAGAGAGAATAGATCAAGAATTATTATTCCTTTGGTTTCTATCTATAAAACATGAGAGATGGGGGATAATCATATTTTTTTCAACAGTATGACATTTTTTTTGCTAAAACACATATTTATACTAAGGGTTAAGTTTCCATAAACCATTTCTTGGTCCCTATATAAACTTAACCTTCAAAATGCACAAAAACATACACTTATATTATAGTTAACTCATCATAATCATTTTAAATATTTCATCACTATATTATGAAATTATCAACATGTCACACGATAAAATTCAAAAAATTTACTCAGCTTATAATCTCCACTAATAATTTAATGAACCATGAAAGTATTATGTTCATTTGAAAAATTATATTTCCTTGCATTCACTTTTACATTTAAATATCTTATAAATAACTTGGGAAATAAATTCAATAATTATTATTCTAAAATCAAAAAATATAATTGAATCAGTTTTTTTTATTACAGTTCACACTCGGATGTTCTCCATCCCCCACACATGGGTCCCACTTCATCCTAAACTTCTATTCATCTGAATAGGTGGAACTTATGGATACACTTGATGTGTGACCCTCTAGGCCCTTATCTTGATAGTATTGATCTATACTGAAAATCCAATATCGATCTCTAGAAAGATATCATGACCTTCTATGAACATGATCTGTGTAATCCAATCACTTTGTATCATGATATCTCATAAAGTAGGATGCACACTATGTGTCATCATCCTTTATTATTTTATTTATTCGTTGACCTTACTGGATGGACTTACCTTCAATAACCATGTCCATAGATTAAATCAAGGTAATACCATCCTGGACAACTGGGATTGAGATATCTCTTCATTTTGGAAGTAAAAAATCATGTTTTAATCATTCATATAATTCTATACCACCAATGACACGCCCAATGCAAGCTACTTCACTATAACTTCAATGAATTGGTTTTCATCTTACATCAAAGTATGAAATAAAATAGTACATATTGATAATTATATCAAGTTAAGAAGAAATTAAACATTCTCATATATAGGAATAACCAAAAACAATTGAAACATGTGTTGTTCTTATTGGTAGGTCCATCCTCATGAACTCATATACTCATGATCGCCAAGTAAAAACTTCATAAGAAAAATTCTCAATGCTTATGAGCCCCAAGCACCTAATAGTCAGACATCATCTATGCCTTATAAGTATGATGTATCTTGACCATAGGGTATATATATAAGATTAATATCATAGTATATTGAGGTTCTAATTATATATGTTAATTACTATAACATTTTTATACAACATAAAATCTAATGACATTACCATATAGATAGTGGATGCAAATTTATTACCACAAATATGGTAAGAAAAACACATTTATATGTCAAACTCCCTATATTTAAAAGTAATTAAAGTACAAATATGAGTTATTTCTAGGTAACCCAACCTCACAACACTCTAACTTACACTAAATTCAATTGTTAACAATTAACAACTCACTACCTCTCACATAAGAATCATGCCTCTACTGAGTTATGTATTTGGTTAGGGGGTCTGTCTTGCTATCCTCTAGGGATACTCTCTTAATCAGGGCCTCAATTCTATGAGTAAAATCTCTAAAGATATGAAACTTATGACATATATTTTAGAGACCCAAGCTTGATGTAAATGGACATTACATTAATTTTTTGGAATAATTAATACATAACAAGAACCAACACTCAAGGACCGTAATATTTTAGTGTCTTTGGAAACTCAAAACATAATCTTCTAATCATGGTGAAAGATCTTCAACATCTCCCATAAAGATCTTCCCCTTTTGTTTTCTTACCTAAAACCTTTATTTAAATCCTGGTGAAAAGAAAAAATATAAAGGGTGAGCTCAAATGATCAGTAAGGGTAAGCATGGAGAAAATAAAATAAATCATATACATTTGAACTTAAAAAAAACATGAACATAAAGTTTAAACATCAAAATCTTGAGAAATAAATATTGGCAGTACATTAGGCATAGATCATAAAGGAACATTAATCATGATAAAATAGCATGGGAACAAAACATGTAATTGTGGAAAAACATTAATCACATGATATGATTTCCATAGTATCCAAGGCATTGCTTCCAAGACCATCTTAGTGGACAAAGTCCCTTACAGAATCGAGTTCACTCCTCATTCCAGTCATGTATCACTGAACCGGATTAACTTTTCGTTCCATCCATGTCTATCTCATGAGATATAAATATTTACCCAATGCATTGGAGGGATATATAGGTCTCACCCATATCATAATGAAATCATTTTTACTTGTGCCATAAATTAAACATAAATCATTCATCATAACCCAAAGAATAAAATGGGTTTCATAAACATCATCCCATAATGTAATCCATATAAAACAAATGAATATCATTTCATCATAAGAAGAATCGAACCATATAAATAATAGAGACATTATACTTGAAACATAATCATACTAAATAATTTCATCTTAGATGGAAAATATTTTTGACAAAACACATGAAATGAATTCTTGAGAAAAATATCATTTCTTCTTCAAAATCATTTTATTTTAACAAAATGCCATTAAATTTTAAAATAAAAGGATTTTGTTGAAAATAATCATGAAATATTGTAGATTAATCTTCATTAAGAAAATGCATTATAAAACCATAAAAATCCATTCACTTCTTATAAGTTAAAAAACATTATCCTTATACTTTTACCGGAAAAGTCAAAAAGTTCCTTGTATGGTAAACAAAACAAAGATTCCTTCCATAACACAATGTAAAAGTTAAATAGGGGTAAACATGACTTTAAAAATACATTTAATAATATTAAACACTTTATGAAAAACATTTTTATGGACATGGATGAAAAATATAACCCCAGTAAATACTTACGTATAATCAATCTCAGATAAAAATGAGATTGAAAAATTATCCCTTACCTTAGGTCCAATTTCTTTCGTACGTGTCCGAAACTTTTGTATAGTGGGTTTAAACATATTATTAACTTTTAAAAGAACCATAATAATATTTATGATATCATATATTATTCACTTATGACTTTATATTACCCGTTCTTTTGTCAATTCCATGTTAAAGCAGCGTTTTGGGTAAAATCGTTTCATTTATCGTACGTGTTTGGACTTGTTGTTCTTGATATTATTATTAATTATATCATGATTTACATACTTAAAGAATTTAAAACATTATTTAAATATCATATATATTCAGTATATATATATATATAATATATAGATAAATGAAAAAGAAACACATTGTTCATGGAGATGGTAGGTCGTACGTACGCATGAACGTTGTTTTCCTTTCCTTATTAACTTGAATGGAAGTAAGTAGATGAAATATATATATATATATACACATAAATACAGTAGCATTATTATTTCATATATATCATTATTATTTATTATATATACTTTATAGTCATTCTTGAATGGTTAATTTGGAGAATGAATCTCATCGTGTTGTCGAGACGGTAATCCGTACGTATGCACGAGCGATGATATTGTTCCCATAATTATTGAATGGAATTGGATTGGATGATATAATATCTCAGAATCAGTATGATGTTATAATAACCATATATAGTTATTCTTTACACCATTATACCCATCCAAGTAAAGTGGTGGTGGGAAAACAGATTACACCACGGCGTGGAGATGGTATTTCGTACGTACGCACGCGCGGTGATTTGATTTTCCGTAGGATGGATAAAAAGGTGAAATGGGGTTGTTTAATATTTATAATAACGTATCAGTATATTTTTTATACTGATTTTATTACTTTATAATTAAACAACTAAATAAGAATAAGTTAAAGAAGAAAGAATCGGTAGAAGAGATTACCTCTTCTTCGGCATGCCTCCTCTTAACCTCCTCTTAGGGCACTAACATTGGTCTTTGAAGAAGAAAATTACATCTAGTAGGTTTCTATGGAAGTGGATAAGTGAAATTGGCAGTGTTTGTCCGACCATTAAGGCTCAAATTTGTGAGAAGAGGAGAGGGAGGAGGTGCCCTTATATAGGAGAGGAGAGGGGCACTTTTGGAAACCTCAAAAATATTAATTAATAATAAAATTAAAACCCACTTAAACCCTCCAAAAATAACTCAATTATAATATGGGATGAGATAGGGTTGTAATATCATCAAACGATAAAATTTATACATTTTTTAAGTTTATTTTAGACCTTATCAACTTGATTTATCATTATTTAATCTATTTAATTTTATTTGTGGTAATAAAATTCAAAATTTTAAATTGTTATAAATACATGCTTAAATTTTTGTCAATTTCCCATAATTGGATACTTTATAACCTTTTAGAACATATAATTTTCAATTTATAGTTTTAAAATATTTTTTTGATTTTTAAATAATTTAATAATATGTTATTTTTATAAAATACCAATAGTGTCAATTTTGACACTATTCATTATTTGAATTTAAATAAAAACCAAACAGAAGATATGTTCGAAAACAAATATATAATAGATTCCTAAAATGTCATATTCATCAAAAAAATCATGGGGAACATTAATTTGTTCATATATTATTTATTTTAATATTTTTAAAACCATTTATTTGGTATATCTCTTAATAAAATAATTACTACAACATTTTTGTATTATTATTTAATATACTTATTTTTTGCATAAAAATTAAAAATAAAATCATATGACTAAGATAAATCTATTAACTTTCATAATAATACTTTTACTAGAATTTATCATCTTAAAATCACAACATTTAAATTGTTACAATTATTAAATTATGAAGCTGACAACTTTGACATCATTTAAAATAAAATAATATAAGTGTCATAATCACTTTTATAAGGCTCCAAATTGTCAAATATTAGACCATTGGATGATTATGGTTTACATGTACATGAAAAATAATTTTTGGTCAGGTTTTTTTTCCTTTTATGGTCACTATTAGTTTAATAAAAACTAAATTATTGATTTTTCACTAAATAAACAATTTCAGCATCACTATTGTGTCACCATTAATGACAATTATTTAATCCCTAAAAATTATAAAAAAATTCTCATGGTGTAGATAATTTTATTATCTTTCTTTATACTATTTATATTTGAGGTTTTATGAAGTTTATCACTAAATTAAAATTATTACACTTATAAGATATAAGAGAGTGACATGTTGTCACTTTCTTTGGTTTTAGTAATAATTACATCATTTTCATGGTAAAAAGTCCATTAAATGAATCTATTTATACCCTTAGGTGATATGGGTAGACTTTTATTCATCCAATAGAATTTTGGTAGGTGTTAGGGTAATTTTATAATCTTATTTTTACCCTTAATTACCCGATTTACCTTTAACTGTAGTAAATAAGATTTACCGTAGTTACTATTCTTAATGTCTAAAAATAAAAAGTAGCCTATTGAAATAATTTGGACCTAATTATTCCTAATATGGAATCCATTTTTAAAAATTCAAAACACATAAGTTGCAGTAATTAATTTAAAATTAATCTCGTTGTTAAGAAAACGGGTTTTAAAAGTTAAAACGTTGCAAAAGATTGAAATGTTTTTACCTGTGACTTCAGTGTAAAATTAATGCTAATGACTTAAATTAAATTAAATGGTAAAAATATATTCTATTTATACTTTAAAACCATTCAATATTATAATTTAACCATATATTTTATTTTTATGAAAAAATTTGTTTTTAATTAAAATTTAGCGTATTTTTACTATTCATCAAAATAAGAAGGTTATAAAAAATTTATACAATGGAAATTTTTATATACTGATTCAAAAGAATAAGTTTATTTCATAAAATTTTACTTATAACTTGTCAAAAATTATATTTAAAATGTGTGCGCTATCAAAAGGTGGTAAAACTGCATTTTTTGAAAAATACTTCTTTTATCGAAAAAATTGATTTTGTTTTCTAATATCATTATAGAAAATGTGTAAGATGAATTATAATGTTATAAAATTAAGAATTAAGTTAATACTATTCATAATTTTTGGTTCATAATATTATAATAATATATCATTTTTTAGTGAAACCCGGTATTGCATACTACACACGCTATCGAGGACGGTCACGATTGTGTGTAATGCAAGCCAAGAATAGTGTTTGCATATACTAAAAGCTAATATGGTGTTTCATCTATCACAATATAATATTTATGTAGCATACAACACAATACATCAATGAAATTAAAAATAATATTTCTCATAAAATCTTGGGGTGTTACATTTTACCCCCCTTAAAATGAGTTTCGCCCTCGAAATTTGTTAGGGTTATAAATGGTTTCCTACTTGAATGTTTATTTCATAGAAACTCACATAGTAATAAGGAATACTAAAAAATCATTTTAAAAAGTAATGATAGAAACATAATGGATACCCAAAGTAACCCATCATTGGGTTTCCACATTGGAGAATATAGGTGAAAATATGGATATGGAAGAGAAATCTAATACTCAACTTCTGATGAAGAGTGGTAGAGGACATGGCTATGAAAAATCAAACAATCACAAATCCATAAATTTGTGATGATCTAAGGTACCATCTGAATCATCAGATATGAGGTCACTAGGACAAAAATTTTGGTTTTCAAGATCATTTACCAAATGTTGAAGAATTTTTAAAAGAAATACTTAATTGATTTTGGTAAAATCTCACTGTTGCTCATGAATTGAACAATTTCCACTTCATCTCTTAAGGAAATGAAGTTGAATTTGTCTTTCGCAAAGTTTTAGCATATCATGTGATAGAATGATAGGTTATTCCATCTGTATCAAACATAAGTTTTGAAAAAGTTATATACATAAGTCCATCTATGGTGACATTAATTGTATATGGTTCCAAAATGGACTTATACTTCATCTATCATCCTAATTAATAAAATAAAACTAGTTTCTACTAACTAGGAACTTCCTGTAGACCAGTGGTAGGTGATAAAGGCCTATCGCACTTTGGTTGTGGGTTTGATTCCCGCAACCTTGTCCGACGCAACGGGTTGTCGTCCGTCCTATGGGTTGTCATTTTTCTAAAACTACACTATTATAACATTCCAGAAATAATATAAAAAAAAAGTTCTAGACTTAAACAATTATATCTAATGTCCAACTTAATCCATTCCAACATTTAGGCTTATTGAAAATACTTCTGTCCAATATTATAGTATAAAGAAAATGATTACTAAAAAAGTCATCAACCAAGCATGTGAATACCATCATTTATCCCCCATATATCATAAAATATATCTTGTTGGTCACATTCCAGACATGTGAATGCCTTAATTATGTATTCTATTGAAACATGAATTACCATAGAACCTTAGTGAAAACATGAATTCTGTCAAAAATTAACTCTTTCCACATACTAAAATCACAAAATTTCTATATACTCAAACCATGATATCACATTGTCCTTATATCAGTCATGATCTCATTAATACTATCAAACACCTCATTATATCCTTATCCCTTCATTATTTTCATATCATCTACTTTCCAAAAATATCGTACTAACCTTTCATGGTTACCGGTACCATTCAACATATACCTTCAAATACTTTAAGAAAAAAAATAGTGTAACAATCCTTAGATGTGTCTTTATTCCTTAGTACCATTACCAATACAACATAACTCTTGATAAACATAAATCATTCCACTACCTTCTTAAACCATTGACTGAGCTTGAACAATTCTTTCATCTCACATATCATTTGTAGTCTCTTCATCATCATCAATATAAATACTACCCATAAGACCATGATGATTCTCTTCATGAGACTTTTCCTAAGGGAATTGGTTTGTATAATGCCCGTATATTCCACATTTAAAACATTTAACCGTTGTTAATGTCTTAGTAATACCATTATCCTTGTCCATGGTGTTAAATAAACCTTTTCCTTTTCAATTACTGGATTTGTGTCCTTCCTTTCCACACCCAAAGCATCTTCCAGTTCCTTTGAAACATTCTCCAGGATGCCTCTTCCCACATGATTTACATGAGGAAAATTGAACTTTCTTTCCTCTATAATCATCATGAAACTCCATCTTTCTCTTATTAGCTGAGTCAGGAAACTTACCAAAGTTGAGATTATTGATCATATTATGAGATTTCTGATTAGGAATAATAATGATCTTTAGACATCAAAATCCCATTCCATTTGGTTTCTCATGAAGAATATCATTCCATTGTCCATCATATTCTCAATTATCGTGAATCTTCCTGTTTCCATCCATTTTCTAAAACCCAAAAAGAATAGTGTGAGAGACAAAAATCTTGTTAAGAAAATAACATAATAAAGAGGGAGTACCTTCAATATCTAACATCTTAGGATTAATTCTAATATCGTTACCATAATTCTAGGACTATAACCTATACTTATACTTAATCATAGGGACAGCCCTAGATATACCTTAGAAATATCTCTAGGGATCTCATGAAATTTATCGCATCCTAGTTTCCAAAGGTTAACTAAACCTTTCCATTGATACCAACTATAGACACCCAAGATTGATGTACATGCACATAACATTAATTTTGCGGAATAATTAATATATAACAAGAACCAACACTCAAGGACTGTAATAGTTTAGTGTCTTTGGAAACTCGGAACATAATCTTCTAATCATGGTGAAAGATCTTCAACATCTCCCATAAAGATCTTCCCCTTTTGTTTTCTTACCTAAAACATTTCTTTATATCCTAGGGAAAAAACATATAAAGGGTGAGCTCAAATGCTCAGTAAAGGTAAGTATGGAGAAAATAAAACAAATCATATACATTTGAACTTAAAAAAACATGAACATAAAGTTTAAACATCAAAATCTTGAGAAATAAATCTTGGTAGTACATAAGGAATAGATCATAAAGGAACATTAATCATGATAAAATAGAATGGGAATAAAACATGTAATTCTGGAAAAACATTAAGCACGTGATATTATTTCCATATTAGCCAAGGCATTGCTTCCAAGACCATCTTAGTGGACAAAGTCCCTTACTGAATCAAGTTCACTCCTCGTTCCAGTCCTATATCACTGAACTGGATTAACTTTCCATTCCAGTCATGTCTATCTCATGAGATATAAATCTTTACCCAATTCATTAGAGGGAGATATAGGTCCCAACCTTCTCATAATTAAATCATTCTTACTTATGCCACAAATTAAACATAAATCATTCATCATAACCCAAAGAATAAAATGGGTTTCATAAACATCATCCCATAATGTAATCCATATAAAACAAATGGATATAATTTCATCATAAGAAGAATCAAACCATATAAATAATAGAGACATTATACTTGAAACATAATCATACTAAATAATTTCATCTTAGATGGAAAATAGTTTTGACAAAACACTTGAAATGAATTCTTGAGGAAAATATCCTTTCTTCTTCAAAATCATTTTCTTTTAACAAAATGCCATTCAATTTTAAAAAAAAAGATATTGTTGAAAATAATCATGAAATATTGTAGAGTAATATTCATAAATATAAGGCATTATGAAACCATAAAAATCCATTCACTCCGTATAAGTTAAAAAAACATTCTCCTCGTACTTTTACCGAAAAAGTCAAAAGGTTCCTCGTATGGTAAACAAAACAAAAATTATTTCCATAACACAATGTAAAATTAAAATAGGGGTAAACATGACTTTAAAAATACATGGAATAATATTAAAAAATTTATGAAAAACATTTTTATGGACATGGATGAAAAATATTACCCCAGTAAATACTTACATATAATCAATCTTAGATAATAATGAGATTGCAAAATTATCCCTTACCTTAGGTCCAATTTCTTCCATACATGTCCAAAACTCATGAATAGTGGGTTTAAACATATTATTAACTTGTAAAAGAACCATAATAATATTTATTATATCATATATTATTCACTTATGACTTTATATTACCCGTTCTTTTGTCAATTCCTTGTTAAAGCAGCGTTTTGGTTAAAAACATTTCATTTATCATACGATTTTGGACTTGTTGTTCTTGATATTATTATTAATTATATCATAATTTAATTACTTAAAAAAATGTAAAACATGATTTATATATCATATATATTCATTATATATATATATATAATATAGATAAATTAAAAGAAACACACCGTTCATGGAGACGGTAGGTCGCACGTACGCATGAACGTTGTTTTCCTTTCCTTATTGACTTGAATAGAAGTAAGTAGATGACATATATATATATATAAATCCAGTAGCATTATTATTTAATATATATCATTATTATTAATTATATATACTTTATAATCATTCTTTAATGGTTAATATGGAGAATGAATCTCATCGCGTCATAGAGACGGTAATCCATACGTACGCAGGAGCGATGATATCATTCCCATAATTATTGAATGGAATTTAAGTGGATGATATAATATCTCAGAATCAGTATGATGTTATAATAACCATATGTAGTTATTATTTACACCATTATACCCATCCAAGTAAGGTGGTGGTGGAAAAACATATTACACCATGGTGTAGAGACGGTATTCCATACGTATGCACGTGCGGTGATTACATTTTCCATAGGATCAATAGAAGGTGAAATGGGGTAGTTTCATATTTATAATAACATATCAGTATATTATTGATACCGATGTTATTACTTTATAATTAAACAACAAAATAAGAAGAAGTTAAATAAGAAAGAAACGTGAAAGAATCGGTAGAAGAGATTACCTCTTCTTCGGTGCGCCTCCTCTTAACCTCCTCTTAGGGCACTAAAGTTGGTCTTTGAAGAAAACCAGGACCTATAGTAGGTTTCTATGGAAGTTAAGAAGTAAAATTGTCAGGGTTTTTCCGAGCTTGAAATCTCAAATTTGTGTGAAGAGGAGAGGGAGGAGGTGCCCTTATATAGGAGAGGAGAGGGGCACTTTTGGAAACCTAAAAAATATTAATTAATAATAAATTTAAACCCCACTTAAAAACCTCAAAAAATGACTCAATTAGAATATGTGATGATATAGGGTTGTAATATCATCAACCAATAAAATTTATACATGTTTTAAGTTTATTTTAAACCTTATCAACTTGATTTATCATTATTTAATCTATTTAATTTTATTTGTGGTAATAAAATTCTAAATTTTAAATTGTTATAAATACATACTTAAATGTTGTCAATTTTCCATAATTGGATAATTTATAACCTTTAAGACCATAAAATTATCAATTTATAGTTTTTAAATTTTTTTGTGATTTTTAAATAATTTAATAATATGTTATTTTTATAAAATATCAATAGTGTCAATTTTGACACTGTTCATTATTTGAATTTAAATAAAAGCCACACAGAAGATATGTTCGAAATAAAATATATAATAGATTAATAATATGTAATATTCATCAAAAAAATCATGGGGAACATTAATTTGTTCATATTTTATTTATTTTAATATTTTTAAAACCATTTATTTGGTATATCTCTTAATAAAATAATTACTCCAACATTTTTTTATAATTATTTAATATACTTATTTGTTTCATAAATATTAAAAATAAACTTATATGATGAATATAAATATATTAACTTTCATAATAATACTTTTACTCGAATTTATCATCTTAAAATCACAACATTTAAATTGTTACATTTATTAAATTATGAAGGTGACAACTTTGACATCATTTAAAATAAAATAATATAAGTGTCATGATCGATTTTATAAGGCTATAAATGGTCAAATATTGTAGAATTTGGTTATTATGGTTTACATGTACATGACCAAAAAGTTTTTGTCAGGTTTTTGTGTCTTTTAAGGTCACTATTAGTTTAATAAAAACTATATTATTGATTTTTCACTAAATAAACAATTTCTGCATCACTATTGTGTCACCATTAATGACAATTATTTAATCCCTAAAAATTATAAATAAATTTTAATGATGTAGATAATTTTATTATATTTATTGATACTATTTATATTCAAGGTTTTATGAAGTTTATCACTAAATTAAAATTATTACACTTATAAGATATAAGAGAGTGACATGTTGTCACTTTCTTTGGTTTTAATAATAATTAAATCCTTTTCATAGTAAAAAGTCCATTAAATGAATATATTTAAACCCTTAGGTGATATGGGTCGGAATTTATTCATACAATAGAATTTTGGAAGGTGTTAGCATAATTTTATAATCTTATTTTTACCCTTAATTACCCAATTTACCTTTAACTGTAGTAAATAAAATTTACCGTAGTTACTATTCTTAATGTCTAAAAATAAAAAGTATCCTATTAACATAATTTGGACCTAATGATTCCAAATATGGAATCCATTTTTTAAATTTCAAAACACAGAAGTTGCAGTAATTAATTTAAAATTAATCCTGTTGTTAAGAAAACGGGTTTTAAAAGTTAAAACGTTGCAAAAGATTGAAATGTTTTTACCTATGAATTCAATGTAAAATTAATGCTAATGACTTACATTATATTAAATGGTAAAAATATATTCTATTTATAGTTTAAAACCATTCAATATTATAATTTAACCATATAATTTATTTCAATGAAAAAAGTTGTTTTTAATTAAAATTTAGCATATTTTTACAAATCATTAAAATATGAAGGTTATTAGAAAAGTATAAAAACTTTATCCAATGTAAATTTTTATATCTTGATTCGAAATAAGAAGTTTATTTTGTAAAATTGAACTTATAAACTTATCAAAATTATATTTAAAATGGGTGCTCTATCAAAAGGCAGTAAAACTACATTTTTTGAAAAATACTTCTTTTATCGAAAAAATTGGTTTTTTTTATATCTCATTATATAAAATGTGTAAGATGAATTATAATGTTATAAAATCCAAAATTAAGTTAATAATATTCATAACGGCTAGTTCAAAATATTATAATAATATATCATTGTTTAGTGAAACCCGGTATTGCGTACTACACACGCTATCAAGGAAGGTCACGATTGTGTGTAATGCAAGCCAAGAATAGTGTTTGCATATACTACAAGCTAATACAGTTTTGCATATAGCGCAAGCGAATCTTGGTGTAGCATAAAACACAAGACATCAAAGAAATTAAAAATAATATTCCTCATAAAATCTCGGGGTGTTACATATATATTTTGTCATATTGTGTGACCTGTGATCCTTGGAAAAAACTAATTCTATAGTATTATCATAGTATACTATAATAGGGTTAGAACTACTAGGTAAAACTCCAATGTTGGAAACAAATTTTTTCATCTACATTAGTTCATTAGCTTCATCAGAAGTTATTATATACTCGGATTCTATTGTAGAATCTTTGACCATGTACTTCTTCAAGCATCTTTAGCTCACGGCACTACCATTTAGGTAAAATATATAGCCTAATTATAATTTAAAATCATTATGATCTATCTATAAATTAGTATCAATATATCCCCTAACTACTTGCTCCTCATCACCTCCATACACTAGTAATATATCCTTTGTAAGTCTTAAGTATTTCAAAATAGTTTTTATATTTATCCAATGCAACTTTCCCTAATTAGTTTGATATATGTCCACCATGATTAAGATATTCTACTCATCCTTTTAATATCCTCCTGTATATGTGGAAACATATTCTTAAAGAGATTAATGCCTTGTGAAATTGGAAATAATCCTCTCTTGTATTATTCCATATTGTACCTTTTGAGTACTTTATCAATATATATACTTTGACTTAGACCAAGA
This sequence comes from Viscum album, assembly GCA_963277665.1. Taxonomy (NCBI): domain Eukaryota; kingdom Viridiplantae; phylum Streptophyta; class Magnoliopsida; order Santalales; family Viscaceae; genus Viscum; species Viscum album. The sequence goes on along the minus strand of OY728126.1, from coordinate 760,972,918 downwards.
AACCTCTAACATCTATCTCGATTGGTCTTGATCCCTATAATATAATTATTTTCACCAAATTATATCATAGATAATCATTCATTTAACAAAGTATTAATTTATTGAAAGTATTGTACTTAATTTCCCATAATCACTATGTCAAAAACAAATAGTACTAGAAAAATTATATAATTTCCATTAACCTTATTATAGACATGTGGATCTCATTCATTCTTGACATAACCAAATTCTCTTATAGCCTCATCAAAAAAAACATCCAATTATTGTGATGCCTTCTTTAACCCATAAATTTATATATATAGATTGTACTCTTTATAAACACTCTTTGAAATTATAAAACCATCAGGTTGTGTCATATGGATTTCTTTAAACAACTTCCCATTTAAAAAAGTAGTTTTTACATCCATTTTCCAAATTTTATAATTATGGAAGACCACTATTGAAAGTAATATTCTCATAGATATCATCATTGTGGCTGGTGATATGGTTTTGTCATATTTTATGTCTTGATGTTTCCTAAAATCCATCGCAACCAATCATGATTTATAGGTACTTAATTTACCATCAATTCCCATATTTTCCTTGAATAATCATTTACACACAATGGGTTTTACATTAGTTGGAGGGTCTACCAAAATCTGAACTTGATTTTGTTACCTGGAATCCATTTTAAAAATCAAGGCTTCTTTCTATTTATCATCATCCTTTCCATATATTTATTCCTTATAGGTTGGAAATTCATTTTCCTAAAGGAGTAATGTTTCACCTGACTCGATGATAAGAAAACCAAACATATCTATTTTAATAACCTCTCTAGTAAACCTACACAATACTTATGTCTTGGGAACATCTTCATCTCCCACTATCTCCTATGGAGTTTTTTCCTGTACCAACTCTTATGAATATACCCTTATAAAAATATGACATATCTTACCACAATAACTTTTCTATATGAAGGGTTATATAGGAAATATAATTTTGTTTTCTTATGATAACATAGAAGTATTCACTTTATTATTTGGGATGCTTGTTTTTTGTTCAGTATTTGCTTGAAAAATGTTATGCATCGCCATACATGAAGGTAATATAGAGTGGGTTTCTTTACATACCATAACTCATATGGAAACCCATTAACTACCTTGTTTAGTACTCGATTCAATGTATAATCCAATGTCTATAAACCATGTCCCCAAAAGGATAATAGTAGAGATACCCAACTCATCATCAATATTACTATTTCAAGTAAGGTATGATTCCTTATTTCACTCACCATTCGATTGAGTTATATAAGAAGGAGTGAGTTGGAGATTGTATCACACTCCTTCAAGTGATTTGTGAAAGGTTAGTTTAGATTTTCTTCACCACAGTTTGAGTGGAGTTTCTTTATCTTATTACTAAGCTATTTTTTCTACTTAATTTTGGTATTACTTAAATATATGAATTGAATATTAATTATACCTCATTAAATAGATATAAATACACCTTCTATATTTATTAGTAAAATTTATAAAGTATGAAAATCCACCCCTAGCCTCTACTGGAAATAGAACACATACATCATAATGAATTAATTTTATTAGTTCTATAGCCCTTTCTCCTTTCCCACTGAAAGGTGTTTTGGTAATTTTACCTTGAAAACAATTATATAATACATTAAAGGGTTTTAAATCAACAAAATATAGATACCCTTCTTGATGTAATTTTATTAAACACTTTTCATTTACATGAACTAGATTAAAGTTCCATTAATGGGTAGGATACAAGTCATTCTCGCTAGTTTTTCATTGATTTGAAAAATGGTGTTTTTCGGGTTCAAGTATATATAATCCATTATTATGATGTTACATACCATAACAGATGTTATCATTGTAAAATAGACCTCGTTTATTTTCAAACATGAAATAAAAACCCATACTTTCTAAGCATGGCTCTGAGATTATGTTTCTAGTAATCTAAGGTACATAATAAAAATTATCTAATAAAATAAACAAAATACAAGGACAATTGATATGGAAATCTCCCACTACTAAGGCTACTAGTTGCTTGCCATTTTTGGATCAGAGTTCCACCTATCCCTTTGTGAAATTATGGAATCTACTTGGATCCTATATATGAATACAAATGTGTAAGTCACAGGTTTTATCAAATATCCAACTTGTAGATAAATATAGAATGAATTCAATGAAAAATAAACCTATAATAAGAGAATTGGCCTACTTCATCGTCACAAATTTTTAAGTATTCTTCCAATGGACCTTCCTTCCATAAGAAAAGTAGACAACCTCAAACTCTTTTCTCTCCCTTAGAATCTTTTTCTTCTTGGAGGGTGGAGCATTGGAATATTTGACTTAGACTTAGCTTTTGATGCCTTAGAATTTTATTTCCTCCTCTTATTATTCATAAGGACAATGTTCTTTATAACCATATATTCTTGGAGAACTAAATTCAATATATCTATGAGTGAATTTTTCATATCATTCATGTTATAATTAAGGGTTAAAGTTGAGATATATAGCAGTAAAGGTGAATGAATGATATCAGTCTCTAATTCTTGGTTCAACTAGAACCTAAGAGATTTCAGTCTCTCAATGTACCCAATAGTCTTGAGTATAGAAGGTCTTATATGACTTCCTTATTCTATATTTAACCTATAAAGTATGTTGGATATCCCATATCTTTTTTTCCAGGATCTCTCCTGATAAATCACTTGGAGATGAGATAATATTTTATATGAATATTTTTTTATGCATTTTTTATAGCTAACTAGAAATATATGTAATCATGATACACTAAACATCCAATCTGTCATCTACATGCTTCATGTATTTATCTTTTTCTTCCATGCTTTCTCAAGTAGGGGGGTTGATGGTATGTTGGTATTCCAATGCATATAGCTTACTTTGCAAGTGTAGAACTTTGTACAAGTTCTTGTACCACTCTTAGATGTTATGAATGGTCAATATATTTTATTTATCCAATATTAATTATAGTGAAATCGAGTTGGGAATGGTTTTAATTTGATCAAAAAAAACAAAATTTTAGTAGATTTGTAATTCATATGGATTAAAAATAGACATTTTTAAATTATTTACATTTAAATATTTTAGGATATTTTAACAAATACTAGTATCCCTTAACTACTAGATTCATAATACTTAGTCTCTTGAGTATTCTAGTGGAAAGGATCCTTAAACTTATCTTCATATCCCTGGATATGGAATCATCACTAATTTGAGAGTGTAAGTATCCAACCTTAAACATTACATATTTTAGTGTTTTAAACTAGAATTCACATTCAAGGATATTATTAGTTTAGAGTTTTAGATAATTAGAAAAAAAATCTTAAAAGTTAAACCCATAAATTACAAATGGACACTTATACTCATTGTCCATTTTTTCACCAAAATAAACCCTTTTAAAATAAAACATGATTTCTTTTCAAGACACATCTTCAATATTTTCATCATGAAACCTTCTTTTTCCTTACTAATCTTATGACCTGTAAAAAAAATTAAAACTTGGGATGATCACAAAAATATCAGTAAGGGACATAAAATAAAGGAAAAAATTAGTCTAATGAAAATCCATAAAAAAAAATTATTGAAAACATACCTTTTTACCTTGAAAAAGGAATCATCGTTTCAAAAACATCATTATCTTACCATTTTGAAAATCAAAAAATTTTCATGAAAACTTTTAATCTAGCATATAAAACACAAGACAGTAACTTGGGACATAATTATACTAAAATGGAATAATCTTATGTTTGACTTCCATACATTTCACTCTTAAAAATGGGATAACGATATAGTAAACTTCCATACATGTCACTATTACAAATATAATAACCATATGGTCGAATTCCATACCCAATGCAGTGGAGGTTATAATGTAACCACATGTCCTTGGTTTATCATGGAACCACCCATCATTGTTTTATCATGTAACCACCTGTAAATGTACAAGTGACATTATATAATAGTAACACATAAAATCATTCAATCTTCAACATGAAACTATTTAAATTTCATTTTCACTCATAAGAAAACATTTCATGTTGTATAAATATTCAATCCATTTTTATAAACCCATTTTAAACCTTTAAAAAGAGATTTTTAAATCAACTTTTTCCAAACCACTAAAAACTTTAAAATAAATTTGAACATTTCCATTTTAAAACATTCATGTACATATAAATAAATTAATAAAAATATTTTTTAAAAAAATGGACATGAAAGATAAATATTTAGAAAATAAATATTTAAAACATTTAAAATGAGGTGTTTTAGTTAAAAAGTCCCTAACCTTGAGTCTGAATCGTCACGTACAATATTTATCTTACTAAATAATAAAATTAGGTTAATTATATTATTTATCAAGAAAATTTTTTAAATTTTATTATTCCTTTTATATCAATTTTTATCATTTTATGAAAATTAATTAATTATTTAAGTTTATGTCGTATTTTTTTATGATATTCAGTACTTGAGTGTAAAATGAATTTTTTATGATGTCTATAGTCAAAGTGGTCATTATTCCATCATCAAAAAAATAATATTCTTGAAATAATAATCACTTTTATAAATAAACTATACTTTTAAATCCATACATTATATATGGATATGAAAAATGAGTTGGGTTGCAATCATGGAGACGGTAATCCGTACAAACGAATGAGTAACATTTCCATTTTTTTATGATCATTATGGAGAGAAGTTGAGTATTATTTTACATTTATATAATTATAATAATATCATTAACATAATATTAATTATTTAAATAAGCTTATATATATCATCTATTTAATTTGGTGATGAAAAACGAATCACATCGCTTCATGGAGGTGATTGTTCACACATACGCACGAATGGCGTTATCATTTTTATGTTCATAGAAAGGTAAGAATTTAAATGATATATTATTCTTAAATAATGATAAATATGTCATGAATATCATATATAAACATTAATTATATCATTATAAATAGTTTTTCGAGACAGTGATGGAAAACAAATTTCATTAGTTCGTGAGGCGGTAGTCCGTCATACACACGAATGATTAATTCTTTTCCCATTTGATGGAATTAGAGATTGATTCAAGTGATGATATTAACATAATAAAATCTCAGTATATGGATAATATATTATTTACTATTTCATCATGTTTGAAGAATATTTTAATGAATTTTATGAAGAAATAAAATATAAACACTTATTAAAAATGATACCTTTTCTTCGGACAATCTCCTTTTCATAACACCTTAAAACCATTATGGATGGTGTTATTCCTAAAATAAGAGCTCAAAGATGTGGGTAGATATTCTAGGAAGTATTTGGGTAGATATTTTATAAACCAAATAGGTTTTTAATTGTAAATAAAATAGAATAATATGTTCCCTTTTATAAGAGAGGGGAGGGTCACTCTTGGAATTCTTCAAAATACTAAATTAATGTAAATTAATTTTCTATTCAAAATGGATCCAAACTTATTAATTTATAATACAGAATGATTTAGGGTCAGAATAAATCCATAAAAATTTATATATATATTGACTATTTTTTAATCATTATCGTTTGGCTTTAACCTTTATTTAACACCTTTAACTCTTACCATGACAACATGTATTTTTACACTTTGAGGGTTAATATAGTCACTATAAAATGTCATACAAACCATAACTAAATCAAGGGTTAATGTTTAGACCGTATCTTGATAATTTGGATGAATTTTATATTTTTATGAATTTTTCATCATTTAATAAAATATTATTTATTTTAAAATATCATTAATATCAATTTTGACACCATTCATTACATGGATTTTTTAAAACATCACAAAAACAAGATAAATTACAAAAAATTATTATAAAACATAAATAACATATAAAATTAATCTATAAAATTATTTTATGACGTTAATTATTTTAAATTATATTTATTTTAATATTTTTAATATCATTTATTTGATATTTCTATTAATTAAAAAATTACTACATCATCATTGTGTGAGAAATTAAGGTGATTATTTTATCACTAAAGAATTATAAATAAATTACCATTATGTAGATTAATATTTTAGATTTTAAATTACTATTTATATTCAAATTTATCTTATAAATAATTCTATATTAAAAATATTGTAGTTATTAAAACATAAGTATGAAATCTTTGACTTTTCCTTAAAATAAAATACTATAAAGGGATTAAAGACATAGAAGTTGCTCCAAGAGGTTATAAAATCATCCTAAGTCTGATTTTAATCAAAAATAAATAATCCAATAAAATTAGAATAAGTTTTAGGGTAATTTTCTAATATTTATAATATCATTTTTACCATTAATTACTTGATTTGCCCATAACCATAGTAATAAAAAATACCAAAGTTATTGTTCATATTATCCAAAAATAAAAAGGTAAAATTATTAAATTTTAAAATTATGATTCCAAATATGGAATCCATTTTTCAAAATTAAAAATGCATAGGTTGATAAAATTAATTTAAAATTAATCTCATTGATGGGGCGAAACAATGAGTTTTTTAAGCGAAGATGTTCAAAAGTTTTAAATGTTTTTATATCCAAATTAAAAATAAAAAATATTACAATGAAATTAATTACAATAATAGATGTACTATTGATAAAATTTTAAATTAAAATCAATTAAAAATTTAATTTAACATTATAAATTATTTTGATGAAAAGTCAGTTTTCAATTAAAATGCAGTATTTTTCACTATTCAAAAAAATGAAACTTATCTGAAAAAAATACAAAAAACTCAACCAAAGTAAATTTTGACATCCCAATTTAAAATATTAATATTATTTTTTCAAATAAAAATTATAAAAGTGATATAATTTAGCATTAAAACAATTCTTCCATTAAAGGGCGGCAAAACCACCTTTTAGAAAAATAAAATTTTTTATTCTTAAAATTGAATTCATCCTTATTTTATGTATATAAAACTTATTGGATGAATTTTAAAAAAAATTATTGGATATATAATTTAATTTATTAAGATCAAACACATTTTTGGGCATAAAAATAGTTTCATAAAAAACACATCCTTTATATTTAATTAATTTTTCTTAATTTTCATTTCTAATTAATTGGTAACCAATAAATTAATTATATAAAAATGTTTAAACCATATTTTCATAATTCAGTTATTCCTGTTCATAACCTCTATTCAAATTGATAGGTTTTAATGGTAATATTTAATGATAATATTTATTTGTTCGTTTAATCTCTATGTGTCGTATGATGTACTCTATCGAACATAGTGTTTCGGCCTTAAAATCTTGGGATGTTACATTCTACCCCCATTATAAATTGTGTCCTTCTAATTTGAACTCGATTATGGTAATTAGATTTTGACTATTCGTATTACCTTTATTTAAATCCCACATTGTAAAAATAATTAATAAAGATTCCACTTTAAAAGAAACAATGGGAAGTGTGAAGGTCACCAGATATAACACATAATAGGATTCCATGTATTAAAACATGGACATGGAAGAGAAAAAAGACTATCAAGTTCAGATGGAGAGTGATAGAGAACATGTTCATTATAAATTAATCCATTTCAAAACCATAAATTCCACACCCCAACCCATGTATTTAGTTTATTTAATTGTTTTCCTACCTTTAAATATTTTTTTCGAGGTTAGGTCTCAGTCTGGAATAAAATTATTGAGTTATGTTAAAAAAAAGTGCATTTTTTGTTGACATCGTTGGGTGTATGGGCAGAGAACATTTTGGAAACTTCATACAGCTTCGCCCAGGAAACTGAGTGACCATCCCGTCTTCAAAAAAATGAGTAAATTTTGTAATTAAAATGAATGGTAATTATTGTTTCATTTAAAAAAATTATTATTGTTAAGAATTTTATTATTATTGAAATGAAATGTATACTTTTATTATTTTTATTTTTATTAATATGAGGATTATTATTATTATTATTATTATTAAGGGGATATCCCTACCAAGAAAAGGTCAAAATGAATATTCTGTTTTGGAATTGTCAAGGAATTCCTAACCTTGACACCTTCAACGTCCTTAAAAGATTCACCAATACCCACACTCCAAACCTTATTACTATTGTTGAACCTAAAATTAATTTTGCCTCGCGCTCACACTAAGCCCCTCCTAGCTACCATTTCCTGGGGTCTTGTAACAATGGATCCCCAACTGAATCTTTATGGCTCTTTTCTCACTCCTCATTGCAAAATGTTAACATATATAGCTATTCGAGTCAAGCCATTACTTGTGACTACATCTTTGAGAATACACACATCTTCTCTACTTTTATTTATGCTTATAACAGGTATCAAGATAGGAGAGAACTTTGGAATGATCTCTCTAATCTTAATGCTTCTATTTTCCACCCTTGGTTTATTATTGGTGACTTCAATGCCATCCTTGCTTAGAGTGAGAAAATTGGTCCTCCTCCTGCTCCTATTTCCACTATGGAATTTAAAGCCTATATTGAAATGAACAACCTCACAGAGGTTAACCTCTTGGGTGCTAAATTTACTTGGTATAGGAAGCACTATAATAGAAATGTCGCCAGCAAATTAGAAAGGGCCTTTACTAATTCTCATTCACTTGATATTTGGGACAATATCTCTAGCATTACCCTTGAGAGAATCGTCTCTGACCATCACCCCATCCTTCTTTCCTTCTCCTACAAAAAAAGTAAAGTGAGGGATCCTTTTAGATATAATAATGCTTGGTCTGCTGACCTCGAATGTACAAACATCATAAAGGACACATGGAAAAATATGTGTGGTCAGTTTGACCTGTTTTCTTGCCCGATGAAGTTAAAAATGTTAAAGCAAACTCTTAAAAATTGGTTCAAAGGCAAGGTTTATTAAATGGATAATAACATCAACCTTCTTGAAACAAACCTTAACCAACTTCATAATATCAACTCTTCTTTAAACTATGATCAGAACTCTCAACAGGAAATCACCATTTCCTCTAATCTAATTTCCTTACTCAACCTAAAGGATAATCTCAAAAAACAAATCTTCAAAGCTAAGTGGCTTAATGATGGGGATAGGAATAATAAATTATATAGTTTCCTTCATAGGGTTAGGAAAGCCTATAAACCCCTAGCCTTTCTCAGAAATGGGGACCAAATTCTTGACACTGATGAAGGAATTTCCAATCACTTATTCTCTTATTTTGAAAATATTTTCAATGGTGATAATATTGATAAAGACCTCAAACCTGACATCATTTTTTCTCTGGTGTCTGAGGAAGATAACACTCTTCAGAACAGTATCCCCTTTGATCATGAAATCAGAGACACTGTCTTCATCCTTAATACTGACAGTGCTCCTAGCCCAGATGGTTTTAATAATGGATTCTATCAAATCCATTGGGATACTCTTCAAGAAGATGTTTGTCGTCTGGTTAAATCCTTATTCTCCAAAGGTATTCTTCCTCATGGCCTTAACTCCCAATTTGTGGTTCTTATCCCCAAAATAGATAATGTTGATATGATTCAGAACATTAAACCCATTTCCCTTATCAATCCTCTTTTCAAAATCATCATGAAATTAATTTCCAATAGAATGAACTCCATTTGTTGAAAAATAGTTTCTTGGAACCAATTTGGTTTCATAAAAGGCAGATCTATTCAAGATTGCATCTGTCTGGCCTCTGAATCCACTAATCTTTTAAACAAAAAGAGCATAGGGGGGAGTTTTTCTATCAAACTTGATATTGCGAAGGCCTTTGATACCATTTATTGGAGCTTTATGTATAAAGTTCTTGCACAATTTGGCTTCAATGAAATTTTCATTAATAGAATCAAATCTTTATTCAACTCTGCTTATATCTCCATCCTCATTAATGGCTCTCCTAGAGGCTATTTTAACTGCACTAAAGGTGTGAGGCAGGGTGACCCTCTCTCTGCTATTTTATTCTCTATTGCAGAAGACTACCTGAGTAGGTTGATTACCCAGGATATTGATAAAGGATCCATAAAACCTATCTCTACCTCCAGAAATTTACAAGTTCCTTCACATATTCTTTATGCTGATGACATTATTCTTTTTACTCAGGGAGACAAAAGGAACATTCTCAAACTTAAAGATATTCTTCTCCACTACCAGGAAATCTCTGGTCAACACATCAACTGGAACAAATCTTCCATCATTTTCAGTAAAGACTTTTCTCTGGGATGAAAACTTTCCATATCTAACATCTTGGGCATCAAAGAAGGCTCTATCCCCTTTACCTATCTAGGTGTGCCGATATTTTAGAGAAGACCTAAATTGGATTACTTCTCTCACATTACAGATCATACGCTTAAGCACCTTTCCTCCTGGAAGGGTAAGTCCCTTTCGATGGTAGGTAGAATTTGTTTGGTAAAATTTACAATTGTTTCTAAACTTGTTTATTCAATGATGATATATAGATGTCCAAAAAGTCTTTTAAAATGCCTTAACACTGCTATTAAAATAAATTTGGACTGGTAGCACTATGGAGAGGAAGCTGGTGACTATCCCCTGGACCTCCTGCTGCAAACCTGTTGATAAAGGGGGGATTGGCATAAAAAATCTCTCTAAATTCAATGAGGCTTTTCAAGCTAGACTTACGTGGAACATTATTCACAACACCTCACCCTCCATGAATTTCCTCAGAACTTGCTTCTTTGACAAGCTTAGATACAATCATCTCTATCCTCTTAAGTCCTCCATTTGTCCCTCTATCAAAAGCACCTTCATGTCTATTATGTCTAACTCTAGATGGATAGCCTCTAAGGACTCCATCTTAAAATTCTGGTTTCATAATTGGACTGGTGTTCCCCTGATCTCATTGACAGATAACAACCAACCCCCTCCCCATCTTCAGGACTCAATTGAATCGATCATTCATATGAATAATCTTGATCTCCCTAAGAATATTACCCAAATTGTTGATAATTATCACTTCGCTAATACTAATGATTTACTTATTTGGGAACCGGCGCACAATGGGATCCTTAACTCCAAAAGCTATTATAAGTTCCTTTTCAACAATGATGACAATATACACCCCTGGATAGACAATTTTAACAAACCCTGGATAAAACCCTCAAGATTTACTTTAGTCTGGTGGATTTCTAATCAAAGAATTCTCACAGATAACTGCTTACAAACTTTACGAATAACTCTTTGTTCAAAATTTCATATGTGAAATCAACATAGAGAGGATATTAATCATCTCTTTCTCTCCTGTGACATAGCTACCGCTGTTTGGCATTATATTCTTGACATTTTTGAGTGCAGATGGATTTTCTTTGACACCATCAACATGCAGATTCAAAATTGCTTGAAGTTGTCTACGTCTCAGCAAATCCAAAACCTTTTGGTTGTGGCGGTTTCGGAACTTCTTCACATTATCTGGTATGGTAGAAATGAATTAATTTTCCGCAATAACTCTTTTAAAATTAGTGCAGGGAAAATAAGAATCCTCATGGCTATCGGTGAAGCATCTTCTATCCAAAAAGCTCACTGCAACAATTCGGTCCGTGACCATGGGATCCTTATATGTTTTGGGGTGGAGGGGATTTACCCTCATCCCCACTCTACACTTGAAGTTTTTTGGCTCCCCCCCCCCTCCAGGATGGATTAAAATCAATGTGGATGGAGCCTCCAAAGGAAACCCGGGACCAGCGGGCTGTGGTGTCGTCTTCAGAAATCACCTGGACCAGATCCTTGGATTCTTTTATGGATCATACGGTTCTACTACTGCTTTGCAAGCTGAGATGATGGGTGTCATCCATGCCATCACCTTTGCCAGACTACACAGCTGGGACAATATCTGGATTGAGAGAAACTCTACTACAATCATTCAGGCCATCTGGAATGGTACAATTCACCTTTCTTGGCCTCTTACTACCCGCTGGATGGACTGTTTAAATTCGCTCATTGGGCTTAACTTCATCGCTACTCACGCCTTCCGTGAAGCCAACATGATCGCTGATGGGCTTTCCAATCTTGGAGTTACTCACAAATTACATTGGATGGATGATCTCCCTTCTGAATTAATCCCTTATTATGCTCAGGATGTCTACAAAATACCTTCCTTCAGACTTGTGTAACCCCCTTCTTTTTTATCAACAAAATTTTCTACCTTTTAAAAAAATATTATTATTAAGGTATTTTTACTAATATTAGTTCTCTAACATTTTTTATTAGTTTTTTTATGATTTGTTTCAATTTTTTTAGGGTTCCCACACCCCCCCCCCTCCATTTTGTCTCTCCCTCTCTCCAATATCCCCTACCCCTTTCTTCATTCGGTATGAACAAGCCCCTGTTTCCACCACCCTATTTTAATTGGTCACCTCCATCACGACCGTTTTCCCAGTCGGTGCCGCCCTGACCTCCTTCTCCTCCGAGCATGGTGGTCTGATGCGCCCACTCTTACCCAACAGCACGTGCAACCTTCCCCAGATGGCTCCCTGCCTAGCGGTGCATGCAACATTCCCCAGTCAGCTCCATGCCCGGCGCTTCCCCCTCTCCCTACCATAAACCTACCCAGATGAAGCCCCCTCCTACTTCTCAAACCATAGGCGCACCCCCCCCCCATTTTTTCTGGCAGCCTCTCGTGCGCAGTAGGCGTAGCCGGTTCCATCGACCTCCTTTAGTCACAATGACCCCTATTCGGTATGCGCAACTCTGGTGACCCACCTTCAGTTGTGGCTTCCCTCTTCCAGCACGTTTTTCTCTCCATCAGTATACCATTGTACTTGATCAATTTTATAATTGTTTCTATCTTTATTTTGTTAGGGGTTTGTGATTAAGGATTTTCCTTGGTAGAATTCATGCTTTAGAACCTACGCAGGGCATTTTTGAGTGGGTGTTATTGTCACACCATGTTTTGGAGGTAGGATTCCTATGAAATTTTCCTTTATAATTTAAGAAACATTTATTTTTTGTTTTTTAAAAATCATTTATTTAATATGTGATGATGCTCAAACCTTGGTTTACTCATTTTGTGTGAAAATGTTTGTTAAAGCCTTACTTTGAGTTAATCTTCCTTATTTTGTTAAATATTGCATTCTCAATGGATGTTTATAATGCCCGGTTGGACTTCCTAATTCTTTTGTAGTGTTTTAAATATTTCTTTGGATTTGATAATAAATTTTTTTCTTGTGAAATAATGGATTTTGGGGTTCTTGAAAAGGTATCAAATGTTTTAAGCTAAGTGAAGTGTGAAGTTAATTTTTTTTAATTGGTTTGTTTTGTGACAAGTAATTATAGCATAGTTATCATTTTCATAAAGGTTGGTTCTGGTTTAAAGTGTGTTGTAAATGTTTTGAAGAGGTTTATAAATGATTTTATATGGTAAATGGTGTGCCTTTCACCTCTTTGGAAATTGCTTTGCATATTTGGTAAAGAATGATTTTATGGAATGTTTAAGAGCCCGTTTGGACACTTTTTGGAAATAAGGGGAAGTTCTTATTATGAAACCCTTTTTTAGTTTCTCCTCATGCCTTGTCAACATGGAATGATTGGGATTTCCTCGATGTAGAATCCTCAGGTTCCATTATGTGGGTTCCTTGGTTGGTAACCTTTTGTAATCTATTTATTATAATTTATGAGTAGACCTTGGGGAGGATCGGGGTGCAGCCTGATGTGGTTATTATTATAAATATATTTTGTGATTTAATTCTCAGTAACATCAGATGCCTCACCCCTTTAATACCTAAGACATTTGAACCTGACATATTGAGAGAATTTTATGAGATGAGTGTTGCAATGGAAGGTTATGGTACTGACCAGTGGACCATAGTAGGCAGATATGTTTGGGTACATTGCTATGGTATTTTCCCTCATCCTGTACTAAGAAAGGGTTCATGAGAATATAGAGCATTATATTTCATCGTATGTGGAATTCTATTATTGATGGGTTGTAGTTATTAGTGTCATCTATATTATTCTCAATCTCCTGAGTTTGCCTATGTCTAGTGGATTTTAACTGTTTGAACTGTTGTTGAGATGCCTGTATATTTCTTTATATTGAACTTGTTATATGAATGCCTTGGTACTCTTATGTGTTGTTTTTCATAGAAAGTAATGTTTTGGTTTCCTAAATCCTATGATTTTTTTTCAAAAGAAAAGGTGTTTCAAACTCTTTAGTGTTGGTTTTAAATGAAATCATCACTTTCCCCTTGAAATAGCATTGTATCACTTAAGGTTATAATCTGGTTTTGTAAATGATTAAGAGAAATGAATTTTACTTTGATTTTAAGTAAAAATTATAGAAATGAATATTTTAATATATTTTAGTTCAAACTTAGGATTGATGTTTCTTTAATTTTAAAGGTACTAAATTAGGGAATAGAATATCGGGATAGCCTACTAATTTTTAATACTCACGCCTATAGTTCTTTTCTATTTTGAGTCCTTTTATAGGTTCTATCTTGGGTTTGTTCTCCTTGGGTAATGTTTGATCATTGATTTGGAGAGTGACCTATGGGGCCGCATGGAGTTATTTCAGTTGTCGGGTTTGATTAGTTTTTCTTTTTAGTTCTTGCTTAGTTGTTCTATTTAGTTTATTTATTTTTGGGCTACTCTTTTATTTTTCCTCTACTTCTATTTATTTTTATTGGGAAAAATTGTTCCCATTGTCACTCTTTTGATTCCCTTGGTGCTTGTCGCCATCCCCGGAGGATCAGGAATGCCTCTCAGGTCTTTTTGTGAATTGGCTCAGGTGACCATTTCAAGGTCAGCTCGTATTGGTTTGTGATAAAATGGTATCAGATTAGGTCGGCTCTTAGCGGACCTTGCTTTTTAGAGTGCCCTTTTTTATTTGGGAATATCAAGGTAGATGGAGTAGGATTGTCGAGACTCGAGGGGTAGGTTTGGTAAGAGCATCATGAACTCTTGATCATTCTGATCCTTGGGTTTCCATGGGAGGTCCGATTTTGTTAAGTTTTATGGTTCTTTAGAAAATTTTTTTTGATTGGGAAATGACATGGGGAGATAGTCAAATAGTCTTTTTGAGCCCGCATGGCCTGGAAATCCATGTGAAGCTATGGGTATGGTCCTAAAAGGCTCTCCATGTTTATGGCGTATATTTAATATGGCCTCCAACCATATGGACAAGTTACCCATTGACACTGGTTCCCTTTTTGAGTTGTTTTGGTTCTCCTTTGAATTCTAAAAGGTGATTAAATCAGATAAATTGGATTTAGAAAATGGTTGTTTGAAATAACACATTTAATTTGTGGATTGTTTTAAAATAAATAAGATGAGTTTTAAAGAAAATGAATTTTGACTTGGTGATTAGTGTACCTTTGGAAGGTACATGTTTTTTGAAATGGGATAAAAGATTTGTTTTTGGAAAATGAAGTTGTTTTGTTTTATCCTTTAGTGTTTTCATGGGTGATCACATTCATGGTTTTATATGGAAATGGGGATGGATTCCCAGTATGTCATGGTGGATGGGTGCCTAGGGTGGCACAGAAATATGCATGTGAGTGAGGCTCGATGAAACACCACTGTTGAGGGTGAAAATCCACCAAGTTTGTTCTTGAAATCAAAAAACTTTCAAAAAGGAGATGTTGGTTGTTAATAATGATTTTTTTTTATATTTAATGTTGTTTGATTGTATGTTATTCATTCTTGAGGGGTTTTTTGAGTTTTATTTGATTTTATTCTTAACTTTTTCTTGTCCAGTGGTTATTCCTATGTAACTTCCATGGGTGTTCGTAGTGCAGTTGATCAGCCTAAGGTTTTTATTCTTGAGTCATGGAAGCTAGATCCACCTCTATTTTATGTTCATGAAGACCCTTCAGTATCAGAAGAGTGGATGCGAAAGATATAAAGTTACTTTAA
Source organism: Viscum album (assembly GCA_963277665.1). Classification (NCBI taxonomy): domain Eukaryota; kingdom Viridiplantae; phylum Streptophyta; class Magnoliopsida; order Santalales; family Viscaceae; genus Viscum; species Viscum album. Next base: position 760,957,083 of record OY728126.1, on the reverse strand, counting down.
CCTCGTTGAGTTTCCCGAGTCATTGAAGTTCAAGTTTGAAACCTTCATGCTTGAAGGTTCACTATGGATGTGATGGAAGTCAATGTCTCAGAATAATCCATGTCAAGAGCTTGCTTTGGAGTTTTTCAAGACTTCGTTCATTCATCATTATTTCTTTGAGAAAGAAAGGGTGATAAATGGGATGGAGATATGTTATCTAAATCAGGGTGACGGATCAGTGCTAGAGTATTTACAATGCTTTGTGGATCTAGTCCCTTATTATTCAAGGTATGACACAGATGACTCCATGAAGGCTCATCATTTCAAGGTGGATCTCCATCCCGATCTATAGCCGATAGTGTTATAGTCCAACCTAACTTTGTTTTCCAATGTGGTGAGACAATATTTTCATGTCTAAGTCATTATGGTGGGAGTTCTCGAAGAACTCCTCCCTCCTTCAATTCCTAGGAGTAGTGGTGAGGATTCTAGAAAGGAGGTAAGGAAGTGATTGAAAGTTGATAGAGAAATCCATGGAATCAAAAGGCCTAGGGATATTTCATCAACCTCTTTAGATCGAGAGATCCTCATGTGTTATTAGTGTGGCAAGATGGTCACAAAAATCTATCGTATACAAATGCTTTAAATCCTTTTCAGGCTTGTGGATGCTTGGGCCACTTGCGTCGATTCTGTCGGGGTGTTTCTAGAAAGCTTCATAGAAAATTATCAAAATTGATGTGTTGTTGTGTTTTTGTTTAATGTTTCTTGTGTAAGTTTCTTTCCATTGTAAGGGATCTCTTATCATGGATGGTGTACTGATAGTGTTTTGGGTTTTGAAATGTATGGAAATGTCATGGCGTTTTTTATGAACTCATGTTTTTCAGTACTAGTGTGGTTTTTATTTCCAAATTATTTCCTTTCATTAGTCTAATCAAAAGATGCACGTTCCTTATTGTGATTATCAAGACCTGATTACGAGGCAAGAGATGCTTCATCCATCAGAGTTCCAGCCGAAGGCCTCTGAGTGAAGATGGTGCGTAGTCAGGAACCCTAGAGATTTAAAAATTTGGGTTAATGTTGTGCCTCTATCATTGTGGTGAGATAGTTCTAGAATTTCTTGTATGGTATCTTTTTTGTTTGGAATTTTCTCTTGTTTTAAAGAGAATGGTGGACTTACCTCACATGTAGTGTCTCTAGCTATTATTTATTGGATGTGAGTTTTGGGTTTGTGTCCTTGCATGGACCACCCATGTGAATCGGGTGTGGTCTTGAATTTTATACATTCTTAGGTGAAACGTGGTGGGTGGTTGTTAGTTTTGTTTTAATGGTCCAATCATTGGGTCCCTCCCTCCTCGCCCATGTGGTGACAGTTTTTGGTTTGTACAGGAGGTTTCAGTTAGGCTCTTGTCCTCTCTGTATATAAGTGGTTGGTTTAAGTGTTCATGTTCTGTTCCTTTAGCATGAGAAAGTCATGGATTGGGTTTCAAGTTGAATTTCTATTTAGCCATTTTTAGTTGGTTCTTTAAGGTGAGGAGACCCACCGTGAGTATATTTGGGTTTTTTTAAGATTTTATCAGATGATAGTTGAATTCTTATAGTGGTGAGTCCATTCATTCCTCCCCTCTACTGGTGATCTATTTAGGCCAATGAGGTTGAGTCCCATTGGTAGTAAATCTCAGATTAAGTGGCTGGATCTTATTGATATGGAATCCTTAAGTGTTGATCAATCGGCTAAAAGTGTTGTGGCTTTATATAGGCAGAAAGCATTATGGCGGGGAGAATTGTCACACCCCAATCTGTGTATTTGGTTTATTTAATTATTTTCATGCCTTTAAATATTTTTTTGGGGTTAGGGCTCAGTCCCGAATGAAATTATTGAGTTATGTTAAAAATTGTTTTTTTTTGGGTTGACATCATTGGGCGCACGGGAAGAGCGTGTTTTGGAAACCCCAAGTGGCTTCACCTAGGAAACATTAAGACCTTTCCATCTTTAAAAAAATGAGTCAATTTTGTAATTAAAATGAATGTTGGTTATTGTGTCATTTAAAATTTTTATTATTGTTAATAATTTTATTCTTAATGAAATGAAATGTATAATTTTATTATTATTATTATTATTATTATTATTATTATTAAGGTATTATTATTATTAGTTTTCTAACATTTTTTATTTGTTTTTTTAGATTTGTTTTCCTTTTTTTAGGGTTCCCATGCACCCCCCCCCCCCTCCATTTTTCTCTCCCTGTCTTTAATCTCCCCTACCCCTCTCTTTGTTTGATGCGAGAAGGCCCCCATTGCTACCTCCCTCTTCCAGTCGATCGCCCCCATCGCAACGGCCGCCTTCAGCTTCCCCAACCGGCACCGCTCTAGCCTCTTGCTTCTCCCATTGTGGCAGTCTGGTGTACCCCCTCCAACCCAGTTTCATGCACGACCTTCCCCAGCTATCTCCCTTTCTAATAGCACGTGCAACCTTCCCAAGCCGGCTCCTTTCCCTCCCTACCAGAAACCTACCCAGACACGGCCCCCTCCTCTTTCTCAAACCAGAGGCACAACCCCCCCCCCCCCCTTTTGGCAACCTCCCATGCGCAGCAGGCAAAGTCGGTGCCACTAACCTCCTCCAGTTGCAGCGACCACCAATTTGGTGTGTGCAACTCCGACAACCCACCTTCGGTCACAACTTCCCTCTGCCGACACATTTTTCTACCCATCGGTATACCATTCTGCCTGATCTATTTTATACTTGTTTTTATCTTCATTTTTTTATGTGTTTGTGATTAAGGATTTTTCTTAGTATAATTTCTTCTTTAGAACTCGTGCGGGGCATTTTTGAGTGGGTGTTATCATCACGCCAAGTTTTTTCGGTAGGATTCCTATGCACTTGTCCTTTATAATTTAAGAAACAATGATTTTATGTTTTTCACTACTCCTATAATTAATATGTGATGATTCTAAAATCATGGTTTAGTCGTTTGGTGTGAAAATGTTCCTTAATTCCTTTCTTTGAGTCAATCTCCCTTGTTTTGTTAAATAATGCATTCTCAATGGATGTTTATAATGCCCAGTTGGCCTTCGTGATTCTTTTTTAGTGTTTTAAAGCTTGATTTGGATTTGATAATAAATGTGTTTCTTGTGAAATAATGGATTTTGGGGTTCCTAAAAAAGTTTCAAATTTTTTAAGCTAAGTGAAGTGTGAAGTTAGTTTTTTGAAAATTGGTTTGTATTGTGACAAGGAATTGTAGCCTAGTTGGAATTTTCATAAAGGTTGCTTTTGTTTGAAAGTATGTTTGAAATTTTTTAAATGGGTTTTACAGATGATTTTATATGCTAAACGGTGTTTCTTTTAGCTCTTTGGAAATTGGTTTGCATCTTTGGTAAAAAATGATTTTATGGAATGTTTAAGGGCTCTCTTGGAAACTTTTTAAAAATAAGGGGAAATGATTATTATGAAAACCATTTTTAGTTACTCCTCATGCCTTGTCAACATGGAATGATTGGGATGTCCTCGGTGTAAAATCCCCAGGTTCCATTATGTGGGTTCTCAGTTGGGAATCCTTTGTAATCTATTTATTCTTAGGCATGAGAGTAGACCTTGGGGAGACTTGGGGTGTGGCCTACTATGATTATTATTATAAATATAGATTGTGATTTGATTCTCGGTGTCATCTAATGGATCACACCCTTTAATAATTGAGACATTGGAACCCAGCATATAGAGAGAATTGTCTGAGATGAGTGTTGCACTAGTAGGTTATGGTACTAACCAGTGGCCCATAGTGGGTAGATATGTTTGGGTTCATTGCTATGATATTTTCCCACAACCTATCATAAGAAAGGGTGACTGAAATTATAGAGCATTATATTTCATCATATGTGGAATTCTACTATAGATGGGGTCACAGGTATTAGTGTCATCTAGATTATTCTCGATCACCTAGGTTTGCCTATGTCTAGTGTCTTTTAGTTTTTTGAACTATTTTCGAGATACTTGTATACCTATTTTCATTTCCCTTACTATATGAATGTCTTGGTACTATTTTGTGGTGTTTTTCATGGAAAGTAATGTTTTTATTTACTAACTCCTATAAAAAAAATTTCAAAATAAAAGGTGTTTCAAACTCTTTAGTTCCCATTTTAAATGAAATCGCCACTTTCCCCTTGAAATAGCATGGTAAAACTTATGGTTAGAATATGGTTTTCAAAATGATTAAGGTAAATTAATTATACTTTTATTTTAAGTAAATACTATAGAAATGTATACTTTAATATATTGTAGTTCAAACTTAGAATTGATGTTTCTTTGATTTAAAAAGTAGTGCATTGGAGAATATAATATCAGGCTAGCCTATTGAGTTTTAATACTCATGCTTATAGTTATTTTCTGTTTTTAGACCTTATGCAGGTTCTATCATGGGTTTGTTTTCCTTGGGTGATGTTTGATCTTTGATTTGGAGAGTGACAAGTGGGGTCATATGGAGTTAGTTAAGTTTTCAGTTTCAGTTAGTTTTACTTTTTAGTTCTTTCTTAGTTGTTATGTTCAGTTTATTTATTTGTTGGTTCCTCATTTATTTTTCCACTGATTATGTTTATTTTTATTAGGTAAAATCATTCCCATCATCTCTCTGTTGATGCCCTTAGTGCTTTTTTCCAACCCAAAAGGATCGAGAACACCTCACGGGTCTTATCGCAGATCATCTCCGATGACCGGTTCAGGGTTGTCCCGTGTTGGTTTGTGAAACTAAATCTATGATGGGTTAAAAGGACATTGATTTCTTAATAAGAAAATTAAACATATAATATGTTTTTTCAAGATTATTTTCATAGAAATAAGTAATTATATTACTACCTATACTAAGAACATAAGAAAACATACTTACTTTACAAGTATAGTTTCATCCTTTAATCAATTTTTAACACAAACACATCCTTTTCTTCAAATGATGAGTATTTGAAATTAATTTTTCATTCCTAAAGCATTAGAATCAACTTCAATGGATAAAAAAATCCATAAAACTATAAATAGATATTCCTCTTATATTTAGACATTAACCAAAACTAAAATGGTTAGAAAAGATAAGATAATTCTCTAAAAATAATAAAACATTATATGAATAAAAAATACTTTTAATATCCAAAATTCAACATTAATACCCAAAGTTTAAGATATATTATTATATAAATAATTATCCATAAAATTCTTCAAAAATATTCTATACTTTTATTAAAACCTAAAAAATTGAAGGACTTGATCACATAGACTTCCATGATATTATTAAAATTTATCACCAAATAACATCAATCACTCTTAATGTCTCATACCAAAAATATAATTTCCTAAATCACATAATCTTTGAGTATGATATCTATTTCTATAAATAACCTTAATAAACATAAAATATTATTTTTCTATAAAATATAATTCAACCTTTATTTATTCAATAAAATCCCACAATATTCTATTTACCTTAATTATATAAAGTTCCCATAATAGAAAATTTCATCCAAAATAACATTAATCTCTTAATCACTAAATCATTTTACAATCCTAAGGTTATATATTAAATAAAAAACATGTTTCCAAAATAAAATTATTCTCCATCCATAAAAAAATTTAACTAAAAATAAAAAGTAATATTGAGTAGAACTTCACATAGGTTAGTGGTAGGTTATGCACCCTTATCGCCCTTCAGTTGTGGGTTTAATTCTCATGGCCTTACCAAACATGATAGGTTTTCACCCATCCCACGGGTTGTATTTTTTCCTAAAACTATAATAATATAATCCTTATAAAATTCTAGAAATTTTAGAAACATCCTTAAAAATAACTTTAGCATGTTTTAACCTCAAAGCTTGTCTTATAAATTTCATTTTTCCTCCTAAAAAGTAATATCCCATAATTACCTCAAAATCAAAAATCATATAAAAATGTTATCCATACCTTTATAATTATGTCTAAAAAATGAAAATAGAATTATTCCTTACATAACATTTTCACATAAAAAACTTAAGTGTTAAATATAACACAAACTCAAAAAAAGTATTCCAAAGTAATACCATCATCAAAAGTGTATTAATAATTTTAAACATTTCATTATCCTTAAATCTACCATATATCATGACGCTATTATATGCAAAAATCTTAATCATTTAGTGTTCTTCATAATCCTTCAACCATGATTTTACATCTTATTATTTTATAGTTCTTTCATACAAATAAAAACTTGAATCATGTCCTAATATTAAATAATGTAAAAACTTGAGCCAAGAAATAATTCATACCTTTCATATGTCATTTTCAGTTTCCTCATCTTAAATTGTAATGGCATTAGGTAATTTTAGACAGATGATCCCATACATGAGCCTTCTTCCTAAGACATCAATTTTCATAATGTCCATACTCCCCACATTTAAAATATTCAATTGATAACTTAGGATAAACTTCTTTCCCTTTCATTGAGTCAATTGAATGCTTCCTTTTTCCTTGGTAGATTATTGATTTATGACATCCTTTACCACATTTAAAACATCTTCCCATATATTTAAGACATTTTCCTATGTGTTTTGTTCCACATTATTGACACATATGTTGTTAAACATATTTACCTTTATGATCATTGTTTCTTGAACTTCCACAGGGATTCATTTATCTCATACATGATGCATTAAGAAACTCAAAAAGTTTTAAGTGGTTAATTATTACTTATTATATTTAGTTTAGAATAACCACAAGAGTTCTCATTATAGATACTATTTCATTAGGTTTATTATTTAGAAAACCATTGAATTTTACTTCAAAATCATCATTATATTGGTGCCTACTGAATCCATCCATTTACTAAAACCAAATAATGTTAGTGTGATGAAAACAATAAAATCATCATATTCCATCTTATGAGTAAGATAAAAATTAAAATATCCTTATTCATGTTATCTCAAATTCATTTAATTATTATGAAATAACTATGACTATCTATACCATGATAACCATTTTGGTTATATACAACATGTAACTTATTCATAAATAATATCCTAAACTCTAAAGTTATCTAAAACATACTTTGATACCAATTGTAAGTAATCGTCCTTAAAAATTAAATATTCTAGTGTTTTGAAATAGAATTCACATTCAAGGATCTTTTCAGTTTATAGTTTTAAAAAATTAGGAAAAACTCTTAAAAAGTAAATCCATATATTACAAGTGGAAAATTATAATTAGTATTTGTTTTTTTTAAATAAAACCCTTTTAAAATAAAACATTATTTCTTTCTAAGACATATCTTCAATAATTTCATCATGACATCTTCATTTTCCTTACCAATATTAAGACCTATGAAACATATTTTAAAACTTGGTATGAGCTCAAAAATATCAGTAAAGGACATAAAAGAAATGAAAACATTATTCCAATGAAAAATCATAAAACAATTTCTTAAAAACATATATTTTTACCCCAAAAAATGAATCATCATTTCAAAAACATCATTTTATTACCATTTTGAAAATCAAACGATTTTCATGAAAACTCATAAGCTAGAATATAAAAGATAATAAGGTAACTTGGAAAATAATTATACAAAAATAGAATAACCATATGGTCTACATCCATATATGTCACTCTTAAAAATGGAATAATCATATAATCGACTTACATACCCAATTTATTGGAGGTTATAACATAATCACTCGTCCTTGGTTTATCACAGAACCATTATTCATTGTTTTATCATGTAACCACCTATCAAAATTACAAGTACAATTATAAAATCATAAAACATAAAATCTTTAAATTTTCAACATTTTTCTCATAAAATTTTATTTTCACTCATAAGAAAATATTTCAAGTTATAGAAATATTCAATCTGTTTTCAAAACCCATTTTAAACATTAAAAATGATATTTTTAAATCAAATTTCCCCATACCACTTTAAAACATTAGAAAGAAATTTGAAAATTACCATTTTAAAAAATTCATATCCATATAAATAATTTTTAAAAAATAATTTTTAAAAACATGGACATTAAGGAGAATTATTTAGAAAATAAATATTTAAAACATTTAAAATAAGGTTTTTTAATTAAAAAGTCCCTTACCTTGAGTCTAAATCATCATATACAATATTTATATTCCTGAATAATAAAACTAGGCTAATTATTTACATGATTGGGAACCTTTTTAATGTTTATTATTCCTTTTATATCAATTTTTATCATGTTATAATAATTACTTAATTATTTAAGTTCATGTTGGACATTTTAAAGATATTCGATACTTGAGTCCAAAATGACATTGGCATGATGTCTATAGTCAAAGTGGTTATTATTAAATCATATCCATAATAATATTAATTACATAATAATAACTTTTAGACATAAATTATACTTTTAAATCCATCCATTACATATGGATATGAAAATTTATCTATGTTACAATCATGGAGACGGTAAGTCATACGTAATTATGAGTAACGTTTCCATTTTTCGATGATCATTATGTAAAGAAGGTAAGTATTATTTTATATTTTCATAATTATAATAATATAATTAATATCATATTAATAATTTAAATATACTTTTATATATCATCCATGTGATGTTGTAATGAAAAACGAATCGCATCGCTTTGTTGAGGTGAGAGTTTACACGTATGCACGAACGACGTTATCATTTTTATGTGCATAGAATGATAAGAACATAAATTATATATTATTATTTCATGATGATAAATATTTCATGAATATAATATATAAACATTAATTCCATCATTATAACTCTTCTTTAGCGGCGGTGATGGAAAATGAATTTCATCGGTTCGCTAGGCGGTACTCTTCCGTACACACGAATGATTAATTATTTTATCATTTGATGAAATTAGAGATGGATTTAGGTGATGATATTAAAATAATAAAATATAAATATATTTAGGATAATTTATATAATATCTAAACATGGTTTAGGAATATTTTAATAAATTTTAAGGACAAATAAAATAGAAACACCTAATGAAAATCATACCTTTTCTTCAGACAATCTCCTTTGCATAACACCTTAAGACCACTAAGGCCTATGTTTTTCCTAAAATAAGAGCTATAGATTGTGTGGAGGGATAATATTAAGTTATTTGGTAACATATTTAACTAACCAAATAGGTATTTAGTTGTTAATAAAATATAATAAGAGGTTCCCTTTTATAATAGAAGAGAAGGGCACTCTTGTAATTCAACAAAATATTAAATTAATATAAATTAATTTTCTATTCCAAAGAGGATATAAACTTATTATTTTATAATATAGGATTATGTTGGCTCTAAATACATTAATAAAATAAAAATTAGACATATTTTTACTATTTTATAATCTTTATCTTTTGGCTTTAACCCTTATTTAACCCCTTTTAACTCTTAACGTGACAACATGTATTTTTACACTTTGGGAGTTAGTATAGTTAATATAAAATGTCAAAAAACCCATAAATAAATTAATTATAACATTTTAGACATTTACTAAATTATTTTTCTGAATTTTATATTTTTACAAATTTTATATCATTTAATAAAATATTATTTATTTTAAAATACCACTAATGTAAATTTTGACACTATTCAATACTTGAAATTTTAAAAATATCACAACAACAAGATAAATTATAAATAATTACTATAAAATGTCACAAAAATTTAAAATAAATCTTTAAAAATTTTGGATGACATTAAATATTTAAAATTATATTTATTTTAATATTTTTAATATCATTTATCTGATATTTTCATTAATTAAACAATTATTTCATCACCATTGTGTCATCTTTTAAAGTAATTATATTATCACTTAAAATTTTTAAATAAATTACCATGATATAGATAAATATTTTGGATTTAAAATTACAATTTATAGTCAAATATATCTTTTAAACAACTCTATATTAAAAATGGTATACTCATTAAAATATAAGTATGATATCTTGGACTTTTCTTTAAAATAAAATACTATAAAGAGCCTATAGTCATCCAAGTAGCTCCAAGAGGTTATAAAATTGTCCCAATTATGATTTTGGTTTAAAATCACTCATATAATAAAACTATGACAAGTTTTGGGGTAATTTTATAATATTTATAATATTATTTTTACCCTTAATTACTCGATTTACCCTTAACCGTGGTAAAATAAATTACCAAAGTTACTATTCAAATTGTCCAAAAATAAAAGGGACCAATTTAGTAAATTTTTAACTTATTATTTCAAATATTTAATTCATCTTTCTAAATTCAAATCATATAAGTAGATAAAATTAATTTCAAATTAATCTCATTGGTGGGACGAAACAATAGGTTTTTAAAGTGAAAATGTTCAAAATTTTGAAATGTTTTTATATCCAAATTCAATATAAAAAATATTCAAATGAATTTAATTGAATTAATCTATGTATTATTGATCTAATTTTACATTTAAATTAATTTAAAACATAATTTAGCATTATAAATTATTTAGAAGAAAAGTCAGTTTTCAATTAAAATGCAGTATTTTTCACTATTCATAAAAAATGAGACTTGTCAAAAAAATACCAAAAATTCAACCAAAATAAATTTTTATATTCATATTTAAAATAATATTACTATATTTTCAAATAAAATTTATAAAAGTTTCAAAATTTAGCATTAAAACAAGTCTTCCATTAAAATGCGGAAAAAATGTCTTTTTGAAAAATAAATATTTTTATGCATAAAATTAGTTTTATTATTATTTTATGCATATAAAATTTATTGGATGAATTTTAAAAAAAATATTGAATATATAATTTCATTAATTAAGATCAAGCACATTTTTGGGTATAAAAATAGATTTTCATAAAAACACATCCTTTATATTCAATTGGTTTTCTTTAATTTTCATTTATAATTAATTAGTAACTAATGAATTCATTCAATAAACATGTTTAATTTCATAATTAAGTTAATATTGTTCATAACTACCATTCTAATGTATAGGTCACAATGGTAACATTTAAATAATTATATTTAGTTTTTCGTTTAAGCTCGATGTGGCGTATCATGTACACTATTGAACATAGTGTTTCTTTCTTAAAATCTTGGGATGTTATAGAGAGCTTAAGGTAGGATTTTGTTAGGTTAACCACATTAACTCATAGATCCTTGATCTGTTGAGTGGATTATCATCTCCTGTAAATAATTACATTGCATTGTTCAATGCTTTGCCTCTAATATTAAGACAAGCTAGCTATGGATACTTCTTTTACACAAAGTTTAATTAATTCGACCCAAAATTTTAATAAGAACATCATAGTAGTAAGTGAAACCCACAACTACAGATGAAGAGAACCTCAAACATATGGTTTTTTTCAAATTCAAATTATGGAATGTGTTTTGATATAATATAACTTGTACATATTATAATTTACCTCAGTGAATTAAATCCTTTTATATTTAACATATTTATTCTATGTGATCGCATAAAAAAATTAACCATGCTTTAAATAGAATACATTCACCATAAATATTCAATTTTTCTATGCATGAGTGTTTGTTAATTTTTATGATCATGTGTAATAAATACACATACATAAAATAATAAATCATGAAAATAATTAAATAAATAAATAATGACTGGTCAAGATCCATTAACTATTGTATAATATATTAAGTGAATAATGAATTAACTGGACCCTAGGGAAATTCATTAAGTCAATACCTAACTTAAATTGTAGCACCCACAACTATTTTTCATTACATCTGTTTGGTTTCATACCAACTCTTGACTCGAACTACATTATTACAAACTTCTCCAAACTTTACAATGTATACTCACATGTGGTTAAGGGGAGCTCAAGGTGTAAAATTACATTTTTCTACTAAAATTTCGACATGTGGGGCCTTATATATTTAAAGATGGAGGGATGATATGTAGATCATTGGAACTTGAAATAATTATTACATTTTAAAATCCAAATGAAATAATTAAATAAATATCAAACATGCATGTGTCGGTCTCAGATCATGATCAACCAACCTAAAATTATATTTCATGATAAAAAATAAAAATTGATAAAATTATACTTAAGGTTAATTTTAATTCATTAACTAACATTAAAATAATTTTAATAAATAATTTATATTCCCCTACACACCCAAAATAATTTTATTAAATTTCAGACAATAAAATTTAATTTTTGGATTTTTTTTTTTAAATTTTCCTAGTATTTTTGGACCACGAACAGGTCCCTCTTGGGCTAGCTCAGTCAGATCTATACCGAATCAACTCGGTCAAAATTAGGGTAACCTTGCTTTATGTCTGATCAAGCTGGGTCATACACCCCTATCATTGGAATACATAAGAGGTGAAAATGTAACCCCATATGGGGTTCCAAAAACATGTATTAAGACAAAAAAAAGTGAAACCTATGAGTTTTTGATGCCTCCCAAAATCAATGTGGGGGGGATCCTTTAAAGTGGGTGGTTCCCACCACCCAAAAGTTAATATTTTTTTGTATATACCACCACACCCCACAACGATAATCACCCCCATTAATGACTACACAATTGACTTTGTAATTCACATGGGCATGAAGATACTGTTATTCCTATGTATATATATCTAATTTATATCAAATATATATGTAAATATATATCATATTTTCATCACAATTTTTCCATAAAAAACTGTCGATCTTCGTTCAGTCATATATTGGTCATAAAACTTAGATCGATGCACTGTCAGATATGTTGGGACTATATCAAAACTCTCTTTTTGAATATTAGAAAATTTAATCAAAATTTTGAATTTTTCAACTTAAATAATAGAAAATTTCCTTTGATAGAAATTTTTGGAACCTAAGGCCATGAGAATGCATATACAAAAGGTAATTTAAAATTTTGGGTTCAAATCCATTTTAAAAACATGTATCTACAATACCCCTTTCCAAAATTATTGATATATCACATGAAATTAAATTTAAGAATAAAGAATAAAATAAAAAAAACTATAAATGGTACATTGTTCATTTGAAAATGAAAATATGATTTGCTCACCATTGGTGTGTTGTGGAATAGAGATGAAAAAAATACTTCTTCTAGATCTTAAAACCATGTAACATAGCTCCTGTATCATTATTTTTAAATTCTTGGGTACTACAATGAAAAATTAAAGTTCTTTATAATTCTATTTTGATCTCATGAATAATGGGTTATCAATTTGGGAAAGGGAATCAATCAATACTTTTTCTTCCTTTAGTTTCTCTCTAATAATTGAGTGAGAGGTGGAGTGCATCAAAATTCATGAAATAGGATAACCTACTTATTTTTTGGATAAAATTCATATTTATACTAAATTTTAAATTTCCATAAACTTTGTTTTGGTACCTGTGGAAACTTATCCTTCAAAAATACCCAAAAAATACACTTACGATCCAGTTAACTCATCATAAGAATAATAAATTTGTTATCAGTATCTTGTGAAATTATCAATATCTTAAGTGATAAAATAAAAATAATTTACATGGATCATAAGATACCCTATTAATTTTTTGAACCTTGAATGTTTTATGATTGTTAAAAATTTATATTTTCTTATATTCAGTTTTATAATTAAATAACTTATAAATACCTTGATAAATTAATTAAATAACTATTATTCTAAACTCAAATAGTATAATTGAATCATTTTACTTATGATCATTTACACTTGGGTGTTCTTAAGCCCCCATACATAGGTATCACTTCTTCCTAAACATATATTCATCTGAATAGGTGGAACTTGTGGATACGCTTAGTGTGTGACCCTCTAGGATCTTATCTCAATAGTAGTAAGTCATAATCATGGATCAAGAATATTTTTTGGAAACACATCAAGGCCCATACACTCATTATAATATAATCACTTTGTCTCATGGTATCTCGTAAAGCAGGATACACACTCTATGACATCAACCTTTATTGATTTATTTATTCATTTATTTGACTAGAAATACATACCTTTAATCATTATGGAATTGGATTTAATAAAGGTACTACCATCCTAGTCAATTGGTCATGCGATATATCTTCCTTTAAGAAGTGAAAAATCTTATCTTGATCACTCAACCAATTTCATACCACCAATGGCATACCTAACATAATCTACTTCATGATAACTTCAATGCAATAGTTTTTATCTTTCATAAAATTATATGATCATATTGTATGAATTGATAATGATATCAAGTTGAGTTAATAATTCATATTCATATAGATAAGAACAACCAATGACTCTGGAAACATGTGGTGTTCCTGGTGGTGGGTCAGTCCTCGTGATCACAACTACTTGAGATCACCAAGTGAGAGCTTCTTGAGAATAAGTATCAATGTTTTTGATACCACAACACCTGATAGTCAGAAAACATCTGTGTCCCACCATTATGATGTGTCATACTATAGGAAATATATTTAATATTATTATCCTAGTATCTTGATGTTCTCATTATATCTAGGAACTTATATATTATTTTGATATGACACATAATCTAAGGACATTACCATGTAAATAGTGGATTCATAAGTATCAACACTATTGTGGTAAAAAAAATAAGATGTATATAGAAAAATGTATACATGTAATGGTAATCAAAGTACACATAGGAGTTGGTTCTGGGGAACTAACTTTCAAAACAAAATAAAAACAGAAAGGTGAATGAAGTTAGTTTAAAACTACCCAAAAATATAAAAAATCATTCAAAATAATTCTAAAAGGGGGAATCACATTTTTGGATAAATATATATTCATATTGACCAAAAATGTTCTAAAACATCATATTCTTGAAATACATTTTTCTCAAGAAAAAATGTTATAATTTTAAAATCATTAATGTATGGATTGATCCAAATTAATCCAATGAAAATAATAATATTACTTGAACTAATGATACTCAAAAAAAACTAAAATTACACCAAATAGAGAATTTTTCTTCTCAAAAAAATTCCTCTTGAAAACTTCACAAAGAGTTTTCATAATATATTATTCAATTCTTTTCTCACAAATTAATCAATTTCATACTTAAATTTATAGAATTAAGAATAAATATTTAATTTTAATGAAACATAAAGTTAAGGAATATCAAATTGAAATAATAATATTACAAAATTAAATAAAATATAATAAGAGATTAGTGGGATCATCAGTTGTAAGTAAACTTACATGGATAGGGGTTTTCTTCATGTTATAGAACAAGGATTGAAATGAGGTGGGGAGAGGGCACCGAGACATGGATGGGAAAAATTGAACCTTGGTGATGAAAGGTGGTGAAACAAGGTAGCGGCGTGCAAAGAATGTGGGTGGAAGATGATGAATAATGGATGGTGGGTTGTGATCATTAGACAACGTGGTAGTGAGTGATAACTAGGGGATGTGAATAATGATGATGGATAGAATATGATGATTTTTTGGAAATAGGGGATCAAAAAATGGGATAATGATTTGGGGGTGTGAGGTTCGATGAATAATGGGGTAGGGGTGTTGTTTTCATAAAAGGTGGGTGACCATATTTGACAGATGAAAAATATATCATTATCACCTGATCCCCTCTTCTTATTTATCTAGTTTTCTAGTAGTGAGTCTAATATATGTTAAAATTATACTATGTTATATATTATACAAACAATGATATTGGTTAATCAAAATAATTAATCTAGGATTACTATATTAAAATGAAAAATGAAAATATAGAAGGAATGTATGAGATAATATTGCAACTTAATAAAATATTTATAGTGTAAGACGGTTTGATGCTATGATGATAAAACTTAAAAAAATGAAGGATAATATAGTTTAAGAATCAATGTAGGACCTTGAGATAAATTAAGAAATTTATTTCAAGTTTCTCATTATTATAATCAAAGATAAATTCTCTAAAAAAATCAGAAGTTGTTATCAATGGACGAAGTTTCTTGAAATTTTTTCAATTTCTAAAGGGAGAGATTTAAATATTATAAAAAATAATTTTTTTAAAGTTCCATTACATATAAACCTTCTGTCATGACTCCCTACCTCTAAAGGTACCCATCTTAGGCCAGTAATGAAGGAAAAGAGATAATGACTCCTAATTCCTACCATTAGTAGGCCTCAAATTAGAAACTAGCACTAGGGGCATAAACATATCTTATATAGAAGGCATTAACCGTAATAGATAAATTTTTATTGGGATATAGGACACCAATAACAAAGAAACTCTATGAAATAAATAAAATAGGAAACCCAAACCATTCCACAATGTGTGTATAAAGTAAAAAAATACAAATAGTCTCCAAAATGAATACCAAAAAGAAAACCTAGGGTAGTGGAACAATAAAAACTCCAAATTCTGGGCTACTAATGTCCAGCATGGTCCATGTAGTCCTCTAAGAAACCTGAAAAATATTTTTTATATATTTGGTGTAAGGATAACATGTATACTCAGTAGGATCAAACCCAAGTTATCTTGTGCACATGTGGAAATAGCATACTAATGCACTAGTGGATAAATAGTAGAACCAAAAAAAACTAAACTGGTTAACTAAACATTCACATCATTTTCATGGAATGCTCACCAAATAATGCATCCAATAATAGTAATATAATATAAAGAAAATTGATAAAAAGGGTACCCTATACTGGTTTCCCTACTAATTCTTCGTTATCATTCCCTAACAAAGAATATCCTAGAACTCCCATACCTTTCATATAATCTCTCCTAAAAACACATTGCTAATAACATCATACCAAGCACCACACATGAAACTGGTTATAACATACACATCCTCCCAAAAACACTACTAGATATTTGAGATATTATGGTAATGTGAACATTAAGTACATCAACCACATGCTCTCATCCCACCATGTAAGACCCTCTCTATGAATCACCTCATCAATCCTGTCAGCCAAAGCATAAGTGAACTATTTACAAAATACATCATATCATGTGCGTATGAACCTCACCGGTAATAGAGTTCCTAGAAGTGTGGGTATATATCCATCCATCCTTTCCATCTTGTATGTTGGGAAAAATCCACCAAAAAATTGGGTATTGTCACATGGTGCTCAATGAAAGTGGGTTGCATATAGAAACCACAATGAAAATACCATATAATGGTCACACACAAGCCCGAACTATGGGTTGAAATAAGTTTAACCATCACAACAAGAAACACCACTATAAGGACTCGAAACCTTAGTCACTTTCATTGAAACCTCTAAATGCCTCACCTGAAATAATAAACCCAAAGCCATAAGCCACATTCCATCTCCCTTTTTTAAGGGAATTCATTCCCATATTTTCAATATCTCTACCATTCCCCTTTATCAACTCTATTCATTTCAGGTTTATCAATACACACTTTAACCACACTTCCCATTTTAATTCATGTAACATCCCGGTTTCGGGTGCCACTCAACGGGTTCCCCGAACCTGATTCGCCACGTGACATCAAGCTCATTTCCCCAAATTCCAGAGGCTGCTGACTAGCAGCGAGGACCCAGGTTTGATAGTGGGGAAACTATGCCCTCATTTATCAAAGTGTAGCGCAGCGGAATATGAAATAAAACATACAAAAAACAGTGGAAGCAGTAAAACATACACAACTGAAATAAACAACTACAGTGGATACAACCAACAGTATAAAAATAATGATGCTACATGTCTCAAGTTCTAAGAAAACATCCAGAACATGTTATACATCAATACAGTACAACAAAAGCAGATTATAGAAATACAAAGAAAAATAGCTGGCAGCGGCATCACGAGCCTAGGTTCGGTCCCATTCCCTCTTACTCCTCAGCAGAAATCATGTACCTGTATAGGGACTCTTTCCCCTATCTACACTTGCATCAATGTAATCTGTTTGGACTGAAAAATGTGACCCAAAAAGGGTGTGAGAAATATATCTCAGTAGGCACCCACCAAAGGCTCGTGCCCAACTACGTGTAAGCATGCAACAATAGTGTGCAATAGTAAAATGCAATAAAGTAAGCAGTACTGAAAAGTAACTAACTTAACAATTAAATTGTCATTTTATTATTCATTTAATCCATTAAATATTATAAATCACCATAGTGCATTTCTAAGTAAACAGTCCACGTCCTCAGACAAGTAAACCTTACCCTCAGGTAAGCAGAATCTAACCCACAGGTATAGCCCTTAGGTTTAACAGAATTTGCCCTCAGGTATAGGAAGTTTCATCCTCAGGCACAGAAGTCAAGCCCTCAGGCACGAAAGGTTTACCTCATGCGAAATAACTACATCCCTCGGGGTAAATAGTACAGTGCCCTCAGGCTAATCACAACAGTTCCCTCAGGCTAAACAGGTAATCGGGCCATGCCCAACAGGTAAACAAGCAGTAACAAGAAATTCCTCTCAAGGCAATTTTACAATTACTACTTTAAAGTCATACCCTTGGGTATCCTGGCCAAATGGCTAAACAGTGGAACACACCCCCAGGGTGGTTCTGGATCCAAGAAACGATCCCAACCAGCATTTTAATATCATAATTAAATACCTAATCAATTCTAGTTATTCCAAAAATAACCACGGCCTCAGCCACACAACACCCCAACATGGTTTCATGGTACAAAAACGCACAAAATGCACATCAGTTGGAAAAATTAACACCAATCCACCTACCTTATACGCCAACGAACACTATACTTGAACCTCGGTTCTAGAAACGTCCAAGAAAAACATAGATCTGAAGAAGAAATAAACTCGCTTAACCTAAAATAACTTCCATTAGGAGAAGAATTGGCAAGCATCACGCTAGGAGAAGAGAGGTCTTACCAATACGGTTCCAACGAGATCGTCCGAGGTGGAAACAGATTCCAGACGAACACCCAGCGGATATTCAAAGGTTCGGTCGTCCCTCCCAAGCTCCCTCTTCTGTTCTAAGCCTTACTTGTGAACAGGGGAGGCTACTTCCCATTTTAAGCGAAAAAAACAAAGTACACTACGTCTACTTCCAAGCACACGGCATGTAATCCCTTCATTTAACTGTTCCCCTGGCGGCACCGCCACACTGTTCATCCGTCGACATGAGTACACGGCATGTACTCCTGAGTAAACGGCGTGTACTTTTGCCCAGCTGGTGTTTGCTCCACCGCCTTACTGTTTTGGACTGTCGACTGACTAAACGGCGTGTAAAGTACCACTACACAGTGTGTAGTCAGTTCTTACACCCTTTTTCGCCGACATGGCTACACTACCCGTGTACCCATCCCACATGGCCAAAAGTACATGGCGTTTGGACAAAGTACACAGCGTGTACTTTCCAAATTTGGTATTTTCTCCATTTTCCATATTTTCTCAAAAACACTTAAGGAAAAGAGAAAAGAAGAAGCCTGAACCTCAGAATAAGAACCGGGTTCTTACAAACTTCCCCCCTTATAGAAATTCATCTTCGAATTTCCCTTCCAAGGGTGGTGAAGATATAGCCGTGAACAACTCCAGCCATTGAGCACGTACATCGGCCTCCCACTCCCAGGTCTCGTCCTGCACTCGGCCATGCTACCATAGCACCCATACGAGAGGAACTGACCGGCCTCGGAGAACCTTAGTTCCCCTGTCAACGATACGGATCGGATGCTCCTCAAAGGATGTATCTGCCTCCATATCAACCTCCTCGGGCTGAAAGATATGAGACGGGTCTGAATGATAGCGACGCAACTGAGATATGTGTAAGACGTTGTGCATGGTTCAGTACCGCTGCGGTAACCGCAACTGATAGGCAACCAGTCTGACTCTCTCCAGAATCTCGAATGGCCCCACATACCTCAGTGAAAGATTACCTTGTCTTCTGATCCACTTGTGTCCCAGCCTCGGCGAAACACGCAAGAAAACCTGATCCCCGAAAATGAACTCCAAAGGTCATCTATAGCGATCGGAATAATATTTCTGACAAGACTGCGCAGTAGCCATCCGCTTCTGAATCAACTGGACCTACTCAGAAGTCTCTTGCATGAGATGTGGTCCCAGTAAAGCTGTCTCACCTGCCTCTAACCAGCACAAAGGTGACCGGCATGGCCTACCATATAAAGCCTCGTATAGTTCCATCTCAATAGTTTCCTGAAAGCTATTGTTATAGGCAAACTCGACTAAGGGTATATGCTTCTCCCAAGATCCCCCAAAGTCTAGTACGCATGCACGCAGCATGTCCTCTAGCACCTATATAGTATGCTCTGACTGGCCATCGGTCTGAGGGTGGTATGTTGTGCTCAGAAGCACCTGTGTACCCAGTGCCCTCTGAAAACTCTTCCATAAATGAGACTTAAAGCGAGCGTCCCTATCTGAAATGATAGAATGAGGGACCCCATGAAGACATATGACCTCTCAGATATACAGCCTTCCGAGCTCGTCAACACCGAAGGTCTCCTTGATCAGCAAGAAGTGAGCTACCTTCGTGAGTATGTCTACAACAACCCAAACGGTGTCATTGCCTCTAGGTGACCTCGGCAATCCAGTCCCGAAATCCATCAGGACATCGTCCCATTTCCACTCCGGAATGGGTAACTGCTATAACAGTCCAGCTGGTCTTTGATGCTCTGCCTTTACCTGCTGACAAGTGGAACATCTCGTAACATAACCAGCTACATCTCTCTTCATACCCGGCCACCAGTACTAACGTCTCAGGTCACGGTACATCTTGGTAACCCCGGGATGAACTGCTCAAGCTAAATCATGAAACTCTCACATCAGCTCCTCATGTATATCCCCTGGAACCCACACTCGTCCATGGAAACGCAAAACCTCATCATCACCTATCATCCAACCAGGAGGAGGGTCCACACTTGCCACCAATTCCCGTATAACTAGTCCTTATGAATCTGATAGTTGTCTCATCCTCACTCTATCCAGGAGGGTATATTTCACAGATAACGAGGAAATATAAGTCTGCCCCTGACTATCATGCACCTCCAGATGCATCTCAGAGAACAAAGCCATGAGCTGCCACTCACCACTGGCCTCCTGCACTTCCTGTATCTGAGTCTTCCTGCTCAGTGCATCAGCTACTGCATTACCTTTACCAGGTGTATAGGAAAGCTCAAAATTGAAGGACTGTAGGTATTCGACCCACCTTCGCTTCCTCAGATTCAAGTCACGCTGAGTAAAGATGTACTTGAGACTTTTGTGGTCCGTGAACACCACAAAATGTTCTCCCAGTAGATAATGTCTCCAACAGCGCAACGCATGAACAAATACGGCCAACTCGAGATCATGCGTCAGGTAATTCCTCTCATGTGGATTCAACTGCCAAGACCCGTACGCAACAACTCGATCACCCTGCATCAACACAGCTCCCATCCCAATACCTGATGCATCACAGTAAACTATATAGCTCTTCCCCTGCTCTGGGAATATCAGGATCGGTGTTGATGTCAACCTTCCTTTCAGGTCCTGAAAGGCTGTCTCGCAAGCTTCCGACCAAACGAACTTCACACCCTTCTTAGTCAAGTCCGTCAACAGCGCTGCTAAGCGGGAGAATTTCTGTATGAATCATCTGTAGTACCCAGCCATCCCTAAGAAACTCTGTATCTCAAACACATTCTTTGGCTGCTCCAAGGAAACTACTGCTCCCACCTTCTCTGGGTCCACTAAAACTCTTTCCTCTGAGATGACATGACCCAGGAAGTGAATTTGGTCCATCCAAAAGTGTCACTTTGAGTGCTTAGCATATAGTCGATGCTCTCTTAGTGTACTCAATACAATCTCAAGATGGGTGGAATGGTCATGACAAGTGTGAGAGTACACCAAGATGTCGTCCACGAATACTACCACAAATGAGTCCAGATAAGGATGGAACACTCGATTCATCAGAGCCATGAAAACTGCTGGCGTGTTTGTGAGTCCGAACGGTAAAACCGTATACTCGTATAGACCATACCTGCTCCAAAAAGCTGTGAAAGGTATATTAGATGGTCTAAAACGCCGCTGATGATATCATGATCTCAATTCAATCTTCGAGAACACTCTTGCTCCACAAAGTTGATCAAAAATATCATCAATCCTTGGAAAGGGATATCGGTTCTTAACCATCAACTGGTTCAGCTTCCAATAATCCACAAAAAGTCTGAGGGTACCGTTCGCCTTCTTTGCAAAAAGGATCGGCGATCCCCATAGAGAAGTACTGGGTCAGATAAAACCATTTTCATGTAACTCCTCTAACTGCCTCTTGAGCTCCTACAACTCAGGTGCATCCATCCTATAAGGAGTAATGTACACCGTTGCTGCCCCTAGAACTAGCTCAATAGAGAAATCCACCTCACGCTCCGGGGTTAGACTTGAAAAGTCGTCTGGGAAGACATCCCTGAAACGATCAACCACTGGAGGAAAATCTGTCTAAAAAGTCCCCTGATCATCTAGATATAAGCTCGTAATCTGGGCTGTGACTCCACCTCGCCCACGATGCTCTAGTCCAGCTCGACTCGCCTGAACATCCCACTCTCCCTTGTATAGAAACTCTCCGCCCTCTGGTAATGTGAAACCCAACCTGCGATGATAGCAGTCTACAAAGGCTCAAAAGGGAACCAACCAGTCCATTCCGAGAATGACGTCATAGCTCGTCATCTCTAAGACATAGAGGTCCCAAAGAAAGTGACACCCACCAACCTCAAGGGGGAACTCCTTGAACTGACGCACACCATCCATTCTAGTCCCCAACGGAGTGTCTAGCATCATAATATCAGAAAAATTAGAAACACAAAGCCCTAGGATCTCCACAACGGGTACAGATATGAAACTATGTGTAGAACTCGTATCGAAAATTACTGAAGATAAGACTGAAGCTACTAGAATAGTACCTCTGACTGTAGAAGGTCTGGGATCCTGCTCCTGGTGGGTCTGTTGCACTGCATATGTCTGCCCAGTACTGCGGCCCTGCGACACAGCCTGGCTACCCTGAGCTGTCCCACCCTCCTGCCTCTGAGATCCTGGTGTCTCGCTACCACGGCCATGACCACCATCTCTACCTGCACACACTGATGTATTCCAGTTTTCGGACTGGTAAGAAGCCACTGGTCCTTCTCCCGCACGCGAAGTCTGCACAGAACCTCTCTCACTGGACACTGGTGGAAACGCCCTACAGAAGCGTTGTAGATGACCCATCTTGCCGCAAGCTCGGCACTCCACTAGGTCTCGTGGACACTACAGTCTCTTGTGTACCTCTCTACCACACTAGTAGCACCTGACCGGGCCACTTCAAGAAGTTTCATGGCTGGTACTGCCGCCCTGAGAGAAGTCCATCTGTCTCTTCCTCTTTCCAGTAGAAATAGTACCAGTAACTGGTACTGAACCGCCCTAGACCACACCACTAGATTACTGCAGGTTCCTCTCAGTAATCAGTGCCTAATTCATAATAGCATGTACAGTAGGAAACCTGAAAACATTCACTAGTGCTCGGATGTCATAATTAAGACGCTCCTCAAAACGTCTGGCCCTCAACGTCTCGTCACCCACCAGCACGGGTGCAAAACACTGAAGCTCAGTGAAACGAGAAGAATAGTCCATCACCGACATGGCGCCCTGCTTCAGATTCATGAACTCTAAAGCTCTGTCTGCCCTCAGCGTCTTGGGAAAGAAGAAGTCATAGAATACTGCCTGAAAATCCTCCCACGCCATGTCTCTGTGATGCTCTGACTGGGTGGTAACATCCCACCACCTCTTGGCGGAATCACGCAACATGTATGTCGCAAGCTTGACCCTCCACCCTGGAGGCATCTCAAGATGCTCGAAAATAGTCTGCATCAACCCCAGCCAAGACTCCGCAGCCTGTGGTCCACCATCCCCTGAAAACGTAGGCGAATACTGCTGCTGGAAGATACACGTCAGCTTAGCCATAGATGTGGCATCCGACGGTGCTCCCTGAAAGGTCTCTATAAACCGCAATAAGCCTTCACAGAACTGTGCCTCTGCACCTATGTCCGGTATAGTAGTTGTTGTTGCATATAGCTCTGCTAGAGGATCCACTAGTAGCCCATGGCCCACTATCTCAGGAGTATAATAGTCACCTCTCTTCTGGAGAACAACGTGCGGTAGTCTAGGCAGCATGACACTACAAGGTCAAAATCACGCCTTAGATTCAAGATTATCAAAGACCCAAAACGAAGAAACCCAAAAGGGAACAGGAGGAATAAGGCATTCAAAATTTTCAAAACAAGACTACATGGCATGTATACTGACTACACGGCGTGTACTTGACTTCCCTTCCCCTGCCCGGGTCCTTCTGCATGGCTAAGCCACATGACTCCCGTTTGAAAAAAAACTACACGGCGTGTATGGTGTTATTTCCAACTGCCATTGTCATTTGTGACACGGCCGACTACTCGTGTTGACACTACATGGCATGTTACACCTACATGTGGCGTGTGCACCACCCCGTTTTCTAGTCACACGGCTAAGTCCACACGGTCTGTCCTCGGACAAGACTACACGGCGTGTCCCACAGGTACACGGTGTGTTCAAGGAGAGGTGACATTGGCCCGTGTTGTTAGTTACACGACCGAGTCCCCAGGTCTCACTATATGGTGTGTACATTATTGACATTATGTGTTCTGTGAAGGAGTTCACTGACCTGTGTTGTTAGTTACACGGCCGGAATCCGGGTCAACACCACACGGCATGTACATTCGGTACATGGTGTGTTTTACCCAAGCCTTCCCTTAACCTGTGTCGCCGCCTACACGGTTTGTGACATGGGAATAGACTACACGGCATGTACTCTGGGTACACAGCGTGTACTCAAAAAGTTCATTTTTCTTCCCGAACAGAAGACCATACACGGCGTGTTTAAAATACTACACAGCGTGTATACTGGGTTTCTGGACAGTATACCTCAGAAACTTCCTCAGAACCCAAAAAATACCAAAAAACAACACCTAAGTGTCAAATTCTGACCTGTGTGGGCCCATACTCCCCACGAATCAAAGTTTTACATCTTATCTGTGTTATAAAAAAATAATCGTCAATGATCCACTGAATTCCAGTTAATGGGGGCCCATACTCCCCAAAAACCAAAGTTTGGCGTCCATTCTATAAATAGGCTCACATAATGATACCCTATCAAACAGCATGTATTTATCAAGAAACTATCACAACATCATGCTTTTCTAATACATAAACTATCACAACAACAAGAAATTTCTAATGCACCTACATGCCATGGAACTATGCATGGAATGTGATTTCTAGCATGTTCCTAAATGATGCATGAGATAGCATACCCTCATCTCATAGGGTTGCAACTAAATAGAGCCCACTGATAAATTATAATAGCACAATCTCAAGTGCATCACCCAACGGTGAAAACATATCAACTGTAAAATTTGAAAAATTTGAAAATTTAAAAATACAAGGTAGGCTGGCTTTTCCCTGTACACGGGTTAGCTATGCCCGGGCACAGCTTATTACCAACTACCGTTCCTATCCTATCCCTGACTACGGATCCAAATAGTAAGTCGAAGAAAAGAACCCCTTTGATACCACTTTGTAACATCTCGGTTTCGGGTGCCACTCAATGGGTGCCCCGAACCCGGTTCGCCACGTGACCTCAAGCGCATTTCCCCAAATGCCAGAGGCTGCATACTAGCAGCGAGGGCCCAGGTATGATAGTGGGGAAACTATGACCTCATTTATCAAAGTGTAGCGTAGCAGAATACGAAATAAAACATACAACGAACAGCGGAAGCAGTAAAACATACACAACTGAAATAAAAAACTGCAGTAGATACAACCAAAATTATATAAATAATGATGCTACATGTATCAAGTTCTAAGAAAATAGCCAGAACATGTTATACGTCAATAAAGTACAACAAAAGCAGAGTACAACAATACAAAGAAAAACAATTGGCAGCGGCATCACGAGCCTAGGCTCAGTCCCATGCCCTCTTACTCCTCAACAGCAATCATGTACCTGTATAGAGACTCTTGTCCCTATCTACACCTGCAGCAACATAATCTGTTTGGGCTGAAAAACATGACCCAAACAGAGTGTGAGAAATATATCTTAGTAGGCACCCACCAAAGGCTCATGCCCAACTGTGTGTAAGCAGGCAACAACAGTGTGCAATAGTAAAATGCAATAAAGTAAGCAGTACTAAAACGTAGCTAACTTAACAATTAAATTTCCATTTTATTATTCATTTAATCCATTAAATATTAGAAATCACCACAGTGCATTTCTAAGTAAATAGTCCACGTCCTCAGATAAGTAAACCTTACCCTCAGGTAAGCAGAATCTAACCTGCAGGTATAGCCCTCAGGCGTAACAGAATTTTCCCTCAGGCGTAGGAAGTGTCGCCCTCAGGCACAGAAGTCAATCCCTCAGGCACGAAAGGTTGCCCTCAGGCAAAATAACTACAGCCCTCGGGCTAAATAGTACAGTTCCCTCAGGCTAATCACAACAGCGCCCTTAGGTTAAACAGGTAACTGGGTCATGCCAAACAGGTAAACAAGTAGTAACAAGCAATTCCTCTCAAGGCAATTTTACAATTACTAAATTAAAGGCATACCCTCGGGTATCCTGGCCAAACGGCTAAACAGTGGAACACACCCCCAAGGTGGTCCGGATCCAAGAAACGATCCCAACCAGCATTTTAATATCATAATTAAATACCTAATCAATTCTAGGTATTCCAAAAATAACCACGGCCTTATCCACATGACACCCCAACATGGTTTCGTGGTACAAAAACGCACAAAATGCACAGCAGTTGGAAAAATTAACACCAATCCACCTACCTTATACGCCAACGAACGCTATACTCGAACGTCGGTTCCAAAAACATCCAAGAACGACGTAGATCTGATGAAGAAAGAAACTCTCTTAACCTCAAATAACTTATGTTAGGAGAAGAATTGGAAATCATCACGCTATGAGAATAGAGGGCTTACCTGTGCGGTTCCAATGAGATCGTCCGAGGCGGAAACGGATTCCAGACGAACACCCGGTGGATCTTCAAAGGTTCGGTAGTCCCTCCCGAGCTCCATCTTACGCTCTAAGACTTCCCTGTGAATAGGGGAGTCTACTGCCCATTTTAATCAAAAAAAACAAATTACACGGTGTGTACTTCCAAGTACATGGCGTGTACTTCCTTTATTTAATTGTTCCCCTGGCGGCACTGCCACACTGTTCATCCGTCGACATGAGTACACAGCATGTAATCCTGAGTACATGGCGTGTACTATCGCCCAACTGGCGTTTGCTCCATTGCCTTACTATTTTGGCATGCCGACTGACTACACGGTGTGTAAAGTACCACTACACGGCGCGTAGTCAGTTCCTACACCCTTTGTCACTGACATGGCTACACGCCCTGTGTACCCATCCCACACGGCCAAAAGTACACGGCGTGTACTTTCCAAATTTTGTATTTTTCCCATTTTCCAGATTTTCTCAAAAACACTTAAGGAAAAGAGAAAAGAAGAAGCCCGAACCTCAGAATAATAAATGGGTTCTTACAATTCAATAGTTCATTATCCATTCCAACTCAGTCCATTTCAGTTTCATCATTAAAATTTCATTATGTCACTACTGGGAAACTAAAATAACACAACACAACACAACCCACCTTTTTCACATCAATAAGATCTTCATTTTAACCACATGTCACAACTACCCCAAGTCACTTTTCAGTACACCTTACTTATATCAACAATCCCTACTCCTCAACTACCACACATCACAACCATCACAAATTACATTTTAGTTTTATCAAAGGTATTTTATCATATTTATTTTGATATTTTCATGGTAATTCTCACACAAATCTAAGATTCCATGGGGAACAAATTCATTAGTCAGATATATGTTCTTAGTCATGTTTGTATGTGTTGATTAAAATCAATAATCACAAAAGGGATCATTATTTCAATATTCATACCAAAATAGAAAAACTCAATATAATCTGAAGCTAGAAGGAATAGAAAACCTACTTAACCATAAAGGAAAATCAAAATAACAAGTAAAACTTATATGATTTATTCTCTTTCCCTTCCAATTAAATTAAACTAATTAATTATGTTCATTAATCCAGTGCATAGAATTTACCACAAGGAAAAAAAATCATGATATGCAAACATGTATATCTAAAGAAGGAAATATGAATAATCCCATACCTTAAACATATCTTTCTAGTTTGATGCACAAGTTTAGAATAAGAAAAATATGATCTCTATGAACCATAATGAAGGGAAACACCATGATCAAACTAGAACAAAACATACCCATCAATATCCATCCACAACACTACCCAAACCATCCATGTCCCAAATAAAAACCTTCTCTGGAATAAGGAATGGAGGAGAAACATAGAAGTGAGAGAGGTAAAATCACCTTAAAATTTATAATGATTGATCCTAGGATGTCAAGATTCAAAGCCCATGAGGATAAAGTGAAAGGCCCCCAATAATATCTTATGATTATCCCAAGGGTATAGAAGAAATAATATAATAAGATAGGGTTTAGAGGGGATTTTAAATTTATAATAAAACTAGGAAATGGAAGAGCATGACACAACACCTCTCACTACAACACAAAAGTGATAACATAGGATAGGATTGCGATGTATGGGGAAGGGACCACTCCACAACATGGATGGTTATATCAACTTATGATAAACATGGTGAGGTCCATACTGTAGATATGATAAATTAGGAAAAGGACTATGATAAAAGGAAATCCACCATGCTAAAGAATTCAACTGCCAAAAGGAGAGGTATGTCGTAACCCTTCTCTATGGTGTAGTTTCCCCAAAAAATAAATAACCATAAGAAACCATATTCTTGGACTGCATGTTGCATCTTATATCTCCACATTATAGCTATGATGAAAATAGTAGAACTTCCAAAACTCAACCTCCAATGCCCTATGCCACATCTGATCTCTCCACTCGACAGGAACCCATTGTATGGTGAAATTCAAACCTCGACATCATGAAATCCTTATCTAGATAAAATATCATCTATAAATCCACCATCTACCCTGAAACTTCCATGGAACCTTCCCCAAAAACCACTATTACTTGAATTTTTACAAATTCATGATTCAGGGAATCTGAACCATTACATTGGATACCTCTTAAATGATTCTTATTCTCGATAGTCAAAACCAAACTTAAAATGGAAGGGAAGGGTCCAAATAGACATCCTGCAAGATACTTCTTTTGAATCTTATTACTTTCAAAGCATAATAACCATCTTAAACTCATTGAAATCCACTAATCATCCATATATACATCCACACATTCATTTTAATCTCTACAAAATCCAATAAAATGACCCCCACAACCATCACACAATACTCTCTTAAGTACAAAAATCAAGAAAATCCACCTTCCATATCAAGATATTGACCTTTTTTTACTGCACTAACTCACCCACATGGTTTTAAAATGTGTTTTAATATAATGGTACTTGATAAATAAGGATATTTCCCCTAATTATACTCATGAAACCTTAAAACACATCATCATCATGGGAAAAGACACATTTTATAAACCAATAATATTTAGTCATCGCATCATCAAAGAAAAACAAAACAAAGAAAACTCAAAATGATTCAAGATACTCGATTTTCATATGCATCTCACACTTCTATGTACTCTCATCCATGTCAACATTCCTCCACAACACACAAACCAAATGAATCGTCCATCCATAAAGCACCTTCTCTCAAAGATCCTATAACTCTAAAGGTTTCTCCATGAATGTTGCATCATTCTTCATATGAAACTCTCCCCATTCAATGACATGGGAGTAATTATGTAAATATCGATAAGGCTGAGACATGTGGAATACATCGTGGATCTTCTCTATACATGGTTGAACTATCAAACAAGATGCCACCTCACCAACATGATATAATACCTCAAAGGGTCCCATGAACTGAGGAGAAAGTTTACTCAACCTGCCAAACCTCTACTTTACCTGAAGAGAATAAACCTTTAATATTGTATGGTACCTGACCTCAAAATCGAAGGGCCTCATCCTGTTATTGGAATAATATTTCTTCTGGTCCTATTCTATCTTCATCCTCTCACAAACTACCTTAACCTTCTCTATCATGCTCTGCACAACATCAGGATTGAGAACTAATGAATCCCCAACCTCGGCCCAACACAACCGAGAAAGATAAAATCTCTCATACAATGCCTCAAATGAGGGAATTATGATGGATGAGTAGTAACTATTGTTATAACTAAACTCAACTAATGTAAAATGTTTTTTCCAAGATCTGTAGAAGTCCAAAACACATGCCTGCAACATGTCCTCCAATGTCTGGATGGTTCGCTCCATCAATCCGTCTGTATGAGGGTGGAAAGTACTGTTCATGCATACTTGTAACACCCCAATATTTTATGGTATTCCTATTTTTAAATTTAATTTATTCAACAACATAGGTTTTACACAACACCAAGATTAAACAAACAATGATATATAATTAAATATCATTATTTTAAAATGAATGTTATAACCTAGTTGTTAAATTGAAGGTAATTAATATTATTAACCAAATTATAAAATTTACATATTATATATTTAATAAAAAAAATTGAAAATCAACCAAATAATTTTATAGGCGTAGGATAATAATGAATTCAATTTCACGTATTAAAAGACTATATTTTTTAAAAGGCAGTTTTACTGTTTTTAATGGTCCGCATATTTTAAAACTAAATTTTATAAATTTTATAAATTTTATTGATCAAAATAAACTTCATTTTTAAAATTTTAATGTAAAAATTAGCCGAGGGTGAATTTTTTGTATTTTTCTAAAATTATTTATTTTCCAATGAATAGTGAAAATCCCAATTTTTATAAAATTGCCTTTTTTGTTATAATTAATAGTATATTTGAATATTAAACTCATATATAAAAGTTTAAATACAATTTATGTATCTTACTAATAAAAATATAATATATTTATATCACAAAATAAATAAATGCATGTTTTAGAAATGATAAATTAAGTATTGGTATTTTTATGAAACATAAATGATTATCCCCAATTTTATAAGTAAAATAATTATTTAAAAGAAAATTTATTTTGATGAAATATATTAATAAATTAAATTTTTTTTATTATTAGTATAATAGAATTTTAGGAGACCTTGATTAATTTTTCAATGTTTCATAAAACCAGTTATACTTTTAAAATCGGTATTTTTAGAATAAATGATGATTTAAATTAAAAATTAAATTTCTCATATTTAGAAAATTATTTTCATAAAATGGAGTCTATTTTTGAATTCTAAACATCAAAAAATGGTTAGGTTGAATTTTTGGTATTTTTCTAAAAGAGTTGATTTTTTTTGGGAATAGTTAGATACGATAATTTATAGTATATATACATTATAAGTTAAATACACTATTTATTGAGTCATTTCTGATGTAAGAACCATAATATCAAACTCACATTCTATCCTTAAAATATTTAGTCACAATAATAAAAACTATTCATAGTCTTGAGTCAAAATAATAAAAAAACGAATAAAATATTCAAAAAACACCCCTCTCCTCCACTATAAATATCACCCTCACCACCTCTTATACTCACACCTCTAAATCCTTGAATCTTTTATAATTTATACCCAATACCTCTCCTTAACCTTTTAACCACACTCTGGTCTTTTTTGTCTCACCAAAAAACCATTTCAAAGTTCCTTAAGTAAGTTCTTAAGGAGAGGAAATTCAAGAGGTAAAATCCCCTTTCGTTCTTTTAATTTTCTTTCAATTTCATTTATTTTATTATACTTTAATTAACTCCTATATAAAAACATGCATGATAACTCTAGTGTATTATATATACTATAATTTTATTATGATAATGAGATATAAACCATTAATTTTTTTCTCTCCCCCTTTTCGTTCTAAAAATGAAAACGGTGTTTGTGAGGTGTCGATTCAGCACCTTCGTGGACGATGATTATTTCATTTTCTAATACCACATTAAAGGTTGTTCATAAAACCATTTTTATGATTAAAAATTATTATAATATTTATATGAAAACTTATTTAGTATTTGAAAACCAGTATATATACATAATATTAATTAATAAAATAAAAAAGTGTGTGATGATCAAAAAAATGCCAAGATAATTCAAACGGTTATCATTAATTTTTTTTCTAATGAATCATCATCATATATAGAAAAAATGATATATAAGACCATTAAATATTATTTAAGTTCATTAATAACATATAATTTTAATTCTGGATAACTATTCCCATTTCACATGATCTTTCATACATATATACAAGTGAACCAATCATGATAACCAAGGAAATCAACACTTTTGAATGATGAAATTGAATTTTATAACTCATGAAAAAGACAATAAATAAACTTAATAAAATTATACTAAATAAAATAAATGTTTAATAGGTACTTAATTAAATTATTAATTAATCAAATTTCATTATCCATGGTGTTAATTATAAGTGCAAAACACTTTCGTACATAAGGTAAGGGATTCTCCTCAAACCTCTAGTTTTCATTCGGGTTACGCTTTCTCTCTCTTTCTCTCACTTTTGTGAAATTATTAATTAATTTATATAATTATTCTAAATTCTATATATATATATTCCAAAATCATGTATCCATATCATTTCATCTTTCTTTGATGGGAAAATACATATTTTATAAGGTTCCCTTTTCAATTCTTCTCATTAAGAAAGCCCGATTAAAGGGAAGTTCCCAATTTATTACCCATTTTCAAGTATCATACATAATCTTTATGACACCATTATTTTTACCAAAATCACTATTTTTGTCTTAAAAATATACCTTTGTTCATTTCTAATTTTATAAAAACAATTATGTATTTTCTGTTTTAAAGTTCTTTTATATTTTCTCTTAAATCGCACTAAAGTGGACAAATTCTAAAGTTTCTTAAAAACTCTTTTTACATGTTGGACATCATTTATTTCTAAAACATAATTTAATTGTCCTTAAATTTTCTTTTCTGGGGTATACATGTTTACAATCTGATTTTATGACAAATAAAAATGATTTTCTAAAAGAACTCTTCTTTTTAAAGTAAAAAAGGTTTTTCTCATCTCACTTTTACTTATATGAGATATATAACTTTTTCACCACTAATTCCTTGTGTTTGGTTTATGTACTGGACTTTGATATATCATATTAGAATTATTATTATTTTCATGATATTTTAATTTTAATTTAATGTTATTCATTCATAGGTTATATTATTTAAATGTTTCAAAGTGGTATGGGACACTTTGGAATGTTTAAAGATTATTTTCCTCAATAATTTTTCAATATTATAATTTAAAAGTATCTTCATACATGTTAATATCCTTTGTTGAATCTTTTACTTCATTAAGTTTTATCTCTTATGATACCATCTACCATATTTTGTTAAAGGGTTTATGATTAGTTTGACTTTGGATGTGCTATTAATGGTTTATGGTTGAAGTATTCACATTTCGTATGCCAATTTTTCAATAAAAATGTTTATGTTATGTTTCACTCTTTTCATATGAGGAATGAATTAGATTTATTAAGTTACGGGTGGATTTCTCTATATCCCATCAATTTATCGGTAGGTATCATGAAACAAAGTAGAACGGTTTTTACCCATTTATGTATGGTTTCTTGGTTAAATCCTTAGCAATATGCTTATGATATCTGGTATTATGCATTACCTTGTTATGATATTAGTAATTGATACTCCATGTGAATATTATACTATTAGAATATTCATGGTTAAATTTCTTTCTCATGTGATTATTTATGGAATTATATAATCAGCTTTATTCTTGCTATATTATGCTCAAGATTATGTTTTCATGGATTGTGTTTTTAGTTATTCAACATGACTTATTATTTCTTTTTATTTATGATATCTTTTGTTGTATTTTTTACCCTTATTGACCATCTTATCTCACCCCTTTCTTATGTTTTATTTTCCCCTGGGATGTGAAGATGTATATTATAAATGACATTTAGGGATACTATTGGATTTTATGGGTGTTTCCAATGGAGTTACTATGTTGTTTTTCTTTTCAAAGTTGTAATATAACAATTATGTTTGAATATATTTTTCCAAAGTTACTAAAATATTTGTACCATTGGGATGTGAAATCTTACTCACAGTACCAATGTAATTACATAAGGCACCATCTTTAGGATACTAGGGTCTGGGTATTTACAATTGGTATCAGAGCAAGTTTATTAGAAAACTTAGAAACTAGATTTATAAATGATATATTAGGGAATATAACCCTAAGATATAATTTGAGGATAAGCATAGAATATCATCCTATAATTTTGGAAAGGTAGATATTATGTGGGTCTTTTTATAAATAAATCTTTGTCTGGATACTATAAGTGGACTTGGTTTTTGCACAAATTTTTCTAGGGGTAAAAACTCTGACAAACTGTGTTGGGCATGACTCAGCATAACCTGCTACATGACAATGGGACTTACTACACACTTGGTTTGACACTCTTAAGGGATATTCTTAGGATAATTCAAAAAAAATTATAACCCTTTATGAAAGATTTAAATGTAAATATGTTCCCCAAGAAACCATGTTTATGATTATGATATTTTCTATGCATAAATTTTCAATTTATGTTTAGTTTTTTTTCTAGATCTATATTATGCATTATGATTGATAACCTAATTCTTTGTATTCCATTGTTTAGAAATGGTTCCTAACAAAAATAATTTGAACCTCACCAATGCATGTGATCTGAAGAGTAAGAATGATAAAGTCTTTTATGATCTTAATCTAATATTTATAAGGGAAGTAGTCTCCTAAATATTATCATTATATGAGGAAAAATGGAATGTTCTAACAAGACAGATAAATAATTATCCAAGTCTTATAGTATAAAAGGGAATAAAGATAAGAAGAGAAAAGCTAGGAAAAATATAGATAAATGGAATAAGGGAAATAATTATTTTCCCACATGTGATAATCATGGAAATAAACACCTTGGTATATGCTTAAGAGGAAAAGGATTTTGCTTCAAGTGTGGAGAAAAATTTCACCATGATCATAATTGTAAGAGAAGGAAAGAATTTAAAAATATTAAATGTTTCAAATTTAATAATATGGGTCAATATACAAATTAATATCCCAAGAATCAAGGGAATATAGCTTAGAAGAATCAAAGGAATCATGGTCAATCTTACACTACTACCTCATATGAAGAAAAATATAACAACTCTGCTCCTTATTATACTTTAATTCTTGATT
This sequence comes from Viscum album, assembly GCA_963277665.1. Lineage (NCBI taxonomy): Eukaryota > Viridiplantae > Streptophyta > Magnoliopsida > Santalales > Viscaceae > Viscum > Viscum album. Next base: position 760,921,877 of record OY728126.1, on the reverse strand, counting down.
TATTACATAAAATTACACATAATAAAACCCAAAATATTGATAGGTTTAATGTAATATGGAATTAAGTACATATAATAACATCTTGAACATGTTATACAACAACATTGTTGAAAACTTCCTTAACATGCTTTTAAAATTCCATGGATTTTTAAAACTACACGGGATAACCTGGGGAAAAACATAAGAAAGGGGTGATCTATAAGGCCTAGTAAGGGAATAAACATTGAATAAGGTGATAAATGTTATAAACTAGGCATATAAATGGGGAATAAAAATAATATGAATCATAAACATGAACAATGAGACATGATATAGCATGATAATCATAACATGGTAAATATAGCAACAACTTAAAACACTGCAACATAAATATAGGTAAAGCATAAACCACCAAGAAATCATGGTTGAAAAGTTATATAAAATAATAAAGTTCACTCCCTATCCCAAAATCATGTATCATGATACTAAAAATTACCCAATGCATTGGAGTGCTATATAATTTCGAATGCACTTGTCACATTCATTTAATTCTCATGCTTAAGTGTGCAACATAGATCATACAACATAGATTCATTCATCATAAAAATTTATTCCATGATCAATGAGTGTGTAATATATATATGTAAGTCTTAAATCAAAAAATATGTGCATAAATGTGAACATCCATGACAGGAAATGGGTATGGTATTCACTACACAATTGTTTTGGCATGGAAAATCATGATGAAATTTCAGCAGCATACCAGTGTCACTTAAAGATTCATAAAAATGGGTTTATAAGAGAGAAATGGTTCTATAATAACATATAAATAATATGGTTAGTTATAGGTATATGTTAAAACATATCCCCACATTATAAATTGGAAACATGAGGTATAAGATAATAAAGAAACTTGAATAAAGAAGAGAAGGTGAGGATACCTTACAAAATTTTACCATGGTAACGGGTGTACATAAAGAATCATGGGAGGCTCAATGAGAGTGAAAATGGGATATAATAATTTATAAATTAAATTTAAATTAAGGGGTATATGTATTAACATATCCCGACATAATAAAATGTAATTTAAGAGACATAACATAAAAGAAGTGTTTGAATGGAAATGGGAAGAGAGAAATCTATTACAGGGTTTTGGCATGGTAATGGTTTAGGTAAAGGTAAAAATGAGAGATAAAAAATGATATCCCATTAAAATAACATCCATAGGATAGTAATATATTTTTATAAAAAAAATTACATAATAAAAAATTGCAATTAAGAAGAAAAATTCCAAAGAAGGTGCTTGAATTGAAAGGATGGGAAGAAGGTCCCTTACTTGAGTGTGTGACTCCAAATGCTTTCTAGGAGATTCTTGAGAGATTTTGGAACCTAGGTAGTACTACAGAGAGTTTAGTAATGATTATTTATGTGATCCAAGTAGTTATAGTGAAGAGAAATGGGAGATTTGGTGGGTTTATATAGAAAATGAGGGAGATTTATTTATTATTTAGGTTTTGGACTCTACATAATAAAATATCCAAAACCACAAACCAACCCATGGTTTTTGCCCATGTTTTCTACAAAATGATAGTGGTTTTTTTTATTTTATTAGGCCGAGGTCCTAAATTAATAAAATAAACCCCTTTCTTATGTGGAGGTGAGTTGCACTCTTAAAGAAATGATTTTAAAACCTTAAAATATATTAATGGTTTTGGAGGATTCATAAAGGCTTTATAAAATTAACCAAATAAATATAAAATCTCATTATTTTAAATTTAAAACATATATTTGGTTTTTTATACCATTTATAATATTTATTACATCACTTTTGTTTCATTATGATGTCATAATAAACAAATTATTTTTATATGATATTTAATTTTTACCCAAAAAATCGACTATCTCGGAAAATTATGAAGAATTAACCATTTTATAATTTATAAATTATGATTCCAAAAATAATATTAATTTTATATAAATAATTTTATAAATATTTTAATTTTCAATTTTAAAATAAAATCAACATTTATTAAGAAATATTAGGTTTTGACAATAATAGTTTTCGAACCCTTATAAAGAATTACATTTTACTTCATAAAAATTATATGATCATTTATATTTGATAAACATAATAATATTTTATTAAAATATTATTTATTTAAAAAATCCATAAATTCATTAATTCATTAAATAAATTTTAATATTAACTAAAAATATAATTTGTGATTTATTGTATCAAAATAAAAAAAACATTTACAAAGTGATAATAATAGGATAAAAACATATAAATTATTCTATGAAAAATAATTTACATACTCATATTTCAAGGGAATTGATACATATCCAAGTAATATGACAGGAAACTCCCTAAGAGTAAGGTGTGTGATGGTGGGACTTTCATGTGGTGGTTTGATGAACATGGTTTGGGTCGTGATCTTGCTGAACTTAAACTTCTCCCATAAACTGTTTCTATGATGCTTAAGTTATTGGATGTCATCTTGGGATTGATAAAGGGAAAATCCTATTGATGTTATCTCCCTTATAAGATTCGATAAATGAGCTTCATAGGGTATGATACTACTATTATAGGTCATCACTTCCTTTGTCTATGTAAATTTGATTTGTTAAAACCCTATATTTATATTAATCATGTGATCACTGTTCAATGGATATATTATCAATAGTAATTATACTTAATGATCATTTAAATCCAATTGTATATAATAATAAAAAATAATTTCATGTGTTTTATATAACCATATTACATAATATGACATTTAATTAAATCAAAAGGGGAATTTTATTTATAACAGTTCGGGTCGTTACAATATTCCCTCCTTAAAAATTCCACCCTAGAAATTTTTTTACTTCCTCTAGTTCCCACATCACTTATTCAAACTTATGGTTTCTCCACAATACTTTGAAAAGGTGTATTGTAATATTTCATAGAACTTTTTCTCTACTATGTAATATCTTCACCGAATGCTCTTCATGTAATAGATCATTCTCCAGTAGTATGACCTCTGGATTGAGTACATGTGAGGGGCATGGTATGTACTTCCTCAAGAGAGATACATGTAATACATCATGTACTTGAGATAGGTTTGGTGGGAGTGTTAATCTATAGGCCACTGCTTCGATGCAATCAAGGATCTCAAAGGGGTTGATATATCATAGACTAAGCTTTCCCTTATTCCCAAATCTCATCACTTTCTTCCATGGAGATATGTGGAGGAATACCATGTATCTAAAATCAAACTCTAGGTCTCATCGATGATTTTCAAAAAAGCTCTTCTTATTAGAATTGGTGCCCCAGAACCAACTTATTTTTACTTTATGATAAACTTGTATTCATGCTTTTGAATATTAATAAACTACTTATCACATCATGATTGTTCTTCTGTATAACATTGTATGTGATAATGTTCTAAGAGTAGTTGTCACACTAAAAGGTCATAGAAGTTTCTCGCTATGATGAGAACCTGGAAGTTCTATGAAATTATTCTTGAATATATATTATATAGCTATATGATATTATTTGAGAGACACAAATGATAAATGCTGTTAGGAGTGTAAACTCAAAGGACTTTGAGGCACCTTCTCATTGTGTAAGCCCTTGGTAATATCCAATAGAATATTATGAGAATGAGACCCACCAGTACTAAATCCACATTTTTATGTGTCATTGGATGTTCCTATATAAGTATGTGTGTATTAGTTCTTATAATTTAAGATTATTATTAATGGGTATTATAAGTCACTCACTTAGATGTATTGACAAACACCATGATGAAAGATGTTCGCACTAATGTAGGATATGTTGGGTGTGTCACGAGTAATATTGCATTAATGAATAATGTGAAAAAGGATTTATCCCTTCTATTTTTTAACAAAATTTAATATCATAGGCCCTTTTATGGAAATGATATATCTTAAATAAATCCATGGCCATGGTGATCAATAGACAAGTTCTATTTTCAGAAAGTCAAAGAAAGAGATATCGATCATATAGTTTGATGACACTGACCTGCAACCATCTCAATTTGAGATATTATGATAAAGGTATTATATTACATGGTAAGTGTTCATATCATATGACATTTCATTGTGATATTAAATTATTTCTCTATAGGTGCCTTGTCATGTTGCTAGATGATAACCTTGGACTTTAGACTGCTTCTCCTAATGCCACTAATAAAGAGGCCTAGAGAGTCACACGCTAAGTGTATCCAAAATCTCAATTAAATAATATATTATTATTTACTATTTAATAGGTTGAATAAATATTATTCTCATATGTAGTTTCATAATTATTAATGTATGCTTGATCTCATTTATTTTGTCGCTAGTTATTCGAGAGAATATATATTGTGAGCAGAATATTTAATAAATTTTTATTTGTTGTTTAAGTGAATATAATATTTATTTATTTATTGGAAAATAATTTAGTGATATTTATTTAATAAAGAAATATAAATTATTCAAGGCTCTAGGTTGAGGTCGTGGGTGTGGATTTGATTAGAGAACCTTGCGTGAAAAAGAATGAAAATTTTCTGACAAGCTCAAGGAAATGTTTGGGACCGCTTAATATGGGCACTGATTACTTATAATAAACCTTTCCTTAAACCCTTGGTTCTCTTTATTTTGATCTAATAATAAGATCCTCAGCTCTAAATTTCTCAAAAAAATTATAATTCGCAATTTCAGTGCATGTCGAGAAATAATATTATTATTATTATTATTTAACATGGGGTTTTTCTAAGATTAAATAAATAATTAAGGGAACTTGTGAAATTGTTTTATTTTAACCCTATCAATATAAATACCCAATTATGTTATTTTCTCAAGATCCAATTGAGTTGTGCACAATGGATTTATAGAATCCTCTCAAGCCTAGATAACTCCCATCTCCAAGAACACTCCCATGAATAGAGAGAAATCATCCTCCACTAGATCAAGGAGAACACTTTGAAAGTGGTTCTTGAGGAAATCAAAGGAGGATGACACAAGCACAAGGATATTTCATGCTAGAACCTAGAGACTCCTTCGACAACATCTATAGATTCCTATAACATGTGTGGTTGACCACTATAGGAAATGTACACGTGGTTTCTACAACGCAACGATGGTGAACTGCAGATCTGTCACTAATTCATCAACAAAGAAAGAATTAATTTGTGGTGATTCTTATTTAATTAAATTGAATATAAATAATATATGATGATATCCTCTATTTGGTTCCAGAGTGATTAATGTTTTCTATCTTTGATTCAATTATATTGATCATGGTGATTAAACATCGTATAGATCTTGGAATGATCATCGATCATGAAAAAAATCAATGTTGGCCATCGCCCATCACATGCTTCCGCTGCGCTCGAAACATAAAAGTGGTATCAAAGTGAGGTTACATAATTTTTTATAATTATTTAAAATCATTATTGATTTAAACATGTGTAAGTTAGTTTTTTTAATTCAAGTTTATTTATTCTTTTAATCTGAATTTCAAGATCTTCTTCATTCTCCTTCGTTTCTCATAGATTTAATGGAAATGATTAATTTTATGATTAGAATAAAATTGAAGAACTCGTGCAGAGGTTCCAATGATTCTGGATAGATAACATAGGATTACACATCATGTAATTGAAATTTCACATTGTGTACTCATGGTCAATGCACCAGGAGTTAATTCAGCAATTACTTAAACTGTGTGCATTGATGAAATGCAGTGTATTTAATTATTACACCATGTGTTGACTGAGATAGATTAGCGCATGTTCAGCTGGAGTACACACTGTGTAGACCATGTACACGGCTTGTAGTCCCTTTGGGTCATAGAAAGTTTTATATTCCATACATATCCTACCTAACTAGTGAACATGTAACACAGAGTCAACACGACATGTGGCCCATTGGACACATCGTGTACTCCAGTTTCTAAGGTACAATTCACATGCTGAGTACAAAAGCATGTACCTTGGATAGACAGTGAGAGATGTACATGTTGTGTAGATCGGATATACATGTTGTGTACTTTTACCAGTTACACGTATTTAAAATTTATTTATTATACAGTATAAACCTTGAGACATGTACTTGCGTGTGGTCATAAAGATAGGACACTCCATGTGATAGTTTTTAACACACACACACACACATATATGTTTAATTAATATCTATGCAATATTCAAATTTGTATATCGGGTATAATTCATATTACAAGTTATTACTCTATGTGTATTGAAGCATAGCATGTGACCAAAAAATCATGTAATTCATGTAATCATCCATGAAGTACACTTCATGAAAGTATGTGATAAGTCATGTATGAAATATATCACAATAGCAAAACAATATATGATTATAATACATGTTGGGTAGATTTGTATAGGTATTCACTGTGTTACCTCCAAGGTACATTTATGTACAAGGTTAATTTTAAATGAATTTATTTAATTTTTTTTAAATTATAATGTATGAGAATCGCATGGAAATTTAGATAAGAATTAAGATAAAAGGGTTGATTAATTAAAGATAATAATTAATCGATTTGAGCACAATGTATCTTAAATAAGAATGATTAATAATGGAATGATAGTTTTATTAAATGAAAAATTAATTTCATGCTAGTGGATGATCATGAGTTATACTAGACCTTTTTGTATGTGATTGGTTTCATTTAATTTATTATTAAATTAAATTATTGGTTTGCTTGCCTTTTCTCCTCATTAATATTTAGGGCCTATATTCCCATGGTTTCTTTATGTAAACCCATTTTTTCATTCACATGTGAGTGTGTAAAAGACATATATAATGGATGGAGATCCTAAGAAAGTAGAGGTGGTTCAAGTTCAGAGACAAGGCGAAACCAATCCAAGGAGATACAAAGGTGGACAGGTGGAAATCTATAAACACGAACCTCAATTAGTTCAAGGTGTTTTTTCCCCTAGGTTAATGGTTATTTATCAACCAATAGATAAACTAACCATTAGTATAAGCTCATGATCATACCCTTTATTTTATTTTTGTCATTTTCATGGTTATTTCATTATGGATGTTTTGTTTTGATCATATAGATAATGAATTAACAAGCATGCAAGATAAAACTAAAATAAACTAGATTATATGTAAATGTTATCTAATACATGGTTAATAAATTAAGTAATACCACTTAATATCAACACTCATTTTATAAATATAATAATTGACAATTTAGGCATTAAAGGATAAAATCACTCAATAAAATATTAAGTTAGTATAGCCTTTCATTACTTCAGTTAGAATTGAACCATAGTTCAAAGTGCTTAACCATCCAAAGTTTGGGTGCTTTCAATTATCAAGGAATTACAACATTTGTTTTTGGGTTGAATTAACTTGGTTCACATAATGGTTTGACTACAAAATCATGACTTGGTGTAACTGAGAGGTAAAGGTTAAGGAAATCTAAAATTAAGGATTTTAGGATTGGGGAGTCCACTCAATGGATCAAGGAACTGTGAGTTAATGCAGTTGGAATTTGGAATGCCTACCTAAAATCATTCAAGTTTCTTGGTCAAGCAATTTAGAGTAATGAGAATGGTAATATGGATCCTTTACACTTGAATTTACAATAAATAGGATATTACAAATCCAATGGTGGGGGCTATTGGGTTTCGATAAAATAGTATGAGACTAATAAATATAATATTTATTTATTTGTCTAAATTTTTTCAGATAGATTAATAAAATTATAATTATATTATTTTATAGAAACAATAATAAAATGACATAAAATATATCATTGTGATCCATAATTGAGAAGGAAAACCTTCTCACCATCACAAATTTCTAAGAGTGTCAAAGGCACTTGTATGTCATCCTTATCCAAGAAAATAAATTGTATGTGATGGAAGAACCTTTACCAGTTTCACCTGACAATGAGGCAAGTGATGAAGAGATGTCTCTCTATGAGAAACATTTGAATGATGCTATAGATATTTAGTGCTTTATGCTATCATCCATGTCTAATGAAATGTTAAAGAAACATGAGGATATGGATGCCTATAGCATGATGTCTCACCTTCAGGATCCCTTTTAATAGAAGGAGAGATAGGAGAGGTATGATATCTCCAATGCTTTGTTCACAACTAATCTTTAAGAGTATACACCATCTAGGCCCCATGTAATCAAGATTATTGGATACATTGAATTTATGGACATATTAGGGATTAAATTCCCCAATGAGTTGTGTATATATATTATACTTTTATCATTTCCCAAGACCTTCTCTAACTTTATTATTAATTACAATATGATCAATAGTGAGAAGAGTATTTCAAAACTTCTGGACTTGATTCTCCAAGTGGATAAGGACATAGGGTGTGAAAGACTTGAAGTCCTTATAGTCAATATAAATATGAAGGACAAGAAAAAGGGTCCTAAAACATATAAATAGTCTAAATCTCTCAAGCAGTACTACCATGAATAAGAAGATCTAGAGGTAGGGAAAAGAAAAAAGAGGTGGTATGTTTTTCATGTGGAAATTTAGGCCATTGGAAGAGAAACTACATCCATAGGTAAGGGGGATATAAATGTGCATTCGTTATCGAGTGAAATATTTTTATTTCTACACATTGGGTATTAGATATAGATTGTGGTGCTTACATCTATATTCAAATGCAAGAACTAAGTAGATTCTGAAATATTTCCAGAGGATAGGTGGATATGAGAGCTGCCAATGGAGAAAGGCTGGATACCCTAGTCATTGGTGACTACCAACTTTAATTTCCAATGGGAATTATTTTGGTTTTAAGAGATTGTTGTTATGTACCTATAGTTACCATGAACATAATTTATGTGTCATGTTTAGATACAGATTGGATTTATTTCTAAATTTGGAAATGAAATTTTTTTCTTTTATAAAGACAACATATGTTATAGTATGGTGCATTTAAATAATGGATTTATTTATTAAATTAAAAAAACCAAAAATTGATAATCTATAACGAATTATATTCACATGACTCATATAACACCAAGTTGTGGAATCACTATCTTGGTCATGTAAATGAGAAGCATTTGACAAAGATCTGTCAAGATGGTAATTTATAATCTTATAAGATAAAACCACTTGATATATGATATGTTTGAATACAAGGAAAAATGACCAAACAACCATTTGGTGGATAGGGTGAAAGGGCCACAGAGCTTCTAGGATTGGTACACACTAATGTGTGTAGACCATTTCTAGTAGAATCTAGAGGTGAATATTCTTACTTCATAACTTTTACTAATAACTTGAGTAGATATGGATATATCTACTTGATGAGGTATAAGTTTGATCCCTTTAAGAAATTCAAGTAATTCAAGAATGAAGTAGAGAATCATATTGGTAAGAAGATAAAGAATCTTCAATTGGATCAAGGTGGTGAATATATTAACTAATAGTTTATTGACTATCTAAGGGAATTTGGGATTTTATATCAAATCAATCCACCTTATACACCACAGTGGAATGGTGTTAGTAAAAGGAGGAACTATACCTTATTATACATGGTAAGGTCGATGATGAGTCATGTAGATCTTCTATTATACTTTTAGGGATATTCATTATAAATTGTGGTATACACAATAAATTGAGTACCAAATAAAGAGTAAAATGGAATTACCTTCGAGCTATGGAGTGAAAAGGAACTCATTTTATCATATACATATGTATGGGGTTGCGAGGCGTTTCTTAAATCCTTATCAGGAAACAAACTAGAACCTCGGGGCATAAAGTGTTTCTTTATAGGGTATCCCAAGGAAACAAAGGGATACTACCTAGAAAACCCCTCAGACAAGAAAGTGATTGTCTGCAAACATGCCATATTTCTTGAGAGGGATCACATCCTCAAAAAGGATAGCAGGAGAAAGACTGACTTTAAAGAATTTGATGATCAAGATACACAAGAGTTGGTACCAGAACAGATTCCACAGGTCCCTCTAGAAGAAGTAGTTCCTAAAACAAAAGTACTACATAGGAGAGTAAGAGTGGTAGGAGAACCAAAGAGATATGATTTTCTAGTCACTAATGATGGTGACTTGTTATTGGTTGACAATGATGACCCTCTATCCTACAAGGAGGTAGTATATAGCTCAGAATCTATAATATGGATAGAATCTATGAATTCTAAAATGGATTCCATGTTTCAAAACTAGGTTTGGGTTCCGGTAAATGTTCCAGTTATTGTAAATCCCATTGGATGAAAATGGGTATTCAAGAAGAAACTGGACAAGGAAGGTAAATTAAGTGCCTATAAATAAATTGTAGGGTATAAAGGGTTCAAATAGTGTTAAGGAATTGACTTTGATGAAATATTTTCACCATTTTCTATGTTTAATCCGTCATAATCATACTTACTATAATAGCTTACCATGACTATGAGATTTGGAATATGGATGTCAAAACTTCATTCCTTAATGGGAACTTTCAAGAAGATTTCTATATGACATATCAAAAAGGGTTTGTGACTCTAGATGATGCCAAAAGGATTTTCAAGTTGTGGATATCCATTTATGGATTGAAGCAAGCATCTAGGTCATGGAACATTTGATTCTATGAATCCATAAAAGAATTTGTTTTCATTAAGAATGAATATGAGCAATGTGTTTACAATAGGTTTAATGGGAATGTGGTTATTGTCCTAGTAGTATATTTTGAGGACATATTACTTATTTTAAATGACATAATAGTCTTATAATCTGTTAAAGATTGGTTAAAAAAGTGTTTCTCCATGAAGGAATTTGGTGAAGTAGCATATATTATAGGGATCAAGATCATTCGTGATAGATCCAAGAGGATGTTTGGACTAAGTCAAAGTACATATATTGACCAGATACTAAATATATTTAGTATGGAACAATCCAATAGGGTGTTGGTTCTAGTGTCACATGGTTTATATCTTTTTAATAAAATGTTTCCCCATACACAACAAGAGAAATGGAGAATGATTAATATCCCATATGCTTCAGCAATAATCATGTATTCCATGTTATGTACTAGAATTGATGTTTCCTATGCATTGATCATGGTATAAAAATATCAAGAAGATCTAGGAGAATAGTATTGGACTGATGTTAAGGTTATCCTTAAGTATCTAAGAAGAAGTAAAGATATGTTCCTAGTATATGGAGGAGATGAGGAGCTGGTCATCATGGTTTATAATGATGTTGGTTTTTAGATATATCAAAATTATATAAAGTCACAATCAGGATATGTTTTCTATCTTAATGGAGGAGTTATGAGTTGGAATAGTTCAAAGTAGCCAGTTGTTACTGATTCTATAGCGGAGTCTGAGTATATATACTATTCTAATGCAGCCAAGGAATCTGATTGGATTTGGAACTTTTTTTAGGAGATTGATGTGCTAACTAGCAGTAAATACCCTATAACATTATATTTTGATAATACTATAGTGGTGGATCTTGAAAAATAGAGAAGGTCCCACCAACAGACAAAGAATATACTCTAGAAATATCACCTCTTGAGATATTTCTATTATAGGGGTGAAGTTCTAGTGAGAAGAGTACCCATGGAAGATAACATAGAGGACCCCTTGACTAAAGGCCTATCTCAACAGAAGCATGAGTATCATGTGAGAGCTAGCGGACTGAAGGTTGTTTTTATTTGTCTCTAGTGAAAGTGGGAGTCTGTTGGAGTTGGTTCCCTAGAACCAACTTCTTTGTACTTTATGATAAACTTGTAATCATGGTTTTGAATATTAATAAAATAATTTTCAGATCATGATTGTTCTTATGCATAACATTTTATGTGATAATCTTCTAATAGTGGCTATTGCACTAAAATTCCATAGTAGTTCCATGCTATGATGAGAACCCGGAAGTTTTATGGCACTATTCTTGAATATATGTTCTATAGTTAGGTGATATCATTTGAGAGACACGAATGATATAGGCTACTAGTGGGTGTAGACTCATAGGACTTTGAGGAGAATTCTCATGGTGTACGCCCTTGGTAATATCCAGTAGGATATTTGTAGAACAAGACTTTCCGGTAGGAAATCCACATTTCTATCTGTCATTAGATCTTACTATCTGCAGACTTGTGTATTGGTCCTTAGACGTTAATATTATTTTTAATGAGTATTATGAGTTTCACGATTATATGTATTAATGAAAACTGTGATGATAGATGTTTGTGGTGAGATATGATATGTTGGGTGCATCACAAGTAATATTTAATTAATGAATAAGGCAATAAAGGATTTGTCCCTTCTATTCTTTAACATAAGTTAATATCTCAAGACCTTTGATGGAAATAATATATCCTAAATAAATCCATGGACAAGGTGATCAATAAGCAAGATCTATTTATGGAAATTCAAAGAAAGAGATATCAAGCATATAGGTTAATTGAATAGGCATGCAACCTGCTTGATTTGAGATATTTTGATAAAGGGATTATATTACACGGCAAGCATTTGTATGAGGTGACATATTTTTGCGGTATTAAATTCTTTCTCTATGGGTGCATTAATGTGTTGTTAGATGCTAACCTTGAACTTTAAGCTACTTCACATAATTCCACTATGAAAGAGGCCTAGAGGGTCACATACTAAGTGTATCCAGAATCTCAAATAAATAATATATTATTATTTAGTATTTAACATGTTGAATAAATATTATTCTCATATGTGGTTAATAATTATTCATGTATTCTTGATCGCATTTATTCCGTCACTAGTTATTCAAGAGAATATATATTGTGATTGGAATATTTAATAAATATTTATTTTCTATTTAAGTGAATATAATATTTATTCATTTATTGGTGAATAATGCAGTGATATTTATTTAATAAATAAATCAACATTATTCAGGGCCCGATAAATATTGTGGAGGAGTGGTGGGTTGAGTTTAATGGTCCATTGAGAAATAATAATATTGAATATTATTTAATTAAGTAATATTTAATTATAATTTTAAATTTCAGCACATGTCGAGAAATAATAATATTTCTATTATTATTTGACTTGGGGTTTTTCTAGGATTAAATAAATAATTAAGGGACTTTTTGTAATTAATTTATTTTAACCCTAGCAATATAAATACCCAATTATGTTATTTTCCTAAGAGCCAATTCAGTTGTGCACAATGTATTTGTAGAATCCTCTTAATCCTAGAGATCTCTCTTCTCCAAAAACACTCATAAGAACATAGAGAAATCATCCTCCACCGGATCAAGGAGAATTCTTTGGAAGCAATTTTCGAGGTGATCAAAGGCAGACGATTCAAGTGTAAGGATCTTCTATAATAGCACCCGGAGACACCTTCAGTGACATCTAAAGATCCCTATAACATGTTTGGATCACCACTAGAGGAAATATACACTTGTTTTCTACAATGAAATGACAGTTCACTATATATTTGTCACTGATTCATTAATTAAGAAATAATTCCTTTGAGGTAATTCTTATTTAATTAAATTTATTATAAATAATATGTGACGATATCCTCTATATGGTTCCATCATGATTAATTTTGTCTATATTTTATTCAATTCCATTGATCATGGATATTAAATATTTTATAGATCTTGGATTCATCATCAATCATAATAAAAAGCAATGTTGGGCACCGCCCATCCCATGCTTCCACTATGCCTAGAACCTACACTTTATTAGACTCTGAGCAACCTTGATGTGTTACTGAATGGTCTTAGCCTTTTCCACCATTTCCTCAACCATTTCAGGACCTATAATTTTTTTCCCCTAACTTCATCCCAACATGCGAGTGTTCTGCAATTATTCTTATAAAGGGCATCATAGGGAGCAATTTGGATGCTCAAGTGGAAATTGTTTTTGTAAGAGAACTCAACCAAAGGAAGATGTTGGTCCCATACTCCTTTAGATTCCATAGAACATTCTTGAAACATTTATTCTAATTTCTAAATATTATACTCAAATTGGGCATTAGTTTGAGGATGATAGGATGTACTAAAGTTCATATCAGTGTTTAGAGCATGTTGGATACTTTTCTAGAACATAGAGGTGAATCTAGATTCTTTATCAGATAAAATCAATAGTGGTACTCCATGAAGCCTTACCACATATCTAATGTATATCTATGCAATTTGATCCAATGATAATTCTTATTGAATTGAAATAAAGTGATTTTTCTTTGTAAGATGATCCACAACAACCCATATAGAACTATTTCCCATGGATGTCTTTGGAAGTCTCATGACAAATTCCATGGTGATTTTTTCCCATTTCTATGTTGGTATGGGTAATGGTTTCATCATCTCCTTATACTTATTCCTTTTAGCCTTTACATGACGACATACCAATAACTTTGATGTGTATTCAGTGATCTCTTTCTTTATATTGTCCCACCAATAGTTCTCACAGAGATCTTGATACATCTTTGTTCTTCCTAGGTGAATAGATAAAGTTGAACTATGTGAATCATCCAATAGTTTCTTCTTTAACTCGTGATTTGATGGAACACATAGTCTTGACCCAAATCTTATAATTCCTTCTTCATTAACATAGAACTCTTAGGATTTCCCTTTCCTTATAGTTTTCACTTTTTTTCTGAATTCCCACATCATTTATTTGATCATTCTTTAACCTTTCCAAATTATATTTTTAATCAATAATTTGTTAAAGGATTTATTATTTTCATTTCTTTATGATTCCCATGTCTTTCCTTTTCAAATCTAAGAATATTGAATCCCTCTGAATTCTCATTAATGATTGAATTAATGGGTCCTTTATACTTTGAGAATCTACCACTTTATTCGCTTTACCAGGATGGTATTGCATTGAGTAGTCATAATCCTTGATCATATCTAAACATATTCATTGGAACATATTCAACTCTTTATATGTGAATATATACTTGAGTATTTTTTTATTCGTATATATTTCACACTTCTCCCCAAAAATATAATGTTGCCAGATTTTCAACACAAAGATCACTGCAGCCAACTCTAGGTCATGTGTTGGGTAGTTTTGTTCATGAAATTTCAACTGTCTTGGAGTATAGGCTATGAATTTTTCATTCTTAATTAACACATAGCCCAATACCTTCTTTGAAGCATCACTGAATACCATGAAAATCTCTCCACTTATGGGTAGTGTGAGAACAAGTGTAGTGATAAGCCTCCTTTTCAACTCTTTGAATCTCTCTTCGTATTCATCATTCCAAGAATAATTGACTCCATTCCGAGTTATCTTGGTAAGAGGGTTTTAAATTCACAATAATTTTATCAAAAATTAGTTATAATACCCAGCTAACCCAAGAAAACTATGGATATCTATTATAGATATTGGCCTTGGTCATTATTCAATTGATTTTATATTTTAAGGGTTCATATATATCTCATTGCTTGTGTTTATATTACCTAATAATGATACTCACATCAACCAGAACTCACATTTTTTTACTTGGCATAGAGATTCTCTTTTTGTAAGGTCTTTAGAACAGTGCTCACATGCTCCTCATTCTACTCCTTAATTTTGAATTATATTAAAATATGATCTATAAATACTACCAAAATTTTATCAAGGTAATCTCTAAAGACTTTATTAATCAATTTTATGAATATTGTTGTAGAATTAGTGAGTTTTAAAGGCATTACTATGAAATCATAGTTCATATACCTTGTATGAAAAGTAGTCTTAGGGATATCATCCTTCTTCACCATAACTTGGTAATATCCCAACCATGTATCCATCTTGGGGAAGAATTGTGATCCATTTGGCTGATCAAAAAAGTTATAAATCCATGGAAAATGTTACTTTTTCTTTATCGTGATCTTGTTGAACTCACAGTAATCGATGAAAATGTGCATTGGCCCATCCTTCTTCTTAATAAAGAGGATCAGCGCACCCAATGGTGAAGCACTTGGTCATATGAACCCTTTATCCAGATTCTCCTATAATTGTTTATTCGTCTTCCTAAGTTCCAAAATATCCATTCTATATGGATTCTTGGATAATGGTAATTCCCTAGGTATAATTTCGATTAAAAATTAAACCTCTCATCTTAGAGGAAGACCAGACAATTTCTTATGAAACACATCAGTGTATTCCCTAAAAATAATCATGTATTTGAGTATGGTTCTTTCCTTAGACTCAATAATTTAGCTATATAATATTTCTCAAAAGAAACTAATATTCTTTCTTGAGATGTTGGTTCCAAAGAAGATTCTTCCTCCTCCTTAAACTTGTACAGAATTAGGGGTTGATTCGCAAAATGGTGAGTGATTTCCTTCTCACAGTAATTTATTTTGGATCTATATAGGGAATGTCAATACATGCCCATAATTATATCAAATCCCACTAAAGGGGGTATGAAATGGTTTTATGGGAATATCATCACACAAAAATTGATAGTGGAGGATTTATATACTTATGATGCAATAATTTCCCCATTTTCCATTTTCACCAAGAACTCTACTTCCATGCTTTGTGGTGGAGTTTGAATAGTTCTACTAAAATTTCATGATATGAAGGAATATATAGAACTATAATCAAAAATTATGTTTTATATTATTCAATGAATAACTAGTATACCTATAACAACTTTGTTGTTGGGATCCACCTTAGTGGTTGTGATGGAAAAATCTCTCCCTTTGTGCCTTGGAGGTTGTTGGATGTCTCCGAAAACCCTGGGCTTATTGTATTGGTTTGCAAAGTGCCATGGTTTCTTGAAGTTGAAGCAATGATTAATACATTGAGGTTTTACTAGAGAATTATTCTCTTACAATGCATTAGTGGGGTTATCCTATTGTAAATTTCTATCTGGGTGTCCTTACTTCCCACCCCTAAAGCATTTCTTTATTCCCTTTAGGAAATTTCTAGAGTGCTTATTCCCATGCCTTTGACAAGTGGGATGTTGAAACTTCTTGGAACTGTTCAATTTATCCATATGAACACCAGAATTAAAATCCACATTACGCTTCTTATTCCCATGATACCCATGAGATTAATCGATCTCCATTTCAACTTTGAGGGCATATATAACAATTTCCTCATAGCTATCAAAGTCACAGATCAGCAAGGATTTTCATAGACTAGGTTTTATCCCACCAAAGAAGTGGTTAACCTTTCATTTTAGGGTAACAACAATGTTGAAGGAGTATCTTTCAAGTCTTGTTAAGTTTTCCTTATACAACCTGATAGATTCGTCGTCTTTTTTCTTAAGGATGAGTAAATCCCTTTCCATTTTATATCGGAGAGTGTGAGGAAGATATTTATCAAAAAAAAATTTCCAAAATTACTTCCACTCCATCGCATTAATATCTTCCTCAGGCTTTGTATTTTTTATTAATGTCCATCATTTATTAGATTCTCCCTCTATACAATAAACATACAGTAGAACCTTCTCTTATTCGAAACATTGAAGGATGGAGAAGATATTCTCAATGTATTTTATATATTGTTCCACTATTAATTGATCATATGATCCATTGAAAGAAAGAGGCTTTTGTCACATAAATATCTCAATCGTAGCTCATTCTCTATTAGGTAGATTTGGATGATCCTCCGGATCTAGGTTTCTATTTATAACCAAGTCATCTGAGAGAGTATCATGAAAAATATTTTGATTCCTGCTCCCATCAGGTTGGGAATCTCATTGGGGAAGTCATCACATTTCCTATCATATTGATTGTTTACCTGATTCATCCTATTTCTGACCATTATATAGAATAAAAGAAAAATTAGGGATGAGTATTGTAAACTATTAAACACATAAATGGGGAATCCAGTGATATTAAAGATACAACTTATAAATTACATTTATTTTCATTAACTTGTGAATTTCTAGGCTTCAATCTATGTTATCCATTATCTATTTACTAACATATGTTCTTATGGGTATTTTTTTGTTCCCTTAACAATTTTTCATAATGATATTATGAATTTACCAAAGAATATCCCCTGGGAGTGTCATACCACATGTGCAGTAAGGCCTATTTTTGTGTACCAAGTTTCCCAGAGTTAGGTTCGGGACACCTTGTCAAAGTTGTTTCCCCTAGGTACATTTGTGTTAGAACCAAGTTCACTTGAAGTATCCAAAAAGAGATGTATTTTCCTAATAAACCATTTAATTTGTACTTACCAAAATTTAGGGATATTTTATTATACTTATTCTTATTCGTAAGTCGTTCACTAAAGTTTTATAATCCTATTCCCAAAAATATCCAAACATTTGCCTCTGATACCAACTATAACAACCCTACTCTTTATTACACTTTAATAATTGATTTATTGCATAAAATTACACATAATAAAACCCAAAAGATCTAGAAGACTAGTTTATTTGGGAATTAGGTACATATCATAACATATTGAACATGGGATACACCAACATTATTGAAAACTTCCTTAACAAGCTTTTAAAATTCCATGGATTTTTAAAACTGTATGGGATAACCTAGGGACAAACATAAGAAAGGGGTGAGCTATAAATACTAGTAAAGGAATAAACATGGAAAAAGGTGATACATATTAGAAAATAGTCATATAAATGGGTCATAAAAATAGTAGGAATTATAAACATGAATAATGAGACATGATATAGCATGATAATCATAACATGGGAAATGTGGTAACAACTTAAAACATTACTTCATAAATATTAGTCAAGGATAAACCGCCAAGACATCATGGTGTAAAAATTATAATAAAATAATCATGTTCAGTACATGTCCCAACATGAAATATCATATTACTAAAAATTACCCAATGCATTGGAACGCTATATAATTCTGGGTGCACTCATCACATTAATTTCATTCTCATACTTAATTGTGCCACAAAGATCATACAACATGGATTCATTCATCATAAAAAAAATTATTACATGATCAAGGAGTATGAAATACATATATGTAAGTTTCAAATCAAAAATTATGTTTATAAATTTGAACACCCTTGATAGGAAATGGTTATGATATTTTCTACACAATTGTTTTGGCATGAAAAACCATAGTGAAATTTCGGAATCATAATGGTGTCACTTAAAGATTCATAAAAATAGGTTGATAAGGGAGAAGGGGGTCTATAATCACATATAAATAAAATTTGAAGTGATAGGTACATGTAAAAACATATCCCAACATTAGAAATTGTAAATATAAGGCATAAGATAATAAAGTAACTTGAATAAAGAAGAGAAGGTGATGATCCCTTACTAAATTTCAGCACGGTAACAGGTGTACATAAAGGATAAATGAGAGTGAAGGGGGGATATAATAATTTATAAATTAAATTTATATTAATGGTAATATTTAAGAACATATTCCAATATAATAAAATGAAATTTAATACACATAACATAAAAGAAGTGCTTCAATAGAAATGAGAAGAGAGAAATACCTTACAGAATTTCAGCATAGTAATGGCTTAGATAAAGGTAAAAATGAGAGATAAAAATGATCTCTCATTAAAATAATGTAACACCCTAAGCCTTCATGGTATGCTTCTCTTTTAATAATACAATAGCTTGTGTTGTACGCAACTTCGAGTTCTAGTACACCACGACCAATCAAACTAGCCGTTTAAAAAGTAGTTATGAATAGTAGTACCCACTTTTTGAAATTTTAATAATTTTATTTTTCAAAATGGACTTCATTTTTGGGTTTGGAATATCAAAATTATCTTACGGTGAATTTTTTGTATTTTTTTGAAAACTTTCAATTTTTGATGAATAGTGAAAAACATTGCGTTATTGTTTAAAACCGAATTTTTATTTAAATAATTATATTAAATTTATTTTAAAGTAAAAATAGATACATAATACCTATATTAGTCCAATTTAATTTATTTGAGTCATTTTATAGTAAGATTATACATATAAAATTTTATTAAACTTTTTAACGTCTTTTACCTACCTTCTAGGAACATTTGAAAATTTGCCTAAAACATAATTTTACCACTTCTGTAAATTGAATTTCAAAAATCCTAAAGAAAATGTTGAAATTAGTAAGTAAAATGTGGTTCAATATGATGAAAATATTTTTTATTGAATAGTATCTTTTGAATTGTATTTACCACTGTTAAAAGTAAACATGGTAATTAAAAGTAAAAATGATATTATAATTACCCCAAAACATATAATAATTATATTGGATAAGTGTATTTCGAACCAAATAAACCTTAGTAATAAAATATTATCCTTTTGATCCACTTGAATTAGATTATTACATTTATTATATTTTATTTAAATAAGAGTTAAAAGTGTTAAATTCAAAGTTTAATAACTAAAACATTTTTCATATAGAGTTAAACATAGGATAAATTCAAATATAAATATTAATTAGAAATATAAAAATATTTCATACATCATGGTATTTTATTTATAATTTTTATACATTAAATAATTAAATTTATTTATGACACAATGATGGTGCAGTAATTACCTTATTAATGAAAGATTAAAATAATTGATGTTATAAATATAAAAATAAATGTAAATTGAAACTTTTGATTCCATACATGAATTTTATAGGTTAATATGACATTTTATGGTTTATTAAATTTATTTTTTTGAAATAATAATGTTTTTATGACTTTCACAAAAACAAAATACTAAATTGTATCAAAATTGACATAAACGAGTTTTTAAAACAAATACTATTTTATTAAATGATATAATACTCCTAAAAATATAAAATTAGTCCAAAGGACTTATATAAGATTATATATGTCATTAATTAACCACATGAGTTTCTCTTGGAATTTTATACTAATTTTATTAACCATGTAATATAAAAATACAAGAATACATGGTAAATGTTAAACTATTTAACCAAAAGTTAAATATAAAAGATAATGTTAATATGGTGATCTAAACTTGTCTAAAAACTATTTTTTGAGAGTATTTAGACCCATCCCCACCTTATCCTCAAAATAAATCCATTTTGATCCATTAGAAACTGAAAATTATTTTATAATAAAATAATATTTCAAGCTTTTCCTAAAGTGACCCTCACCTCTCTTATAAAAGGGTACTTCCCTTTCTCTTAATTTTACACCTCCAAAGCCTTTTTTCTTGGCCAAACCCTGATCAAATTTCCTAAAACCTATCCTCGTATAAACCTATAGTCCTTAATTTTATCAGAAATCCAACATAAGGATCCCTTTTGTTCAAATCAAAAGGAAGAACCTGAAGAAGAGGTAATTACTTCATCACCTCTTTCAATGTTCTTTTCTTCTTCCACTTCCTCTTTATTTGTAGTTTCCATACTAAAATAATAACTCAAGTACCTTCTACATACTGAGATTTTTTATAAATATGGTATAACCATATTCATTATTTTATCCATCCTATGAATGACAAAGTCACCATACGTGCATACGTACGGCTTACCATCTCCAAGTCGTAGTGTAGTTTGTTATTCAACACTTCATTATTTGGATGGGTATAATAAGGAGTATAACTGATTTAAATAATAAATATAACTTGTTAATGATTATTTATATATAATATACCATCCAATTACATACGATTTCACCACTAATAAAATGATATCAATGCTCGTACGTACGTACGGCTTACCGTCTCCACGACGTGATGAGATTTCATTTCCCATCGTAACCATTCAAGAATAATTTTCATTTGATGATTAAAAATAATGTTTAAGAAGTTAATATAATTATTTATATGAAACAAATACATCCTATCGATAATAAACATGACTTACGTAACAAAACATATAAAGGAAAATGAATTAGTTAACACCCAAAACAATGATACAACTGAAATATCATTAACAAAGCAATATTAAAAGATCATATATGATATCATATTTATGTTTGTGGTTCTTGTATAATTTAATAACAATTATTTCACCATTATACTGGAGGTTAACTTACCCTTGACTAAGGAAAAGTACAAGGTAAGGATTAATTTTACAATCTCTTTATTATCTGAGGTTGTTTATACGTAATTATCTACTGAGACCTCTTTATCATCCACATTCGTTTTTCTTAAAAATTTGTTTGAAAACATTTTTAATATTTACTATACTATGGGTTAAATTCATTTATACACTCTTATGACTTTTTATAAAATGTTTTGAAAGGAATATTTCCATCGCTTTCCAAACAAGGTACTTTATGACCTTTTCGACGAATTAAGGAAAGAATGTTTTTTAACTTATATGGTGGGTGTGGCTATTTTACATAATTATAACACCTTAGAATATTTTTTTACAAGCTTATAAAAATATTTTCGAAATAAATTTTTTATTTTATAATTACGTGACTTTATATATTTTTCTCAAATAGTTTTGATTTTATCTATCTCAACATCCTTTGTTGGACTTTACATTTTTTTTAAGTTGATTTATTATGATACAATCTTCCATATTGTATTGAAGGTTTTGTGATATGTTTGACTGTGGTTGTGCTATTTTTATACCATTTATGGTTTTTGGTTAAAGTATTGATATTTCGTATGCTAATTTTAATACAAATATTTATATTATGTTTCAGCCTTTTCATATGAGGAATGCATTGGACTTAGTAAGTGACGGTGGGGCCCACTATAGCTCCTCAATGCATCGTTAGGTCTCATGAGACAAACTATTGTCTTGGAACAAGGCCTTGAAAAAAGTATTATTTTTCATCTTGGTATAAGGCCTTGACTATGTGGTTATGATGTACGTCATTATGAATTCCATCATTATGAAATTACCTATTGACATTACATGTGATTATTCGACTAGTAGAATATCCATGTGAATAAGTAAATGGTATTATTTGATTTATCTTTACCATATTATGTTGAATTTTAAGTTTAAAAGTCTTGTGTTTTAGTCTTATACATTTCCTTAAATGTTTATGTTTTCTTATTATAGTTTCCGATATACTGTTATCCTTACTGCGCATCTAGGATCACCCCTTTCTTATGTTTTATTTTTTCCAAGATGTGAATAAGTATATTATGATTGACCTATAGGATATTTTATGGGATATGAGTGTGTTATAAAGAGACACAATATTGTTCTTTTCATTTCATAATGTAATTTAAAACTTGTGTATGTATCTAGTACTTCCAAGGCTACTAAACCAATCGGACTTTTGAGAATTGATCTCTTATGATCATACCATTGTTATGTATTAATGCATCGACTCTAGGTAACTGGGGTCGAGGTGTTATAGTTGGTATCATAGGAAGTTTAGTACAAACCTTGGAAACTATATTTAGAAAAACTCTGATTAGAGAACATTACCCTCAGATAAACTTTGAGGATTAGTATAGAATAAATTCCTAGAATTTTGGTAATGTATATATTTTGTGAATTTTACAAGCAATACATCCCTGTCTAGATATGATCAGGTAGAGGTGGATCTGTCACAGATGTATCTTGGGGTAAAACACGAAAACACCACTTTGATCTAGACTCAAAAGGGAACTAGTGCACGATATTGGGTCATGTTGTACTCTTGGTTACGACACTCCCAGGGGATATGCTTAAGATAATTCACATTTTCATTAAAAACAATTATGAAGGATTTATGAGTAAATACTTAAAGAAAAAAATTATGATTATGGATTATATGCATAAATTATTCAATTTATGTTAGATATTTTACTAGTTTGGACTTATGTATTGTGATTCATAAACTAATCTAGTGTATACCATTGTTTAGAAATGGAGCCTAGTGTAAGGAATAGAAATCATATCAATGCATGTCATCCATGTAGGGATTTCCCTCCTACTCAATATAATTATAGTGGAGCTGGTGATACAACTGGTGTTGAATAGCTTATAACCATACTGGGACAACTCACTCTGGTTATGAATAATAACCTTACCCGTATGGAGCACCCTAATCCACAATGTGGGGGATCAATGTTAGACCACTTTATGAGGAAACAACCACCAAAATTAAATGGGACTATAAATCCATTTGTAATTGAGAAATGGATATATTCCTTAAAGAATAAATTTCATGCTTTGGGGAGTAACAAAAGGGAAAAAGTAATCATGGAATTTTATCTCCTCACAAGAGATACAGATCAATGGTGGTCATTAATTCAAAACGAAAAATAGGATGAAGAAATATCAAATATAGAATGAAGGGAGTTTAAAGATATTTTCTTATAAAAATAATTTCCTCGTGAACATCGAGCAGATATGGAATGGAAATTTTTGAGTGTGAGGCAAAAGGAGGATGAGAATGTCGCAAAGTATAAGGCTAACTTTATAAGGTTATCAAGGCATGTTATAAGCATGGATCCCATAATTCCCACCTCAATTTAGGGAAGCTAGTGTAGGTATTGAAATGCCCAATGCTGACTTGGGTGGCGGTTCTACCTCTCGTCGATCTAGTTCGGGTAATGTGGTGCATCCTCTATTATGAAACCTTAGCCCAAATTTATCTAATTTTCCTCCCCTATCTCTAAGGGGATGGGCCAAGAAGATGGAATTAGTGGTCCTGGGTAATATTTTCATGAGAAGTAAAGTTAGACATTGATTTAAGTGGAAGTTTTATGCTATTTTGACTGTTTTTGAGGCACTCTGTTGGCTTCTGCTTTTTTCTTTTTATTGTGAAAGTCTTCAGTAATACTACTGGATTTTCCTCAGATGTGGTTTCAGAGCAGGAATCATTCACCAGCACATGACATTCAGATTTGGATGATCGAGAGGGAATGGGGAATGCCATCGGTACCAGGCCTATGTATCTTTGCATGGGACAGCTTACTGAGCAGCCATACAAAGGTGGAGGCTTGACTTAACAATGTTGATGTTGGGTAGAGGCAGATCCAAATAGTCTTTATTTGGATGAATTTTCCTTTTAATGTTTTATTTGGATGTTATTGTTAGGTTTCACACTTACCTTTAAAAGTTTCATTTGAAAATACCAAGAAATGGATTAGGAGGAGTAAGGAATGCTGCAGATTATATACGTAACCCAAGGAGTAATGTTGATCGATTCTTTGATGGGTTAAAACCATTTCTCCATTGAGCATTAGTCTCACAATACTTCCGGTCATATGAATATATATTCTCATGTGATATCAAGAGAAAAAAGGAATTCTCTAAGTCTTATAACTTTAAATAAATCAAGAGAAGAAGATATTTGATGAACACTCTGGAAATAGAAATAAGGGGAAGAAGGGAAATTTTGAATTTATATCCTATAGTAAATGTGGGAAGAAACACCCTGGTACTTTCCTGAAGGGAACGGGATTCTGTTACAAGTGTGGAGAAAAAGGCCACCAAGCTCATGATTGCAAGGTAAAGAAAGAGGTTGTCAATTTGGAATGCTATAATTGTATAGAAATAGGGAATTATGAAAATGAATGTCCTAAGTAGAAAATAAACTTACCTCATAAAAGTCAAATGGAGCAAGGCCAATCTTATGCAATCACAACTGCAGAGGTTGACGTTCTGAATGATGTGGTGGTAGGTACATTAATTGTTTCCTCAAATTTAGCATGTTATTATCGGCATTTCATCCATAATTTTTCCTGATTGACTAACCCATTAACCAAACTCACACGTAAAGGGGTTAAATTTGTTTGGACAAAAGAGTGTGAATAATGTTTTGAAGAACTAAAGAGAATATTATTTAATGCTCATATCTTGACTCTATCATCGGGGAATGATGGGTTTGTTATTTATAGTGATGATTCAAAGAAAGGACATGGTTGTGTCCTTATACTGAATGATAGAGTTACTTCATATGCATCATGACAGCTAAAAATTCATGAACAAAACTATACTACTCGTGATCTTGAGTTAGCATCTGTAATATTTTACTTTGAAGTTATGGAGACACTGTCTCTATGGTAAAAAATGTGAGATATATACCAATCATAAGAGTTTGAAGTATATTTTCTCACAGAAGAAACCCAAAATGAGGCAAAGTCGATAGCTCAAACAACTCAAGGATTATTATTTCACAATACACTACCACCCGGGGAAGGAAAATAAGGTGGAAGATGCTTTGATAAAAAAGTATCATGGAGTTATGAACAATATGAGAGTGGAAAGGGATCCTATATTCATGGATCTAATAAATATGGATATGGGAATAATCATGGAAGGTGAAACATCAATAATTTTTCAAATGGTTTCCAAACCATCTTTACTAGAAAGGATAAAAATTTCTCAGACTGATGGTGAGGAGTTTCAAAAAAAATTAAAGCTGTGAATGATGGGAGATTGATCGACTTCGTATGTGAAGATAGAATTTTGAAATTTGGGAAGAGGTTTTGTGTTCCTGATATACCTAATCTAAAAAGGGAATTGTTGGATGATTCTCATAGATTTAATTTCTCTATACACTCTAGAAGAACCAAGATGTATAGATATTTGAAGAAACATTTTTGGTGGGGAAACATGAAGAGGGATATTGCTGATTATGTGTCAAGATGTATGGTTTTTCAGTAGGTGAAGGATGGAAGACAACATCTTGGAGGATTCATGAAACCTCTTCCCATACCTGAGTGGAAATGGTATGATATTACGATCAACTTTGTCATGGGGATACCAAAGACTCCTAGAAGGAATGATGAAATATGGGTCATTATTGATTGTTTTACAAATTCATCACATTTTCTTTCTATAAGAGAAGATATGACACTTGAACATTTATCAAGACTATATATTAATGAAGTTTTAAGAGTTTATGGTGTACCCCTATCGATTTTTTCTGATCGTGATTCCCATTTTACATCAAGATTCTGGAAAAATCTTCAGAAAGACCTAGATATTGAACTTCATTTAAGCACTACCTACCACCCTCAAACTGATGGACAATCAGAACAGACTATTCAAACCATAGAAGACATGTTGATATCTTAATCACTTTACTTTGAAGGTATGTGTGATCATTATTTACCTCTGGTGGAATTTTCCTATAACAATAGCTTCATTCAAGTATTCAGATGGCACCATATGAAGCGTTATATGGAAAGAGATGTCGCACACTAACTTTTTGGGATGATATTGGTGAAAGAAAACTTATAGGCCCAGAACTTGTTGATGAAACAATGGAAAATGTGAATATTATCCAAACCCACATCAAAGCGACTCAAAGTAGGAAAAAGATATATACCAATAACTGAAGGAAGGATTTGGAATTTCAAGTAGGTGATCATGTTTTCTTGAAGGTATCTCTATGGAAGGGTGTTATAGGTTTTGATAAGAAGGGAAAATTAGGTACATCGGACCTTTTGAAATTCTAGAATGAATTGGAGTTTTACCTTACCATTTTCCAATGTTTCCAAGTCTCTCCAAATTTCATGATGTGTTCCACATATCACTGTTGAGAAAATACAAGCATGAACCAACACATGTACTCACCTATGAAGAAATAGAACTGGAACCTGATCTATCTTATTGTGAAGATACTATCAGGATTCTTGGTACCAGAGAACAAGTTTTGAGAAACCAGACAACTCGACTATTAAAATTTCTTTGGAGAAACCATAAAATGGAAGAGGCATCGTGGGAACCTGAGGAACTTATGATGAAGAACCACCCAAATCTTTTTATGAGTAAAATTCTATAAATTTTGAGGAAAAATTTATTTGAAGTAGGGAAAAATGTAACACCCCAAGCTTCCATGGTATGCTTGTCTTTGAATAATACAATATCTTGCATTGTACACAACTTTGAGTTCTAGCACACCACGACAAATCAAACTAGCCGTTTAAAAAGCAGTTGTGAATAGTAATACCCACTTTTTGAAATTTTATAAATATTATTTTTTTAAATGGACATTATTTTTGGGTTCGGAATATCAAAATTATCTTAGGGTGAATTTTTGGTATTTTTTTAAAAACTTTCAATTTTTGATGAACAGTGAAAAAACACTACGTTATTGTTTAAACAGACTTTTTATATAAATAATTATTTTAATTTTTTTTAAGTAAAAATAGATACATAATACCTATATTTTTCCAATTTAATTCATTTGAGTCATTTTATAATAAGATTAGACATATAAAATTTTATTGAACTTTTTAATATCTTTTACCTACCTTCTAGACATATTTGCAAATTTGCATAAAACATAATTTTTCCGCTTCTATGAATTGAATTTCAAAAATAAAATAGAAATGGTTTTCATTGGTAAGTAAAATTTGGTTTAATAGGATGAAAATAATTTTCAGTGAATAGTAACTTTTTAATTTTATTTACAACGGTTAAAAGTAAATAGGGTAATTAAAGGTAAAATGATATTATAATTACCCCAACACGTGTAATAATTCTATTGTATAAGTTTATTTCAAACCAAATAAACCTTAGGAATAAAATATGATCATTTTTATCAACTTTTATTAGATTAGAACATTTATTATATTTTATTTAAAGAAGAGTTAAAAGTGTTAAATTCAAAGTTTAATAACAAAAACATTTTCAATATAGAGTTAAATGTAACGCCCCGACCCCAGCTACCCAGAGTCGGTGCATTAATTACATAACATTGGCATGATCATGAGAAAGATCAAGTCTCGAAAGACCGATTAGTTTAGTAGCCTTGGAATAACTAGATACATCCATAAATTTTTACATTACATCATAAAAAAAAACATCTTGTCTTCATATCCCCTCATACTATCCCTGCAGGTCATTCATAAATTACTTCTTCATAATCCTGGGAAAAAAAAAATAAAACATTGAAAGGGGTGAGCTCGGATGCTCAGTAAGGATAACATTATAGCAGAAGCTTTCATAAATGAGCATAAACACTTAAGGCAATTTATAACTAAAACAAAAGCCTTTTAAACTTGAATTTCAGCATAAAATGGCAAAGGTAAAATGAAATAATGCCATTTACTTACTCACATGGATATTCTACTAGTCGAATGATCACATGCAAAATCAATAACCACTTTCATAATGATGGAATGCATAATGCCAGACTATCATAACCACATAGCCAAGGCCTCGTGCCAAGACTACAAATAAGATTTTGCCAAGGCCTTGTGCCAAGACACTAGTTTGTCTCATGAGACCTACCGATGCATCGAGGAGCTATAGCGGGCTCCACCCGTCACTTATTAAGTCCAATGCATTTCCATATGAAAAGGTTTAAACATAACGTAAACATTCGTATTAAACTAGCATACGAAATGTCAATACTTTCACCACAAACCATGAATGGTATAAAAATAGCACATCCACAGTCAAACATAATTCATTCGATACAATATGGAAGATTGTATTGTATCACATTAACCTCAATCAATAATAATGAAGGATGTTGACATAGATGAAAATAATCATCAAAACTATTTGAGAGAAATATCCCCCTTTTCTTGAAAACATTTAAAAGTCACACTATTTGTCAAGAAGCCATTTAAAAGTATATTTTTGAATCAAAGTGTCCCATACCACTTTGAAACTTTTAAAAGGAGTTTTAATTTTAAAACTTTAATGTCCATATAAATAAATCCTTAAAACCATTTTTAAAATATGGACATTAATGAGCATGATTTAGAAGAATAATTATTTAAAACATTTTAAAATGGTATTTTGGTTAGAGTTTCTAACCAAAAGAGAGACACTTGAATACAAATAATTGAGGTAATCAAAACATTGTAATATCATGAGAATAAAGGAATTCATGATATACTATGTCAAAGTACATTATATACACCACATAGAAGTGATTTGGTGTATATCATCAAAGAAGTCTCAATGGAATGTAAATTGAGATGAAATTTCTCAAAAAGGTTGTATCCTTAGGTTAAGGATAAATCAATGACATAATTATGTGTGACAAATATAAATACACTAAATATGATTGGATATTCAGTGTAAAACAATCAAAGGACATTCACACATATTCTTGTAAAAAACAATACCAACGAATTGGATGTTTAACTCAACAAATGGAGAATGAGTTAAAATTACTCTTATCAAATTCATATCAATGACTTGAGAATTACCAATGGAGTGATTATGTGTATCAAACTTCTATCCACAGGAAGGGGAGTGGAAATTATGACATAATCAAATGAATAGTGATTCCACACATAATCTTGGGGTAATATAATCAATGAAATATGTGTAAAGCCAAATGAGTGGAAATTGAAATCTCAAATTCCCTTATCGATTAGGTAACTTACGAAACATACACCCATGAAAGAAGTATCATACCATGATGATGTAAATACCCATAAATTAAAGTATATTACACAATGAATACGATCATGGGCAGTACACATACACCACATGCAATAATTAAGTGGTGATCAATGGAATTCTCACGGAATTAAAAGTGAGATAAGAAAACCCTTACATTGTACTTTTTCCTTGGTCGATGGTAGGTTTACCTCCTGTATAATGGTGAAATAATTGTTATTGAATAATAAAAGAATCATTTACTTTAATATGATATCATATATGATCTTTTATCATTGATTTGTTAATAATATTTTAGAATTATCGTCATTTCGGGTGTTAACGGGTTCATTTTACTTTATATTCTTTGTTATGTGAGACATATTCGTTATTAATGGGATGCATATTATTCATATCCAGAATGGTATCAAGTTCTTAAACATCATTTTTAAATCATCAAATTATACGATGGAGAATGAATCTCATCGCGTTCGTGGAGACGGTAGTCCGTACGTACGCACGAACGCTACTTCCATTTAATTTTTATTTTAAAAGAATCGAATCCAAATTATACATAGGTATATTACTATTCCAGTATAATATAATATTTTATATATGTTACTTAAGTTCATTTACACCATCCTTTATACGTTCCATGTGTGGTATGAACGAGTCATATCATTTTAAGGGGGCGGTAGTCCGCACTTCCTCAAATGAAATTATCGTATGTATATACAACATGAAACGAATAATGGTATGAAATAAAATGGAATTACAGAAGCTTATATATAAAATATATATCATTAATATCATATTTAATTACAGTTCCATCCTAATGGCCACCATGAGAGGCGGTAAGATGTATTTGAACAATCATCGTTTCGTGAGGTGTTAGTTTGCCATCCACAGAAACATTATGTTCATCATCCATTAGATGGAGTTGTGTGAATGTGTAGTTTGAATACTTCTTATAACAACATCCTAGTATATTGAGGATACTTGTTTTGTTATAAAATAAATGAAATAAAAAGATTTTGGGGGTTGGAGAAGCAAAATAAATGAAAATACTTTAAGAGAAATTGTTACCTTTAATTTAGGTAACTCACTTTGGTTGGAACCAAAGGACTTCTTGAAATGCTTTATTCCTAAGGGGAAGCTTCAAGGATGAGTAGAGGGATGTGGGGAGCTTAGTTGGGCAGAGTTTGGACGAGCCAAGTGGCTTGAGAGGTGTGAGGAAATGAGAAGGAGGAGTGCCCTTTTATAAGAGGGGTGAGGGGCACCTTTGGAAAAGCTAGAAATATTAATTTATAATAAATTCATATTCGGTTTCCAAAGGCTCCAAAGTTGACTATTCAAAGGATGAGGTGGGGATAGGTCGAAAACAACTCATCCAATAGAATTTAGACAGGTTTGGGTACTTATATTAACCTTATCTTTAAGTATTAACTCTAAGTTAATTAGTTTCACTTTTACAATGTCTCTTTGTATTTTTATATAATATGGTTAATAAACTTACTATATACATCCAAGCGACCCCCAAGTGGTCCATTAATGATTAAACTATCATAATATAAGTCTCTTGGTCGAACCTTAGATTTTTAGGAATTTAATATCAATTAATAATATAATATTTGTTTTAAGAACTCTTTTATGTCAATTTTGACACTATTCAATAGTTGATTTTTGTGAAACTCATAACAGATTGATTACTTCGAAAAAAGTCAATTAAATCAATCCTAATATATCATATTATCCTAGAAAATTAGTTTAATTCATTAAAAGTTTCATATTATATTTATTTGGGTGTTTATAATATCAATTATTTTAATTTTTCACTATTATAGTAATTACTGCATCATCATTGTGTCATAAATAAAATAAATTATTTAATGTATAAAAATTATAAATAAAATATCATTATGTAGAAAATATTTTTAGCTTTCTAATTAATATTTATAATCTAAAATCCAACATATATAACCCTATGTAACAATTGTTGTTCTAAAAGATATATGCTTGTGTCATTTTTGTATTCATTTTAACTAAATTAAAATAAAGTGTCATTATCACTTACAAGTGGATCCATGGGGTCCCAAAATAGACCCAAAGATTCCCATGGTCGACCATGTATCAACCAATAGGGTTAAGACACGTTTTAGGGTAATTTAGTATTATTATAATATTATTTTTTTAACCCTTATTTACCGGATTTACCCTTAACCATGGTAAATAAAATATTTACCGCAGTAATTATTCAAAATGTCTAAAAATAAAAGTTACCTATTTACACAATTTTAACATCCTGATTCCAAATATGGAATCCATTTTCCTAAATTCAAAACACAGAAGTGGCAAAAATTAATTTAAAATTAAATCCCGCTGTCAAAACAAAAAGCGTGTTTTTAAGAGATAATAACTATCAAAAGATTGACACTCGTTTATGTTCGGTTTAATTGTAAAATTATGTCCAATGACCAACATTATATTAAATGGTAAAACTATATTCTAAATATACTTTAAAACCACTCAAATTCATAATTTATCACTATTAATTATTTTGATTAAAAAAGTTGTTTTTAATTAAAATTTAGTAATTTTCACTATTCATCAAAATATAAAAGTTATCCGAAAAGTACCAAAATTTCACCCTAGGATAATTTCGATATTCCGAATCCAAAAATGAAGTCCATTTTTAAATATAAAATATATATAATTTCAAAAATTAGGTATTACTATTCATAACGGCTAGTTTGATTGGTTGTGGTGTGTGTTAAAACTCAAGGTTGCGTACAACACACGCTACTGTATTATTCAAAGAAAGCGTACCGTGGAAGCTTGGGATGTTTCATTTTAAATTTTTGATGTCCCCATTTAGTCAAGAAGTTTAAAATATAGTATTTAAAAAGGGTTCACTATTAAAGTTGATAAAAGTGCAATACTGAAAATGAATTTGTTCTTGCATTATATCTAAGAAACTCATAATATGGATTCTAAAATTATAAGGATTATATAAACATTAAAATTTATCTAATACTATTCATAACCTCTTTTGAACGGCTTGTTTGGTAAGTCATGGTGTGCTTGAACATGGTGTTGCATGTAGTGAAAGTTATTGAATTATTTTGAAGAAATAACACACTATGAAATCTTGGGGTGTTACATTCTCCCCTCCTTCAATAAATTGCGTCCTCGCAATTTGAAATTGTTCTTCGAAAAAAAAAAGGTTGAAAATAGATAATATATTTGTGGGAAAACCCACATCGGAAATTGGGTTACTAAAATTTAGTCTTAATATGAGAAAAAGAGAAATCAAAGGGTCACCACCAAATTATGATCTCGATTAGGAGAACATTGGTGGCAACTAGAGACATATAATTGGAGGAAAAACGTAAATATTTATAGGTGGTGATTGAGGTCATAAATCACAAACAAGTGTAAAATTGAGGTCCTTATAATCATAAATCTATGATGATTTGAAATACCATCGGTTCAACAAAACATAGGGTATTAGGATAACACATTTTTGACGTTTCAAAATATCTTAGTTGAAATCCCACATCGAAAAATGAATTAATGAGGCCTCTATTTAAAATAAAGAGTCGAAAGTATGAAGATTACCGAAAATAACACATACTAGGGTTCCATGAAGGAAAATATGGATATGGAGGAGAAATCTAACCATCAATTATCTGATGGAGAGTGGTAGAGAACATGGCTATGAAAAGGCCAAAAATCCCAAAGCCATAAATTTGTGATGATTTAAGGTACCATCTAGGACAACATTTTTGTTCTATGTTTCTTTTATTAATGTTGGGGATTTTATTTATGAGATTGGCTAAGAACATTATGAGATATACTTAAATTTTAAGTAGATTTTCATTCTTTAATAAATTTCCACCACTAACTCAATTTTTTTTTAAACGATGAGTATTCAAGAAGACTTGGTCACACTGGAAGAGCTAGAATAAACTTCTATAGAATCACATGATCCATGCAGGATAAACCATATATTAATCAAAACCAAAATGGTTATTGAATGATCTAATGATCCCCCAAAAGGATATTCATTGAGATAAATATGCACTAATCTTAATTTCTAAAATTAAACCAACAATACCCCAAAGTTAAATAGATACCATTCAATAACCAATTGTCCTTAAAATCCTTTAATATAATCCAAACTAATATTGAAACCCAAAACATAGAAGAATTTGATTATGTAGTCTCCCATGTTACATTCTATCTCCAAATTACATCAAATACTCTTAAAGTCACATACTTAAAAGTAATCATCACATATTCTCTGTTATAGGTTAATCATTTCCATAAATAACCCAAATCACTATAAATCAACAATAAAAATGTAGATAAAAATCCACCATTACTCTACAAATGAAACCTCATTGTATTCTATTTTCCTTGGGCATATAGTGTTCCTAACAAAACGAACATCTTCCAAAATAACATTTATCACTTAATCACCAAATCATTTTCCTATACCAAGGGTATTCATTTGATAAGACATAAGAACCCAAATCATCTTATTATTGATCAATAAAATCATTTAACAAAAAAAAATAGTCACACTAACCAGGGACTTCACGTAGTCCAGTGGTAGGCGATAAATCCCAATCGCACTTTGGTTGTGGGTTCGATTCCCACGGCTTTGTCCGACGCGATGGGTTGTCACACGGTCTACGTGTTGTCCTTTTTCAAAAACTATATTTTATAATATTACCAAAATGAGATAAATTCCTCAAAATAACATAATTTAACCACAAATGTTATATCATACTTTGCATTTTCATCCCAAATTATAATAACTTATCATTTTCTCAAACCCCAATGATCATATAAAACCAAATGGTTATTTATACCTATATCCACAAGAGAAGAGACAATTCTTCCTCAAATATCATTCTCACATGGCAAACTGCGGGGTTATAAATACAAGAGAAAATTATTCCAAAGCAAACCCATCAACAAGGAGTGCTAATACTTTTTAAATTTTTCTCCAGCCATTTATTTCCACATAGCTTCTTCTTTGACCAAGAAAATATCCTATAAAATAGGACATTCACTCGGGTAATGGCCAGGTCCCCTACATTTACGACAAATGACTGTAAATGGACTCTTGGGACCATTTTTATCTTCTTCCATAGTACTCTTCATTTTTCTTCGGCAATTCTTCACTTTATGTCCTTCCTTCCCGCACGTAAAACATTTCGTTGTCCCATTGAGACACTTTCCTGGGTGTCTCTTTCCACAATTCCTGAATGATGAAAATTGAGGTTTCTTTTCTCCATGGTCTCCATTGCTGGAGATCTTATCATTTATCACCTTTCTCTTCCTTGTTGAGTCTGGGAGTTGGTTAATATATATGTTTTTGATCATATTTTTGGAAAACTGATTTGGCATAAAGACGATATCTTTCACGCCTATCAACATTCCATTTTGTTGCTCATTGCCACCACTGTTCCCAACTTGTACATCATTCTCAAAGTCACTATGACTTCCTTGGAATCCAGCCATTGACTAAAACCAGAAGGCATTGTGTGAGTAATAGTAGTCGTAAAATCATTTAGAGATTAAAATGTCACCATATTCTCAATTTGAAACATATTAGGATTAACCAAGGTCATTTTCTCTCATCTTATGTATATATTACTTAAATCGGTTTGTAAAGAAAATGTAAATTATCCTAAGCATATCCCCCGGGAGTGTCGTAACCAAGAGTGCAGCAAGGCCCGTTGTTGTGCACCAGTTCCCGTTCGAGTCTAGCTCAAAGCGGTGTTTTCGGGTTTTATCCCTAGGTACATCTGTGCCAGAGCCGCCTCTACCTGCTCGTATCCAGACAGGGATGTATTGCTCGGAAAACTCACAAAATATTTACAATACCAAAATTCTAGGAAGTTTTTTTTATATTAATCCTCAAAGTTCATCTTAGGTCTACGTGCTCTAATCAGAGTTTATCTAAATCTAGCTACCAAGGTTTGTACTAAACTTCCTCTGATACCAACTGTAACGCCCCGACCCCAGCTACCCAAAGTCGGTGCATTAATTACATAACATTGGCATGATCACGAGAAAGATCAAGTCTCGAAAGACCGATTAGTTTAGTAGCCTTGGTATAACTAGATACATCCATAAATTTTTACATTACATCATAAAAAAAACATCTTGTCTTCATATCCCCTCATACTATCCCTGCAGGTCATTCATAAATTACTTCTTCATAATCCTGGGAAAAAAAATAAAACATTGAAAGGGGTGAGCTCGGATGCTCAGTAAGGATAACATTATAGCAGAAGCTTTCATAAATGAGCATAAACACTTAAGGCAATTTATAACTAAAACAAAAGCCTTTTAAACTTGAATTTCAGCATAAAATGGCAAAGGTAAAATGAAATAATGCCATTTACATACTCACATGGATATTCTACTAGTCGAATGATCACATGCAAAATCAATAACCACTTTCATAATGATGGAATGCATAATGCCAGACTATCATAACCACATAGCCAAGGCCTCGTGCCAAGACTACAAATAAGATTTTGCCAAGGCCTTGTGCCAAGACACTAGTTTGTCTCATGAGACCTACCGATGCATAGAGGAGCTATAGCGGGCTCCACCCGTCACTTATTAAGTCCAATGCATTTCCATATGAAAAGGTTTAAACATAACGTAAACATTCGTATTAAACTAGCATACGAAATGTCAATACTTTCACCACAAACCATGAATGGTATAAAAATAGCACATCCACAGTCAAACATAATTCATTCGATACAATATGGAAGATTGTATTGTATCACATTAACCTCAATCAATAATAATGAAGGATGTTGACATAGATGAAAATAATCATCAAAACTATTTGAGAGAAATATCCCCCTTTTCTTGAAAACATTTAAAAGTCACACTATTTGTCAAGAAGCCATTTAAAAGTATATTTTTGAATCAAAGTGTCCCATACCACTTTGAAACTTTTAAAAGGAGTTTTAATTTTAAAACTTTAATGTCCATATAAATAAATCCTTAAAACCATTTTTAAAATATGGACATTAATGAGCATGATTTAGAAGAATAATTCTTTAAAACATTTTAAAATGGTATTTTGGTTAGAGTTTCTAACCAAAAGAGAGACACTTGAATACAAATAATTGAGGTAATCAAAACATTGTAATATCATGAGAATAAAGGAATTCATGATATACTATGTCAAAGTACATTATATACACCACATAGAAGTGATTTGGTGTATATCATCAAAGAAGTCTCAATGGAATGTAAATTGAGATGAAATTTCTCAAAAAGGTTGTATCCTTAGGTTAAGGATAAATCAATGACATAATTATGTGTGACAAATATAAATACACTAAATATGATTGGATATTCAGTGTAAAACAATCAAAGGACATTCACACATATTCTTGTAAAAAACAATACCAACGAATTGGATGTTTAACTCAACAAATGGAGAATGAGTTAAAATTACTCTTATCAAATTCATATCAATGACTTGAGAATTACCAATGGAGTGATTATGTGTATCAAACTTCTATCCACAGGAAGGGGAGTGGAAATTATGACATAATCAAATGAATAGTGATTCCACACATAATCTTGGGGTAATATAATCAATGAAATATGTGTAAAGCCAAATGAGTGGAAATTGAAATCTCAAATTCCCTTATCGATTAGGTAACTTACGAAACATACACCCATGAAAGAAGTATCATACCATGATGATGTAAATACCCATAAATTAAAGTATATTACACAATGAATATGATCATGGGTAGTACACATACACCACATGCAATAATTAAGTGGTGATCAATGGAATTCTCACGGAATTAAAAGTGAGATAAGAAAACCCTTACATTGTACTTTTTCCTTGGTCGATGGTAGGTTTACCTCCTGTATAATGGTGAAATAATTGTTATTGAATAATAAAAGAATCATTTACTTTAATATGATATCATATATGATCTTTTATCATTGATTTGTTAATAATATTTTAGAATTATCGTCATTTCGGGTGTTAACGGGTTCATTTTACTTTATATTCTTTGTTATGTGAGACATATTCGTTATTAATGGGATGTATATTATTCATATCCAGAATGGTATCAAGTTCTTAAACATCATTTTTAAATCATCAAATTATACGATGGAGAATGAATCTCATCGCGTTCGTGGAGACGGTAGTCCGTACGTACGCACGAACGCTACTTCCATTTAATTTTTATTTTAAAAGAATCGAATCCAAATTATACATAGGTATATTACTATTCCAGTATAATATAATATTTTATATATGTTACTTAAGTTCATTTACACCATCCTTTATACGTTCCATGTGTGGTATGAACGAGTCATATCATTTTAAGGGGGCGGTAGTCCGCACTTCCTCAAATGAAATTATCGTATGTATATACAACATGAAACGAATAATGGTATGAAATAAAATGGAATTACAGAAGCTTATATATAAAATATATATCATTAATATCATATTTAATTACAGTGCCATCCTAATGGCCACCATGAGAGGCGGTAAGATGTATTTGAACAATCATCGTTTCGTGAGGTGTTAGTTTGCCATCCACAGAAACATTATGTTCATCATCCATTAGATGGAGTTGTGTGAATGTGTAGTTTGAATCCTTCTTATAACAACATCCTAGTATATTGAGGATACTTGTGTTGTTATAAAATAAAGGAAATAAAAAGATTTTGGGGGTTGGAGAAGCAAAATAAATGAAAATACTTTAAGAGAAATTGTTACCTTTAATTTAGGTAACTCACTTTGGTTGGAACCAAAGGACTTCTTGAAAAGCTTTATTCCTAAGGGGAAGCTTCAAGGAGGAGTAGAGGGATGTGGGGAGCTTAGTTGGGCAGAGTTTGGACGAGCCAAGTGGCTTGAGAGGTGTGAGGAAATGAGAAGGAGGAGTGCCCTTTTATAAGAGGGGTGAGGGGCACCTTTGGAAAAGCTAGAAATATTAATTTATAATAAATTCATATTCGGTTTCCAAAGGCTCCAAAGTTGACTATTCAAAGGATGAGGTGGGGATAGGTCGAAAACAACTCATCCAATAGAATTTAGACAGGTTTGGGTACTTATATTAACCTTATCTTTAAGTATTAACTCTAAGTTAATTAGTTTCACTTTTACAATGTCTCTTTGTATTTTTATATAATATGGTTAATAAACTTACTATATACATCCAAGCGACCCCCAAGTGGTCCATTAATGATTAACCTATCATAATATAAGTATCTTGGTCGAACCTTAGATTTTTAGGAATTTAATATCAATTAATAATATAATATTTGTTTTAAGAACTCTTTTATGTCAATTTTGACACTATTCAATAGTTGATTTTTGTGAAACTCATAACAGATTGATTACTTCGAAAAAAGTCAATTAAATCAATCCTAATATATCATATTATCCTAGAAAATTAGTTTAATTCATTAAAAGTTTCATATTATATTTATTTGGGTGTTTATAATATCAATTATTTTAATTTTTCACTATTATAGTAATTACTGCATCATCATTGTGTCGTAAATAAAATAAATTATTTAATGTATAAAAATTATAAATAAAATATCATTATGTAGAAAATCTTTTTAGCTTTCTAATTAATATTTATAATCTAAAATCCAACATATATAACCCTATGTAACAATTGTTGTTCTAAAAGATATATGCTTGTGTCATTTTTGTATTCATTTTAACTAAATTAAAATAAAGTGTCATTATCACTTACAAGTGGATCCATGGGGTCCCAAAATAGACCCAAAGATTCCCATGGTCGACCATGTATCAACCAATAGGGTTAAGACACGTTTTAGGGTAATTTAGTATTATTATAATATTATTTTTTTAACCCTTATTTACCGGATTTACCCTTAACCATGGTAAATAAAATATTTACCGCAGTAATTATTCAAAATGTCTAAAAATAAAAGTTACCTATTTACACAATTTTAACATCCTGATTCCAAATATGGAATCCATTTTCCTAAATTCAAAACACAGAAGTGGCAGAAATTAATTTAAAATTAAATCCCGCTGTCAAAACAAAAAGCGTGTTTTTAAGAGATAATAACTATCAAAAGATTGACACTCGTTTATGTTCGGTTTAATTGTAAAATTATGTCCAATGACCAACATTATATTAAATGGTAAAAATATATTCTAAATATACTTTAAAACCACTCAAATTCATAATTTATCACTATTAATTATTTTGATTAAAAAAGTTGTTTTTAATTAAAATTTAGTAATTTTCACTATTCATCAAAATATAAAAGTTATCCGAAAAGTACCAAAATTTCACCCTAGGATAATTTCGATATTCCGAATCCAAAAATGAAGTCCATTTTTAAATATAAAATATATATAATTTCAAAAATTAGGTATTACTATTCATAACGGCTAGTTTGATTGGTTGTGGTGTGTGTTAAAACTCAAGGTTGCGTACAACACACGCTACTGTATTATTCAAAGAAAGCGTACCGTGGAAGCTTGGGATGTTTCATTTTAAATTTTTGATGTCCCCATTTAGTCAAGAAGTTTAAAATATAGTATTTAAAAAGGGTTCACTATTAAAGTTGATAAAAGTGCAATACTGAAAATGAATTTGTTCTTGCATTATATCTAAGAAACTCATAATATGGATTCTAAAATTATAAGGATTATATAAACATTAAAATTTATCTAATACTATTCATAACCTCTTTTGAACGGCTTGTTTGGTAAGTCATGGTGTGCTTGAACATGGTGTTGCATGTAGTGAAAGTTATTGAATTATTTTGAAGAAATAACACACTATGAAATCTTGGGGTGTTACATTCTCCCCTCCTTCAATAAATTGCGTCCTCGCAATTTGAAATTGTTCTTCGAAAAAAAAAATGTTGAAAATAGATAATATATTTGTGGGAAAACCCACATCGGAAATTGGGTTACTAAAATTTAGTCTTAATATGAGAAAAAGAGAAATCAAAGGGTCACCACCAAATTATGATCTCGATTAGGAGAACATTGGTGGCAACTAGAGACATATAATTGGAGGAAAAACGTAAATATTTATAGGTGGTGATTGAGGTCATAAATCACAAACAAGTGTAAAATTGAGGTCCTTATAATCATAAATCTATGATGATTTGAAATACCATCGGTTCAACAAAACATAGGGTATTAGGATAACACATTTTTGACGTTTCAAAATATCTTAGTTGAAATCCCACATCGAAAAATGAATTAATGAGGCCTCTATTTAAAATAAAGAGTCGAAAGTATGAAGATTACCGAAAATAACACATACTAGGGTTCCATGAAGGAAAATATGGATATGGAGGAGAAATCTAACCATCAATTATCTGATGGAGAGTGGTAGAGAACATGGCTATGAAAAGGCCAAAAATCCCAAAGCCATAAATTTGTGATGATTTAAGGTACCATCTAGGACAACATTTTTGTTCTATGTTTCTTTTATTAATGTTGGGGATTTTATTTATGAGATTGGCTAAGAACATTATGAGATATACTTAAATTTTAAGTAGATTTTCATTCTTTAATAAATTTCCACCACTAACTCAATTTTTTTTTAAACGATGAGTATTCAAGAAGACTTGGTCACACTGGAAGAGCTAGAATAAACTTCTATAGAATCACATGATCCATGCAGGATAAACCATATATTAATCAAAACCAAAATGGTTATTGAATGATCTAATGATCCCCCAAAAGGATATTCATTGAGATAAATATGCACTAATCTTAATTTCTAAAATTAAACCAACAATACCCCAAAGTTAAATAGATACCATTCAATAACCAATTGTCCTTAAAATCCTTTAATATAATCCAAACTAATATTGAAACCCAAAACATAGAAGAATTTGATTATGTAGTCTCCCATGTTACATTCTATCTCCAAATTACATCAAATACTCTTAAAGTCACATACTTAAAAGTAATCATCACATATTCTCTGTTATAGGTTAATCATTTCCATAAATAACCCAAATCACTATAAATCAACAATAAAAATGTAGATAAAAATCCACCATTACTCTACAAATGAAACCTCATTGTATTCTATTTTCCTTGGGCATATAGTGTTCCTAAAAAAACGAACATCTTCCAAAATAACATTTATCACTTAATCACCAAATCATTTTCCTATACCAAGGGTATTCATTTGATAAGACATAAGAACCCAAATCATCTTATTATTGATCAATAAAATCATTTAACAAAAAAAAAATAGTCACACTAACCAGGGACTTCACGTAGTCCAGTGGTAGGCGATAAATCCCAATCGCACTTTGGTTGTGGGTTCGATTCCCACGGCTTTGTCCGACGCGATGGGTTGTCACACGGTCTACGTGTTGTCCTTTTTCAAAAACTATATTTTATAATATTACCAAAATGAGATAAATTCCTCAAAATAACATAATTTAACCACAAATGTTATATCATACTTTGCATTTTCATCCCAAATTATAATAACTTATCATTTTCTCAAACCCCAATGATCATATAAAACCAAATGGTTATTTATACCTATATCCACAAGAGAAGAGACAATTCTTCCTCAAATATCATTCTCACATGGCAAACTGCGGGGTTATAAATACAAGAGAAAATTATTCCAAAGCAAACCCATCAACAAGGAGTGCTAATACTTTTTAAATTTTTCTCCAGCCATTTATTTCCACATAGCTTCTTCTTTGACCAAGAAAATATCCTATAAAATAGGACATTCACTCGGGTAATGGTCAGGTCCCCTACATTTACGACAAATGACTGTAAATGGACTCTTGGGACCATTTTTATCTTCTTCCATAGTACTCTTAATTTTTCTTCGGCAATTCTTCACTTTATGTCCTTCCTTCCCGCACGTAAAACATTTCGTTGTCCCATTGAGACACTTTCCTGGGTGTCTCTTTCCACAATTCCTGCATGATGAAAATTGAGGTTTCTTTTCTCCATGGTCTCTATTGCTGGAGATCTTATCATTTATCACCTTTCTCTTCCTTGTTGAGTCTGGGAGTTGGTTAATATATATGTTTTTGATCATATTTTTGGAAAACTGATTTGGCATAAAGACGATATCTTTCACGCCTATCAACATTCCATTTTGTTGCTCATTGCCACCACTGTTCCCAACTTGTACATCATTCTCAAAGTCACTATGACTTCCTTGGAATCCAGCCATTGACTAAAACCAGAAGGCATTGTGTGAGTAATAGTAGTCGTAAAATCATTTAGAGATTAAAATGTCACCATATTCTCAATTTGAAACATATTAGGATTAACCAAGGTCATTTTCTCTCATCTTATGTATATATTACTTAAATCGGTTTGTAAAGAAAATGTAAATTATCCTAAGCATATCCCCCGGGAGTGTCGTAACCAAGAGTGCAGCAAGGCCCATTGTCGTGCACCAGTTCCCGTTCGAGTCTAGCTCAAAGCGGTGTTTTCGCGTTTTATCCCTAGGTACATCTGTGCCAGAGCCGCCTCTACCTGCTCGTATCCAGACAGGGATGTATTGCTCGGAAAACTCACAAAATCTTTACAATACCAAAATTCTAGGAAGTTTTTTTTATACTAATCCTCAAAGTTCATCTTAGGTCTACGTGCTCTAATCAGAGTTTATCTAAATCTAGCTACCAAGGTTTGTACTAAACTTCCTCTGATACCAACTGTAACGCCCCGACCCCAGCTACCCAGAGTCGGTGCATTAATTACATAACATTGGCATGATCACGAGAAAGATCAAGTCTCGAAAGACCGATTAGTTTAGTAGCCTTGGAATAACTAGATACATCCATAAATTTTTACATTACATCATAAAAAAAACATCTTGTCTTCATATCCCCTCATACTATCCCTGCAGGT
The DNA here is from genome assembly GCA_963277665.1 of Viscum album. Taxonomy (NCBI): domain Eukaryota; kingdom Viridiplantae; phylum Streptophyta; class Magnoliopsida; order Santalales; family Viscaceae; genus Viscum; species Viscum album. Next base: position 760,877,886 of record OY728126.1, on the reverse strand, counting down.
CATTCATAAATTACTTCTTCATAATCCTGGGAAAAAAAAATAAAACATTGAAAGGGGTGAGCTCGGATGCTCAGTAAGGATAACATTATAGCAGAAGCTTTCATAAATGAGCATAAACACTTAAGGCAATTTATAACTAAAACAAAAGCCTTTTAAACTTGAATTTCAGCATAAAATGGCAAAGGTAAAATGAAATAATGCCATTTACATACTCACATGGATATTCTACTAGTCGAATGATCACATGCAAAATCAATAACCACTTTCATAATGATGGAATGCATAATTCCAGACTATCATAACCACATAGCCAAGGCCTCGTGCCAAGACTACAAATAAGATTTTGCCAAGGCCTTGTGACAAGACACTAGTTTGTCTCATGAGACCTACCGATGCATAGAGTAGCTATAGCGGGCTCCACCCGTCACTTATTAAGTCCAATGCATTTCCATATGAAAAGGTTTAAACATAACGTAAACATTCGTATTAAACTAGCATACGAAATGTCAATACTTTCACCACAAACCATGAATGGTATAAAAATAGCACATCCACAGTCAAACATAATTCATTCGATACAATATGGAAGATTGTATTGTATCACATTAACCTCAATCAATAATAATGAAGGATGTTGACATAGATGAAAATAATCATCAAAACTATTTGAGAGAAATATCCCCCTTTTCTTGAAAACATTTAAAAGTCACACTATTTGTCAAGAAGCCATTTAAAAGTATATTTTTGAATCAAAGTGTCCCATACCACTTTGAAACTTTTAAAAGGAGTTTTAATTTTAAAACTTTAATGTCCATATAAATAAATCCTTAAAACCATTTTTAAAATATGGACATTAATGAGCATGATTTAGAAGAATAATTCTTTAAAACATTTTAAAATGGTATTTTGGTTAGAGTTTCTAACCAAAAGAGAGACACTTGAATACAAATAATTGAGGTAATAAAAACATTGTAATATCATGAGAATAAAGGAATTCATGATATACTATGTCAAAGTACATTATATACACCACATAGAAGTGATTTGGTGTATATCATCAAAGAAGTCTCAATGGAATGTAAATTGAGATGAAATTTCTCAAAAAGGTTGTATCCTTAGGTTAAGGATAAATCAATGACATAATTATGTGTGACAAATATAAATACACTAAATATGATTGGATATTCAGTGTAAAACAATCAAAGGACATTCACACATATTCTTGTAAAAAACAATACCAACGAATTGGATGTTTAACTCAACAAATGGAGAATGAGTTAAAATTACTCTTATCAAATTCATATCAATGACTTGAGAATTACCAATGGAGTGATTATGTGTATCAAACTTCTATCCACAGGAAGGGGAGTGGAAATTATGACATAATCAAATGAATAGTGATTCCACACATAATCTTGGGGTAATATAATCAATGAAATATGTGTAAAGCCAAATGAGTGGAAATTGAAATCTCAAATTCCCTTATCGATTAGGTAACTTACGAAACATACACCCATGAAAGAAGTATCATACCATGATGATGTAAATACCCATAAATTAAAGTATATTACACAATGAATACAATCATGGGCAGTACACATACACCACATGCAATAATTAAGTGGTGATCAATGGAATTCTCACGGAATTAAAAGTGAGATAAGAAAACCCTTACATTGTACTTTTTCCTTGGTCGATGGTAGGTTTACCTCCTGTATAATGGTGAAATAATTGTTATTGAATAATAAAAGAATCATTTACTTTAATATGATATCATATATGATCTTTTATCATTGATTTGTTAATAATATTTTAGAATTATCGTCATTTCAGGTGTTAACGGGTTCATTTTACTTTATATTCTTTGTTATGTGAGACATATTCGTTATTAATGGGATGTATATTATTCATATCCATAATGGTATCAAGTTCTTAAACATCATTTTTAAATCATCAAATTATACGATGGAGAATGAATCTCATCGCGTTCGTGGAGACGGTAGTCCGTACGTACGCACGAACGCTACTTCCATTTAATTTTTATTTTAAAAGAATCGAATCCAAATTATACATAGGTATATTACTATTCCAGTATAATATAATATTTTATATATGTTACTTAAGTTCATTTACACCATCCTTTATACGTTCCATGTGTGGTATGAACGAGTCATATCATTTTAAGGGGGCGGTAGTCCGCACTTCCTCAAATGAAATTATCGTATGTATATACAACATGAAACGAATAATGGTATGAAATAAAATGGAATTACAGAAGCTTATATATAAAATATATATCATTAATATCATATTTAATTACAGTGCCATCCTAATGGCCACCATGAGAGGCGGTAAGATGTATTTGAACAATCATCGTTTCGTGAGGCGTTAGTTTTCCATCCACAGAAACATTATGTTCATCATCCATTAGATGGAGTTGTGTGAATGTGTAGTTTGAATCCTTCTTATAACAACATCCTAGTATATTGAGGATACTTGTGTTGTTATAAAATAAAGGAAATAAAAAGATTTTGGGGGTTGGAGAAGCAAAATAAATGAAAATACTTTAAGAGAAATTGTTACCTTTAATTTAGGTAACTCACTTTGGTTGGAACCAAAGGACTTCTTGAAATGCTTTCTGCCTAAGGGAAAGCTTCAAGGAGGAGTAGAGGGATGTGGGGAGCTTAGTTGGGCAGAGTTTGGACGAGCCAAGTGGCTTGAGAGGTGTGAGGAAATGAGAAGGAGGAGTGCCCTTTTATAAGAGGGGTGAGGGGCACCTTTGGAAAAGCTAGAAATATTAATTTATAATAAATTCATATTCGGTTTCCAAAGGCTCCAAAGTTGAATATTCAAAGGATGAGGTGGGGATAGGTCGAAAACAACTCATCCAATAGAATTTAGACAGGTTTGGGTACTTATATTAACCTTATCTTTAAGTATTAACTCTAAGTTAATTAGTTTCACTTTTACAATGTCTCTTTGTATTTTTATATAATATGGTTAATAAACTTACTATATACATCCAAGCGACCCCCAAGTGGTCCATTAATGATTAACCTATCATAATATAAGTCTCTTGGCCGAACCTTAGATTTTTAGGAATTTAATATCAATTAATAATATAATATTTGTTTTAAGAACTCTTTTATGTCAATTTTGACACTATTCAATAGTTGATTTTTGTGAAACTCATAACAGATTGATTACTTCGAACAAAGTCAATTAAATCAATCCTAATATATCATATTATCCTAGAAAATTAGTTTAATTCATTAAAAGTTTCATATTATATTTATTTGGGTGTTTATAATATCAATTATTTTAATTTTTCACTATTATAGTAATTACTGCATCATCATTGTGTCGTAAATAAAATAAATTATTTAATGTCTAAAAATTATAAATAAAATATCATTATGTAGAAAATCTTTTTAGCTTTCTAATGAATATTTATAATCTAAAATTCAACATATATAACCCTATGTAACAATTGTTGTTCTAAAAGATATATGCTTGTGTCATTTTTGTATTCATTTTAACTAAATTAAAATAAAGTGTCATTATCACTTACAAGTGGATCCATGGGGTCTCAAAATAGACCCAAAGATTCCCATGGTCGACCATGTATCAACCAATAGGGTTAAGACACGTTTTAGGGTAATTTAGTATTATTATAATATTATTTTTTTAACCCTTATTTACCGGATTTACCCTTAACCATGGTAAATAAAATATTTACCGTAGTAATTATTCAAAATGTCTAAAAATAAAAGTTACCTATTTACACAATTTTAACATCCTGATTCCAAATATGGAATCCATTTTCCTAAATTTAAAACACATAAGTGGCAGAAATTAATTTAAAATTAAATCCCGCTGTCAAAACAAAAAGCGTGTTTTTAAGAGATAATAACTATCAAAAGATTGACACTCGTTTATGTTCGGTTTAATTGTAAAATTATGTCCAATGACCAACATTATATTAAATGGTAAAAATATATTCTAAATATACTTTAAAACCACTCAAATTCATAATTTATCACTATTAATTATTTTGATTAAAAAAGTTGTTTTTAATTAAAATTTAGTAATTTTCACTATTCATCAAAATATAAAAGTTATCCGAAAAGTACCAAAATTTCACCCTAGGATAATTTCGATATTCCGAATCCAAAAATGAAGTCCATTTTTAAATATAAAATATATATAATTTCAAAAATTAGGTATTACTATTCATAACGGCTAGTTTGATTGGTTGTGGTGTGTGTTAAAACTCAAGGTTGCGTACAACACACGCTACTGTATTATTCAAAGAAAGCGTACCGTGGAAGCTTGGGATGTTTCATTTTAAATTTTTGATGTCCCCATTTAGTCAAAAAGTTTAAAATATAGTATTTAAAAAGGGTTCACTATTAAAGTTGATAAAAGTGCAATACTGAAAATGAATTTGTTCTTGCATTATATCTAAGAAACTCATAATATGGATTCTAAAATTATAAGGATTATATAAACATTAAAATTTATCTAATACTATTCATAACCTCTTTTGAACAGCTTGTTTGGTAAGTCATGGTGTGCTTGAACATGGTGTTGCATGTAGTGAAAGTTATTGAATTATTTTGAAGAAATAACACACTATGAAATCTTGGGGTGTTACATTAAACATAAGATAAATTCAACTATAAATATTCATTATAAATATAAAAATATTTCATACATCATGGTATTTTATTTATAATTTTTAGACATTAAATAATTAAATTTATTTATGACACAATGATGATGCAGCAATTACCTTATTAATGAAATATTAAAATAATTGATGTTATAAATATTAAAATAAATGTAAATTGAATATTTTTATTCCATACACTAATTGTATAGGTTAATATTACATGTTAGGGTTGATTCAATGTATTTTTTTCGAAATAATAAAGTTTTTATGACTTTCACAAAAACCAAATACTAAATAATATCAAAATTGACATAAATGAGTTTTTAAAACAAATACTATTTTATTAAATGATATAATACTCATAAAAAAATAATATTCATCCAAAGGACTTAGATAAGATTATATATGTCATTAATTAACCACTTTAGTTTCTATTGTAATTTTATATTTAGTTTATTAACCATTTAATATAAAAATACAAGAAGACATGGTAAATGCTAAACTATTTAACCCAGAGTTAAATCTAAAAGATAACGTTAATATGGTGACCTAAACTTGTCTAAAACCTATTTTTTGAGATTATTTAGACCCATACCCACCTTGTAATCTAAATGAATTCATTTTAAACCATTATAAACCTAAAATTATTTTATAATAAAATAATATTTCCAGCTTTTCCTAAAATGACCCTCACCTCTCACTACTAGAAAATGGACCTATCCCCACGGTTTTCCCCAAAACCATGGGGATAGATCCCCCTATACCCACGGTTTTTGAAAACCGTGGGCATAGGTAAATTTTCAAGACCGATACCCACGGTTTTGAAAAACCGTGGGTATAGGGGGGTCTATCCCCACGGTTTTGGAAAATCGTGGGGATAGGTCCTGAAAATTCACCTATACCCACGGTTTTCAAAAACCGTGGGTATAGGGGTACCTATCCCCACGATTTTGGGGAAAACCATGGGGATAGGTCTTGGTTAAAATACTTATACCCACGATTATGAAAAACCGTGGGTATAGGTTTCCCGTGTGTGCGCGGGGAAAAAAATTTTCCACGGGAAGGAAATTTTTTTTGGCGGGAGTCTTATACCCACGGTTCTTCCCTCTATACCCATGGTTTATATAAATATATTTAACTAAATACAAATATATATACATAAAATCAGTTTTGGGGTAGTGGTTAGGTGCTTCTTCTACAGTGGAGAGGTTGCGGTTCAAAACCCGCAGGCCACATTATTTTAGGACCTATACCCACGGTTTTGAAACCATGGGGAAAAGCCTTTGACACCGTGGCAATTTGGTATGTTTCGTTGACACGGTGGCAGAACACCTATACCCACGGTTTTGGAAAACTGTGGGTATAGCCTGGGGACATATACCGACGCCGTTCCAGCCCACGGTTCCCTAAACCGTGGGTATAGCCTATACCCACGGTTTTGGGGGCTATACCCACGGTTTTGAACAGTGGGTATATGCTATTTTTCCAGTAGTTTCTCTTATAAAAGGGTACTTCCCTTTCTCTTAATTTCACACCTCCAAAGCCTTTTTTCTCAGCCAAAACGTGATCAAATATCCTACCAACTACCATTAATTCAACTTATAGGCCTTAATTTGATCATAAATCCAACCTAAGGATCCTTTTTTTCAAATCAAAATGAATAACCTGAAGAATAGGTAATTACTTCATCACCTCTTTCAATGTTCTTTTCTTCTTCCACTTCCTCTTTCTTTGTTGTTTCCATACTAAAATAATAAATCCAGTACCTTCTAAATAATTAGATATTTTTATAAATATGGTACAACTATATTCATTATTATATCCATTCTATGAATGACAAAGTCACCATACGTGCGTATGTACGACTTACCATCTCCACGTCGTGGTGTAGTTTGTTGTTTGACATTTCATTATTTGGATGGGTATAATAATGAGTATAACTAATTTAAATAATAAATATAATATTTTAATTATTCTTTATATATAATATACCATCCAATTACATACGATTTCACCACTAATAGAATGATATTGTCATTCGTGCGTATGTACGGCTTACCGTCTCCACGACGCGATGAGATTTCATTTCCCATCATAACCATTCAAGAATAATTTTCATTTGACGATTAAAAATAATGTTTAAGAACTTAATAGCATTATTTATATGAATTAAATACATCCTATCCATAACAAACATGACTTACGTAACAAAACATATAAAGGAAAACAAATCATTTAACACCCAAAATAATGATACTACTGAAATATCATTAACAAAGAAATATTAGAAGATCATATATGATATCATATTTATGTATGTGGTTCTTTTATAATTTAATAACAATGATTTCACCATTATACAGGAGGTTAATTTACCCTCGACTAAGGAAAAGTATAAGGTAAGGGTTAATTTTACAATCTCTTTATTATTTGAGGTTGTTTATACATAAGTATCTACTGGGACCTCTTTATCATCCACATTCGTGTTTCTTAAAAATTTATTTCAAAACATTTTTAATATTTACTATAATATGGTTTAAATTCATTTATACACCCATTTTAATTTTTATAAAATGGTTTGAAAGGAATCCTTTCATCGATTCCCAAACAAGGTACTTTATGACTTTTTCATCAAATTAAGGAAAGAATGTTTTTTTTCAACTAATAAAGCGGGTGAGGCTATTTTTTGTTGTTATAACACCTTCAAAGCTTATCGTACAAGATTATAAGAATATTTTCAAAATAAATGTTTTATTTTATAATTACGTGACTTTTAAATTATTTCAAAATAGAAATATATATTTCTCTCAAATAGTTTTGATTTCATCTATGTCAACATCCTTTGTTGGAATTTACGTTTTTTTGAAGTTAATTTATTATGATACAATATTCCATATTGTATTGAAGGTTTTGTGATATGTTTGACTGTAGATTTGCTATTTATATACTATTTGTGGTTTATGGTTAAAGTATTTATATTTTTTATGTTAGTTTTAATACGAATATTTATATTATGTTTCAACATTTTCATAGGAGGAATGCATTGGACTTAGTAAGCGACGGGTGAGGACCTCTATAGCCCCTTGATGCATCAGTAGGTCTAATGAGACAAACTAGTATCTTAGTATAAAGCCTTTACAGAATTATTATTTTTAGTCATGACATGGGGCCTTGACTATGTGGTTATGATGTCTGACATTATGCGTTCCATCTTTATGAGATTAGCTATTGATATTACATGTGATTATTCGACTAGTAGAATATCCATATGAATAATTAAATGGAATTATTTGATTTATCTTTAACATATTATGCTGAATTTTAAGTTTAAAAGGCTTGTGTTTTATTCTTATACATTTCCTTAAATGTTTATGTTTTCTTATGATAGTTTCCGCTATATTGTTATTCTTACTGAGCATCTGAGCTCACCCCTTTCTTATGTTTTATTTTTCCCAGGATGTGAAGAATTATATTATGATTGACCTGTAGGATAGGATATGGTATATGAGTGTGTTATAAGGAGAAACAATGTTGTTCTTTTCATTTCATAATGTAATGTAAAACTTATGTATGTATCTAGTACTTCCAAGGCTACTAAACTAATCAGTCTTTCGAGACTTGATCTCTTGTGATCATGCCAATTTTATGTAATAATGCACTGAATCTAGGTAATTGGGGTGGGGGTGTTACAAATAACATCCATTATACATTAGGTTATATTTATAAATAAATTAAATCATAAACAATTTTAATTTAGAAGACAAATTCCAAAGAAGGTGCTTGGATTGAAAATACAAGAATGTCCCTTACTTGAGTATGTGACTCCAAATGCTTGGTAGGGGCTTGTTGATAGATTGGTAGAACCTTGGGAGAACTCTAGAGAGTGTATTAAAGAGTATTTATGTGCTCTAAGTAGTTTTAGTGAAGAGAAATGGGATCTTGGGTGGGTTTATATAAGAAATGAGGGGGATTTATTTATTAATTAGGTTTTGGACTCTACATAATAAAATATTTGAAACTACAAACCATCCCATGGTTTTTTCCCATGGTTTATTCCAAATGGGAATGGTTTTTTTTATTTTATGAGTCCAAGTTCCTAAATTATTAAAATAATTCTATTTATTATGTAGAGGTGAGTCACACTCCTAAAGAAATGATTTTAAAACCTTAAAATATATTAATAGTTTTGGAGGATTCATAAAGGCTTTATAAAATAAACTAAATAAACATAAAACCAAATTATTTTAAATTTAAGACATATATTTTGTCATTTATACCCTTCATAGTATTTATTACAACATTTTTGGGTCATTTTGATGTCATAATATACAAAGTATATTTATATAATATTTAAGTTTTACCTGAAAATTCAACTCTCTCAAAAAATTATGAGAAATTAACCATTAGATAATTTAGATGTTTTGATTACAAAAATAATATTAATTTTATCCAAATAATTTTATAAATATTTTAATTTTCACTTTTAAAATAAAATCAATATTTATTAAGAAATGTTGGGTTTACAATAACAGTTTTCAAACCCTTATAAAAAATTACATTTGACTTCATAAAAATTATATGATCATTTATATTTGATAAAAATAATAATATTTTATTAAAAATTTATTTATTTAAAAAAAATGAATTCATAAATCCATTATTTGAATTTCAATACTAACTAAAAATACAATTTGTGATTTATTGTATCAAAATAAAAATCATTTACAAATTTACAATAAATAGGTTAAAAATATATTCATTATTATATAAAAAATAATGTATATAATAATATTGATAGGTTCTTGATACATATCCCTTAAATACACCTGAAAACACCCTAAGATTAAGGTGTGCGATGGAGGGACTTTCATGGGGTGGTTCAGCGAACATGGTTTGGGTCATGATCTTGATGAGCTTGAACTTCTCCCGTAAATAGTTTTACTCATGCTTAAGTTGTTGGAACTCAACTTGGTATTGATCAAGGGAAAATCCCGATGATTCTATCTCCCTAAGAAGATATAATAAATGGGCTTCATAGGGTATTATCCTACTAGGTAAGTTCATCGCATCCTTTTTCTGTGTTAATTGGATTTGTTAAAACCTTATGATTCTTGCTCAAATTTTCTCAAGAGATGAAGGTAGAACGGTCCTTGTAGTTTATCTTAGGTTGTCGAATCCTCAGAGACCTAAGAAGTAACCTATAGACACGTACATTATGTCGATTGTTTTCGGCTATGAAGTGGCCAAATTGGGTTCATTTTAGATGGGTTTAAGGTATCACTAATAGATTTAAATTAATTTAAATTAAGATAATGAGTTGATCCTATGTTATCGCTTGGGGTGGATTGGGTGAATTCCTTTTTTAATGATTTCAATTTCTTATATTTGAGATGGGTTCATTTAAGAAGATCAAACAACATCATCTCTTACTAGTTTAATACCTACACCCTTTAATATTAATCACCTATACACTTTAAGGATTAAATTTTTGATCACTTCAATGTAAGGTTTGTATTAGCACTTGAAGTGTGTGGCCTTAAATTCAACAAAGACGATGGAGTTTAGAAATAATCAAATAAAAATATCAATTGAAAAAGTGATTAGACATTAATGGGGTGATAAATAACATCCAATACAGCCCATTGATACTCCCTTGGATCAACCTATAAGTGGGTTAGCCCTCCATTGATTTTATGGTTTCAATGGAAGCGGGAAGTAGACTCATGAGGGAGGAATTGAAGAAGTAAAGAAAACAATAAAAAGAAAATGATCACTCCACCGTTGTGTGAATATTTTCATAAGGTTTGGTGTGAATAAATTTACACCTTGAGACAACGGTATCAAAGTGAGATGGAGAACAACATAATAATAGGATAATAAGAACTTTTATTAAGAAACTAAAGTGAATTGAACAACTTACATGTGAAAGACAAACTTGAGACAATAAAATCACAACATAAAATTACAATGAAAGTAAGCTCAAAAGATGAAAAACTCCTCCATATAAACTACCTTAAATATAAATTTTTGGATCCTTGGTTCTAGCCTCTAATATTACAAAGCATCCCACTTGATTATGGTAGGCCTAGGGTGGTGGAAAGCTTGTGGAATTTGGACTTTTCCACTCTTGACCCAAGGTGGCATCCAGCTTGCAACCACCGAACAGATGCACCTATAAGACCTTTTAAATAGCTGAATTACAGTGGGACATAGAAGAAAAACATGAATATAAGTATGTCTACTGACTGTATGTAAATTTTCATCCCAAAATAGTTTATTATTTACGAGATATGTGTAAAATATTATGCTGTTTTTCTGGGCCGCAGAATCTAGCCCAGAATTTTATCTTCAACTTGGGCCGCCTGAATAACCACAATGGAGGCTGAATTAGCACTTTATTATGAATAATTATTTGTTACTATATATTTATTCTATAATACCATGAAATTTGGGCTTCATTGAGCCCATATGTTGGGCCCCACATTCTCATTAGTGGGCTGGTGTCCAATATGCCTTCTCTATAATTGTTTGCATGAAATCCCATTTTGGTGGTCTTCCAATGTGAATCTTCCAACACTCTACAAGTATTAATTGTTCCCAATATAATTATAAACCTGAAAATTAAATATGAAAATAAAATCAAGATCATTGGGTACTTTAAATGATGTTAAAAATTGTACCACATAATAGTGCATTTTAAGAAGAAATTGCAATCATAATGTGAAATGATGTTCAAAGTGTAAAATTCACTAAAAATGATGTTTATGAATAATAAAGCACGTGAATATTATATATATTAATAATTAATATTAGCCTCATTTAGTGGTTAATCACCATATATTTATACTAATCATGTGATCACTGTTCTATGGATATATTATCAACAGTAATTATAATTAATGGTATTTTAAATCCAATTGGATATAATAAAAATAATGCATGTGTTTTCTATAAACGTATTACATAATATAACATTTAATTAAATCAAAAGCAGTATTTTATTTATAACAATTTGGGTAGTTATAAGTAATTATTAATATTCTTATGTTTGGATTCAAGGATTATGTTATTTGAGTATTTTATCAATAATTCTCTATTTATAATATTCATGAGATATATCTTGATTGTACTATAGTACTTCCTCTTTAAGGACTTGGAAGTATGTGATAAATAGGACCAGTAACCAAGAGAAGTGATTCTGTTGTAGGTTGATCTTTTTTAAAACACATGTATTGGGAAGGATAACCCTAAATATTTTCTTAATGATTGAGATAATAATAAATATATGTTTATGGGATAATATTTGTGACCATGAAGGTGGTTAGTGAGCTGATGGTTTACATTATGCTAGAATTATTAGATGTTTGGATTTATAGACAACCTGATATTTTACTCTTGGAAGCATGCATGTTTTAAAAAGGTTTAAAGGTGATCAAGGTAATAATATCTTTGGTATGTGACAATAAGAGATACATTATGATTTTTTTGCTAAAATATGATGTTAACTAACCTTTATTACTAATCTTTGGTCTTTGAATTTGGAAAGACATATTTTGGATGAGTCTTAAGGTTAAATAACTATGGAATGGATTAAGGATATTATTTATTAATATTAAAGTATGATTTATCATATTGGGTAACATGTACTAACCATTTTGGTTTCATTAAACATTTAAAGGATGAAGGAATAACTTTAGGACCATATGCATTAAAAGTTATTCAGGCATGAAAAATTCATCTTGAAGATTCATTTCTAGGTGTAAAGGATGAATTCAAAATAGATTTAAGCACAACCAAATGATGATATTATGCTTATAAAATAGAAATTAATCAAATAATTTTATTTTCTCAAGTTCTTATCTAAATATTAAAATAATCCCTCAGAGCTTTGAAAAATATTTTGTAACAAAAAATTTATACATTTACATTTCTTTCTAATAAATCAATGGTCTTTTAACTGGTCACAAGATTTATGGTTTTGTGATGGTTAACTTTCTAATGACCTTGAACTTGATAGTTATATTTCTCTTACATGTCCATGTTATTGATTTCCACTAATTATTTCTTTCCCAATATCCTAGTTTTGTGGTGACCTTCACATTTTCCCTTTCCCTCTTATTAAGTGGATATTTTATTAACCCTATTTTTATTATGGGTTTCCCATAAAGTAATTTTGAAGTATCAACCTTTGATTTTAGAAGTACAATTTCAAATTATGAGGACAAAATTTATTGAAAGAGGGAAGAATGTAACACCCCAATATTTTATGGTACATATATTTTTAAATTTAATTTCTTCAACAATATAGGTTTCACACAACACAAAGCTTAAACAAATAATTATATACAATTAAATATTGTTATTTTAAAATGAACGTCATAACCAAGTTGTTAAATTGGAGTGAATGAATAGTATTAACCAAATTATGAAATTTATGTATTATATATTTAATCAAATGTTTTTACAATTATACAAATGATTTTATAGGCATAAGATAAGAATGAATCCAATTTCATGCATTAAAATAATATATTTTTTTAAAGGTGGTTTTATCATTTTTAATGGAATACATATTTTAAAACTAAAATTTGAAACTTTTAAAAAATTTATTGATACAAATAAAATTCATTTTTTAAATAAGAATGTCAAAATTATCCTAGGGTGAAATTTTGGTGTTTTTTTGAAAATATTTATTTTCCAGTAAATAGTGAAAATCTTGAATTTTATAAAATTATATTTTTTTGGTTATAATTAATAGTATATTTGAATATAAAAATCACCTAAAAAGGTTTAAATAAAATTAATGAATCTTATGAATGAAAAATATAATACATTTATATCATGAAATAAGTAAATGAATGTTTTATAAATGATAAATTAAGTATTGGTATTTTTGTGAAACATAAATGATTATTCGCAGTTTTATAATTAAAATAATTATTTAAAAGAAAATTTATTTTTATTAAATAGATTCATAAATTAATATATTTTTTTTCTTATGATTATAAGATAATTTTACGAGACCTTAATTAATTTTTCAAAGTGTCGTAAAACTAGTTATACTTTTAAAATCGGTATTTTTAGAATAAATGATAATTTTCATTAAAAATTAAATTTCTCATATTTAGAAAATTATTTTCATAAAATAGTTTCTATTTTTGAGTTCTACACATCAAAAAATTATTAGGGTTAATTTTTTGTATTTTTCAAAAATAGTTAAATTTTTGTGAATAGTGAAATATGGTAATTTACGGTATATATACATTATAAGTTAAATACATTTTTATTAAGTTATTTATTAGGTAAGAACCATAATATTGAACTCCCATTATATATTTAATTTATTTATTCACAATAATTAAAACTATTAATATTCTTTAGTCAAAATAATAAACAAATGAATAAGATATTCCAAAAACAACACTCTCCTCCACTGTAAATACCACACATCACCACCTATTCTCCTCACACATCAAAAGCCTTGAAACATGTCCAATTTTTACCCAATCCCTCTACTGAACCTCTTCCCCACGTTTTTTTCTTTCTGGTCTCACCAAAAGAACATTTCAAAGTTCCTTAAGGAGGTTTTCAATGAGAGGAGTTCAAGAGGTAAAATCTCCTTTTATTCTTTTAATTTTCTTTCAATTTCATTTTTTATTATCCTTTACTTAACTCCCCTATCCAAACATGCATGATAACTCCAGTATATTATTTATAATATAATTTTATTCTGATAATGGTATAGCCACCATCAATTCTTTTATCTTCCCCTTTTTGTTCTAAAAATTAAAACGACGTCCGTGATATGTCAATTCACCACCTTCCTGGATGATAATTATTTCGTTTTCTAATACCACCTTCAAGGGTGGTAATAAAACCATTTTTATGGTTAAACCATATTATAATATGTATATTACAACTTATTTAGTGGTCTAGAACTAGTATACATACATAATATTAATTAATAAAACAAAACTAGTGCGTGATGATCAAATAAAACACCAAAATAATCCAAACGGTTATCATTAAAGTTTTATCCAATGAATAATCCTCATATATAAAAATAAAATGATATATAAAACCATTAAATATTTTTTAAGTTCATTAATATCATATAATTTTAATTCTGGATAACTATTCTCATTTCACATGATCTTTTGTACATATATACAAGTGAACTAATCATGATATCCTAGGAAACAAACACTTCTGAAAAACAAAATTTAATTTTATAACTCATCAAAAGACCATAAATGAACTTAATAAAATTATAATAAATCAAATACATGTTTAATAGGTTCTTGATTAAATTATTCATAAATCAAATCTCATTATATAGGATGTTAAGTACAAGTGCATAACGCTTTCGGACATAAGGTGAGGGATTCTCCCCGAACCTCCATTTTTCATTCGGGTTAAAGTCTCTCTCTCTTTATCCTGATGTAATTATTCACTATTTTTATATAATTATTCTAAATTCTATGTATATGTTCCAAAATCATGTATCCAGATCAATTCATCTTTCTTTGATGGGGAGATACATGTTTTATAAGGTCCCCTTTTCAATTCTTCATGTTAAGCAATCCCGATTAAAGGGAACTTCCCAATTTCTTACCCATTTTCAAGTACCATCCATAATCTATTTTATGACACCATTATTTTTTTTAAAATAACTCTTTTTATCATGAAAAACTACCTTTTTTCATTTCTGATTTTATACAAACAATTATGACTTTTCCATTTTAAAGACTCTTCTATATTTTCTCTTAAACTGCACTAAAGTGGCCCAATTATAAAGTTTTTTAAAATATATTTTTACATTTTGGACATCATTTATGCCTCTAATATAATTTCATTATCCTTCCCTTTTATTTTTTTGGATATACATGTTTAAAATATGATTTTATGAAAAATATAAATTATTTTTCAAAAGAAATCTTCTTTCCAATGTAAAAAAGGGTTTTTTTCTCATCTCACTTTTACTTCTATGAGATATATGTTGTGTTCACCACTAATTCCTTATTTGTGATTTATGTACTGAAATTTTATATATCATATCAGGAGTATTCTTTTTATCATGATATTTTAGGTTTACTTTAATTTTATTCCTTCATATGGATTGTGATTTAAATGTTTCAAAGTGGTATGAGACACTTTTGAATGTTTACAGATTATTTTCCTCAAAAATATTTCAATAGTCTCTTTTAAAAGTATCTTCATCTGTGTCAATGTCTTTTTTGAATCTTCTACTTCGTTGAGGTTTATCTATTTCGATATCATATATCATATTGTGTTAGAGGGTTTATGATAATTTTGATTGTGGATGTGTTATTCATGGTTTATTGTTGAAGTATTCACATTTCATATGCTTGTTTTTCAATACAAATGTTTATGTTATTTTTCACCCTCTTCATATGAGTAATTCATTGGACTTAATTAGTGATGGGAAGGGCCCTCTATATATCCTCGATGCATCAGTATGTCTCATCAGACAAACTAGACTGGGTTTTTACCCTTTTATGTATGGTGTCTTGGCCGAAGCCTTGAAGATATGTTTATGATGTATGGAATTATGAATTCCATAATTATGATATTAGTAACTGATGGTCCATGTGATTATTTAACTATTATAATATCCATGGTTAAGTTTCTTTCTCATGTGATTATTTATGGAATTATTTAATTAGCTTTTGTTCTTCCTATATTATGCTCAATGTTATATTTTCATGGAATGTGTTTTTAGTTATTCATCATGCCTTATTATTTATGTTTATTTATGATAGATTTTGTTGTATTGCTTACCCTTACTGAGCATCTGAGATTACCCCTTTCATATGTTTTATTTTCCCAAGGATTAAAAGATGTATATTATGAATGACTTATAGGGATAATCTAGGATTTTATGAGTGTTTCCAATTAAGTTGATATGTTGTTTTTCTTTTCAAAGTTTAAATGTAACAATTTTTTTTATATGGTTTTAAAAAGATACTAAACTATATTGTCCTTTGGGATTAGAATGCTTGTTCATAGTACCAATGTAATTAAGTAAGGAACTAGCTCCAAGCTACTAGAGTCTGGGTATTTATAGTAATTGAGTTTAAAATTATGTTGAAATACTCTCCAAGATCATGAGGTAAAATGAGAATCTCAATCTAAGACAATGGACCTCAAAACTAAATGTAGTTTCACAACCTCATCCACACAACTCCTTTCCAAAACATCCATGTTTCTCGACTCCTTGATTACCAGGAAGTGAGATGACTTTTTGAGTTGATCCCTGATTACCCTGATGTAATCATATAATATTTTATTACAAGGTAATCCCATGAATAATTCCATTGAGATTCCATACCACTTCCATTTAGGAATATCCAATGGATACAAAAAACCACCAGGAACATGATATTCTTCCTTTACATACTAGAAAACCAGACAATGATCTATGAACTCTGCCATCACTTGTTTCATCCCAAGACACCAAAACTACATCCTCAAATCATGGTATATATTAGATACTCTTGGTTGTACCACTAAAGGTAAGCATTAAAGCTCGTGAAGGACTCCCTCATGCATCTCCATCAAAAAAACAACCTCCCCTGAAACAACATCTAATTCTGACCATCCTTTGCCCATACCTATGGGGCATCGCTATGACCAACTTGTCCTTATGTAACCTTAACCTATGAGTCCTCCTATTGAGAATCCTCCACATTCTACATCATAGAAAACTATATTTTCATATAAAACAACCATTATATTCCATAAACTACCTCTACATCTAGTTTCATGGCTATAAACTCTCCATCACCCTCCAAGTATCTCCAGTCTCTTAAAGAACTCTCTTTCACAACTTCCTACCTAGTGTTTCATCCACAACATTTTTATTTCTTGAGATATAGGAGATCTCAAATTCATAGTCTTGAAGAAACTCCATCCACTTCCATTGTAGTAGATTTAGGATGCACTGAGATAAAATATTCCCTCAAGATCTTATGATTATTAAAGACCATGAAATGTTCTATGATGTGGTAATTTCGCCATATCTTTAGTGAGAACACAACTTCAAATAGCTTCATATAATTGATGGCATAGTTAATCTCATTGGATAATGACTTCCATGACCCCTAAGATATCACTACATTATGTCGCATCAAGACTCATCCTAAGTCTAGATGGGAAGCATCAAAGAAAACCTCAAACACCCCTTCTTATGAAAACTGAAGCATCATAGATCTGATAAATCTCTCCTTTAGGTAATAAAATGCTTCTTGAAACTTATTAGTCTAAATGAAATTTTGGTTCTTTCTATCCATATCTATCAATGGGGACGCAATCCGTGATAAATTAGACATGAACCTTTAGTAATAGCACATGAGACCAAGGAAACTGTGAACTTATACCATATTCTTGGGTTCTTCCCTATAAAAACTACCTCGATATTTGATGGGACAATGACCACACCTTATTAGGACACCACATGTACAAGGAAATATAACTCCTAAGTATAAAAATTTCACTTGGAAAACATTCCATAGAGCTGGTGGCATTGAAGAACCTACAATACATCTCTAAAATATTCAACAAGCTTCTCATATGACTTAAAGTAGATCAAGATGTTATCATTGAACATGACTAAAAACTGGTCCAGGAACTCATGGAACATAGAGATCATGGTTCCTATTAACACAATTTGTGAATTCATGAAAAATAACAACATGACCAAGAACTCTAAGTGCCCATACCTGCACCTGATGGTAGCCTTTGGGATATCTTCCTCCATCACACTCAACTACTAACATCCAAATTATAAATTGATCTTAGAGAACTAACTTTATCACCTCAACTGGTCAAAAAATCACCAATCCTTAGAAGAGGGTAGAGATTCTTGATCATTTCCTAATTCAACCTTTGGTAGTCTATATATAGCCTCTGACTATCATCCAAATTTTTAGAAAATAACACTGGAGCACCCCACCAAGACACACTGGGTCAGATGAAATCATGCTGCATAATATTATCTATCCAAATCCCCAAATCATACAACTCTGTCAGTGCCATCTGAAAAGGATCCATTGAAATCTGGGATACACCTGGTTGTAACACTACCCTAAAATCGACATCACATTGAGGGGGTTCATCACAAACTTCTCAGTTGAAACATCCATAAACTCCTCAAAACTATGGGAGACTCCACCATCACATTGGTCACTAGTTTCACTAATAACTCTTATATTAAAGAAATAAGTGGATCCACATGTATATCGCCCATCCGACAACCTCATTATCTAATGAAAACTACATGTTGACCATCCGCATCTGAGAACACAACCTTCCTCCAAAGGCAGTCGATAACCACATACACAAAATTCAACCAATCAATGTTGAGGATGAAATAGTATAGCTATATTCATATCATGAAGAGATTCACAAACTACTAATGTTTCCTCATTACTAGCTTACACCTATGGCACATATCAAACAAGTTAGATTGGCCTCTGACTGGCGTAGTCAACAACTGGGGAACATAAAGACTCTCCATGTCTAGTCCCAAATCATGAAATAAGGTGGGTGGAACAAAGTAGTGTGAGGATCCTAAATAAAAAAAGGTACAAATAAGGGTAAATGAAAAGATTATTGTACTTATGATGATCTCTAGACCCTTTGGTGTTTACACTTCTATGGCATGCAACTATCTACGCACGGCTCCCCTTTCTTGATGCTGATGACTACCACTACATCCATACTCAGTTAGGGGTCCCCAAATATAGGGAACATCCTATGGTTGGCCCATAAATGCCCCCATATCCTCTCAAAAAGTCATAGGCATGTTTCCCATGTTGCTAAAACGGCCTCACATTCAACTACTGTTGAGGCTGACATTGAGCCTGACCACCACCATTATGCTAACCTTTAAGAACCATTGGGCACTAATGCTAATGATGACCATGACACCCAGAGATGTATCATAGTGGTCCAAAGCCCCTAGGAAAAGAACAGAAACTATTTTCCTTAGAAGGCCGAAGAGGAATATTGTAGGGTTGACTCCCCACAGTTCAAAACCTTTAATTCCATGGTGCCTAAGATCTATTACTAACAACACTTCTCCTTAATGAACCCTACTGGTTCCCCTCTCATGGTAAACCTCCTTGTGATTTAATACATTAGATCACCTCCATATTATTATGTACCTCCAAATACATCAGCAACATAAAAGGAGTAATTTTATACTAGATAGAAGGACGGAGTGCCTCCTCAAGATGGTGTTCATGAGACTTCTTATCTGGGAACAGATTAGGGGTAAAACGAAGAAGATCCTTAAACTTGATTCCAAGATCTCAAACACACATTCTCCACTACTAGAGAGAAATCAGCTCTTTCCTCTTCACTGCCTTCAGAATCAATGATAGAAAATCCACTCAGAACTCCTTTTAGAAGTATACCCAAGAAACATCTACCTACTTCTACTCCATGAGATACAATATCCACCATAGACGAGATACACCCCTCATCTGCCTGAATGTTAGTGGGACCCAGTACTCAACCTAGTCCTAGATCATACGAAAGGTGATCTGAAGCTCCTTTAACCTATTCTCTATCTCCAAAATAGATATTTTTCCCTCATACTTCTTAAAATATTATAAGTAAAAAGCACACAATTTCTTCTACCATTGGACATCCTCTTCAACTAGATCAATCCTCCAGTAGTCAATTGATTCAGCCTACTAAACCTCACTAACCTAAACCACATGCAGAAAATGTTCAAGATCTATAATTAAAAGAGAAAAAAAATATTCCCTAAGACTGGTAGCATGGGATTTTTATTATGTTTCATTAAATTAGTTCATTTTAACTCTCCAAGACTACACAATTCAGATAAAAAACATAAAAAACATGATTCAAGTACCACTCATGTGTCTCTACCTTACAAGATGAACGACCTCACTTGGTCATTTAGTAAACTCAAATTCCATGGATCAGATCATGGGGGCCCCTAAAATCTTATTCCCTAGTTGGTCTCTCTAATCTAAGTCATGCACCAAGATCAACTGGAACTATTTTCTTACCAATCCATGCAATCCTTAGAGTACCTAACTCTAAAATTCATAATATCTCCTAGCCTCACCTCTAATACCACTCTATCATGAGACTATCCATCTAAAGGTCCACCACCTAGGCTGGAAATAAAGGAAGATAGATAATGACCCCAGATTCCTTCCTTTAGTAGGACTCGGGTTGGTGACTAGCACCGGGGGTATAAAAATATCGCATATAGAAGGCATTACTCTCAATAGATAAGTAATATTGAAAGATAGGATATGAATCACCAAGAAGATCTGTAACATAAATAAAAGAGGAAACGAAAACCATCACACAATGCATGTATAATATAAAAAAATAAAAAATCCTCCAAAATAAATACCAAAAAGAAAACCTAAGGTGGTGACTCGGTGATAACTTTAAAGTCATGGCTAGTAATGTTCAACATGGTCCCTATAATCATCCTGGAAATATGAAAAACAGTTTGTATATGTGTGGAGTGAGCATAAAATGTATACTTATTAGGATCATACCCAAGGTCTCTCATGCACATGTGAAAAAAGCATACAATGCACTAGTGGATAAATAGCAGAACCAACCTCGCCTAAATAGGTCAACTAACTAATCTCATTCACATAATGACACACTCACCAAATAATGCATCCAAGTATAGTAATATAATATGAATCGTTTCAATAAAAAAAGGTACCTTACATCACTTTCTCTAATAATTTTTCACTCTCATGCCCAAGCGATGAACGTCCTGGGGATCTTATCCCTTTTTTAGATTCTTGCCAGAAAAAAATTGGGCAACCATATCATACCAAGAACCTTGCGTACAATTGGTCATCACATGCCACCCATAGACACTTGGGAAACCTCAACATGCCAAGCACCCCATGTGCAACTAGTTATCACATCCACATCCTCCCATGACCACTGTTAGATATTCAGGATAGTAAGTTATCATGAACATGAAGGGCATCAACTTCATGCTCTCCTCCTACCATGCACGACCCTCCACTACGAACCACCTCATCAATATCTTCATCCTAATCATAAGTTCACTATGACCATAATCCATCATAGCCCATACGTAATAACCTCACTAGGAAGAAAGAACGAAGAAGAGGAGGTAGTCAGTCATCCATCCTCACTATTTTTGATGTTGGAAAAAACACTCCCCAAAAGATTTGTGTGTCGACACATAGTGCTTGACACAGGTGGGGTGTGTATATAAATCACAATGAAAATACAATATGATAGTCACAGGTAGGCCCAACCTGTGGGTTCAAAGCAAGAGCACCATCACAACTCACAACACCACCACAAGGTGTCACAACCTCGTCCAATCTTGATGACATCTCTAAATGCATCATGCCACACAAGCATGCTTCAACCACAATCCACATTCCATTTCCATTTTCATGTTTAAGTCATTCCCGGATTTTTCAATTATCAACCATTCCAATTTATTAACCTCATTTATTTCACAATTATCAGTAGCCACTTTAACGACACTTTATATTTTAATTCAAGAGTTCATTGGTCATTCCAACTCATGTAATTTTAGTTTCATCATTAACATTTCATCTCATCACTATATATTAGGAAACTAACACAACACGACGCACACTTTTCACATCAATAAGATCTAAATTAAAACCACACGTTTTAACTGCCACAAGTCACCTTTCAGTCCACCTTCCTAGTATCAACAAGATCCACACCTCAACCATTGCACATCACAACCCAAAAATGGAAGAACCATCAAAACTCCACCTCCAAGGCCACACTACCATAGATCGGGGCAAGGGCCACACCAACCTTATGAGCGCTAAGAAAAACACACTGATAATAGGGGGTCTTTATCAGGGCTATTATTAGCACTGATAAAAGTTTTTAATAAAAGATATTATTAATTTATATAAAATTATTATATTTATATTCAAAAATAATCTTTATTTATACACATTAAAAAAACACATGTTTATAATTAATATATATTTTTTAATAATTCAAATATATATAATGTTTAAAAAAATGTATTTATAAGATTATAAATATATGTTTAAATAATTATAAGATTATAATAAATTCTATTAAGTAATAAATATATTTATTATATTTATAATTATATATAAATACTTTTTAAGTATATATAATTATAATTATAATTATAAATAAATATATTTATTTATTTAAATAAATATATGTTTCCAATGAATTTGATCAATAAATATTTTGATGCGTGAGTATAATTGACATGCATATGTTATGTATTCATAATGAATTAATGTTCATTTATACATTACACCCTTATTATTATTACTCATGTTGTCCATATGTGATGACTCATTTTTTATTATCTATATACATTACTAGGTATATGATTGATTCATGTTATACCCATGAATCTATTCTCATAAATACTTATAAAATTGCAATATATATATTTAAAAAATAAATATATTTATTATATTTATAATTATAAAATTTTAATTATATATAAATATATTTTAAATATATTTATTTATAATTATAATATAATTATATATATATTTAAATAATTAAAAAATTACAATAGATACATCTTTTATAATTTTATAAATAAACATATATATTTATAATTATATAAAAATTTATATATATATATATATAATTACAAAATTATAATAAATATATTTATTATAATTATAAAGTTATACATATATATATATATATATATTTATAAATAAATATAAATATTTATAATTATAAATCTAAATAAATATATATATTTAAATAATTAAAAAATATATAATAAATATATTAATTTTATATATTTCAAAAAATATAAATATAATAAATATATTTGTTACAATTTTATAATTATTTCAATATATATATTTATTTATTTATTTATTTATATTTATAACTATAAATAAATATATATTTATTGTAATTTATTAATTACAAATATAGATATATATATATATGGTTATAATTATAAATAAATATAAATTTATTTAAATAATTATAAAATTATAAAAAAAAAATTATTATTCTTATAATGTTAAAAATATATATAATTAAATAAATATATTTATAAATAATTAAAAATATTTATAATTATAATTATAAATAATTAAAGATATATTTAAATAATCATAAAATTATAATAAATATATTAATTATATATATTAACAAAATTATAAATATAATAAATATTTTTTTTTATTTTATAATTATTTAAATATATATATATATATATAATTATAACTATAAATAAATATATATTTATAATAATTTTTTAATTATAAATATTTATTTATTTATTTATACTTATAATTGTAAATATATATATATATAATTAAATAATTATAAAATTATAATAAATATATTTATTATAATTATACTGTTAAAAATATATATCATTAAATAATTATATTTATAATATTTATAATTTTATAAATATATATAATTATATAAATATATTTATTATATATATATAAATATAAATAAATTTATTTATTTATTTATAGCTATAATTAAAATATATATATATATATATTATTAACATTATAGCTTTATCAGTGTTTTTTAGCGCTGATAAAGACTCCTTTTATCAGCACTTTTTTAGTACAAATAATGGCACGTTTTATCAATGCTTTCTATTTTAACACTGATAAAATGTACCTTTATTAGTTATTTTTAACTAAAGATGATAAAATCTTTACCTCATTTTATAAGTGAACCCTAACAATTGGTTTCTTCTCTCACATGCCTCAAACTCTCACGGAATCCAACCTCTACCAGCGTCGACCCCTCCTCTACCGCTTTTAACCCCTTCTCTGCACCGACACCTCCTCTATCATCACCAACCCCTCCTCCGCTGCCACAAATCCCACCTTCACTGCGAACCCTACCTCCACCCCATGTTGAACCCCACCTCCGCCATGAACCCCTCCTCAGTCGAGAACACACCTTCATCGTTGAACCCCTCCTCTTCTGCCATGAACCCCTCCTCTGCCGCCTAACCCTTCCTCTGTCGCCATCACCACTACCGTTGTCGACCACTCCGCTGCCATCGAACCCTGACATTATTGTTGAACCCCTCCAAGCTAAGGTATCCTCCCTTTCTTGTAGATTTTGATGTATAGGGTTTGTAGACATCATCCTCTCCATTGTTTGGGCTTCTCATGAGATTAGTTCCTCTTCATTGTGTTTCTATGTAATCTATTTTCTTAACAGGTTTTGGATGTTTGAGTTTTTTTAAAATCATTTCCTGTCAAATTACAACTATATATTATGCCCTTTATGAATTTCAAATGTTTTTTATGGAACTTATCACTTAGAACATATGGTTTTCTATGGTTTTATGTTTTAAATATTAAAATTCTTTGTTTTAGAATGCCAAGTAAATATGTAAATTACCTAGGGGTCATTTTAAAATGAATATATAATTTTAAAGGGTTGTTTGAAACCAGTGTGAGTTTCTTAGGAAGTCATTTTAAAAAATTAAAGAGAGGTTTGGTTTTCGGATGACCCTTCAATGGGGAAGATTCTTGATTTAAAAGTGGTTTTGTGTTTGAAATGGTTTTCATGGGAGGTTTTCATTTCTAAATTTTCTTTTAAAGTGTGTTTTAAAAATATATATATTTAAATCTCAGTTTTATAATTTTTTATCCCAATATATATTTCTAAGTATCGTTTTTCACTTCCAAAAAGGAATTTAAATTGATGTTTTTCAAACCCTCAAAATTGGGACCCTTGTTTGATATGTCTATTTCGGTCTTTTCCATCAGAGGGATGCGATTGATAATTAATATGAAATGATTGATTCTTATTCATGGATGTGAAAATTGTATCTTTCTTGTGAGGGTGTTAGAGTTGATATCTGATTTACTAATTTTATTATATTTATTCATGTGATGATCATTTGAATTTTGTTTCTCACTTCCACTTGTTTGGATGCATGGGAACCCTAGGAATTAAGAAACATGTCGAGATGTATAATACCCTAGTTAGCTCACAAAGTAGCTATTTTCACCTAGTTGTATGGTTTTCTTAGTCTATAGGAGTTTCACTAATGAGGAATGTGTAGGTAAGTTAGGTGGATTTTCTATTTTTTAGGATTCAACATAGGCTGTCTATTATCCTCATTATAGTGTGAGTACAAAAGTAAGGAATAATTGAATTCCCTCTATAATTTTTATAAATTGTGGATGATAGAATTATAACTAGGAAAGAGGGATCTATAGAACAATTAGATTTATCATATAAAGGATAAAGTGGGTGATAGGAAATAGTTTAAGGTGTCTCTAGTTATAAATGTTTTTCAATAATTTGAAGGATTAGATTTCAGTTATATTTTTTCTCCTTTTGTAAAGAATATAATAATTCATATGGTTCTTGTCTTGGTTTCCATTAATGGTTTATTTCTAGAATAAATAGAAGTCATGATTATATTTTTTTCATGGAGATTTATAGGAAGATATCTACATATATAAACTGAAATGTTTCATGCTAAATGGAATATAAGGTTTGGTTCTGGTCTCAAATGGAGTTTTTGTGGGATTAAGTAGACATTAAGACAATGAAACTGGAATTTCAATGCTTTCATGGTAGAATTAATGTTCATACAGTGTAATGTAAATAATTTCTATTATATGAATGTGTATTATGATGGGAGTTTTTTCATTTTACTTCTTTATGTGGATGGATTTCTCTTAGTTGTTCCGATGAAGGAAAGGTTGGAAGAGCTGAAGATTGATTTATCTAGAAGATCCCAAATGAAAGTCCTTGGTTCTAGCAGGTGGATATTGGGGATAAATATTGAAAGAGACTTAAAGTTTATTAATTTTTTCCTTACTTATTTGGAGTATATCTAGAAGGTGTTGAAAATATTCAGAATGAGTAGGTTAAGAACTTTGAGAACTCCCTTAGATGGACATTTAAAAAATTCAAAGGAGGAGTCCCCTAAAATATATGATGAGTTAAAGTTAATAGAAAAGGTTTTATATACATTAGTTATAGCATGTCTAATGTACATAATGGTGTGTATAATACTTGATATCATTTGTGAGTTTGTTTTAGCTACAAGATTAATGGTAAATCTAGGGAAGGATCACTAGAAGGTTGTTAATTATTATTTTTATTTCTAAATGGTTTATTGGAGCTAGAACTCTTTCTTAAAATGGATTATCAATTAAATGGGTTTTTTGATTTGAAATCTGGATGATATAAATACTCACTATAGAGTACTACTTGACGCACGCCTGTCGTGGGGTGTGGCAAAACAATATTTTATTTACCTAAGTATAGTATAGCAGTTGATCCTAGGTAGTCTCCCGAAGAGGAGTGCACACAAAACAAGGTTGTCACTTTTTGTTGGTTTTCTTAAAAAGATTGGTTTTAACAAATTTGAATGACTATGAGAGAAACAAACAACAGAAATTAATTGATTTTAAAAAATTATAAAGATGGTGATCGGATTTGGTTCGGCTAGACTTAGTGTTTTGCCATCATGGTTTCCAAATTTTATCTCTTCTTCTTCCTTAAACTGGTATGAGAGATGTGATGAGAATTTTCCTGTCTAAAACCTTAGATTGGTTTATCCTCCTTCCAATGTGTTTAGGGTTGTAAAAGGTCTCTTGATTAATTAGAGCAATCTCAGACCTGGAATTGTTGTTTCCTAATAAACCAAGATTTCGACATACAATCCTACACACGTGCTTGACAACCATCGAGCAATCACCACCCAACCCTAATCATGTTCCACCGTATACAGATTAGAATTGGGTGGAGGGAGATGTGATCATCAACCAAAGAAATTTATAATTTCAGAATAAAAATCTTAACACAACCGCATTTGGAATTTAATAATGAATTATGAATTGGAACCGGAAGAAGAAAGAAGAACAAATTTTATTCATTTCAAGCACAAAACTCAAGCACAACACATAGGTCCAGCCTCCCCTCTTTCTGATCACTCAAATGAAACTACCCCTCCATGGGTGGGGTAAGCGAGATAATTCGGGAGAGGAGAGACATTTTAAAATAGATTAAATAAAATAAAAATCTGAGAAGTTCTTCTCCTTGGTTCCCCAGAAGGAATGGGGTGGAGAATGGGATGTGTTGAGGAGGAGGAGCTCTCCTCCTTTTATAGCCAGATTTCTGTCCTCCAAATGTTGTCGCGTTTTGGACCCAATAAATGACCTCTTAACGCATTGATCCCTTCATAAATGTTTTTCATAATTGTCTTTCCCGTGTCCCCACAAAATCTCAGCAGATTTGGACAGGTATTCCGATAGTTATGGCTCTTTTACTCTGATCATTTATTCTGTCCAGTCAGAATCTCCAAAACGTCAAACCCCGGATTAGGCAGCTTTAATGGACCCTCAAACGGACGAATCCCACGGTACTTCCTTCATAAAAGATGCTTCAAAACTCCTTGAGCATCCACCCACCGACCTTTACAAGAGTTTGGCCCACAATGTATGAGTTATGGATCCCACACCAAAACTAGGCAGAACTGGAAACAGTTTTCTTGAGCCAACTTATGATATTCTTTTGAGCTTCCATATGGCCGATTCAGCTTTTAGTCCAAAAATAGTAAATGAATCCCTGAATGTTTAGAATCTTAAAAAGAAATAATTTTGCAATTCGGATCAATGTAGATAATGTTATGGCCAAACAACAGAAATAAGTTAAAACTGTTAAAAATCCAAAATGGCCAATTTTTACTATTCAGCTCAAAATAACACCAAAATCATAAAAATGAAACAATTCATCTTAGAGGAACACTTTTGTGAGTTTAAAACAGTGATATTAAATATAAATTAATTGAAAATATTTTTTCTATCAATTCCCCCACACTTAAACTATGCTTATCCTCAAGCATAAAATCTCAACATGGAATTCAAAGGACACCAATGTCACCAATATTTAAATTTCAAATGGAATAAAATCATATGATTATCAATGTCCAATCAAATTTTCCAGTTCCACAAAAATACCAATTTAATTTCCCATTTTTCAAATAAACAATCAATTCATGCATTTTACTTTTCCCCTTTGAAAAATAATGAAGCTTCTCCTTTCATTCATTCAAGCTTCTCAATTTATTATTATTAAACATGCCAAATCATGACCTAACTCACTTTTGAATATTTTCTCTCATCACTCATGATACAATTAATAGTGGAGTTATTCTCATATCATGAGAACATTCTCCTTATCCATAGGCTTGTAATGTAACTACTTTCTCCACTTTGTAAAGACAAAACACACATAAAATCATGAGGACTTGCAATAAAGGTTCAAATGACTCTGTGGCTTAGGGTTGGTGGGTAAATGATTGAAATAATTTAAGGCCAGAAGTAGGAGGTTTGACTCTTAAGTACAATGCATGATTAATCAAGTGAAAACACAAGATGAACCTCACTCAAATCCCCTTGAAATGTGAATCACAACACCACTCCCCTTTCAATGACATGGGTCATGAGTCAATAAATGATTACAAAGAATGATATCATCCAAGTTATCCCTGTTTTTTTGTAAAGCTCCAGAAAGGCACAGCTTTATTTTCTTTTTTTTTTGTAAATCTCCAGAATGGCACAGCTTTATTTTGATTTTTTTTTCTTTTTTTTATGGAGAACCGGATGAAATGAAAGAAGCATAATTAAATGATGACTAATGCCCAATTTTCTAATAATATATTGCCCAAAATGATGACGCACACATTACACCACCCAAAAGTGATACATATCCCAAGGAACGCACACGAAAGGCCCTTCCCCCACACTCAAACTTGAAATAACCATGCAAAAATACTAAAAGTGCAGGTAGGTAAGGAAAAATTGGATTGTAATATGGCTTAAACCTATAAGGAAATTCATGGCATCTAAGGGCTTATGAAGGATAAATGTAAAGGTGGGTATTAGGATAAAATGTGGCTAGCCAAAGAGATGCCTCAATCATTTTAAATGTGGTTTTGTACAGTCATAGCTTTGACAAGTTTCAATACAAGTTCTAGCAGGTGGCACGTCCCAAGATCACTCAAGAAATATGCTCAAGATAAAATAGGAAATATTTGGTCTAGAAATCCTCTCAGGAATGGGAATATGATATTGGACAATCACTCATGGCATGATTAATAATAACAAATTAATTCACATGAATTTCATAAATTCAAAGAATGAAAAATGGAAGGTAAATTTCATTTACATGAATCAATTAATTCCCTTAAATCGTGAGTCCTTATTTCAATATCATTGCTTCACTTTAATCATCCAATTATCCATTTTAATCATTCAATCTCATTAACATTGAAATCTAAAACATGGCATCACAAGATTCCTAAGAAACTCATGTCTCCTAGATAAGTTGAGTAAAACATTAATTCAAGTGTGGGTATGCAATTCTTTTTATTAATTCTTTAAAAGACTAAAAATGTAGGGAATAAAGTCAGATAATATAGAATTGAAACTCATACTCCCCTCTCAAATGGATCCTTTTCTTCACGACGTATAATCCCACGACACCCTCTTCATTAATGGACCTGAAAAAAAAATGAAAACAATTGATAGTGTAGGCCTGTTCAATCATGCTGGTAAATGACTAAGAAGACAAGTGGAAAATGGGGGAAAATGCGGGTTGCCTCCCGGTAGCGCCTTTATTTAATGTCGTTGGCTCGACAACACAAAACAAAACAAAATTTTTTTTTTTGAAAAATCTTCTGGACTACAAGATTTCCTCCCCCACACTTAATTGATGCAGTGTCCTCAATGCATGTAAATGGAATTGTTTTTATTTATGTTTCAAAAAGTTGGAGTTACTACATTTAATCAAGTGTAAAGGAATGATGCAACCTGGTAGGTGTTTATTTGTATTCAGGATGAAGGAGTGTGATCTCCTCCACTGGTTCTTGAGGTACGGTCCCATGGAACTTCTTCAGCCTCTGCCCATTTATAGTGAATGGGTTTCCTCCTCCTTCCTTTTGAATCTGCACAGCACCAAAGGGATATACATGAATAACAGTAAAGGGGCCTTCCCATCTGGAAAGAAGTTTACCTGGAATAAGCTTAAGTCTGGATTTGAAGAGTAACATGTGATCTCCAGGGTTGAAGGTTCTTGGTTGAATTATCTTGTCATGGGCCATCCTTGTTCTCTCTTTATAGATCATTGAGTTTTCAAAAGATTCCCTTCTAATTTCCTCTAACTCCTGCAACTGAAATCTTCTTTCTTTCCCAGCTTTCTCAAGGTCCAGATTCATCTCTCTGACCGCCCAGTAGGCTCTATGCTCCAACTCCACAGGAAGGTGGAAACTCTTTCCATAGATCAATCTATAGGGACTCATCCCTATCGGTGTTTTGTAGGCCGTTCTGTATGCCCATAATGTATCATATAACTTTTGGCTCCAGTCCTTCCGGTTGGGTTTAACAGTCTTCTCCAGAATGGCTTTGATTTCTCTATTAGAGACTTCTTCTTGGCCATTTGTTTGGGGATGGTATGGGGTAGATGTTCTATGATGTACCCCATACTTCTTCAGCAATGCTTCCATTTTCCTGTTGCAGAAATGAGTTCCCTGATCACTGATGATTTCTCGTGGCATGCCAAACCTACAGAAAATGTTATCCCTAACAAAATCACAAACAACTTTTGCATCATCAGTTCTGGTTGCTTTTGCTTCCACCCATTTTGAAACATAATCTACAGCCAAAAGAATATATGAATTTCCAAATGACATTAGGAATGGTCCCATGAAATCTATTCCCCAAAATTCAAAAATTTCACAAAAGGTTATTGGTTTTTGTGGCATTTCATGTCGTTTGGATATGTTACCAGAAAATTGGCATTTTTCACATCTTTTGCAAAATTCATATGCATCCATGAATAAGGTGGGCCAATAGATTCCAGATTCTAAAACTTTTCGGGCAATCCTCTGAGGTCCAAAGTGGCCTCCACATGATAATTTATGACAAAATTCAAACACTGATTCAATTTCACTTCTTGGAAAGCATCTTCTTATGATTTGATCATTACAAATTTTCCACAGAAACGGATCTTCCCAAATGTAAAATCTTGATTCAGATTTAAGCTTATGTTGTTGATGAGAGCTTAGATGAGAGGGTACCTGAGATGTTACCAAATAGTTGAAAATGTTGGCATACCATGGTACTTCACTGTTGATGATGTAGAGTTGTTCTCCAGGAAGCTCATCATTAAGTGGGTTCTGCTTTGGTATTTCTGTTTCAGCGGTGTGGGGTAGTCGACTCAGATGATCAGCCACTTGATTTTCAGTCCCCTTCTTATCTTTGATTTCCAAATTGAACTCTTGTAAGAGTAGCATCCATCTCACCAACCATGGTTTAGCATCCACCTTTTTCATTAAGTACCTAAGAGCTGCATGATCAGAAAAAACAACAACTTTAGTGCCCAGAAGATATGATCGGAATTTATCTAGTGCAAAAACGACTGCAAGGAACTCCTTCTCTGTGGTTGTGTAATTTATTTGTGTTTCATCCAAGGTCCTTGATGCATAGGAGATGACTTGAGGCTTGCTGTCAATTCTCTGTGATAGAGAGGCTCCTACTGCTTGGTTGGATGCATCAAAAAGTATCTCGAAAGGGTAATCCCAATTGGGTGGCTGCATTATTGGTGGTTTTATCATCCTTTCCTTTAATTCATCAAATGATTCCCTACATGCACAATCAAAATTAAAGTTAGCATCCTTTAGAAGTAATCTTGAGAGAGGGAGAGAAATATTACTGAAATCCTTGATGAATATTCTGTAAAATCCTGCATGCCCTAAAAAGGATCTAACATGTTTGACACAAGTTGGATATGGTAAGGAATTTATTACATCAACTTTTGATTTATCAACCTCAATCCCATTTTGTGAAATTATGTGCCCCAACACTATCCCTTTTTCAACCATGAAATGACATTTTTCAAAATTTAAGACAATGTTCTTTTCAATGCATTTTTTCAAAACTTTTTCCAAATTTCCCAAGCAATGATCAAATGAATTGCCAAAAACTGTGAAATCATCAAGAAACACCTCCAAGCAATCCTCAATATGGTCCGAGAAAATACTCACCATACACCATTGAAATGTACCTGGGGCATTGCATAGCCCGAAAGGCATCCTTTTGTAGGCGAATGTTACAAAAGGGCAGGTGAAGGTTGTCTTCTCCTGGTCTTCTAGTGCAATTGGTACCTGAAAATATCCTGAGAATCCATCTAAAAAACAGTAATGAGTATTTCCAGCTAACCTTTCAAGCATCTGATCAATGAATGGAATAGGAAAGTGATCTTTTCTAGTAACTTGATTTAGCTTCCTGTAATCTATACACACTCTCCAGCTGTTTTGTATTCTCATGGGGATCAGTTCATTTCTTTCATTTGTGACAGTGGTCAGGCTAGTTTTCTTGGGGACTACATGAATTGGGCTGACCCATTGAGAATCAGAGATTGGGTAAATGATATCAGCTGCTAACAATTTCTCAATCTCTTTCTTAACGACCTCCATGATTGTGGGATTGAGTCTTCTTTGAGGTTGTCTAACTGGCCGAGATTCACTTTCTAAAAATATCCTGTGAGAGCATACCTTAGGGTTGATTCCAGGAATATCACCTAAACTCCATCCTACAGCTTTTACATTCCTTTTGAGAAGGTCAATCAATGTTTGTTCTTATGAATGTGATAGGTTATTGGCAATGATTACTGGCAATTTCTCTCCTTCCATTAGGTAAGCATACTTCAAGTCACATGGCAAAGGCTTCATCTCTAAACATGGGGGTTGTTCAAGGGATGATATTGCATTTAGGTTTCCTACTTCTAATGATGAATTCTCAGGAATAATATTACTTCCTTTTAACAAATCATCGAAAAAATCATATTTTACCTCATCCTCCAACATGATATTAGAATTTTCAGGTTCATGGGAGTTATAAAATTCAAATGAAGAGTGTTCTCCCAAAGATAAAAAGTCATGAAGCATACCTGAGTCTTCAATTGGTTCTATACCTTCATCATGGGAGATTGCATAAAGTGAGTGATTGCTGGATGGGTGTTTCATCATATCAAGAATATTGAAGTGTATTGTACTATCTCCGAGATCCATGGTGAGTGTTCCTTTATGCACGTTGATGATTTTCCTTGCTATTTTCAAGAATGGTCTCCCTAGGATGATGGGAGATTGGGATGGTGCTCGGACTTCCTCCATGGTAAGGATATAAAAGTCTGCTGGAAAGATTAATCCTCTCACTCCTACAAGTACATCTTCAACGACTCCAGCTGGGAAAACGGTGGATCTGTTTGCTAATTGTACCACCACCCGAGTTGATTTTAGTTCTCCGATCTGCAAAGATGAAAACACAGAGTGAGGCATCACATTTATCGAAGCTCCAAGATCACATAGTGCATCAGTAAAATTTAATGAACCGATAGTGCAGGGAATAGAGAAAGTCCCTGGATCTTGACATTTTTGCGGTATCGGTGGTGTGATCAATGCTGAGACACTTCTTCCTAAGTTGATTCTTTCATTTCCATCCAGCCTCTTTCTTTTAGTACATAGATCCTTCAGAAACTTTGCATATTTTGGGATTTTCCTGATTGCATCCAGTAGTGGAATGTTAATCTCAACTTTTCGAAATGTTTCCTGAATTTCCCGTTGAATTCGTTCTTCTTCGCCCTTCTTTGACTCAACCAATGCTGATGGGAATGGTGCTGGAATATCCTTTTTCTCCCTTTGTTGTTTCTGCAATGGTGTTTATAGTCTTTCTTTCTTGAACCTTGTTCTTTCTAATTTGTTGTTGACTCCATATTTTGGTTGGACAGGACGAGCTTGAGCAGGTTCCCTAGATTCATCCTCCTCATATTGTTCTGGTGGTTTGAGCTCCTTCCCGCTTCGGGTTGTGATTGCACTAACATTCTCCTTTGGATTGGGAATTGTTTGTGTAGGAAGCTTACCTTGGTTCTTGGTGAAAGCATCCATAATGCTTGAAAATTGATCAGATAGCTTGTCCATCTTATCTTCTATTCCTACAACTCTTGTCTTCAGTTGTTGGTCTTCATTTGTCGGTGCACTTGTGGATGGTTGCTCATAATTATTTCGTTGGAAAGGTGGTGGTTGAAAAGTTTGTTGTTGTTGGAAGGGCTTCTGATAAGGTTGTTGGAATGATATCGGGTTCTGATATTGCTATTGAAAAGGTGCTTTGGCTTGGTTCTGTTGAAACCCATACCCTGGTTGGGTTTGCGGTTGGTATTGCCTTTGTTGATAGGCTGCAGCACAACTTTCTGTCCCCTACACTTCTGGACATTGATCAGTGTAATGAGAATTAGAAGAGCATAAACCACATACCTGATTCGGTCCTTGTTGTTCCTTCACATGGTTTACAGCTATTTGTTGCACCAACCTGGTGAGTTCACCCATTTCATTCCTAATTAAATCTACTGAATCTGATGTTCTTACCTCATGGATCCCTCTGGTGATCGTACCTCGAGTGCCAAACTGCTGTAAATTTTGTGCAATCTTTTCAATCAGAATTCGTATATCTGCAGGTGATTTATCAATTAGGTCTCCTCCCGATGAGGCATCTAGTAGATTCCTATCATTTTCAAGCAATCCTTGGTAGAAGCAAACAAGGAATTGGTCCTCTT
Source organism: Viscum album (assembly GCA_963277665.1). NCBI lineage: Eukaryota > Viridiplantae > Streptophyta > Magnoliopsida > Santalales > Viscaceae > Viscum > Viscum album. The sequence goes on along the minus strand of OY728126.1, from coordinate 760,842,524 downwards.
CTATTTCTTGGTGTGGAAAACTTGCACAAAGCTTCTTAAAAAGTTCCCAGTATTCGTAGAGTGTTTCTCCAGTTGATTGATGGATGACATAAATATCCTTCTTTATTGCAGTGCTCCTAGATGTTGGGAAGAATCTTTGTAGAAAACATTTTTTTAGATCTTCCCAGTCACTGATCTCCCCCGGTTTTAGATTGTACAACCATTCCTTTGCTGCTCCCTCTAGTGAGAAGGGGAAAGCCCTCCACTTCACATGCTCTTCCGCGACTGCTCGAGGTTTGAAGCTGGCGCAGACATAGGTGAATTCTTGAATATGTCGATTTGGGTCTTCACCTGCAAGACCATGAAATTTATGAAGCACTTGGATCATGTTAATTCGCAATTCAAAATCATTTTCTATGGCAGGAATTGCAAGTTGATAATTTTGATTGACAAATTGAGGTGCACAGATGTCACGTAGAGTTCGATTGGGATTTACAGCCATTATTACAGGTTCAAAGTCTCCACTCAAGGTATCACTTGAATCAGTGAGATTGATTTCTTCGAAATCTTTTGGAAGATTTTGATTTCTCAATTTGGTTATTGTGCGCTCAATTTCTGGATCGAATTCTAATAAATTGCTATTTGAACTACAGGTCATTCAAAAGAGATTTTTTTTTAAAAAAAAAGCTTTGAGGCACTGCCTCCCAGGCAACGGCGCCAAGTTTGACGCATGACTGTCGTGGGACATGGCAAAACAATATTTTATTTACCTGAGTATAGTATAGCAGTTGATCCTAGGTAGTCTCCCAAAGAGGAGTGCACATAAAACAAGGTTGTCACTTTTTGTTGGTTTTCATAAAAAGATTGGTTTTAACAAATTTGAATGACTATGAGAGAAACAAACAACAGAAATTGATTGATTTTAACAAATTATAAAGATGGTGATCAGATTTGGTTCGGCTAGAATTAGTGTTGTGCCATCATGTTTTCCAAATTTTATCTCTTCTTCTTCCTTAAACTGGTATGAGAGATGTGATGAGAATTTTCCTTTCTAAAACCTTAGATTGGTCTATCATCTTTCCAGTGTGTTTAGGGTTGTAGAAGGTCTCTTGATTAATTAGAGCAATCCCAGACCTGGAATTGTTGTTCCCTAATAAACCAAGATTTCGACATACAATCCTACACACATGCTTGACAACCGTCGAGCAATCACCACCCAACCCTAATCATGTTCCACCGTATACAGATTAGAATTGGGTGGAGGGAGATGTGATCATCGACCAAAGCAATTTATAATTTCAGAATAAAAATCTTAACACAACCGCATTCAGAATTTAATACTGAATTATGAATTGGAACCGGAAGAAGAAAGAAGAACAAATTTTATTCATTTCAAGCACAAAACTCAAGCACAACACATAGGTCCAGCCTCCCCTCTTTCCGATCACTCAAATGAAACTACCCCTCCATGGATGGGGTAAGCGAGATAATGTGGGAGAGGAGAGACATTTTAAAATAGATTAAATAAAAGAAAAATCTGAGAAGTTCTTCTCCTTGGTGCCCCAGAAGGAATGGGGTGGAGAATGGAATGTGTTGAGGAGGAGGAGCTCTCCTCCTTTTATAGCCAGATTTCTGTCCTCCGAATATTATCGCGTTTTGGACCCAATAAATGACCTCTTCATGCGTTGAGCCCTTCATAAATTTTGTTCATAATTGTCTTGGCCGTGTCCCCGAAAAATCTAACCGGATTTTGATAGGTATTCCGAGAGTTATGGCCCTTTTACTCTGATCATTTATTCTGTCCAGTCAGAATCTCCAAAACGTAAAACCCCAGATTAGGCAGCTTTAATGGACCCTCAAACGGACTAATCTCGTGGTTCTTCCTTCATAAAAGATGATCCAAAACTCCTTGCACGTCCACCCACCGACTTTTGCAAGAGTTGGGCCCACAATGGATGAGTTATGGATCCCACACCAAAACTAGGCAGAACTGAAAACAGTTTTCTTGAGCCAACTTGTAAGCTTTTTTTGAGCATCCATATGGCCGATTAAGCTTTTAGTCCAAAAATAGTAAATGAAGCCCTGGATGTTTAGAATCTGGAAAAGAAAGAATTTTTCAATTTGGATCAATGTAGATAATGTTATGGCCAAACAACAGAAATAAGTTAAAACTGTTAAAAATCCAAAATGGCCAATTTTTACTATTCAGCTCAAAATAACACCAAAATCATAAAAATGAAACAATTCATCTTAGAGGAACACTTTTGTGAGTTTAAAACAGTGATATTCAATATAAATTAATTGAAAATATTTGTTCTATCACTACTGACCAAGATTAATAAGAGGTAATCACTGACTTGATGTTTTAAAATTATTCTCATGTTAATTGGATTTGAAACCAAGAGTTTGGGTGATTTGAAAGTGTTGAAAATGTTGGAAAATGTTGTTTTATTTTTAAATTGGTGAGTTAATCCGTGTGATCTATATTTAAAACCACTTTTTTAGATTGGTTAGTTTTTATATCAATATTTTGTGTATTTATTTTGTTAAATATTAATATTACTGAATCAAATAGGATGTATATGAATAAATAATGGATGGATGTCAATCATTTGATAAAAGAGTATGAAAATGGAGTGAACGAGTTCATCAAGTTTTCAAAAGATCATGCATATGACCATTATCAAATCCTTTGTCCATGTTTATACTATTGTTATTCAAGACTAATTAGTCCAGATGAGTTGTAAGAACACTTGATCTGTCATATAATATATTGAAATTGTAAATTTTGGAATAAACATGGGTAAAGGTGAATGTAGCTAGTGTCTAGGATAGCATTGTGTTTTATGGACCATCTAATATGATTACAAGCGTGGAAAATAAATAATATTGTATCTATGATGTGATTATAGATGTGAATGATGATGAAGATTGTATTGAAGAAATGAAAAGGACATTTGAAGATGAAATTTTTGATTTACAAAAATTATTTGAGAAGTTAAAGAGTTGTGAAAAGATGTCATTGTATACTAGTTTCACTGAATATACAGCATTTCTAGCCGTATTTAATCTGTATAATTTGAAAGCAGGCAACAGATGGAGTGATGCCAGTTTTACAGAACTACTTACTCTCTTGAATGACACGGTTCCAAAAGATAATGAGCTCTCAATATGAACATACGACGCTAAATGAATGCTACACTTGATGGGTGTGATCTTTGAAATAATACATGTCTTCCCAAATGACTGTATACTATTTCTTAAGAACCAAAAATCACTTACATAATTCCAAAAGTGTGGTGATTCTAGCTAAAAGAAAGATGAATTTGTGCCTATGAAATTTGTATGGTACTTTCCAATCATTCCAAGGTTTAGGTTCCTATATAGAAGTGAGGAGATTATAGGGCAATTGATGTGGCACAAAGATATAATAATTAAATATAGGAAACTACGTTACCCGGAAAACTCTCCTCAATAGAAGAGAATTGATCATGAGTATCCTGAATTTGGAAACGATCCAAGAAACCTTCATCTTGCATTATCTACAGATGCAGTGAATCCTTTTGGTTTTTAAAGTAACACTCATTGTACATGGTTAGTTATATTGGTAAATTATAACTTACCACCATGGTTATTCATGAAATGAAAATACATCATGTGATTTATGCTTATATTAGGACCAAAACAAATGGGCAATGATATTGTTGTTTATTTGGATCCATTGATTGAGGATTTAAAATTATTGTAATATTTAGGTGTTATGTTGTATGATGCTTACAGAAATGAATATTTCACATTGAGATCCATTATGTACAGGATGATAAATGACTTTCTTTCTTATGTAAATTTTTCAGGATATATAATTGAAGGAACCAAGTGTGTATGTATTATCTTACAATGGTTATGTAATTAATGGTTATACGTTCTATTAAAATGAACATGATGAAGAAAGTACCATGAAAAATAGTGGAGTTACACTTGTGTCTGAAGAGATACATGTTTTTGGTACTAAGGACAGAAATCCAGTTTATGTGAATATTTAATACATTGGAATCATAAAACAAAATATGGGATTTGGATTATAAAACATTCCAAGTGTCGATTTTTCATATCAAGTGGGTTGATAACATGAGTATTGTTAAAATAGATGAATGGGGATTCATGAAATTTGATTTCAGTAAGGGTACAAATATGAACCATTTATAATGGCATCACAGGTAGTCCAAGTATATTCTAATTTAGATCCCGCAAACTGAAAGTGATTAATTGTTCTATTATAGACTAAAACCATTGAAGGGTTGGATGAAAATTCAAATAAGGATGACTCTTTCATTTGGATATCGCAATCATTTCACAATGTTCCCAATGTAGATGATGTTTTTTATGTTATAGGAGACCACAATGAGGAGATTTGTATAGTCGATAGAGGGGTAAAATCCCTTCATCCTTTAAAAAATAGATTTTAATAATCAGGTTATATTTTTTTGTAATATACATCATGTTGCCTCATGTTATTATCCATTCATTGTTATATTTATGTACTCTTAATTAAATGTTAAACTACTTCTACAGATAATGACTTTTTCACGTATTTGTGCTCCTAATCCTAAGGAACAATAGGTCTCTAAACTTGTTTTTGCTCACAGTGTAGAGGAATAACGACTTTATGCACGTGCTGGTGCTCCCAATCCTGAGGAACATCATGTTTCTCAACTTGTTGCTACTCCCAGTGCAGGGGTACAATGACCATATACACATGTTGATGCTACCACTCCAGAGAAACATATTGACAATGTTTAATCTGAGGAAATGGTAGGCGATGAAGGACCAGTAATGCAGAAAAAATAGGAGCATCGTAGTTTGATGGTATTTGCAATAATCATTAAGGAGAAAATCAAAGGCTTCAAATATAAGGTCAAATTGAATACACAGATCCAGCATGTTAACCCCAATAAGGCCATGTTTAGTAGTTACATGGGAATCATCACTCGGCAATGTGTGTCGATTGATGTAGATTTACTACTACAAAACACGCCTTTAATAGTGCTGGTATTTATCAGTGCTATAAAAAAACGTTGATAAATGGCATATTTATCAGCACTAAATAAAGCACTGATAAATTTAACCTTTTATCAGTGTGTCTTTTTTAGTGATGATAAAAGAAAACATTTATCAGTGCTTTATTTTTAGTGCTGATTAATATTTATATAAATTAAATGAAATAATTTAATAAAAAAATAAAAAATTTGTTTATTAAAAAAATATTAACAATTCTATCAATTAAATAATTATTGATAAAATTGAATAGATTGATTATACATTATTAATTATTAAACATTTTATTAATTAGATAATTGTGATAATTAATGTTATTAAATTGTATATATTAAATATATAGATATATATTAATTTATATAAATATGATTTAAATATTAAAAAATATTTATGCGCTTTATATTAAATAGTCATATGTTTATTGAATAATGGTTTATATTTAAAAATTAATATGAATTAAAAATATTGACTATAATTTCATAGTACTCAACATATAATTGAATGTCGTTTAATTTTTCAACTTAGCATAGATCAAATCTGTGTTATATTGATTTTAGATATACATAATTAATTCCTTTTTATATACAATGAACAAATGCCAAACTGATCCATTTTTTCAATATTGTTAAAGTGTACTTATTCTTAATTTATTCAATTTCACTCAATTTTAACATAAATGCATGCACTTAAAAGGAGATATTCATTAATAATGTTAAAAAATATTTGTAAAAAAATATTTATAAATAAATATATTTATAAATGTACAATCATTATATTTATACAATTATATATTTATAATTATAAATAAATAAATATTTTTTAAAAAGTATTTATATAAATATAAATAAATAATTATGTATATTTAAATAATTATTAAATTTATAATAAATTGACTTAAATAATGAATATATCTACTATATTTATATTTATATATATTTATTAAATATATATATATAATTATATAAATATTTATAATGATATAAATAATATTTTTTAAAAAATATTTCTATAATTAGAAATAAATAATTATAAAATTATAATAAATATATTTAAAAAGAAATATATTTACTATATTGATATTTATATATATTCATTAAGTATTTATAAATTTTTACAATTTTTTTGTTTATAATTATAATTATAAATCCTTTAATAGCGCTTCAGTAATAAGTGCTGATAAAGATGAGGATTTATCAGTGCTGATAAATATAGATCTTTATCAGTGCTTATTTATAAGCGTTGATAAAAGTGTATTGATCTATTTTAAAAACCCTAACCATTTTTTAACTCGTTTATATATTAGGAGATTTCAGTAGAATCCACCTGCTTCCAGAACTCCTCCTCAGTGAATCGAAACTCAAATCACACTACTCGACTATTGCTGGTGCTCTGGTTGCACGAACACCTCATCTAACATCTTGTTTTCGATTGCGGTTTCGATGCGGATCGGATTTCACATCACTTTCTGGCAATTTCTCCGCCTGAGGTTGGTGGTTCCATGCCCTAACAATTTTAGATAATTTAATTTGCTCACTTGGTTAAATTTTGCATGCTCTATAGTTTTTTTTTTGTGGTGAAAACATGTTTTGGAAATGCTTTGACATGCATTTGTGTTGAAAATAAATTTTCTAAAGAGAAATTTTTATGTTTCTATATAGTCCTAGTTGTGAAAAATTAGTGGAAGTGTTCAATTAATTTTTTGAGTAGTGAAAAATGTGTTTTTATGGGTGCCTAAGGTGCGTGTGTGTTGAAAAGGGATTTTTTATGGGAAATGGATCATTTTGGGCATGTTAGCCTTGTTGTGTGCTTTTGAGTATGAGTTGTGAAGTGTTTAAATAATGAATAAATTGTTTTAAAAATGAAATTTGGGATGTGTAAATGGTTTATTAAATGGTGTGAGTGATGCAAAATGTGTTTTTGAAGGGTTTTGCATGCTTTGTGTTGGGTTTGGGTTTTATAATGGAAAATGGATATGTTGTGTGTGTGTGTTTTAGTGTGGTGTTCCGTGGAAGGGTTTTATGGATTGTTTGAAAGGTGCAAATCATTTTTTCAAAGGAACATAAACGTGGATAGGTTTGGAAGTAAGTTACTAAAGGAAATTGACATACTTTTCCATGTTGAACATGTTGTACATTTTTTTAATGTGAATTTTAAATTGTTTAAAGGATGGAAGACATGTTTTGAAAATGATTTCGGGTTGTGTACAAATTTGTAAAAAAAAGGACTTGCTATGGAATTGGTTGTGAATTGGTGTAAAATCTGGTTTTGTTAATTGGAAGTGTTTTATAAATTAGTTAATAGATTTATTAAATTATATAAGTGTTACAAATTATGTTCAATATGGTTATGAGGTGTGTTTGATTTTAAAAGTAGCATTTTCATGTGAACTTGGGTGTGTTTTTTATGTAAAGCATTGTGGTGCCTCTAGGGGTTATTTTAGAAAACTTTTTAAATGAATTATTAACATACATAATAGGTGTGAGGCATGTTTGTGAAATGATTTGGTGTGCATATTTTTTCAACTGGGGTTTGGGTGTGCAAGTAGTGGCACACTATGTGTACTTTTTTTGGCATGGCTTGTGTGTGTAAATGTGTTATGTTAGTGACATGTGAATATGAAACTTGATTGAGCACAAATAAAAGGGAATCTTCAGTAGTTGGGTAACTTGATTGTGTTTTGTTAGTAAATCTTGATGTTTTCATAGTAAAATCATTGTCCATAGAATTAATTTATTGTTTTATATTTATGTTTAATTCATTTCTTTTTAGTATTACTCGCATAATAATTGTTTTCTTATACAGTTGGATTATTTTGTTTGATTTGGGGTGCTCTGTCCAACTTTCATGCTTCTTCTCCCTTAAAATATTTTCACCCATGCAGTGGTGCATTTATCACTTTCTTTCAAGTTACTTCCACTTCCTTTACAGGAAAAGAAATGAAACTGACTCTGCTCAATCACAGATATAATCTTGATGTTTTCACAGTAAAATAATTGTCCATAGAATTAATGTAGTGTTTCATATTTATGTTTAATTCATTTCTTTTTAGTATTACTCACATAATAATGGGTTTTTTATACAGGTGGATTCTTTTGTTCGATTTGGGGTGCTCTATCCAAATTTCATGCTTCTTCTCCCTTAAAATATTTTCACCCATGCAGTGGTTCATTTATCACTTTATTTCAAGTTACCTCCACTTCCTTTTCAAGAAGAGAAACGATGTTACCTCTGCTCAATCATAGAGGTAATCTTAATGTTTTCACAGTAAAATCATTGTCCATATAATTAATGTATTGTTTCATATTTATGGTTAATTCATTTCTTTTTAGTATTACCCACATAATAATTTTTTTCTTATATAGGTGGATTATTTTGTTCGAGTTGGGGTGCTCTGTCCAACTTTCATACTCATTCTTCCTTAAAATCTTTTCACCCATGCAGTAGTGCATTTATCACTTTCTTTCAATTTACCTTCATTGCCTTTTTAAGAAGAGCAACGATGCTACCTATGCTCAATCATATAGGTAATATTGATGTTTTAGCAGTAAAATCTTTGTCCGTAGAATTAATTTATTATTTCATATTTATGTTTAATTCATTTATTTTTAGTATTACTCACATAATAATTGTTTTCTTATATAGGTGGATTATTTTGTTTGAGTTGAGGTTCTTTTTCCAACTTGCATGATTCTTCTCCCTTAAAATATTTTCACCTATGCAGTGGTTCATTTATCACTTTCTTTCAAGTTACCTCCACTTCCTTTGCAGGAAGAGAAACAATGTTTCCTCTGCTCAATCACAGGGGTAATCTTGATGTTTTCATAGTAAAATTATTGTCCATATAATTAATATATTGTTTCATATTTATGTTTAATTTATTTCTTATTAGTATTACTCATATAATAATTATTTTTTTATACAGGTGGATTATTTTGTTCGAGTTGATGTGGTTTGTTCGAAGCTGATCATGCAGTGTTGGCAATTCGATAAAGAAAGTAATTGGAAATCATGGTAACATTGATAGTTAGTATTGTTTTTTAATGTATGTAATAATTTTTATTTATGTAATTGTATAAAATAGTGTTCTAAATGTCTATAATATAGTGTTTTTTCTAGTATTTCTGTTGTAAATTTCATTTCATTTAAATTCTGTATTGGGACTTGTTTTTGTTTATATATCTAGTGTGTTTCTGGTGCTTCTGGTGCTTCTGGTGCCATAGTGTGTTGTAACAGGACACTGTAGTGGTGATGTTATAGTATATTGTAGTATGGTCTTTTATTAGTGCTTTTAAAACCACTGATAAAGAATGCATTTATCAGCGTTTCTAAAACCGATGATAAAGGTATACTTTATTAGCACTGATAAAGAATTCTTTTAGTATCAATTTAAGAAGCATTGATAAATGTGTTCTTTATCAGCATTTTTTCAACGCTGATAAAAGTTATGGTCTTTTAACGTCGCTCATGTTGTCATCGCTTTTATAGCACTGGTAAATGCTAGTTCTATCATTATTAAAGGCCTATTTTGTAGTAGTGATTCTTGGTACCATGTTGTGGTCAGGATTAAGACACTGATGTGGGAATATATTATGGTAACATTATAATATCATTTCTTTATTTTACTAAAAAATAAAATATTGAAACATTGAATTACTCTTCATCATCCTTTGTAGAGTTCATTTATATTATATGACTCCCACAAGAAATATGTATTAATGCTTACTGGAAGTATTCACAGAGGCTTTTGATCAATTTTAATAATAAATTATCTTAAATATGCTAAAGGGAAAATAAACCCACACCCACCGCTTATCTATGCAGACCTGATGACCCAAGAAGCGTGAGATGAATTTACTAGCCATCTTGTGGATGTATCTTTTCATGTACATTGTGGCTAGTAATATGTTGTTTGATGATACATGGATTCATCACTTTGATTGACAATTTTTTATTTATTAAATGGAAACTGAGTGCTGAAAATAAGGAACGAGTAGAAAAACCAAAGTACCCCTACCGTAAAACAAGTCTGGGATATGCTTCACTTGAAAAAAAATGGTACGTATTTTAACTCTACTGTAATAATTTTTTGTGACATGAAACAACAACATAATTATATTCCTTTATTTATATGCATATTGATGACTCCAAATCCAAATCCACTTCCATCCCATGCCATGATCTATGGAAGGATGCACATCTAAATAAATATGAGATACTAATAGATGAAAACACACAAAAAAATGTGGGAAACATGTGTAAGAATGACATAATAAAAAAATTTCTTTAAATTGCTATTATATAATAGTGATTACTTATTTTCTTATATTTTCTATCCAACATAGTCACAAGAATCAGAAAAACCTATACCCGATGAACACATACTATTGGTGGTCTTGAAGCGGTCAGAACAGTATGGTTGAGTCAAAGTACAGGTTTTGGGGTGACACCCTGAACATATTTTGAGAAAAAACAAGAGGATGATCTAGGTGAAGAAATGAAATAGATGAGATAATGATTATCTACCCTTGAAGAACAATTCCAATGGAAGAAAGATATGTTAATAACTTTAATGGAGGAAACAAAGAGATTAAACAACTCAAGAACAACCATTACCTGACGACCCCCCCCCCCCCCCACTAGCTTTGATGCGAGACATTCCCCTCAAAGAGTTGTTTTGGCCAAGGTAATCAATGTTATAATAATTGTTTCTGTGAAATGTGAATCAGATAGACACTAATACATTTATTATACTGATATTCTATAGGGTGATAATGACAGTAATTTATATCTATTAACACCCACCCATCACCTTATAGTGAGGGCTACAATGTTCAATATCAAAGAAGATAGTCTATACAACAGACCACTTCCAACACATCATATGAGAGTGTCGATTATCATAGCCCATGATCTGAGCACTGAGTTACCTGTTCCTATTGATGAGGAAGATATTCATAAGGTTAATCAAGCTATTGGAACATTCATCACATGGTCGTAAAATCTTGTAAAAAACATATCGACAAAGAGGTATTCATTTTCAAATTATTTTTCAAGCTAAATCTTTAACAATTGATGAAAAAATATGTAAATCGATGAATGATATTACAGACAAATAAAAAGAAGGGTTGAAATGAAAGACCAGCTCAAAACCATATAAAGGATCAACCAATCAATCAAAAAGATCTACCGAAAGCACCTTTACCCAGTCCATTCTATATCTGCATTTACTATCATTGAAGGTTCATGTGGATAAAAAGTTACAAAATGTTCATACTCACATAGTTGATTTTTAAGAAAATATGTATGAAGAGGAAGTTCAAGACTTTATTGGTGTTGATAATGTAAGTGAAATCCTCGAATATGTTTGTCTAGGCGGCTCAATTTTAAATGTATACATGAGGTATGTTTTCATGATTTGATTTTCCAAAAGCTGATATATTATGTTAATTATGAATAAATACATTTCATATTTTTGGAAGGAGTATATATCAAAAACAATTAAAGGTATTTACCCATGAAAAAAAATTGGACTTGTTAGTCCTCACACCACCTCTACAAAACAACCAAAAATAGATTCCAACAAAGAGGATGAAATAGTAGCGGACCTACTTAAATCGTTTGAAAGAAAATATATGGATGACAGACTCTTCTTAATACCAATTATGTAGGGGTAAAACTCTATAATTTAATTATATCAAATATATTTGTATTTCCTTAATTACTTATTCCTTTTTGTGTTTTTAGGCAGTATTGGATGCTCATTCGGTCAATTTGGATACTCCAAAGAATTATTTCTGAAATTCAATGCATGGATACCCAATAAACTGACCACACATGATGGTTGTTTTCAATTTTTAATACACTACATCCAATATTTTAGAACTAAACATCAAGTTATATAATTTATATTATCTTTTAATGAGGATTCTGTTATGATAGGACGGTGCATCAATATCGTCTAAAACATGGAATGAGGATAGGTTCTAAGGATGGTAAACCTAACAAGTACCACGGCTAGACAAGTATTAGGGTATATATAATAATATTTCACTATCCAAACACATATCAAAACAAATTACTTATTTTTTTCAATGTTTCTACAATGTCTGAAGAAAACAAATGGAAAAGATTATTGTTATTATGTTTGTAAATTTATGAGAGAGATCATATTCCATGAACAAACTAGCATCCCTGAAGAGGTATTTTCAAAGATAATTATTATTTTATTTAAAAAATTTATTAATCTTTTGTTTATTTATATTTTTCAGTACTATTATGACTATCATAAAGACTTATATTCACAAGATGATATAGATTTTATTAGAACTGAATGGGCATCATATCTGATGGAAGAATGTACACAAATAGCATGAAGATGTGACTTCCATATAAGTAGTGGATTGTTTAATATTTATGTTTAATTTACTTATATTTAGTATTACTTATATAAGAAATTTTTTCTTATATAGGTGGATTCCTTTGTTCGATTTGGGGCGGTCTGTTTGAAACCAGTCATGCTTGTGAGATATTGGACTTAGAGGATGCAACTAAGATAATGACAATAAAGAAATGGGTCGAAAATATATAAAGGTCAATTCATACTACTTATGTAATTAATAAATTTTGTCCTCATTTTATCTACTATTTGTAAGTTAATTTTCTTATCATTTTTATCTAATACTTATTTAGTTTTCTTAATGATGTTTTGGGAAGTTATATTTTTCTTTCAACTATATTCAGCAAACCCAAAAAGAGAGAACATGTTCCTTTTAGGTGGAAGTGAAAACCCCATGTTGCATTAAATGTGAAGTGAATCATAAGGATGCATCTAACAAGTGATTTCTCAGTAGTTGAATGAAAAGTATGACTTCCCAAAAGATATTTCATCAATTTCCTGAATTGTATAGTAATCAGTCGCACCTCAATCTGATACACAGTGTGCTCGGTATGACTCCAAGTGTATATTTTTAGTTTATAATATTCTTTGATTCTTTAAGATTCATGTCTTCTGAACTACCATGCTTTAATCCATGACTCGTGATTATGATCTATGATATGCAGGGTGTGAATTTATAATGTTAATATCACCTTCTAGCATCTTTATGCTCATGTTATCCTTATTTGATCATTTATATCTCTCTTTTTTACACTTATTGAGCATCTATGATCACCCTTTCTTATGTTCCATATCCTTAGGCAATGAAGAATGGTTTTAGAAATGATATGTCTAAGAAAGTTTCTAGTAAAGAATAACTTAATGAGAGACTCTTATGAACTAGTTATTTATGTTTCCATGTTTCCAAAAGCACTAGAACAAAACTATTCTGGAATGGATCATTATGTTATGTAAGGAACATTAATATACTAAGATGTAATATCTATGTATGAAATGTCTAGGTCAATATAGTTGGTATTAGAGCAACAGACCTACTCAAAACTGAGAAAAAACATTCAGTTGTTTTGATACCTTAGGAAAACAATCTGGAGGTCATTTGAGACATGAAGAAATCAATTCCACCTCAATATGATGCACTATGCGATCGGTATGACTCAAAGTGTCTCTTTTATTTAAAATTGACATTATTTTTAGTAAAAAGAACAAATGACATACTAAAAACTGAGAAAATACATTTGGTTTATTTTGATACTTTAGGAAAACGATTCATCAGTCATTTGTGATGTATAGGAACCAACCATGCCTCAATCTGATGCATAGTGTGAATGATACGACTTTAAGTGTGTATTTTTATATTAAATTGACATTAAATTTAGCAAAAAGAACAAGTGACATATTGAAAACTAAGAAAACGCATTCGGATTGTTTTAATACTTTAGTGAAACAATACATGAGTCATTTTTTATGTTCAAGAATCAATCACACCTCAATCTAACGCACAGTGTGATCGGTATGACTAAAAGTGACTGCTATTAGTTTAAAAATGACATTTTTGCTCAAAACGTATCACTCACTGAAAACTAGGAAAACAAACTCCGATTGTCATCATAATTTCTAACAATGATTCATAAGTCATTTGTGACATGTATGAAGCAGTCTCATGTCAAACTGACGCACGATGTGACTGGTATGACTCGAAATGCGTGTTTCTAATTTGAAATGACATTTTAGTAAAAAAAAACTAGCGTACTGAAAACCGAGAAAACGCATTTGGATTGTTTTGACACTTTAGAAAAATGATATATAAGTTATTTGTGATGTGTAGGAATCAGCTTCACCTCAATATGATCCAGAGTGTGGTCGGTATAACTCAAAATGTCTCTTTTTATTTAAAATTGATATTAATTTTAGTAAAAAGAACAAGTGACATACTGAAAACTGAGAAATGCATTCGATTGTTTTGATAATTTAGGAAAATGATCCATGAGTCATTTGTGATGTGTAGGAATCAACTCCATCCCAATACGATGTACGATGTAACTGGTATAACTCCAAATGTGTCTTTTTATTTAAAATTGATATTAAAGTAAAAAAGAACAAGTGACATACTGAAAACTGAAAAAACGGATTCAGATTGTCTTGATAATTTAGGACAATGATCCGTGATTCATTTTCGAGGTGTAAGAATCAACCACACCTCAATCTGATGCACGACGTGACCGGTATGACTAAATGTGTCTGATATCAGTTTAAAATTGACATTTTAACTCAAAATGTGTCACTCACTGGAAACCAAACAAACACGCTCTGATTGTCTTCATAATTTAGGACACGATTCATAAGTCCTTTGTGATGTATATGTAGCAGTCTCACATCAAACGGATGCACGATGTGACCGGTGTGATTCAAAATGCATGTTTCCAGTTTGAAATGACATTTTAGTAAAAAAACACAATTGACATACTGAAATTTGAGAAAATGCATTCGGATTGTTTTGATACATTAGGAAAATGATCTATAAGTCATTTGTGACGTGTAGGAATCAACCACACCTCAATATGATGCATTGTGTGGTCGGTATAACTTAAAGTGTCTCTTTTTTATTTAAAATTGACATTAATTTTAGTAAAAAGAACAAATGACATACTGAAAACTGAGCAAACACATTCAGATTGTTTTGATAATTTAAGAAAACGATTCATGAGTCATTTTGTGATGCATAGGAATCAACATCACCTCAATACAACGTATGGTGTGACCGGTATAACTCAAAATGTGTCTTTTTTTTAAAAAAATTGACATTAATTTAAGTAAAAAAGAACAAGTGATGTATAGAAAACCGAGCAAACAGATTCATATTTTTTTTTATACTTTAGGACAACGATCCATGAGTCATTTGTGACGTGCAGAAATCATCAACACCTCAATCCGACGCACGGTGTGACCGGTATGACTAAAAGTGTTCGTTATCAGTTTAAAATTGGCATTTTAGCTCAAAACGTGTCACTCATTGAAAACCAAGTAAACACGCTCCAATTGTCTTCATAATTTAGAACAATGATTCATAAGTCCTTTGTGGCGTGTATGAAGCAGTCTCACGTCAAACCGACGCACGATGTGATAGGTATGAATCAAAATGAGTGTTTCCATTTTGAAATAACGTTTTAGTAAAAAACAAAATTGACATACTGAAAACCAAACAAAGGCATTCTGATTATTTTGATACTTTAGGACAATGATCCATTAGTATTTTGTAACGTGTAAGAATCACCCGCACCTTAATCCGATGCACGGTGTGACATACTCAAAACTGAGTAAACATATTTGAATTGTTTTGATATTTTAGGATAATGATTCATAACTCATTTGTGATGTGTAGGAATCAACCTCACCTCAATACGACGCATGGTGTGACCGGTATAACTCCAAATGTGTTTTTTTATTAAAAATTGAAATTTTATTAATGTATTCTTTCATATTAATGTTTAATTTATTACTTATAGCATTACTAACATAATATTTGTCTTCTTATGTAGGTGAAATCTTTTGCTCGAGTTGGGATGATTTGTTTAGCAACCAATAACATATGCGAACATTTTTTAGAGGGGATTACGAGCGTCAAAAGATGAAATATTAATGTTTTTAACTGTTTATTGGATAATTGTAAATATAATTATATAAAACAATGTTTGAAATGTATATAACAGTGTTTTTTTTGTATATACCATTGGTGAATATTTTTGTATTCATGATGTTAATAAAATGTATATAGCATTGTTTGCTGGGTGTGTTGTATATACATGTAGGCTTTTGCTGGGTGTGCTATTATATTAACATCACATTTCAGTCAACTAGACATTTATCAGTGGTGATAAAGAGGGTATTTTATCTACACTAAAATAGCACTGATAAAGAGGAACATTTATCATTGTTTTTTATTGCAGATAAAGAACTTCATTATCAGTGTTTTTTTAGTGTTGATAAAGGGGACACTCTTTTATTAGTGATGTGATTAACAACGCATTTTTATTGATGTTAAAAGGATTTTTGCAAGTAGTGCCATAGTCACCTACTTTACACCATATCACAAACCTCAAGGCAACATAAATCTCACTTACACCTCCACCATCCATCTCTTAAAAATCTTTGTAACCTCCCCCAAATACCACCTTCACCTCAATTTTCACAAATGGTTTTGGAAGTCCGAGATGTTACAACTTCTTAGAATTCTACTAGTGTGATTCGGTGAATATTGAATCACTTATCATTAAAAGAGTACATCTCTAACATTCTTGTGTTTGCAGTATTTTTAGAAGAAAGGTTTATTGTCGCATTGGGGGCAGTTTTATGAAAACTGGGTGCACCCGCCAATGGAGATAAGACAAACGAGCCTACCGAGAAAAGGGAAAAGTAAAGCCGAACCCATCAATTATAAGGAAAACAAAAAACAAAAACGAAAACAGGGTCTGGGCATCGTCTTCTTCCTGCTGAATCACGCCCACAGATAACCAGGTTTTGCAGCAATGTCCGCGAGCGGCCTCCAAACCTATAAAAATGGCCACTTCCCCTGTTCCGGTAATCGCAGTCTGATTACTCACACCCTCTTCCTCTCTCTTTATCTGTCCATCATTAATCACCAGTGATATAAACATGAGGTTGGGGACGGCGGAGGATTGTCTTCCGGCGACGGCGCAGATTCGGGTTCCAGCGGATGTGGAGTGGCGCATGCTGGACAAGAGGAGGTTCTTTTTCGTGGGCGCCGCCCTGTTCTCCACCGTATCCGCGGCCCTCCACCCCACGGTGGTTCTGAAAACCCGCCAACAGATCTCCCCTGTTCCGACCTCCTCCACCCATGTGGCGCTCAGCCTGCTGCGGCATGAGGGGGCGGGGGCCTTCTACAAGGGCCTCGGCACGTCCCTGGCCGGCACCATCCCCGCCCGGGCGCTGTACATGGCGGCCCTCGAGGTCACCAAGAGCGGCGTCGGGGAGGCCGCCCGCAAGCTGGGACTCTCGGAGACCGCGGCGGCTGCCGCGGGCAGCGCGGCCGCGGGGGTGAGCTCCGCCGTGGCGGCGCAGCTGGTCTGGACCCCCATCGACGTGGTGAGCCAGCGGCTGATGGTTCAGAGCGGCGCCGCCAGGAGATCCATCGTATCCGGCGCGAATTCCTACGGATACAGCGGGGGATTGGACGCGTTCCGGAAAATCCTTGCGGCGGAGGGCGCGGCGGGGCTCTACCGGGGATTCGGGATTTCGATCCTGACGCACGCCCCCTCCAACGCGGTGTGGTGGGCGACCTATTCGCTGTCCCACACCTCCATCTGGGGCGGCATCCGGTCGTGCTGGAGCCCGCCCGGGGAGCCCTCGTCGACGGCGGAGGTGGGGGTGCAGGTGGCCAGCGCGGCGGCGGCCAGCGGGGTGTCGGCGGTGATGACGACGCCGCTGGACACGGTGAAGACGAGGATGCAGGTGGCGGCGGAGGGGCGGGGGACGGCGGCGAGGGTGGGGCGGACGGTGAGGGAGCTAGTGAGGGAAGGTGGGTTGGGGGCCTGTTACAGGGGTTTCGGGGCGAGGTGGGCGGCCATGTCCGTCTCCGCCGCCACCATGGTCACCACCTACGAGTTCTTAAAGCGTATCTCCTCCAAGACCAGCTGACCAAACAGGATGTAGTCCCCGACTTAAATTTAAGGAATCAATGAGTCGAAGGTCCCACTTAAAAAACATAATATAAGATGAAATCTAACTCACACTCCCCACCAAAGCTAAAATCAAAACTTAACAATGAAACTCCCAACACCCCACATACAAAACAAATTGAAATGTTCTATCTGATTTGATTGTCCATGCCGGATATTATGTGTGTTTGGATCATTGAATAGAATGATTTCAAATCGCACAGAGCATCAATCATCTCATCGATTGAGACCACTTTCTTTGGCTCATTCATCACTATCAATTTTTTTGATGGCACACTATATCTTCTTTGACAATAAAGGTATCTCTATGTCACTTCCACACATTGAAATCTTCAAGGATTGTGTTTGATTCTATCGCGAAGTCTATCAAATGTGTCGTCTATGCCTTTTGCATATGTCTTGACTGGATAGAGACCATCACATTATCTCCTACGAAAAACATACAATCTTTTCTTGTCGATTTAGATTCGATCATATAAATACTTCATGCTATTTGGATTTACTTATAATGACTCATTCAAACTAAGCTCTCTCCAGTTTTCATTGCTGAATTGAGATTCTTCAAATGCTTTCTAGACATATCCTTTATTCTTATAACCTAGGTACATGCTTCGAATTATAACCAATCTATTTGCTAATTTGATAGGTTCAATGTATATAACTCACTATAAAAACATGGATATGCAATATTCAAAATCGTTTCACTATTTAGGGTGCCCAGCTGTAAGTGGAATTTGTCTTTTTTAATTCCCTAAATTGAATTGCTCTTAATCTGAAAGATTTATATCACTCGATGATCTTTTTTTGGTTCCAAGGCCAAATCTGGTATATGGAATTTCAAAAATTCTATTCCTAACATCCTCCAAAACCAGTTCAGGACCACAAATTCTTCTGTTCCCGCTTCCTTGATCTTTTTGACTTTTTCAAGAACAAAAACTTGAACCTTCAACCAGAGCTCTTCGTTAATAATCATACTAATCATATCTTCATCTATCTGCTTATAATCCTCCACAAGATCTTTGAATTCCGCAAGCATATCTAGTACATGGTTCAAACCTCTACTGAATATCTAATCATCCTTACTTTTCTGGATCAAACTATAAACAGTTACGATATTATTTCTAGAAATATTTGGAATCCTTTATAAATATTTCAAGATTTCCTTCGCTGGATTATGCTCTTCACCTAGCTCATCATTCATGCTTTCTCGAGTAAGTTCTTTATGAACTTTCTGTCAATCAAGTTCCTCCTGAACATCCTGCTTCTCAATTTCTTCTTTTACTTGGTCACGATGGTTTCTTGAAATTATTTTCTCTTTTCCTTTGGAGACACTTTCTATTTATATCTTCTAATTCTTTTGAGCATTCATGGTTCTTGAATTTTTTGCACATTTAGTGCTATAATGGTCTTTTTGACCACATGCAAAGCATTCAATATGACTTTTAACTTTACACTTACCATTTAGAAATCTTTATACCACACTTCCTGATTTTTCAGCCTTCCTGCTTGAATAACCTGTGCTTTTTGATAATTTCTTCTTATTGGATGAAGATACTTTCGTCTGAAGGAGATTCATTTTTGGAATTCCATCCCTTTTTTTTCTTCTCTTATTCATTGCATTAACAACTAGACATTATTCCATAGAATGAATATCAATGTAAACTAGACATCACCTTGATCTTCTATTTCCTCTTATTGCACCTCCATCGTACAAGTCTTTCCTGGGTAAACTACTTAAATTTAATTATCACGAAATTTTTTATATAATAACTATATATCCTTATAGTGAAATATTTTCCCAAGAAAATCTTGTTAGATCTAATTCCTTCAAATATTGTAAACAATTCTCATTCATGGACATGATAATTCTTTTCAGTCCCATAGAAACATCCACTCCAATATCTACTGATACTTTCATTATAGTTCTTCCTTATATTTAAGATACAACCCCATAATAAGTCGGACGCATCTATTTATAAAGTAAGTTGATCTTCACTCCCATCTAAAACTCTAATTCTGGGAGATTTTAAGCTTTCTACTTCGGAATCCTGATCACTTCAGAGTATTCTTCAGTCTAATTCTAGGGTATCTTTCTGGGTACCTTCCTTAGGATTGTGATGAGATCTTTCTAAATCTTTGATGCATGCTCCATCATAACTTAATATAATAAGAAAAACTTTTATCTGGTTCTGATCTACAAGTAGATTGAGGAAAATTTCTATATTCACTGGAATACACTATTGAAGATTCTCTTTACTTCCCTAGATCTGTAATACCAAGATTTCTATATTTGGATGCATCCAAATGATCTTTCTTTCTGAAAGGATCATTCTTTATTTTATAAACACCTCAGCTACCAACTATATGTGATTGATGTGTTTTTTTTATTCTTACTGAATACTAGCACATCATCAATGTAGAATGCCACAAACTATGTAATATGCTGAATTCCATGTCCATTATCCTCTAGAATATTCCTGAGGCATTCTTGAGTCCAAGTGACATAACTATCTATTCAAACAAACCTATTAGTGTTTTGAAGGGTGTTAATGGTATTACTTCCTCTTTGATCATAATCTTCCAACATCTTGAATTAAGATCAAACTTTGAATATACTATTGGAAGTTTATTCCTAATCTTACTCCTCAAATCCTCTTAATTAGGAAGATTGTAGCCATCATACTTTATGGAATTATTGAGATCACAGTAATCAAAAACTATTTTGTAAAGTCCCTGACCCCAGTTGCCCAGACCCGGTGCCTTATTTTATTACATTGGTATATAAAAAAGGAAGTCATATCCCTAAGGAATGAATAGTTTAGTAGCATTGGAAAACGAGATACATACATAAATGTTACATTACAACATGAAATAAAATAAAACATATTAACTTATTTTGAACCATACATAAACTCCTATATTATCTTTACAAGTCATTCATCACATACTTATTCGCGTCATGAGGAAAAATAAAACATAAGAAAGGGGTGAGCTCAGATGCTCATTAATGGTAAGTAATACAGCAGAAACATAAGTAATAAGGCATGGTGAATAAATAAAAGTACACATACCATTAAAACATAAACTTGAGCATAATATGAAAGGAATAAAAGCTGAATAAATAATTTCATAATAAAACATAACCATGGATACTCTACTAGTCGAATAATCACATGGACTATCAATTACTAGTTTTATAATGAGGATATGCATAATGATAGACATCATAATCATACTGTCAAGGCCTTGGCCAATACACTATACATAATGGGTAAAACCTAAGCTAGTTTGTCTCATAAGACGTGTCGATGCATTGAGAGGATATAGAAGGCCCCACACGTCACTTACTAAGTCAAATGCATTAATTATATTAAATAGGAGAAACATAATCAATATATACATTCATATTGAAACTAACATATGAAATGTATATAACTTTCCCCAATCAGTAAACATAAACACTAAACATTCAGAGTAATATGGTGAATGGTATCAAGATAGAACATCCAAATTCAAAATAATCATCAACCATTAAATGAAATATGGTAGATGATGTCATAAAATATCAATCCCAATTACACATAAGAATCAACAAGATTTTTGAAATAGATTAAAATACTCTTATAAAATCATCGAGTAATACTTGATAGAAATGCTCTTTTGCTTTTCAAAGAAGAGTTATTCTGAAAAAAAAATTGTATAAAACTAAAAGTGAAATAATATAGTTTTTTATAATAAAATGAGTTATTTTATAAAAATAATTGTGTCTTAAAATAGATTATAGAGTGCACTTTAAAATAGGTAATAATTCGAGTAGTTCCCTTGAATTGGGCTTGTTTATCAGGAAGAATTTGAGAAATATCCTTTTAAAACATGTAACTCCCCATTAAATAAAGAAGGATTATGATTGATATATATATATATAGAACACATAAACAGAATTTATAATGAGTACATAACAATAATTAATAATTTCATTGGGGTAAAGAGAGAGAAATCATAATCCCGAATGGAAAATAGAGGTTCGAGGAGAAACTCTTACCTTATGTCTGAATGTGTTATGCACTTGACCTTAATATCCTAGAAAATCAAATTAAATCCACTAAATAATTAATTTAGAACCCTATATACATATATTTGATTCACTATAGTTTTATTAAGTTCATTTATTTCCTTATTTATAAGTTATAAGATTGAATTCTGTCATTCTGGAGTGTTCGTTTTCATGATTGGTTCACTTGATTATAAGTAATGGAGTTCATGTAAAATGGGTATTATTCTCCAAAATTGTAATTTAATGATATTAATGAACAACCATAAGTATAATTTGTGTTATGTGTTATTTTTTTTCCATATATGAGGATGAATCATTAGATAACATATTAATAATAATCGTTTAGATTAATTTTAGCGATTTTTCGATCACAACGAACTAATTTTGTTCTATTATTTAATATCATATATATAAAATGATTACAGAACCTTAAATAAGTTATAATAAATATTTTATAATATGTTTCAACCATAAAAATGGTATCATGACCCACTTTGAAGGAGAAATTGAAGAACGAAGGTTCGTCGTCCACGAAGGTTGTAAATCGGCACTTCCTGGGCGATGATTTTATTTTTAAAATAAAATAGAGAGAGTAAAGAGATTGATGATGGATCTTCAATTAACATGATATAATTATAGTATATAGACACAGGAGGTTAGTAGATAATAATAAAAAAATTGAAATGAAATTAAATGAAATAGGAAGAGGATTTACCTCTTGAATTAACCTCCTTGAGAACCTCATTAAGGGAAAGGGTTTTGGTCTTTTGGAAAGACCAAGAGCTACTGGACATGGGGAGGGACTAGGGAAGAAGATTTGGGTAGAAATTTTACAAGCTTCAAGGATTATAGGAGTGAAGAGAAGAGGGGGTGAGGGGTGGTTTTTATAGTGGAGGAGAAGTGTGATTTTTCATTATTATGTTCATTATTTTATGATTTTACTCAAGACAACAAATAGTATTGATTATTGTGAATAAATACAGAAATAAGTGCATGTGAGTTCAAACCATGTGTTCTTACATCATCCATGACTCAAGGAATAGTGTATTTAACTTATAATGTATTTATACTGTAAATTACTGTATTCAAGTATTTGAGAAAAATCCAAAAAATTCACCATAACCATTTTTTGACATGTAGAATTAAAAAATAGAATTAATTCTATAAAAATAATTTTATAAATATTTGAAATTTAATTTTTTTAAATAAAATCATTATTTACTTGAAAAATACAGATTTAAATTTAAAACTAATTTTATAAAATCTTCATAAATTAACCGAAGTCTCATAAAATTACCCTAAAATAATAAGACATAAAAATATTGATTTATGAATCCATTTTATGAAAATTAATTTTCTTTTAAATAATTTTATTAATTATAAAATTGTTATTAAATATTTATGACTTATAAAAATACCAACACTTAAATATTAATTTTTAAAATATTCACTTACTTTTACTATGATATAATTATATCATACTTTAAGTTATGAGATGCCTAAATTTTATTTATACATTCATGGGTGATGTTACTATTAATTAGGTCGGTTTACTATTCATAAGGGTCATATAACTATTCCTAAGGGCAAGTTACTATTTCATCCTTATCGGTTCCTTAACATCTAGAAATACCTATTATTTATTTTATTATTCATTTATGAAGATTATATTGTGTTCTCTTTGTGGTTTTATATAATTCATACTATATAAAATAAACAGAAGAAGGGAAATTTCATTGATATAATTTTGGGTCATTACATTCTCCCCTCCTACAAAAATTTCATCCTCAAAATTTCCAAAAAGTCACCGCACAAAAAGATTTGGGTATTTCTTCATCATAATCTCCACATGCTCTCACGTCACCTGTTTAATTTTATGATTTTTTTCAAAGTACCTTTACTAGTCAAGTCTTCTAATTCCACAACACCTGTTATTTAGTGTCTAGAACCTGGATAGGATCTTCATTGTAAGATAAGTCAGGTTCCAATTCGATACCTTTAGAAGTGAGTGCATGTGTTGGGTCTAGCATGTACCTCCTTAACAAAGAGACATGGAACACATTGTGTACCTTAGAAAGGATATGTGACATTGCCAAATGATAGACCACAACTCTAATTCTCTCAAAAATTTCAAAAGGACCAATATACCTAGGGTTCAATTTTCCTTTATTCCCAAATCCTATAACACCCTTCCATAGAGATACTTTTAATAAAACGTGATCTCCCACTTGAAATTCCAAATCCTTCCTTCGATTATTGGCATAAATCTTTTGCCTACTTTGAGATGATTTGATATGGGTTTGAATAATCTTTACCTTCACTGTTGTTTCTTCCACAAGCTCTGGGCCCACAATGTCACGACCCGTCCCCCGGGGCCCGTGTCGTGGCTACCCCAAGCCCTCCTTCCATAGGCCAGGGCAAGCGACTAGCACCAAAGGCATAATTCCCTAAAACTGGGAAGGCATTGCCTTTATAACCTGTAAAAGCACACAATAGAGCAAACAAATAGATACAAAACACTAGGTAAACTATATAACAAAAGAGTGTTGAAAAGTAAAAAGGGGTCAGAAATACAAGCCCAACTGTAAAGTACAAGGAACTAGAAGTACAGCACTACAACAAAACCGCCGTTTAGCGGCGGTTTTGTAGCGGCGGTTCCTAGAACCGCCGCTAAATGTTTTTTTAAAAGGTTTCACGGCGGTTTATAATAAACCGCCGCCAAACAATTTTTTTTAAACGACCCCAACCCTTCCCCCACCCCAACCCTCATTCTCACTCGCGCTCCCCCGGCCCCCCGCTTTCCCTGCGACCCCGGCCCCCTGCAACACCAGCGACCCCGCAACCCCAGAGACCCTGCTTCCCCGGTGACCCCGCGACCTCAGCGACCCCGGCCCCCCGTGACCCCGGCGACCTCGCGACCCCGGCGACCCGGCTTCCCCAACGACCTATACAAACCCTAGGGTTTGATTTCTAATTTTTTACTTGTTTTTGATATTAGTTTTTTTTATTACAAGAGTCACTTCCTAGATTATGGAATATGAACCTGTCTTGATAAGACACACTTTCAGTTTCCCAAATGTGCTTCATAAGAACCGATTTAGTTTCCCTTTTACTAATATATTTTGGAATCCCATATGTACATTCTGGGGTCTGGCTTCTAAGACATTTTATTTGATTTTTATAATATTGGGATACCCAATCATACATCTTCGAATCTGGCTCTTGAGATAATTGATTATGACGATTTGGCATAACATACCATGTGATTGGATGCTCATGGATGATTATGCTCTCTTGAGTGATTGGGATTATTATGATATCCATGATCTATCACATGGATATAGTGTTGGACATGGCAATCCACATCATTGATTGGAAATCATGGTTGATTACTCTCTCCTAAGGGAAGTGGTCAATTACCCTCTCCTTGATCAATTACATGATTGAGGTGGTGGACATGGTGAACATCACCATTGATGTGACATATACTCAACAGATAATTATGCTCTACTTGAGTGATTCTGAGGATACTCTTTAGTGTTGGGTGGATGAAACATTACTATATATCCTAGATGTACTTCTTGATGATGTGGATATTGATCGTTATTATGAATATATTCTGAGCATGTACTTGTGTTTGAATAGAATTCCTTTTATATATCACAATAGGGATAGCCCATTAGTGTTTATCTATGTTCCAATATAAGGATAAGCTATGGATCATGGCCTAGGTCTTAGACCTCAGACAATATTTTCTTAATAGGATTTTCCATTAATATACATCATCCAAAATTATAGTTATTGGGGGAGAGTATAGGGGAAGATAGTTCTAAGATGTGTATTCCCCTATAGTGATATGGCTTGCTCAAACATATTTATGGCACTGAATGGAGATGGTTTTGTCAATAAGGATTATAGACTTGAGGATTCACTAATTATGAATGGTTTGATTGGTATGACATCTAGCTCAACACCCTTTTCTAAGGACATCCACATAATAATGATTACAGACCCAAGAATAGGCTCCTATTGTATCAGGACATTTTTCACCTAAATCATATATATACATGTTTATGTGTATACATATACATTTATCGGAATATATATATTTTCCCACATATAAATATAAATATATATTTATAATTCCACACTATCTCACTGAATAGGATCATGAAGCCAGGGGTTGATTGTGGTTTCACTTTATTTATTTTATTTATTCATTTCTAGTTTTGTCTCAGCTAGACTGATCACATTCCTTGACCATACATTATATGAGTTTTTATTTTATCTTAATTCTAGAAGTTATTACTAGTATTACTGAAATTTTAATGAGTTTATCATATATACATAAAATATATATTAATGGATATGTGTTGGACTGTATTGGAGGTTCCCTACTGAGTATTGTAATCACAACCTGTTTGGGAATCAATTTCACTATGTTACTCGAGAAGAAGTTTGCTTGATTGAAAGACCAAGATAAGGTGCTGACCTAGAGTAATTGAATGGATGGATCAGATATGTATGTGGAGACCGTATAAGTTATATTCCATAGATATATTAGTGTAGATTTTTATTTCATTTCATTTTCCTTTATGTACTCTAACTTATATGTTCATCCATGTGGATGACTGGTGTTATATGTATGACATGGTTGTTCATGCTTTTAAATATTTTCATTTGTTATTGTGTCATGTTCTATTTAAATTTTTACTACTTCTGTAATCGGTTTATTACATCTATGGATGATCTCCTTTCATTTCATCATTAGATACTCTAATATAAGGGTATAATATCCCCAATGTATCACATTTACACCCTCGCGTCTAGTCGTCAACGTATGGAGTACAGGGAAGAACACATATGGCCTTATGGATAATTGGCTCGAGGGACCTATTTAGTGTCACCCAGCATGGGATGTTACAGTCATAAAATCTAATTCGAAAAAATTTAATTATCTAAATAATACTATTATGCATATTTAATTTAGATATCATTCTAAAAGAAACCATTTTGATAATCATAATACTTCATTAATTATGTTACGTTTTTGTTTAGGTATGTTTGATCACCTACTTGAATACTTATATAAAATAAAAGAATAGATGACCATGAGAAATTAATTACTGATTATATAATATATTAAGAATTAAATAATGATTTTTAGTACTATATTGGTGGAATTAATGTTATGATACTGAGATTGGTTTGTCAAAAATCACTTAAATATTCCAATCAATGGTTTCATCTTTAAGGATCAAAACCAATTCATCAAAAGAATGAAATTATGAAATTATAAATAATTATAAAATATAAATTCAAATAATATTTATATTCATTGAATAATAATTATCTATATGATAATGAATAACAATATCACCATATTGAAACGAATTAACATTGATTTAGACTACTCACACCCATTAATATTAAAAGGTTTTAAGGGTCATGAACCTATAACTGACTTATTTTATTTTTTTTATAGTAAGCAAAGGGTCGCTCAGAGTGATATGCATGATAATCATGTCAGAAAAACATACAAGTCCTATTCAGATATGACTAATACTCAAACTGGTGGTGCTAAATCGCAAATGAAATAACTCAAATAAAATATTTACTAATAATAAATTCACAATATAAAATTAGTAAAATAGAAATGATATTAAATAATTTTAAATAATCTTAATTTGGATTTGATAAAATTGAATCTATAACTAGGAAGTGGTTCAGTAAAAATTTATGATAATTGATTTTCTATGAAAAAAAATCAAAAAATGTATCACCTTCTTCTGCATGATATATTAATAAATTATGTGTTAAATATATGTGTTTCATCCTATAATGGTTTATCAATCTTTTTTGAAATGTTTATTGAAATTTTGTGTCTCATATGATTTAAACCTGATTAAAATTGAATCCAAAATTAGTTAGGGTGTGTTTCATTCATAACACCTATGCATAGAAACATATGGCTATAATATATTCAACTTTAGTATTAGATAGTTATATAATGTGTTTTCCATTACTATATCATGATAATAAGGATTTATCAAGAATTTTACTGGTTCCTGACATTATATTTTTATCCAGTCTACACCGAAAAAATATGTATCCAAATATAAATTTTAATTAAAATTAGAGGGTTTTGAAAAAATTAGATAAAGGAAAATAGTTCATTTTAAATATCTCAAAATCTTTTTAGCATCATTTAAATGAGATTATATTGGATTAGATTTAAATATTTCACAAATAAATAATGAAAATATAAAGTACAAATTATTTATAATAGATTTATTTGATATGAGAGTTTTATATGAAGACTATATAGAGAACTTAGGTTGGGGTTATTCCAAATTATCAATGTGTTTTGGTTTTCATGGTAAAGTAGCTACCACATTGTTAGCACACTGTTTCTCTTTACCAAAGAAACTTCCCCTATCCCAAACACTAAGGGTTCATATCTAACTCAGGGGATCATCTTTATTATATTATGTTTCTGTAATCTTATACTCTCGTATATATGAATCTCTTTATCTATTTAGTAGTAACTATGTGTTTTAATTTTTCTTATTATTGTGTAGGCACATTGTGATATACATGGATAAAAGTTGGATCACATTATCAAGGAACACACCTTAGTATGTTAAGGGTTTGAATGAGTTTTTAGATTTTGCAATTTCTAATCAATCCGTTGAAGGGAGAATAAAATGTCCATGTCCTAAATGTAAATTTAGAACATGGTTGAAGAGAGATGAGGTTTATGAACATTTAATACTGAAGCAATTCCCTGATCAATATTTGTGTTGGATTTGGCATGGAGAATCGAACGTTACAGAAAGATTGAGCACCGATGTTAATCCGCAGAATGAGGTCCCAAGTTCATCGACAATGGAAAATGAAATGCAAAACCTAATAAATGATGCATTCAGCACTGCAAGGCACCACTATCAGCATCAAAACATATCAGAACAACCAGAAGAGGGTGCTACAAATTGCAACGTGACAAGTGATGTTTTTGAGACTGCAACACAGGCAGATCAAGATTGTCACATATCATTGGATCCTCCTCTTGATTCTGTGGAGCCAAATGTAAGAGAAAACTTCACTGAGGAAAATGCGTTTCATGATTTAGTTGATGATGGAAATCAAGATTTGTATTGTGGGTGTTTGAAATATTCAAAACTTTCATTTCTGCTGAAGTTGTATCACATCAAATTTCTATGTGGAATTACAAATAAGGCAATGTCCATGATATTGGAATTGATACGTGATTCATTTCCTGAATCAAAAATCCCAGAATCTTTTTATGATATGAAAAAAGTTGTTAACAAGCTTGGTCTGAATTATACAAAAATACATGTGTGTCCCAATGATTGTATGCTTTATTGGGGAGAGGATTCAAGTAGAAAAAATTGCAATAAATGTTCTTCTTCTAGATGGTAGACAAAGAGTGATGTTAGAAGTCTGAATGAACATAATTTCATGGAGAAGAAGAAGAAAAGGAGCACACCTACAAAGGTTTTGCGTTACTTTCCTTTGAATCCTCTATTGCAAAGATTATTCATGTCATCGAAAACCGCCGAACACATGAAGTGGCATTCTGTAGATAATAACAATGATGGGTTAATGATACATCCACGAGATTCTCAATCATGGAAAACATTTGATTCATTACATCTCGATTTCTCAGCTGATCCTAGGAATGTTCGATTGGGATTGGCTGCCGGTGGATTCAACCCATTTGGGACTTTGAGTACCAATTATAGCATTTGGCCAGTTGTTTTGATCCCATATAATTTTCCTCCGTGGATGTGTATGCAACAAACATCTTTTATCCTTTCGATGATTATTCCTGGAAGACAAATGCCTGGAAATGATATTGATGTATACTTGCAGCCTTTGATTGACGAATTACAGGAGTTATGGAGCAACGGTGTTGAGACATTTGATGCTTATTCTAAAACAATGTTCACAATGCATGCTACTTTAATGTGGACCATTAGTGACTTCCCTGGGCTTGGGAATTTATCTGGTTGGAACACTTACACGGGTTTGGCTTGTCCCATTTGTAACTTTGATTTTGAGCCCAAATGGCTACCTCACAGTAGAAAATGGTGCTTCTTGTGTCATTGAAGATTTCTCGATGCATCACATAGATTTCGGCTGAACAAATCAAAATTTAATGGTTCCATTGATCATAGACCACCTCCAAAGTTGTTAAATGGTTTTGAAATATTGAAACAGCTTGAAAATGTTGAAACATAATTTGGGAAGGTTCATCATTTGAATGATAGCGGAAAACGGGTCCGAAGTGCATCGTCAAGCGAAACCGGAATGCAACAATGGAAGAAAAAAAGTATATTCTTCAAACTTCCGTATTGGGAATTTAATTTGTTGTGGCATAATCTTGATGTGATGCATATTGAGAAGAATGTCTGTGACAATTTGATTTTCACATTGCTTAATGAGCATGGAAAGTCGAAGGATAATCTCAATGCTCGCAAAGACTTACAAGCAATGAACATAAAACGCGATCTCTGGCCAGATGAGAATGAAAAGTATCCTCCGGAAATTTTTGCAATGAAAAATAGGGATAAAGATACATTCCTTAGAATGTTAAAGAATGTCAAGGTATCTGATGGGTATTCAAGTAACATCTCGAGGTGTGTTGACTTGAAGAATCGTAAGTTACATGGATTGAAAAGTCACAATTCACATATTTTGTTACAACAGTTACTACCATTGACATTGCGTACATTATTACCTGATAAAATTACTGTTGTTGTACTGCAGTTCTGCGCATTTTTCAGAAAATTATGTGAGAAATGTCTACATCCATTTCATCTTGACAACCTCCAGAAGAGGTTTTTATTGACCCTTTGCGCAATGGAGATGATATTTCCTCCATCCTTTTTTACTGTAATGATGCATTTAACTATGCATTTGGTTGAGGAAGCTAAATTAGGAGGCCCCGTTCATTATCGATGGATGTATCCAATTGAGAGGTACTTTATTTATATATTTTCCAGTTAAGTAAACAATTTTTGGTACTTAATTAAATGCATAATTATGTTTATTTTATTTCACAGATATCTTGGACATTTGAAATCATACGTGAGAAATAAAGCTCAACCAGAAGGCTCAATTGTTGAAGGCTATTTGGATGAGGAGTGTCTTACCTTTTGTTCTCGATACTTGGATGATATTGAGACAAGATTTAATCGAGTTGGACGTGTTGATGACACATCGACTCAATCTAAAATACATCAGAAATCCAAAATATTTCCTGCTATTGGCCGATTAGTTGGGAGGACCTCAAATGTGACACTGACTGAATTGGAATTATTACAGGCACATAGATATGTGCTGCTGAATAGTGACATTGCAGATCCATTTATTGAAGAGTTGAGGATACAAACAAAGAGATGAATGAAAGGCCGAACACGAAATGAGAAAGATATAATGAAAGCTGTTAATAAAGAGCTTGTAGAATGGTTTGCACGACGTGTAAGTTCATAAATATTACAATAAATACGAATATTAGTTTGAAACATACATTTTGTGAATCTAATAAAGTATATTTCTTTTTTCAGATCATGAATACTGATACTCGAGCAGAGGTGTCAGAAGATTTGAAGTTTCTTGCTAGAGGTCCTCTAAAAGAAGTTAGAAAGTTCGACGCTTATAATGTGAATGGATTTAGATTTCGTACAGTCGATCGAGAAGTGGGTTTGTAAACACAGAATAGTGGTATATTTACATTTGCTGAAGTGGAATACTATGGAAAGCTGTATGATATTATTGAATTAAACTACCACGGACATTTTTTGGTTGTTTTATTCAAATGCAAATGGGTCGATATTATCAA
Source organism: Viscum album (assembly GCA_963277665.1). Taxonomy (NCBI): domain Eukaryota; kingdom Viridiplantae; phylum Streptophyta; class Magnoliopsida; order Santalales; family Viscaceae; genus Viscum; species Viscum album. The sequence goes on along the minus strand of OY728126.1, from coordinate 760,810,479 downwards.
AGGTGTTAAAAGAGATTACTTGAAATTTACTTCCGTGAACTTATCAAGCTTGATGGATGTTGGTGATTGTGAACTGCATGATCCATATATCTTAGCATCGCAAGCAAAAATGGTATATTATGTGAATGATGTTGCCGATGAAGGGTGGAGTGTAGTTGCTCATGTAATACAAAGATATTTGTATGATATGGGTGATGAAGTGGAAAATTTGACCTATGAAATTGAATTTAATTAGCAACAGGAAGCAGAATTAGTTGTCGATCATGATATTGAAAATATTAGTCTAGCAAGGATGAATGAAGTGGATGAAGCAATGGAGAAGGAAACCGACATGATTGAAGGAGAAAATGATTGTATGTACAATTTTTTATTTATTCAGCAACCACTTGTTTCATTTCTGCACTCATTCATTATCATTGTTATATATATATTTTTTTCGTTAGTACTGGGCATCTATTATCATTTTTAATTTTTTTTTCTGCATAATTTTTTTGAAATATATATTCGGAACTTAATTTTATTTGATTAAATGACAGGAATTCCAAGGAAGAAGAGGTATATTGTTTCATCTAGTTTCGCGACAGATGGCGATCCATTTGTCTCCCTCCCCACGACATCTGAGACGCCAGGTGCTGACACCCCTGCACCATCCCCCCCTGCACCATCTCTCACACCTTCCGTGGATGTCCCAGTAGAGGGTGAGTCGTCGACTCCCCTTTCAGGAGGCTCAGCAGTGGGGCAACGTCGTGCCCCTTCCAGTTCATCTTGGACACACTGGAGTGTCACTATCATAGGTACAAATTTTAATTAAATAAATTTATTACATTTTATTTATAATAATTGTTTACTCATTGAAGATCACAAAAATGCAACCGTGATGAAAAATATAAAAAGTTCGGATGTTTGGAATCTGAATGGCGAGAATATTGTTGTGCCATTTGATTCTTACGGGGTCCCTACGGATGATGCCGCGGGGTTACTTGGCCAGATTCTAGGCCAGCTGGCAGCGGAGCCCATTTCCCTTCCCATTTCATATGACGATTGGAAACATATGCCTTCAATTTGTAAGAATGAAGTGTTTGATTCTCAAATAAAGGTAAATTTATTACATTATGGTACAATTGAATGTCATGTTACTAATATGTTCAAAATGAATTACTGTATACAGATGTTCTTCCACTTTACCATTGCTGATGTAATAGCACGGAAGTGGATGTTGAAAAATCTAGGTAAGAAGTGGAAAGATTTCAAATAGAGATTATGGTGTGATGTCAACAATACTTCATTGACCACGCAGCAAATGTATGAGAAGCTACCCAGTGGGGTACCAAAAGAGCAGTGGAAAGTGTCTGTTGACAGACATCGTGATCAGAAGCGGATGGTATTGAAATATATATTATTATATGATCCTCATTTTACATTTATACATGTATATGAAAAGTACATGACATTAAATACACCAGTATTAAATTTCCTTTTATTTATTTCAGGATCTTTCAAGAAAAAATGCATCAAACCAGGCAAAGCAAGTCATCCCGCACACTGCGGGCTCAAAAAGTTTTTCTAGAAGCCGAACGACATTGGTAATCTTTTAATTAGTTTAAATATTTATAATACAATATTATATGTTTAATATATTGAATTGTTGATTTATCTTTGTTTAATGTAGTCACAGAGTTTAGGGCATGAAGCATCCAGGACTAAACTGTGGTTGGATGTTCATAAGAAATCAGATAGAAGTTTTGTTAACGAGCCTGCTTAAGAAGTTGGGGTATGAAGTCAATTTTTCATCATAATAACTTATTATCAGTTTTTACTATGTTAATATATTTTGATATTTGATTTATAGGTAAAAATTAAAGAGCTATGGGATGTTAATCCTGCGCAGTCCTACTCGGTCTCCCAGAATGACCCGGTTGCTCAGGTCCTTGGGAAAGAGCATGCTGGGAGAGTGTGCGGGATGGGTTTGGGACCCGTACCATATGAGATTTTTAGCAGGCCATCGGGGATAGCAGCTGCATCTACTCCTGACTTTAGTCAGCCCATACTTGGATATGATAAGAGAGAGGTTGTTTCTTTACGAAACACAGTTCACCAGAAGGGGGATCAGATATCTGCATTGCAGAAAGAGTTGATTGAAATACGTCAGCAGATGAGCAGATATGACCCTGGTGGTAGTGCATCGACTGGTGGTATGCAGGTAAATCACAAAAAATCAAAATAATTTAGTTTTATAACTTTCATTGGTTTAAAGTTTTAATATAAATATGCAATCGTATTTAATTTTCAATATAATGTTCTTACAGGTGACAACACAAAGTGGAGATGAAGGTGGAGAGGGTGATGATGCATCATCAGACCCTGAGTAGTTGTATTGTTGATTTGTAATATGAAAACAGTTGGTTTATATATGTAACATTTGTGGCACATAGTTGCCACCACACATTTTCATGTCCTAAAATTTCCTTGATTTCTCATTTTCCTTTTATGTATTTTATTGATTTCTGATGTTTCTTTTTATGTCTTGATTTCTCGAGTGTGATATACCTCATTTAGGAATAAATTTTTTGATTATCCTACTGAGTAGTTGTATGTCTTGATTTCTCGAGTGTGATATACATCATTTAGGAATAAATTGTTTGATTTCTGATGTTTCTTTTTATGTCTTGATTTCTTGTTTTTATCATCTACAATATCTACATTATTACTCATGGTTATGAGGAATGAGAACATGGGGGAACACTCTTTAAAGAAGAACAAACTAAATAAAGATAGTAAACTAGTTAAGAGTAAATTAGAAGAAAAAAGTGAGTCGCTTGTACTTTATGGATTTTCATGATATTACTATGCGTTGAATCTTATTGATTGACAATTGATGATATGGATTACTTCTTGTTTTTATCATCTACTATATATACTAATTCTGGCATTTCCAGCATCCACGTGTACAATTATTTGGATGTTATAAGTTGATAGGGGGGCTGGAGCAAGGGGGAGGGGGTGTTGGTGCTGGGGGGAGGTGTGTGTGTATGTGGGTCTAAGATTATGAAACTCAATAGGGTGGTTATAAATATTATAATTGTTCATGACTCAAGGTTCACCTCTATTTTCTGGAAAGGGTTATTTGGGGCATGTATCTCTGGAGTTTTTCTGATCAGTCTTGCTCATTTTGAAGATTTTGTTTGAGGTCTGGGATTTGAGACTTTTAACCTTCTGCCACCTCCTTCAAATGTCTGCTATGTTATTATCTGGTTTTTCAGGCTTGGATTGTTTGTTTCTAACCAGTTATCTTCCTTGGATCTGGTTATGATCTAATTAGTGAAATTCTGATTGGGTATGAGATGAGGTTTTTGGATTCAACTCAGTATAGATCTCTCTCATTTGGATGCAGTTTGGTTTCTTTCCTGCTTTTTGTCTGTTAAGCTGTGCAGGTTGTCTGCAACTATGAAATTTTCAGTCTGGAAAGCAGCCCCCTGTTTTATTGGATGGTGCTCTCTCTTGAAAAACTAGCATTGAAGCCTTGGGAAATCTGGTTGTTGAATAACTCTCTGATCTCACCTTCAAGGTAGTATCCCCTACATGTATTTCCTCTTTGAAGAATGTGAAGGCTGGGAATGGATAACCATCATTGCATGGATGTCTTCTTGAGTGGATTGGGATGCTGGAATTCTCGCTCTACTCATTACTGGTTAGTTCGATCCTGATTCTGGTTTGTTTCTTTTGAATATTTATTTGTACCCCTTCAATCCCCTGTTGGTTTAAGTTCTTTACACCTCATGCTTGTAACGCTATTCTTTGAATTTTAATAAATTTCTTTGGGTGCATGAACTGGGAGACCAGTTCATGTCACCACTCCTAAAAAAAAACTAGGGTCTCACGGGGGGCCTTCTTCATTGATTATTTGGTATGGTGGTAATCCTTCTTCATTTTACATTTATGCTAATAGCTATTACATATGTTTATCAACCTCTCCTCTTTACTAGGGTTCATATTTATAGCAGGAGAAACAGCATGGACAGAAGCAGTATTATATACGGGGACCATGCTAGTTTTTTCCATTTCAAAAGAAATAGATTTATCAGTATTAGTTAGAAAAGACCTCTCTGTGCCTGTGCAACAGGTTCACTTGATGCTTTCGAACTGCTACCTATTCGGATTTGATTGATGCATGTCTCTGGATTTACAGCATGCACCAGACTACTCTGTTTTACAATTGAATTTTAGGACTCTCTTATCCAGAAGTGAGCCTATTTGAAGTATGTTTGATCTTTGCATTAAGGTGTTCATTGTTCTTTGCTTTCTTTCTTGTATACTGATGTTGTAAATTTGATATGTAGAAAGATTACATAGATAGCACAAGGCAATGCATAATATGATGTCCCCTTTGGCAAGGATGATGTCAACGTATGAACAACATTCAGGTTATACATGTATTCAGATTAAATAATCAATTCAATTAGGGTATTAACCAGATTTCATGTATTTTAATGGTGTTCATATTTTATCCACTTATATTCCCTTTTTATGCATCAATATTTTGTTTCAATATGATTTCAGGTTGTCGTAACATGGTTGCATGGAGAAACCAGATGATAGAAGGTTGAATTTTTATGGAAATAGGAGTACACAGATGAAAACGGTAAGCCTCCCAGCAGATTTCTATCCCTTTATTCATGACTCTATATTTTCAAATTCCTTAGAAATGTATTTCATGATAGATTGATATGTCTTGATGTTTATTAATAGTTACAACATTTAAAAACTATGTTGTCATTGTCCAAAAAATACAGCACTGTATAGAAGTGTTTCCACGAATCCCTGCTACACGATGAAAAAGAACCGGCACCGTTCAACAAGTGTAAAGCACACAATTCGGGTCCATTCATAAAAGGTTTGATTTACACCTTCTGTAGGCAAGACAATGATGCATATGGTGTGCGTTAAAAGAAGATGAACATACTATACTGTTTCTGTTTGCAGGGGTACATCAGTTGAAAAAAACAGAATAAGAAGTTCTCATTCTTGATGGGGTAAATCAATCCGGAAATGGTAATTTAATGCATCATACATGCATGATTATGGAACGATTTATGCTCTTAACTATGACCTATACATTTTTTTCATTCAACGTTATGAGTTTCAGGCTAAGTTTTGTTTTTTCAATCTGATCTGCTCATTTCTGTGTCCTGATAGTCAGTTTTGTTATCATTTTTTAATTATAATGACTACTATGCTTTCAACAGCTTTTTCCAATCCTTGATAAGGTATTCTTCCATTGCATTCTCATACGGTTTGTGGTTAGTATCCACACCCTAAACATAGTTCAACTGGTGCTTAACGAAATTTATGATCTTTATATTTTTACATATTAAAAACATGTCATCAACATATAATAAAAGGTAAAAAGACTCATAGTTTTAAAATACACACATGCATCAAATCTACTTATAGAAAACTGATTCTCAATCATAAAGTTATCGAACCTTTTATACCATTGTCTTGAAGACTATTTAATCCCATGAAAGGACTTATGTAAAATAAAAACATGGTTTGGTTTGAACAATTTTGAAAATCGTTCTAGAGGATTCATATAAATGATTTCATCAAGACTACCATGTAAAAAAGTGGTTTTACCATCGAGTTGTTCAACATGAAAATCAATTTTGGTAGAAAATGCAAGCATAATTCTAATGGATGAATGCTTAAAAAAGGAGAGAATATTTCACTATAATCAATGACTTCACATTTTAGAAAACCTTTAGATACCATTCATGCTTTGAATTTGATTTTAGACTCTCCTACATTGCTTTATTTATTCTTATAAATCCATATTGAACCTATAACTTTATGGTTATTGGGTTTCGGAACAACAACCCAGGTGTTGTTCTTAAGAAGGGAATTCATTTCTTTTTGTATTGATCTCAGCCAATTACTATATTCTTTGTTTCAATTTTATATAGATTTTTGTGTGTCAAGAAAATGAAAACTATAAATAAAATGTGTTTTTTATGTGTAACATCATTAGTTTGATTATCTGTTCGGGCATGTTAGTGGACCCCAGGTAGGGGACCTTATGTCTATGGGAAAACTGTTTATTCATAGCAATCCAGGACCTTAATACCATGTTAAGGATAGGTGTTTGTACAATTATTAGAACCTATATTTTATATTCATGGTTATTAATATGGGTTAACTTTACTTTTTAGATGCAATCTAATTATAAATCCACATTTATGTTTCATTGTCCTCGAGTAGTAGTTGGGATGGGTGGCTTCCTTGGAAGATTCCCTAGGTGTGTGAAAGTGAGGAAAAAGAACAATTGAAGTGACATCTGTTGGATTGTATGGATATTTATTATTTTTATGATCCATCTGTGCATGTGGGTAGGCCTCATGTAGGGGGCCACCTATCTATGGGGCAACTGGTGGTGCCTGGGAGGCCAAGTTCTGGATACCATGTTAAGGATAAGTATATGTACTATCAGCGGGGAACATTTTTTAAATGGATGGTCATGAGTATGGGATTAGAAAATTAATATTATGATAAATATGAGTAGCATTCGAATATGATTCTAGATATCTCGATGAGTGTCCATTTTTATGAAATTATTTTGAAATATAGTTTCTGGGTCCATGAATTGGAGTTTCTGGTACATGTTATTTTTGATCATGAATATCCAGCTTATCATAAGAAGGGGAATCTATTTTTTTCATGGGGAGATCCATGTAACATCATTGATATTTGAAGATTCCTTGGCCTTGTAGTACACTAATGATAGTTCATCAGGGATTTATCAATGTATATTCACCTTTGACAGTAATTACAAGTAAAGGGGTTAAATAAATATGGTATTTATTGTGTTTGTCTTATTTTGATGATCTAAAATTACTTATGTCATCAGATCCTACTCTGATCATACCTGACCTTGGAAAGGTATTTGTGGTTTTATTTTATTCCTCTGGTATTTTTCATGTTTGGGTTCATATGTAGGACAATAATTTGGTAGATTATGGATCTCCACAACATTATACACATGATAAGAAATAACCATCACGTGATTTAGATATTTCCTTGTTAATGCATGTGCAAAACATTTTGTGACACTATGGTTTTTGGGAGAATTTCATTGTATATTCTATTCATAAGAGTATGATATGTATCTTTTCATAAAAATAAATGAATCTCAGAAAGAGGTAATTATTGGAATGCCTTTATATGTCGGACTTTGAAATTTCTTACACCTCGGGGAAGAAGAATATAGTTTAAGACACTCTTAGATGTGGAGTTCCATCACATGCTACTATGGAATCATATGACTAGAACCTTATGTGGATCTATTCTATGTTTTACCTTCATAATAAAGAGTATGTTCCAGGTATGATTCTTACAAGATTTTAGTTATCATCATCTCTATTTGTGTCTATCTAGTAGATTCGTTATTAGGATGATGATTTCATGATAATTTAATAAACAATCTATGGTGGGGAGACAGTTTTTCGTTGGTCTCTCCCTTCCGATGGTACTATCCATTTTGGGTGTTGATTTTTCATACCAGCCTCTTCAAGGAGCCCAATTTTTCTTGAATGTCATATTTCATTATGAGTCATATTATACTTGCTGTCTCTATTATATGTGTTTTGGTTTGCTTTTCAGGCTCTGGGGTAGCAGAATTAGAATTTTTTTTTCTGGGCAACTTTTTAGCGGCGGTTTAAACCGCCGCTAAATGTAAGTTGGCGAGTATTTAGCGGCGGTTTAAACCGCCGCTAAACATTTAAAACCGCCTCTAAAGGTAAAATAAAATATACGTTTAGCGGCGGTTATAACCGCCGCTAAATAGTCGCACCGTGGCAGCCTCATCTCGCGGCGGTTCTTATGGATTTAGCGGCGGTTTTACGGTGCTGGATTTGAATTTATTCGCGGAGGTTATAACCGCCGCTCAAAACCGCCGCAAAATGAGGCAGCTACGACGCTTCCCTAAAACCGCCGCTAAACAAAAATAAACCGCCGTGAAAAGATTTACGACGCCGTATTAGGCAGCGGTTTCTGAAAACCGCCACCACACCATTTAGCGGAGGTTATAACCGCCGCTAAACGAAGAAGAAACCGCCGCTAGATTCCTAATCTGCTGTAGTGAAAGTACAACTGAAGAAAGGAAAAACAGCTACTAGTTCGTCCTCCGGGATTCTTACCTAAAGGCTAGGTACAGATAGCCTCATCATCACTCCACATCCGTCAGTCTCCTTCTTGTAGTGACTCGTCGTAAGGTCCACCTCTGGGTACCGTCCAATCCTGGTACTCTCAGCCCGAGTCAGAGTTGTCCATCGTCTGCATCCAACACAACAAGGTGTGGGAATAACCCATGTAGGGGTGAGTATAACGATACTCAGTAGGTACCCCGAGACCCTCAAGGTCACACAAATCCACCAAGGATAAACCACAAAGTAAGAAAATAACAGATAACCCTACTTAGGTATATTCCCAAACATATACCTAAGTTATTAAGTAATCCGTCTCAAACATGAGGAAAACACAAAAGTACTGAATCAGATCAATCAAGATTTTATTTTAGGGGTAGTATCTAGTAACATCCCCAGTCACAATATCGAAACCTCGATTGCTGGAGAACTCCTGCTCAATCGAGTATAGTGGGCCTGCCGTGACACCAAGCGCGCTTCCCACTAACCTTGGACTGCTGAGGTACTCCTCCTATCGAGTATCGTGGGTCTGCTGCGTCACACAGAGGTGCTCCCCACCACAGATCTACCGCCACACCCAAGCGCTCCCCCTCGTAGCCTAAAGAGGTACTCCTCCTGTCGAGTATCGTGGGTTTGCTGAGTCACCAAGCGCGCTCCTCCATCGTGGGTCTATCGCCACACCCAGGCACTCCCCACTGGGCTAGTAGAGTCTCTCTGAGTCAAATGGTCAGTAGTCGTCAGGTCTCAGCCATCTACTAGGTCTCCACACTCTGCTCACTTATCACTGGAAGGATCTGCTCCATGAGCTACTGGTCGATACACCAACTATCACGAAGTCCCATGAAAAAGTATCTCAAAGGTCTGCCACGTCATAGGGGTCTCAACGCAATAGACAGTGCGTCAATCGGATGCCCGGTCTGTGAGTTATTAGCCCTTTAGTCCCGGGGGCCTGGTTGGATTCGTGCCCGACCCAGCCTGTCCGTATCTCAACTATACCCCAAACTCTAGTGGGGTATACTCAAAGGGACCATCATGCTCCAAGATTACTAGGTCCACTGACGATTCGTCAAACGGACGTCCGGTGCCAATGATATGGACAAAAGAAAGTAAAGGGTCGTAGTGGGCCTGGGTCCGGTCTGACCCGGTAGGACCGACCCGGCCCGACTCAGTCTGGGCTGACCCGGCCTCACCCGTTGGGTCTGGACCGACAATTTGGGTGGGCCAGCCCATTAGGTTCGGCCCGGCTCACTGGGCTCAACCCAGCACGCCGCGGGGGGTCACGGAGGGCCGTGAGGGCTCAGACCGGTTGCGAGGGCGCGGACCAGCCGCAGGTCGGCGCGAGGGCAGTTCATCCCTGAGGGCACCATGAGGGCGGATCGGCCCGGAGGGCGCTATGAGGGGCTGGTTTGGTCAGGGTGCCGCGAGGGCGCGTGTTCGGCTGGGGGCTCAGGAGGCCGGTGAGCTGGCACGGCTCGAGAAGCCGGTGGGCCAGGGTGGCGCGACCGGGGTGTGATGTGGCCAAGACTGGTTCAGCTGGTGGCGGCTTGGGGCCGGCGCGGCCGGGGCGGCTCGGGAGGCCGGCGTGGCCGGGATCCGATTCGGCCGGGGTGGTCGGGGCCGATTCAGCTGGTGGACATTGCGGCCAGGGCGGCTCGGCCTGGCTCGGGGTGGCTCGGCCGGAAGGGCGGAGACCACGGGGGTGGTCCAGCCGGTTCGCCGCGAGGGGGCGCGGCCGACGGTGGCGCGGAACGCCCCGAGGGCAGCGTGGGTTACGGAGGCCGTGTGTGGTGCGGCTATTGCCTTCGTCGCCTTCGTCGCTGTTGTTGCCTTCCTCTGTTTTCAAGAACACCACAAAAGAGAACGACGGAGGGGTCGAGCCATGTTTGTTTCGTCCACACCCTCTGCATTTAGGGTGGTAGCATTTGACCCACAAAAACGAAGCACAACAAACCCTCCCGCAATGATGAATCACAAAACCCACAAAAGGAAAACATATGCGAATCAACTAGTTAGAAGTTGATTCATGTTCTTTGTTTTATAAGGAAAGAATCACGGGAAGAAATAAAATCAATCACAAAAATCCCCTACCTTGTTCTTTGTTCGTCGACATTGGCACGAGAAGAAGGATGTCGTTTCGTTGTAGATGAACATGTCCTACATCAAATGAGGTTCTGAGGAAGAAAGTCGAAGTCGAGGTCATTCTTCATCGGTGGAGCGTTCTTCGTCGGGAGAGCGTTCTTCGTTTGGAGATAAAGTTCTTCATTGGAGAACTTTATTTCTCCCAATCTCTCTCCTCTCCCAATATTTCTCCCATGTTCCACCAAAATGAAAATGCCAAGCCAAGATAATAGATTAAGTTATCTATTATTTAATTGTTGACACAAATTTAAAAATGGTTAAGTTGGCATAATTAAATGTTAGAGGAGTTGACGCATTTAATTGGTGTGCAAGAAGTATCAATGTGGAGGAAGCCCAAGAGGCTCCTCCACATTTAGGAGGGGGTTGAGAGGTTTCCTCTCCCCCCATTATGAGGGATAAACCTCGGGTGGAACCCACCACCATAACTCATGGGAGGTTTTAGGCCTCGGGTGGTCCCCACCACCATAACCTCTCATGGGAGGTTAAGGTGTAGTGGTCCCCACTTCCAACTTCCACATGGGTGGTTACAACAGATAAAATAAAATAAAACATGAGCTTATTTTATTTTATTATTTCCACAAAAAAAACCCAAAAACTAACTTCCACCCTCGACTAACTACCGTCAAGGTGAAAGTCTTCATAAGTGAATATCGGTCCTGTGAGTTCAATGGTGTCCTCGGATTTCAATTCTGAGAACCGATTCAAAATTTATAAAAACCCACTCGAACTTTCACTGAATGTACCCGAAGAAAAATTCATAAATTGATTCAGGGTACACCAGGCCTCAAAATCACGCGTCGTCAATTTTTGTGGACTCGTAAAATTACCATTTAATTAAAAAAAATTATATAGAAATTTCAGGTCTTCACATTCTCCCCACCTTAGGGCTTTACGTCCCCTAAGCTACAATTCAAACTAAGGGAACAAGTGGGGGTACTGAGCACGAATCTGAGCCTCCCGCTCCCATGTGCTCTCCTTGAGGTTCTCGTGATGCCAACGAATGCGTACCAGAGGTATCAACCTTCCACAAAGGACTCGCCCTTGTCGATCCTCAATCTCTAATAGAACCTCCATAAAAGTTGCCCCATCATCGATGTCCAGCTCTCCATGGTTGATTATGTGAGAAGGGTTATGCACGTATCTCCTCAACTGGGATATGTGGAAGAAATTGTGCACCTGGTGCAACTGAGGTGGAAGAGCTAAGCAGTAAGCCACCTTTCCAACTCTACTAAGGACCTAAAAGGTCCAATGAATCTCAGAGATAACTTTTCACCTCATCCAAATCTCCGTAGACCTCGTCAGGGTGAGACCTATAGAAAGATGTGGTCACCACCCTTGAACTCCAGAGGTATCCGTCTCCTGTCATCATATGACTTCTGCCTGCTCTGTGTAGTCTTAATCCACTCTTGGATGATCTTTACCTTCTCTGTCGTAGCCCGTACCATCTCTGGTCCCACTAGTACTGACTCCCCTGGGTCAGTCCAGTACAAAGGTGATCTGTAATGTCACCTGTATAACGCCTCAAAAGGTGCCATCCCAATGGTGGTGTGATAGTTGTTGTTTTATGAAAACTCCACCAAAGATAAGTGATCCTCCTAGCTATGAACAAAGTCGAGGACACATGCATGGAGCATGTCCTCGAGGGTCGGAATGGTCCGCTCAGTCTGACCATCCGTTTGAGGATGGAAGGCAGTGCTAAAATGAAGTTGCATCTCGAAAGCTTCCTGCAACCCCTTCCATAGTCGGGAAGTGAAATGTCCGTTACGATCAGAAACAATCATTGAAGGTACTTAATGTATCCACACAATATCCTGCACATAGAGGCGTCCCAAGCTCACTACTGAATCCTACTCCCTGATCAGTAGGAAGTGGGATGACTTGGTGAGTCGGTCAACGATCACACAAATCGAGTCATGTCCCCTGGATGTACATGGAAGAATCATCACGAAGTACATAGATATCCCATCCCACTTCCACTCTGGGACCTCTAAAGGATGAACCAAGCCTGCTGGTACCTGATGCTCCACCTTCACTTGCTGGAAAGTGAGGCACCGAGAGACAAACTATGCTATTGATTTCTTCATTCCTGACCACCAGTGTTATCGTCAGAGGTCCTGGTACATCTTCGCAACTCCTGAATATACCACTAGAGGGGATGTGTGGAACTCCCTCAACACTTCCTCCTGAAGTGAAACTGGTTCCATAGTACACCCTTTGAAAAGGATGACGTGCTCCCCACCTTCATAAAATCCATCAGGTGCATGCCCTATGGATATTTGAGCACGTCGTGTCCCGCAGTCAGTGTCCCCATGCTATGCTTCCCTGAATCGCTGATGAAGTGGGGAAGTGACTGTAAGAGATTGAAGAAAAGATGCTCCATCTCTATCCATAGAGGATATCTGTAAAGCAGCCAGCTGCTCTGTCGCCTCACCTAGCAGCTGTATACCAGATCTCATGCTAAGTGCATCTGCAATAATGTTCCCCTTCCCAGGAGTATAGACTATCTCGAAGTCATATTCCTAGAGGAACTCAAGCCAACTTAATTGTCTAAGTTTTAGGTCCTTTTGGGGGAAGATATACATGAGACTCTTGTGATCAGAGTACACGGTAAAATTATAAAGACCTGTAAAATTCAAGGAAATTTTTTTCTTAATTTTCTTTGGGATTTTACAAGAACGCAGTTTCTGACGGCGCCTAATTCCGAGGCCCGGTGTGCCCGGAATTAATTTCTGAAGTTAGGATCGGGTACGTTCAGTGAATGAACGAGCGGGTTTTTCTAACTTTTAAACCGGTGCTCGGAATTGAAATCTGAGGGCACCGCAGCGCCGGTAATTGCTTAGGAACACCTATTCTGGAGTTGCGTTTGTGCGGGTGGAGAAGTTAAATTTGTGGATTAAATGAGGAATGAATAAAATTGTGAAAATTTTTATTTTTAAGTCTAAGGTGGTTTTATCCTACATGGGGAAGTTGGGGTGACACCTAACTACCCATGTGAGGATGAATGAGAGAATAAAGGAGAGGTGGGGCCCACACGAACCCCAACCCCTTCACATTCCTCTTAAACTCCCTAAATCCATCTTAAGTTTGGTAAACTCATCTTTAATGGAGTGACCCTTCACTTTATCTCTCTCTCCCTCATTAACTCTCACCAACACACACCTTAATTAATTAATTGAACCTATTCAATTAATTAACTAAGAGTTTGAATTTTGAAAAGTTGAAATTTCTTTTGTTAATAAAATAATAGCATGAACCTATTATTTTATTTTGGCACCTTTGTGTTGGAAGAAAAGGGAAGGAGCTCTTGTGTAAAGGAAAGAGGAAGTTCCTCTTTGGTGGAAGAACATCATCCTCTCTGTGAAGAAACAGTTCTTCTCTGACGAAGAGCATCGACCCCCTCGACATGGAACGACTCGGCGATCACGGTTCTTCATCCTCTTCTTCCTCCACGACAAGAGAGGAGATGTCACTTCCTCGGGTCACTCCGACGACGACGGAATCAATACCGTTCTATCGCGACTCGACGACGTGCAACGTCTTTTCGAGATAGGGGTTAATTTCTTTTGTTCATGAGTTATCCTTTGCCGTTCTTCATCTGTGTATTTTGGCCGCTTGATATCAACTTAATGGAAGGAGGTCGGACCGCATGAACATGGTCGACTCTCCTCCCCCATTTTTTGTTGTGATATTGCGGTTCGAAAGAAGGCGGCGTGGTGCAAAGGCACCACGCAGAAACAAGGAGTACCTCTGGAGCCTATGAGGGGGAGCGCTTGGTTGTAGCGGCAGACCCATGGTGGGAAGTGCTTGGTTATAGAAGCAGGCCCAAAGTACTCGACAGGTGGAGTACTACAGTAGTCCAAGGTTAGTGGGGCGTGCTTGGTTGTAGCGGCGGGCCCACTGTACTCGACAGAGGAGGAGTTCTCCAGCAGCCGTGGTTTCGAAATCATGAATAAAATCCTGGTTGAGCTGAGTCTATGACCTTTGTGTTTACCTCATGATTGAGATGGGTCACTTGATAACTTAGGTATATGTATGGGAATATACCTGGGTATTGGTTATCCATTGATTCATAATCTTTGTGTTTCCTCATGATTGAGATGGGTTACTTGATAACTTGGGTATATGTATGGGCATATACCTAAGTAGAGTTTATCTGTTGAGATCTTCCTTGTGGTTATCCTTGTTGGATTTAGTGATACCTTGAGGGTCTCAGGGTCCCTACTGAGTATCGTTATACTCACGCTTGTACGGGCTATGACCACACCTCGTTGTGTTGGTTGCAGACGACGGGCAGCACAGACAGAGGCTGAGTGTTCGAGGACTGGATGGTACCTGGAGGTGGACCTCACGACGAGACAGTATCCGGTGGTGGACTTCACGACGAGGTGACACTCGGAGGAGGTTGACGGGCGAGAGCATTGTGGAGGCTATCTGTACCTACCCTTCAGGTAGGATCCGTGGTGGAAGATCCAGGAGCTGCGCTATCTGTACCTACCCTTCAGGTAGGATCCGAGGAGGACGACCCAGGAGCTGCTTCTATCTTCTTCTAGATGCTTGTCTTTGTTGTACTTCCTTTCAGTTGTAGCTGTACTTTCGATTGGGTTTGTATTCTGGCCTAATTAATTTTCAGTACTTCCTTTTTGTACTTAGTATTTTACTTCCGCTTGTACTCTGTGGTGTTTTGTTACTTTTATAAAGGTAACGCCTTCCCAGTTATCGGGATTTACGCCTTTGGTGCTAGTCTCCAGCCCCTGGCCTATGGAAGGCGGGCTTGGGGTAGTCATGACACGGGCCCCGAGGACGGGTCATGACAAATTGGTATTAGATGAGTTCAGTTCTACCGTAGAACTAAGAACTCTGATCTTTTTCTATGTGAAGCAATAGTGTTAAGGGTACCGAATGTGGTCTTCAGTTCAGGGAGTCCAGTGTTGGTGTGGCGGCCGACGTATCCGTACACCAGGACCCTGACTACTGATTTCTGACTTTGTAGACGAAAAAACTGATGGTGTGTGTGTTTCCAAAGTTTAAAAGTCAGCTCAAATCAGGTCAACTCACTAGGTATAAATCGTTGACCATGTCGCATCTGTTCAGGATGTCTCCACGCAGACAGTCAGTTGGAGTTCCGAGAGAGTACTCGATGACGGCCCACCGAGCAGCGAGGCTCCAGTGCGGGGGCCTTTTTACTATGTTGGCACCCTCGGGTGGTGTACCAGCACCACCACCACCTGTTGGGAAGAAGATGCCACCAGCCTTACTAGCGAACTGTGCACACTAGCAGAGAGCGATGCACGATTTCCAGCAGCGGCGGCCTCCGAGGTTACGAGGCGAGGCAGATTCCCAGACAACAGAGCACTGGCTGGAGGCGATTGCTAGAGTTTTTCGCCTAGATGAGACTTCAGTAGAGTGGATGGTGGACTTAGCTATTAGTGTTTTCCAGTGAGTGTATAAGGACCCAGCCTTAAACCTTACTCAATCTTGATTTATTACAAGATTACACATTGAGGATCTTTTCAGGTTTAGAGTTTTAGATAATTAGATCATAAAACTTGCATTACATTCCACATTTAAACAAAGTGGTTACAGAAAATATAGTATTCATTTTTTCCCATCAACGGAAACATATTTAAAAATAAATCATGGATTCTTTCTTGACACTTCCTTGACACTATAATCATATCATGTACCTTTCCCTTGACCTGTGAAAAACATTTCAAAAAAAAACTGGGGATGAGCATAAAAAGCTCAGTAAGGGTTATAAAAATATGGAAAGGAAACATGAGTTCATATATACATAATAATGAAATCATACTTTACCCATAAAACATAGGCATATCAAATCCTGAATAAATCATAGAAATCATAAGACATAAAAGGTAACTTGAGGAATTCATAACATTCTTACGTAGGGAGTAACCCTCTTGGTTACGTTTGGAATACCCACCACAGTATATTCCCTAAATTTCTTTGGAGAAACCTTAACGTTTCAATCCTTCACCTTACCCAATGAATTGGAGAGCTATATCGGGCTCACCCGCCCTTAGTTTTTCACGGAACCACCCGTCTTCATAATAATTCCCAATAACCATAACATAATCGTATCACATAAAACATGCATAAAGGAAGCATAACATTTCCACTTTTCAATCACAAGATATCAATACAACACATTGATATAAAAAAATTATGAATACCATTTTCAATACCAAAATAAAAGAAAAGTAAAACATGGTATTTATTTTTCTTTAAAAAAAGGTATGGCTTGTAGAGGAATCTGAAACTCAAATAATGGTCACGGCGGCGGAGAAGTCATTGTCACCGCATACGTACGACAAAAACATTCCCTTTTGTCGTTTAGTAAAATGCTTCATATAAAAAATATTCATTTTGGATAAACGTAAAAGTCAAAGGGGTTTATACACCGTATAAAAGAAGGTTGTGTATAAAACAAAAATATGCCTCAATGAATGGATATTGAGACGAAGTCCCATACAAAGATGGTATCCTTGGATTAAGGATAAATCAATTACATAATTATGTGTGACAAACGAATACACCAAATATAAGTGGATATTAAGTGTAAAAAAATCAGAGTAAATTCACACATATTCATAGAATGACATATTCAAGGTGTACAAGTTTATCCCAAAGAATCAAAATTGGGTTAAGAAGTTCCCTTGCAAAAATTCGACAGCCTAACAGCGTCACTTCAAAATTCAGAAAAAGAGTTGATGAGAGATAAAAAGGGTATCTCATCACTTGGACATAAAATTTAAATAAATAAGGATATAGAAGAACATATCCCAACATAATAGTATGTGAATTAAAAGACATAACAAAAGAAGTCTTTTAAAAAGAGGATGGTGAAAGGTTCCCTTACCGACTTGGGTAACTTTCGAAACATACACCACGTGAAAGAAAGACAATACAACATTGATGTAAATACTCATAAATGAAATTATATTACAAAATGAGTAAAATAATGGGCAGTACATACACCACTCAAAGGAAATTTTGGCAAATGTAGCATAAATCCCATGGGAATAAAAGTGAGATGAAAAATCCCTTACGAAAACTCGGCAGCCTAACGGCGCCACTTAAAACTTACAAAAATGGATTGATGAGATCAAATAGGGTCTCTCATCACATTAAAATAAAATTTACAGCAAGAGGAATATAAAAGAACATCCCCCATCATAACAAATAGGAGCTTAAAAGAAGTAACATAAAGGAGAGTACTTAAAAAGAAAGAGAGAGGTTAGATCTCTTACGAAAATTCGGCAGCCTAACGGCGCCACTCAAAACTTCCAAAATGGATTGATGAGAGAAAATAGGTTCTCTCATAATATTAACATAAGAATTATAGTATGATTAATATAAAATAACATCCCAATCATAAGAAAGATGAGCTTAATAGAAATGACATAAAAGAGTGTACTTAAAAAGAAAGAGAGGAGTAGGATCCCTTACCTCGGGTCCGACTTGACTCGATCGTTCTTTAATCTCCTGAATAATAAACTTGAGTTAATTTATACTTCCTTAAGAACCATTTTCAAGTTAATTATTCCTTTTATATCACTTATTACCATGTCATGAACACTATGTTATTATTTAAGTTAATAATGGTTGTTTTAACGATCATTGGTACTTGAGTCAAAAAATAAACTCTTTATAATTACAAGTTGTTCATGTGGTAAAATATCCATTATATCCAGAATTTTATTCATGATGTAGATATCATATATATCATATATATCCAGTATATTCATGCATTTATAATATTACATAACATTTAGAGTTAAGAAATGAAATGCACTGTTCATGGAGACGGTAAGCCGTACGTACGCATGAACGCTACTTCCATTTCTATTTCATATTTAATAGAATTAAAACATAATGATACATAATAGTATTTTAATTCAAGTATGGTATCATATATAATATAATTAAATATATCCTTTATACATACCACATATGGTATTAACGAATCAAATCACTTTGAGGGGGCGGTAGTCCGCACTTTCTAAAATGAAGATATCGCGTATACCCATAATGGAAGCCATAAAGGTATGCCATAAATGAAAAATACAGAAGCTTGATGAAAAAATAAACATATTATATATCATATATAAATTTAGTGACATCATAATGGCCACCATGAAAGGTGTTAAGAGAATATTGAACAATCATCGTTTCGTGAGGTAGTAATTCGCCATCCACAGAAATAGTATGTTCTTTAACCATTAGACGAAGGTGTGTGTAAGTTTAGCTTGGATAATTAATATAAAAACATCCTAGTATATTTAATATACTGGTTTTGTTATAAAATAAAGGAATAAAAAGAGTTTAGGGGGGTGGAGAAGCAAAATAAAACAAAAGGACTCAAGTGAAGACATTACCTTAAAATCAGGTAACTCCCTTTGGTTTGAGCTAAAAGGATTCTTTGGGAAGACTTCTGACCAAAGTGAGGCTTATAAGAGTTAGAGAGAGATTTGGAGAGACAAAATGGGCAGGGGTTGGCCGAGCCAAAGGCTTTGGAAGTATGGGTAAGGAGGTAGAGGTGTGGGCCTTTTATAAGAGGAGTGGAGGGGCACTCTTGGAAAGTAAAGAAATGTTACTTTATTTTAGAATGAGTTTTGGATTTTAATGGTCCCAAATTGATGTTTTTCGAGGATAATGTGATAAGGGTTCGAAATCCAACCATACAATAGGTTTTGGACATGTGTAGGTCTTAGATGTTACATTATCTTTCCATTTTATTTAAATCGTTAAATAATGAGGTCATCGCTGCATCATTATTATGTCATAAATAATTTAATTTATTTAATGTCTAAAAATTATAAAAAAAATACTATGATATAGGAAATATTTTTAGCTTTCCAATTATTATTTATAGTAAAAAATATGACTTGTATAACCCCATTTAATTTTTTTTAGTAAAACAACTCATGTTTGTGTCATTTTAATTTTAACATTAAATAAAAAGGTATTTATGTCATTTTCTAACCAAAGTGGCTCCATGGGGTCCCCAAGTTGACCGATGGATTGTCTTGGTCGGCCATGACTCATCCAATGAGGGTAGGACATGTGTCTAGGTCATTTCATATTATTAAAACATTATTTTTACCTTAAACTACACTAATTACCTCTAATCACGATTAAAAATTTAATAAGTTACTATTCACCAAATAATTATTTTAATCCCATTGAACCACATTTTACTTCTTAATGACAACCATGTATGTCGGATTTTTGAAATTCAAAACACAAAGGTGGCAAAATTTCATTTAAACGGAAAATCAGTTTTTATAAGTACCACTTAGTGGTTTCACTATTCATCAAAAATTAAAGTTTTTCAGAAAATTACCAAAAATTCACCCTAGGCTATATTTGATATTCAGAATTCAAAAATGATGTCTATTTTAAAAAAATCAAAACATATAAGTTGCATTAATTATTTTAATAATTAATTTCCGCTGTCAAAACAAATAGCGTGTTTTTAAGAAACAATATCTATTAAAAGATTGACACTAGTTTAAGTCCAATTTCAAAGTGAAATTAATTCCAATGACCACCATTGGATTTAATGGTAAAAATATATTCTAATTTCACTTTAAAACCAATTTAAAATATAATCTAATCATATAAATAAATTAGATTAAAAAGAGGTTTTGAATTAAAATACAACATTTTTCACTATTCATTAAAAAAATGTACTTTATCGGAAAAATACCAAAAATTTACACAAAGTAAATTTTGATGTCCTGATTCTAAAGAAGAATTTTATTTTGTCAAATATAACAGATAAAATTATCAAAAAGTGGATTTAAAAGAGGTTCGCCATCAAAAGGCGTTTAATCGACCTTTTAAAGAATATTATAATGTTTACACTTAAAATTGGATTCATTCGCATTTTTAATCCTCTAACATTTATTGTAAAAAGTAAAAATATTTGACAAACATATATAATCATTTTGTAGTTAGTTCTATTCATTCCCGCCATCACAACAGTTAGGCGTTAACTACCATTTAAAATAATATTATTTTATTATTAGAGTGCAACGTAAGATTCCCAAGAAACTTGTTGTTGCGTGTTGGGTACTCCATCGAGCAAAGCGTCCCCTTTAAAGTTATATTAATATTTTATTCATAAATATGGATAAATGTGAAAATTTCGTACTCTTTATTTACCTGGGGTGTTACATCCTTCCCCCCTTTTGGGAATTGCGTCCTCGCAATTTTAAAATTGGGCTTGGAAACTTCATTGAAAATCCCACATCGGAACAAGAGTCAGTAAAACAATCACTTTAAAATAAAGAAAGATAAGTAAAAAGGTCACCCGAGTTAACCCATACTAGGATTCCAAGTATGAAAATATAGACATGGAGGAAAAAACAAAGGGACATGTTCTGATGGAGAGTGATAGTAAACATGTCTAGGAGAAAGTTAACCATAAGAAAATCACAAACTTGTGATGGGTTAAACGGTATTCGATTCCCCAGTAGGAAAAGTTAACAGACAAAATTTTTGTTTTAAGTTACTTTTCATTGAGGAATTTATTTTTGAGCTTAACTAAATCATAATGAAACATACTTACTTGTCATGTAGATTTTCAACTTTTACTATATTACTTAATCAAACTCATATTTTCTCCAAAATACGAGTATTTAGGAAGACTTCCTTCGCATTAAGAGTACTATAATCAATTTTTAGAGAATCACCTAATCCACAAAAGAGAACTATATACTTCCCATGTCTTTAGACTCTAACCAAAACCAAAACCAAAAAGGTTAGTACAAGATTAGATAATCCAGAAAAGGATAAACCTTTATAAAAAGAAAATCTATTCTTAATCTCCAAAATTTGTCCAACAAAACCCAAAGTTCAACGAGGACCATTCGATAAACAATTTGTCCATAAAATTCTTCAATGTAAACCAAACTAAGATTGAAACCCAAATATTTGAAGGATTTAGTCACATAGTCTTCCAAGTTAAATTGTAACATTTATCTCCAAACAACATTAATTGCTCCTAAACTCTCGTATTGAAAAGTAATTAACCTAATCACATATCCTCCATGATAGGTTAATCATTTTCATGAATAACCCAAAATCAACTTAATCTTAATTCATAAAGTCACCTAACTAAAAATAATAAGTCATACTAACCAGTGACTTCGCGTAGTCTAGTGGTAGGTGATAAATACCAGTTGCACTTTGGTTGTGGGTTCGATTCCCACAGCTTTGTCTGGCGCGACGGGTTGTCACATGGTCTGCGTGTTGTCCTTTTTCCAAAACTATATAATTCTCAAATAATTCCTCAAAAAGAGATAAAATCATCAAAAATAACCATAACATAATTTAACCTCAATTTTATCTCATGCCTTTCACTTCCATCATAACATATAGTAACCCATAATTACCTCAAAAGTAAGGATCATATAAACCCAAATGGTTCTTTATAACTACGTCCACAAAAGAACAGATAACTATTCCTTGAATAAAATTTTCATATATTAAACATCAGGGTTACACATACTATAAAAAGTCTTCTAATTTAACCCCATCATCAAAAGAGACTTAATACTCTTAAGAATTTCACCATAACTCTTGAAGCCCTTATATGTTGACTTCTTACTCATTAAACATTCTTCATGATCCATTAACCATTCCTTTCCAACTTATTCTGAAATACTTCCTTCCTACAAAAAAAATCATGAATCATATCCTAAGATTCCAAAATAGGAAAACAAAAGTTATGAAATAATCCATACCTTTGATTGGTCATTGTCAGTTTCTTCATCCTCAATCGGAATGGCATTAGGTATTGGTAAACGAATATTTGTACGATCTTGGTGATCCCATTCACGAAACTTATTCATAGGACATGAGTTTTCATAATGACCATGCACACCACATTTAAAACATTCAATTGATCCCTCAAAAAGAACTTCTTTCCCTTTCTTCAAGTCAACTGGATGCTTCCTTTTTCCATGGAAGGTTCTTGCTTTATGACCTTCATTTCCACATCTATAGCATATTTCTGTCCCTTTGAAACATTTTCCTAGGTGTTTCTTTCCACATCTTTGACACATAGGTTTTTGAACACACTTACCTTTATGATTATTACCTGTAGTTCCATAGGGATTTTCTCTCTCTCATATATGATGCCTTAGAGAAATCACCAAGGTTTAGGTTGTCAATCATGACTCCAGATAGTTGGTTGAGGATAAACACAAGAGTTCTCATTGCAGATCCCATATCATTCAGTTGCTTGCTCAAAAAACTGTCACAGTTTCCTTCACATCCATTGTTAATTTGGTGCCTACTAGATCCATCCATTTACTAAAACCAAAGAGGTCAGTGTGAGTATATCAACAAAACCATCATGTACTGATGAGGAAGATAAACACTAAGATATACTTACTCATTCACTTTATCTAAAACTAGGACTCTTTCTGAAATCCTAACCATTATGGTAATGTCACTTATGCTTAAAGAATACCCAAACCTCTAAAGTTATCTAAACCGACCTCTGATACCAACTATAAGGCCCCAGCCTTAAACCTTACTTAATCTTGAGTTATTACAAGATTACACATTGAGGATCTTTTCAGGTTTAGAGTTTTAGAGAATTAGATCATAAAACTTGCATTACATTCCACATTTAAACAAAGTGGTTACATAAAAGATAGTATTCATTTTTTCCCATCAATGGAAACATATTTAAAAATAAAGCATGTATTATTTATTGACACTTCCTTGACACTATCATCATATCATGTACCTTTCCCTTGACCTGTGAAAAACATTTCAAAAAAAACTTGGGATGAGCATAAAAAGCTCAGTAAGGGTTATAAAAATAGGAAAAGGAAACATGAGTTCATATATACATAAGAATGAAATCATACTTTACCCATAAAACATAGGCATATCAAATCCTAAATAAATCATAGAAATCATAAGACATAAAAGGTAACTTGAGGCATTCATAACATTCTTACGTAGGGAGTAACCCTCTTGGTTACATTTGGAATACCCACCATAGTATATTCCCTAAATATCTTTGGAGAAACCTTAACGTTTCACTCCTTCGTGTTACCCAATGAATTGGAGAGCTATATCGGGCTCACCCGCCCTTAGTTTTTCACGGAACCACCCATCTTCATAATAATTCCCAATAACCATAACATAATCGTATCACATAAAACATGCATAAAGGAAGCATAACATTTCCACTTTTCAATCACAAGATATCAATACAACACATTGATATAAAAACATTATGAAAACCATTTTCAATACCAAAATAAAAGAAAATTAAAACATGGTATTTATTTTTCTTTAAAAAAAGTTATGTCTTGTAGAGGAAGCCGAAAATCAAATAATGGTCACAGCGGCGGAGAAGTCATTGTCGCCGCATACGTACGACAAAAACATTCCCTTTTGTCGTTTAGTAAAACGCTTCGTATAAAGAAGATTCCTTTTGGATAAACGTAAAAGTCAAAGGGGTTTATACACCGTATAAAAGAAGGTTGTGTATAAAACAAAAATATGCCTCAATGAATGGAGATTGAGACGAAGTCCCATACAAAGACGGTATCATTGGATTAAGGATAAATCAATTACATAATTATGTGTGACAAACGAATACACCAAATATAAGTGGATATTAAGTGTAAAACAATCAGAGGACATTCACACATATTCATAGAATTCCATATTCAAGGAGTAAAAGTTTATCCCAAAGAATCAAAATTGGGTTAAGAAGTTCTCTTGCAAAAATTCGACAGCCTAACGACGTCACTTCAAAATTCAGAAAAAGAGTTGATGAGAGATAAAAAGGGTATCTCATCACTTGGAAATAAAATTTACATCAATAAGGATATAGAAGAACATGTCCCAACATAATAGTATGTGAATTAAAAGACATAACAAAAGAAGTCTTTTAAAAAGAGGATGGTGAAAGGTTCCCTTACCGACTTGGGTAACTTTCGAAACATACACCCCGTGAAAGAAAGACAATACAACATTGATGTAAATACCCATAAATGAAAGTATATTACACAATGAGTAAAATAATGGGCAGTACATACACCACTCAAAGGAAATTGTGGCAAATGTAGCATAAATCCCACGGGAATAAAAGTGAGATGAAAAATCCCTTATGAAAACTCGGCAGCCTAACGACGCCACTTAAAACTTCCAAAAATGGATTGATGAGATCAAATAGGGTCTCTCATAATATTAAAATAAAATTTACAAAAAGAGGAATATAAAATAACATCTCCCATCATAACAAAGACGAGATTAAAATAAGTAACATAAAGGAGAGTACTTAAAAAGAAAGAGAGAGGTTAGATCTCTTACGAAAATTCGGTAGCCTAATGGCGCCACTCAAAACATCCAAAATGGATTGATGAGAGAAAATAGGGTCTCTCATCATATGAACATAAGAATTATAGTAGGATTAATATAAAATAACATCCCAATCATAAGAAATATGATCTTAATAGAAATGACATAAAAGAGTGTACTTAAAAAGAAAGAGAGGAGTAGGATCCCTTACCTCGGGTCCGACTTGACTCGATCGTTATTTAATCTACTGAATAATAAACTTGAGTTAATTTCTACTTCCTTAAGAACCTTTTTCAAGTTAATTATTCCTTTTATATCACTTATTACCATGTCATGAACACTATGTTATTATTTAAGTTAATAATGGTTGTTTTAACGATCATTGGTACTTGAGTCAAAAAAATAAACTCTTTATAATTACAAGTTGTTCATGTGGTAAAATATCCATTATATCCAGAATTCTATTCATGATGTAGATATCATATATATCATATATATCCAGTATATTCATGCATTTATAATATTACATAACATTTAGAGTTAAGAAATGAAATGCACCGTTCATGGAGACGGTATGCCGTACGTACGCATGAACGCTACTTCCATTTCTATTTCATATTTAATGGAATTAAAACATAATGATACATAATAGTATTTTAATTCAAGTATGGTATCATATATAATATCATTAAATATATCCTTCATATGTATCACATATGGTATTAACGAATAAAATCACTTTGAGGGGGCGGTAGTCCGCACTTCCTAAAATGAAGATATCGCGTATACCCATAATGGAAGCCATAAAGGTATGCCATAAATGAAAAATACAGAAGCTTAAGGAAAACATAAACATATTATATATCATATATAAATGTAGTGACATCATAATGTACACCATGAAAGGTGTTAAGATAATATTAAACAATCATCGTTTCGTGAGGCAGTAATTCGCCATCCACAGAAACAGTATGTTCTTTAACCATTAGACGAAGGTGTGTGTAAGTGTAGATAGAATACTTAATATAAAAACATCTTATTATATTTAATATAATAGTGTTGTTACAAAATAAATGAATAAAAAGAGTTTAGGGGGGTGGAGAAGAAAAATAAAACAAAAGGACTCAACTGAAGACATTACCTTAAAATCGGGTAACTCCCATTGGTTTGAGCTCAAAGGCTTCCTTGGGAAGACTTCTGACCAATGTGAGGCTTATAAGAGTTATAAAGAGATTTGGAGAGACAAAATGGTCAGGGTTTGGCCGAGCCAAAGGCTTTTGAAGTGTGGGTAAGTAGGTAGAGGTGGGGGCCTTTTATAAGAGGAGAGGAGGGGCACTCTTGGAAAGTAAAGAAATGTTACTTTATTTTAGAATGAGTTTCAGATTTTAATGGTCCCCCATTGATGTGTTTCGAGGATAAGGTGATAAAGGTTCTAAATCCACCCATCCAATAGGTTTTGGACATGTGTAGGTCTTAGATTTTACATTATCTTTCCATTTTATTTAAATCGTTAAATAATGAGGTCATCACTGCATCATCATGATGTCATAAATAATTTAATTTATTCAATGTCTAAAAATTATAAAAAAATACTATGATTTAGGAAATATTTTTAGATTTCCAATTACTATTTATAGTAAAAAATATGACTTGTATAACCCCATTTAAAAATTGTGTTATTAAAACAACTCATGTTTGTGTCATTTTAATTTTAACATTAAATAAAAAGGTATTTATGTCATTTTCCAACCAAAGTGGCTCTATGGGGTCCCCAAGTTGACCCATGGATTTTCTTGGACGGCCATGACTCATACAATTAGGGTAGGACATGTGTCTAGGTTATTTCATATTATTAAAACATTATTTTTATCTTAAACTACACTAATTACCTCTAATCGCGATTAAAAACATAATAAGTTACTATTCACCAAAAAATTATTTTAATCCCATTAAACCACATTTTACTTCTTAATGACAACCATGTATGTCGTATTTTTGAAATTCAAAACACAAAGGTGGCAAAATCTTATTTAAACGGAAAATCAGTTTTTATAAGTACCACTTAGTGGTTTCACTATTCATCAAAAATTGAAGTTTTTCAGAAAATTACCAAAAATTAACCGTAGGATATATTTGATATTCCGAATTCAAAAATGATGTCTATTTTAAAAAATTCAAAACATATAAGTTTCATTAATTAATTTAATAATTAATTCCCGTTGTCAAAACAAATAGCGTGTTTTTAAGAAACAATATCTATTAAAAGATTGACACTAGTTTAAGTCAAATTTCAAAGTGCAATTAATTCCAATGACCACCATTGGATTTAATGGTAAAAATATATTCTAATTTCACTTTAAAACCAATTTAAAATATAATATAATCATATAAATAAATTAGATTAAAAATAGGTTTTGAATTAAAATACAACATTTTTCACTATTCATTAAAAAAATATACTTTATCGGAAAAATACCAAAAATTTACACAAAGTAAATTTTGATGTCCCGATTCTAAAGAAGAATTTTATTTTTTCAAATATAACACATAAAATTATCAAAAAATGGATTTAAAAGAGGTTCTCCATCAAAAGGCGGTTAATCGACCTTTTAAAGAATATTAGAATGTTTACGCTTAAAATTGGATTCATTCGCATTTTTAATCCTCTAAAATTTATTGTAAAAAGTAAAAATATTTTACAAACATATATAATCATTTTGTAGTTAGTTCTATTCATTACCGCCATCACAACAGCTAGGCATTAACTACCATTTAAAATAATATTATTTTATTATTAGAGTGCAACGTAAGATTCCCAAGAAACTTGTTGTTGCGTGTTGGGTACGCCATCGAGCAAAGCGTCCCCTTTAAATTTATATTAATATTTTATTCATAAAAATGGATAAATGTGAAAATTTTATACTCTTTATTTACCTGGGGTGTTACAGAGTTACCATGAGGATGGTCCGCACAGCGATGAGGCTTCGGTACGTGGACCGATGCCTGAGATAGTGCCTTTGGGTAGTGTGTCAGCTATACATCACTACCTGTTGGTCTGCAGTTACAACCGACGGTACCGGTAGGCAACACATGTAGGCTTAATACCTTACACGTGTTCCAATATCATATACCCTCAAGTTCTGAGGTAATCTCGACTCACAGGCAGCTGGGAACTTGCTTGAGGAGGTGGCTGAGAGTTTTCTAGAGCTTATACAGCTTCGGCAGGACGATGTTTCAGTAGCTGAGTAATCATCGAGGTGTACCAATCGTTCTTGGTACTTGATGACTACGATATGATCAGTGCTTTAGAGCTCAGACCTTAGAGTGATGTGTGTTTAAATGATATCCGAGTAAGCACTCTTTTCTCTACGCATTCCTACTTATGTTAGGGTGCTAGAAAGAACCTTTGTGGATTAATGTTCTTTGGCTGATCGGTTTTAGCCAGTGAATGTTAACAGTGGGAAGATGCGAACTGGCGTCAGTCTCAGAGACTTGGGCGTGCGAATGTTTCAAAAAGAGGAAATGTTAAGGATAGATGAATCTGCAGAGTAGCAGACGTGGAGGCAGAGCTAGGAGAGCAGCATGAGGTGGTGTACATATCAACATGTTACAACCACCTGCCTTTGTTGTTCCCTCTAGGATCAGGGAGCTGGAGGGCGGGGAAAGAGAGTAGCTGCATGCGGTCAAGGAGAGTGACCCAATGGCTCTAAGAATGATTTAAGGGACAGTCTCTGTCCCCTACAAGCTGTCGTAGTAACAGATGTTGATACAAATCATTCCTTCCTTCCACAAATCTTTTCCCAGACCTAGAGTTTCCGGTAAGCCGTAGACTTGACCCTCACGTCTGGAGATACCTTGGGAGGAGACTCAATAATCACACTTACGCCGATAGTGTGATATGACCCACGAGGTGAGAGTTTCAGTTGGAATCTCTTGGTGGCAGCGTCGAGGCCTTACGATGTTGGTCTGAGTATGGATTGGATCCACAGTTCATACACGGATTGAATGTATTAGGCAAAAAGGTTGTGGTTTATCTACAATGTTGGGATGGGTTTTTCCTTGGTCGGCGAAAAGGAAAACCCAGGCAGCACAGAATGGAATCATGCATAAGAGGGTGCATTCGATCACTTAGGAGACGACCAAACTTACCTTTGTGCCAGAATTCTCCAGAGTTACAGAACCACTTCCAGCAGAGCTTTCAGGAGCTGGGTTGAACAGTGCGTCCAACCTGTGGGCGTTGGTTACATAGTTCACTGTGACGCATTAGGGACTGTACTCGGGTGTGTCCTGATGTAGGAGTGGGTAGTGATTGCCTATGGATCACGGCAGATGAGACTGCACAGAGCTGACAGTAAGCCTCTAGAGTTCAAGGATGACGACCACGTCCTTATACGGGTTTCACTTCGAAGAGGTTTACGGAGATGTGGCCAAGGCGGAAAGTAATCTTCGAGGTTCAGCGGACCTTTTCAGGTCCTCAGCTGGGTAGGCAAGGTGGTTTACCGCTTGACCCATCCACCTTAGTTGCACCGGGTGCATGACAACTTCCACGTATCTCAAATGAGGAGATATGTGCTTGACCCGACGCATGTCATCGACCATGGGGAACTGGACTTTGGCGATGGGGTGACTTTTGAGGGGTTCTAGTAGAGGTTGAGGATCGACAGGAGTGGATCCTACAAGGATGGTCGATTCCTTGGGTGCGCTTTCACTGGAAGTATGAGAACCTCCTGGTGATCACATGGGGGCGGAAGGC
This sequence comes from Viscum album, assembly GCA_963277665.1. Taxonomy (NCBI): domain Eukaryota; kingdom Viridiplantae; phylum Streptophyta; class Magnoliopsida; order Santalales; family Viscaceae; genus Viscum; species Viscum album. Next base: position 760,781,037 of record OY728126.1, on the reverse strand, counting down.
TCAGGTGCGTGCTTAGTACCACTTTTGTTTCCCTAGTTTGTGTTAAAGATTTACGAGGATGTAAATCCCTGATCTGGGAGTAATGTAATGACCCATAAAATTAAAGATAAATTTTTTCTTAATTTTCTTTGGGATTTTACAAGAATGCAGTTTCTGACGGCGCCTGATTCCGAGTCCCGGTGTGCCCGGAATTAATTTCTGAAGTTAGGCTCGGGTACGTTCAGTGAACGAAAGAGCGGGTTTTTCTAACTTTTAAATTGGTGCTCGGAATTGAAATCCGAGGGCACCGATGAAACCGCAGCGCCGATAATTGCTTAGGAACACCTATTCCGGAGTTGCGTTTTTGCGGGTTGAGAAGTTAAATTTTTGGATTAAATGAGGAATGAATAAAATTGTGAAACAATTTTATTTTTTAGTATAAGGTGGTTTTATCCTACATGGAGAAGTTGGGGTGACACCTAACTACCCATGTGAGGATGAATGAGAGAATAAAGGAGAGTTGGGGCCCACACAAACCCCAACCCCTTCACATTCCTCTTAAACTCCCTGACTCCCTCTTAAGTTTGGTAAAATCGTCTTTAATGGAGTGACCCTTCACTTTCTCTCTCTCTCCCTCATTAACTCTCACCAATACACACCTTAATTAATTAATTGAACCTATTCAATTAATTAACTAAGAGTTTGAATTTTGAAAAGTTGAAATTACTTATGTTAAAAAAATAATAGCCTGAACCTATTATTTTATTTTGGCACCTTTGTGTTGGAAGAAAATGGAAGGAGTTCTTGTGTAAAGGAAAGAGGAAGTTCCTCTTGGGTGGAAGAACATCATCCTCTCCGTGAAGAACGGTTCTTCTCCGACAAAGAACATCGACCCCCTCGACATGGAACGACTCAGCGATCACGGTTCTTCATCCTCTTCTTCCTCCACGACAAGAGAGGAGATGTCACTTCCTCGGGTCACTCTGACGATGACGGAATCGATACCGTTCTACCGCGACTTGACGACGTGCGACGTCTTTTCGAGGTAGGGGTTAATTGCTTTTGTTCATGAGTTATCCTTTGTCGTTCTTCGTCTGTGTATTTTGGAAACTTGATATCAACTTAACGGAAGGAGGTCGGACCACACGAACACGACCGACTCTCCTCCCCCATTTGTTGTTGTGATATTGCGGTTCGAAAGAAGGCAGCGTGGTGCAAAGGCACCACACAGAAACAAGGAGGATCATCGTCGAAGAAGCGCAACGCAATTGCGCCGCGCCGTAGAGGCCGAACGAAACTGTGGCCGGAGTCGGGGCCGTAGAGGTGAATCGAAGACTCCACAGTTGTTTAATTGACGTGCGGATCTATGGGCGACAACGAATCGGGCCGAAATGGCATTTGAATCTCTTTGCAGTAAAGATCGGGTCCCAGGAGGACTGTTGGCGAAGGCGACAGGCGAAATGGACCACCAGAGCACGTCCGGTGGTCCGCAGAAGGTGGTGGTGGCGTGCTACGTCGGAACGCCGCCGGAGCAAACCACCACGGCTGAACCGCTGCAGTGGAATGTGAAATGGAACGTCCTACGGCCATTCCGAATTTGGGGCAGCAAGGCTTTAAGCCGCGCCGGTTCGTCGACCGCGGGGGAATTTGTAACCCCCCGCACCCGCGGGCCACGTGGGCGCCGCGCCAGCGCCAGGCCAGGCTGGGCCGCACAGGCCGGGCCAGGCCATTCCCAGCCGGTCCAGACCCGGACCCGGTTTGGCCGACCCGGGGGGGGGGGGGGGGGGGGGGTTGGGCCGGGCCGGACCGGGCCCCGACCCCCCATTTCGGACTGTCTTCAGTCTTTTGCCCATAACTTGGGCTACAGACCTACAATCGATGCACCGTCAGTTGCGATGCGATCCTTGGATCAATACGGTTGTTACGGTATATTACACTCAAGGTTTCTTAGAACTTTGTTAATGACTGGGTTGGTTCAAACACGAAACCAACCGGGCCCTCGGAGCGGATATGCTTATATCTTGAGTTCCGGACGTCCGATTGACGTGACGTCGAATTTGTTGGATTCTTATTGATGAGATGGAACATTTGGAATGATTAACCTGAGTTTTGGTTGTAGTTGGATAGTGGCTGGGTTAGATTGTACACGAAATCCAACCGGGCCGCTGGAACGGAAAAGCTGATAACTTTCAGACCGGACGTCCGTTTGACGAACCGTCAGCGGCGTTGGTGATCACGTTGAGAAACGGTCCCTATGATTATACCCTATGTGATTTCGGGGTACATTTGAGATACAAACGTGTTGGTTCGCACACGAAACCAACTGGGCCCCTAGGACGAAAAGGCTAGTAACTCACAGACCGGGCGTCCGACTGACGCGTCGTCTGTTGCATTGAGACCCCTATGATGAGGCGGTCCTTTGAGATACTTCTTCATGGAACTTTGTGATACTTGGAGTATCGACCAATAGCTCGTGGAGTGGACCCTTCCGGTGACGAGCTAGCAGAGTGCAGATACCTAGTAGATGGCTGAGACTTGACGACTGCTGATTTATCGACTCGGTGTGTTTCAGATAGCCCAGTGGGGAGCACTTGGTTGTAGTGGCAGACCCACGGTGGAGGAGCGCTTGGTAGTAGTGGCAGACCCGCGGTACTCAACAGAAGGAGTACCTCTGGAGGCTATGAGGGGGAGCGCTTGGTTGTAGCTGCAGACCCAAGGCGGAGGAGTGCTTGGTTGTAGTGGCAGACCCGTGGTAGTCAATAGAAGGAGTACCTCTGGAGCCTATGAGGGGGAGCGCTTGGTTGTAGCAGCAGACCCATGGTGGGAAGTGCTTGGTTGTAGCAGCAGGCCCACAGTACTCGATAGGTGGAGTACTACAACAGTCCAAGGTTAGTGGGGCGCGCTTGGTTGTAGCGGCGAGCCCACTGTACTCGACAGAGGAGGAGTTCTCCAGCAGTCGTGGTTTCGACATCATGAATAAAATCCTGGTTGAGCTGAGTCTATGAACTTTGTGTTTACCTCATGATTGAGATGGGTCACTTGATAACGTAGGTATATGTATGGGCATATACCTGGGTAGTGGTTATCCGTTGATTCATAATCTTTGTGTTTCCTCATGATTGAGATGGGTTACTTGATAACTTGGGTATATTTATGGGCATATACCTAAGTAAAGGTTATCTATTGAGATCTTCCTTGTGGTTATCCTTATTGGATTTAGTGAAACCTTGAGGGTCTCGGGGTCCCTACTGAGTATCGTTATACTCACCCCTGTACAGGCTATGCCCGCACCTCGTTGTGTTGGTTGCAGACGATGGGCAGCACAGACAGAGGCCGAGTGTTCGAGGACTGGACGGTACCCGGAGGTGGACCTCACGACGAGACAGTATCCGGTGGTGGACTTCACGACGAGGTGACACACAGAGGAGGTTGACAGGCGAGAGCATTGTGGAGGCTATCTGTACCTACCCTTCAGGTAGGATCCGTGGTGGACGATCCAGGATCTGCGCTATCTGTACCTACCCTTCAGGTAGGATCCGAGGAGGACGACCCCGGAGATGCTTCTATCTTCTTCCAGCTTCTTGTCTTTGTTGTACTTCCTTTCTGTTGTAGCTGTGCTTTCGATTGAGTTTGTATTCTGGCCCATTTACTTTTCAGTACTTCCTTTTTGTATTTAGTGTTTTACTTCCTCTTGTACTCTGTGGTGTTTTGTTACTTTTATAAAGGCAATGCCTTCCCAGTTATTGGGATTTACGCCTTTGGTGCTAGTCACCAGCCCCTGGCCTATGGAAGGCGGTCTTAGGGTAGTCACAACACGGGCCCTGAGGACAGGTCATGACAAAAATGCTCGCCCATAAGATAGTGTCGCCATATATTCAAGGCGAAGACCACTGCTGCTAAATCCAGGTTATGGGTAGCGTAGTTCTGCTCGTGCTGTCTCAGTTGTCAAGAACCATACGCGATCACTGCTCACTCCTGCATCAGGACACATCCGAGTTTGGTCCCTGATGCGTCGCAATAGACTACATTCCTTATGCCTTCCTCTATAAGCCTCAAGATAGGGGCACTAGTCAGCCTCTGCCTCAGCTCTTGAAAGATCTGCTGGAATATCTCCAACCACACAAAGGGTTTCCCCTTCTTCGTCAAGGCTGATAGTGGTGGTGCAACTCTGGAGAAATCTAGCACAAATATACGATAGTATCCAGCCAAACCCAGGAAACTCTATACCCCCATCAAACTCTTAGCTGGCTCCCAAGAAAGTATCGCCTCAATTTTTGCTGGATCCATAGAAACTCCAGGCTCTGAGATGACATTTCCCAAAAAGTGAACCTCTCGGATCCAAAATTGGCACTTTGAGAGCTTACCATAAATCTGGTGCTCTCAGAGTGTGTCCAGTACTACCTGCAAATGATTGGCATGCTCCTCCTTAGTAGTCGAGTAGATCGGAATGTCTTTGATGAAGACTACGACAAAGTGATCAAGGTATGGTTGAAAGATCCTGTTCTTGAGTCCCATGAACACTACGAGAGTGTTGGTTACACTGAATGGCATAACCAAGAACTCGTAGTGGCCGTACCGACATCTGAAGGACATCTTTTACACATCCTCATCTCGAACTCTGAGCTGGTGATAGACTGATCTAAGCTCAATCTTTGAGAACCACCGTGCTCCCTTCAGCTGATCAAAGAGGTCGTGAATCCTCAAGAGTGGATAATTTTTCTTCACGATCACCTGGTTCAGGCACTGATAGTCAACACAAAGCCTCAAGATCCCATCCACCATCTTGGCGAACAGAATCGGGGCTACATAGGGAGAAATACTGGTCCAGATGAATCCCTTCCACTACAAGTCCTCTAATTGTACCCACAGCTCATGAAGCTCTGTGAGAGCCATCCGATATGCTGGTGTAGATATCAGTGTCATCCTGGGGTACAATTAAATCTAAAAGTCTACCTCTCGATGAGGGGTTATACCTGAAACATCATAAGGTAAGACATCCGGGTACTGGTCCACCACTATAGGATAACTCAGAATCTCCACATCAACTGCTCAGAGGGTAAGGCTAGCCAACTGATGAGTGATCGACTGCACTCTCCTCCAAGTAAATCCATCCTATGCTGTAAAGGATCCCTTCTCGCTGGTGAAGGTAAACCTGGTCCCATCCGTGCGGACACACCGCACTTTGCACCTAATATAGTCAATCTGATCATGGACTGTAGATAACCAGTCCATACCCAAGATGATGTCGTAAGGCCTCAACGCCGCTACTAAGAGATCCCATCCGAAGCTCTCGCCTCCTAGAGTAAGATCACACTATTGGGACCAGTGCATAATCATTGAATCTTATCCAGTAGAAGTTTCTAGCAGTAAGGATCGAGCTAACGGCTCCATCAGAATCTCTGAGCTCCAAACAAGGGCAGTGGAAATGAAAGAGTGACTAAAACCTGTGTCTATAAGTACTACAACTATGGTAGAGTAAACACAGATCGTACCTAGAATCATCTATGAAGATCCATGATCGTATGCATCAGCTGCCTGGATTGGAGCTCTCTCATGTCCACTTGTTCCCTGCGGTCGGGGTGGACCTCCTGGTGGTGGTGGTGGTAACATATCGAATCATCATCCACTGCAAGCTGCATGGCCATCTCCTCTGCCACTTCCACCTCAATCTAATCTCTGTCTCTGCCTGGGAGGTCCTTCGACCATCTGATGATCATCCAAATGGTAGGTCGGGCAGTCATGATCCATGTGACCCTACTTGCCGCATGCGTAACACTTCCCGCTCCTGGCATGTCTGTCTCCACTTCGGGTGCCCCACACAACCGATCCTGATTCATGCGGTCATACACCTGTTGGTCTATTCCTCTTGGACCTCTATGACATCTGTCTGCTACCAGCTACAGAAGACTCCTCTATGTGATGACTGGTAGTGGGTCTCGCTGCTAGTGTCTGCTCAGCAAGTAAACTCTCCACCAAGAGGTCTCTCTCTAACACCGCTACCTGCGTCGGGATGCTAAGTGAGATCACTGAATCCATGATCTCTCAAATGAGTCCCTGATCGAAGGTTCGGGCCCTAAAGAACGGGTTCCGCACCATATCGGTGGTGTAGTGTGAGAGGTCTTTGAACCTCGCTGAGTACTGAGCTACAGTAATGTTGCCCTGCTGTAGATGAAGTAGCTCTTGAATGCGCACTACGCGAAGAGTCGCTGGGACAAACTCTGCCTGAAACAGGCTCTCGAATTCTTCCCAGAGAAGCGTTACCTCGTCGTGAACTTGGAGCATCAAGCCCCACAATCTGCCCACTGCTTCCTGTAGAAGGATAGAAGAAAGAATCACCATGAGGTCTGATGGTGTCCCTACCAGTCAGAAAACTCTCACCATAGCCTCCAGCCAATCCTCAACCGCCTGCGGATCTGTCTCTCCCCTGAACCTCGGTGAACTCTGGCGTTGGAAATCATGCAACGCGCTCAAGCGGCGTGCACCGTCTACTACTGGGGATGGTGGCATCGGTGACCTAATAGGGAAAGGTACCACTGGTTCCTCCACTGGTGCCTCTACTGGAAGAGGGCCCTGCACCGAAGCCTCATCGCTCGGTGGGTTATCAGTGCGTACAACTCTCGGAACTCTAGTCATCTGTCTGCGTGGAGGCATTCTGAAAAGAAATAGGTGCGCTAAGGTTAAAATTTATACCTGGTGATCTGACCTGGTTGATCCGACTTAAAGAAAATGTTTGAAAACACACACACAATCAGTGTTTTCGTGCACTGAGTTGGAAATCAAAAGTCAGGGTCCTAGTGTATGGATACGTCGATCACCACACCAACATTGGAACCCCTGAACTAAAAACCACACTCACTACACTTAACACTATTTCTTCACAGAAAAGATTAGAGTCCTAAGTTCTACAGTATAACTGACTCCTCTGATACCAATTTATCACGACCCGTCCCTCGGGGGTCGTGCTGTGACTACCCCAAGCCCCTCTTCCATAGGCCAGGGGCTGGAGACTAGCACCAAAGGCATAATTTCCTAAAACTGGTAAGGAATTGCCTTTATAACCTATAAACGCACACAACAGAGCACACATATGGATACAAAACACTAGGTAAACTATATAAAAAAGAGTGCTGAAAAGTAAAAAGGGGATGGAAATACAATCCCAACTGTAAAGTACAAGGAACTGGAAGTAAAAGTACAACTAAAGAAAGGAAAAAGAGTTTTTGGGTCATCCTCCAGGATTCCTACCTGAAGGGTAGGTACAGATTGCCTCCTCATCACTCCACGTCCATCAGTCTCCTCCGTGTACTGACTCGTCGTAAGGTCCACCTCTGGGTACCATCCAGCCATGATACTCTCATCCTCAGTCAGCACTATCCATCATCTGCATCCAACACAACAAGGTGCAGGCATAGACCATGCAGAGGTGGGTATAACGATACTCAGTAGGGACCCCGAGACCCTCAAGGTCTCACAAATCCACAAAGGATAAACGAAAAAGTAAAGAAACAACAGATAACCCTACTTAGGTATATGCCCATACATATACCTAAGTTGTTAAGTAATCCATATCAAACATGAGGAAAACACAAAAGTACTGACTCAGCTCAATAATGATTTTATTTTAGTGGTAGTATCTAGTAACAACCCCAGTCACATTATCGAAACCTCGGTTGTTGGAGAACTCCTGCTCAATCGAGTACAGTGGGCCTACCGCGACACCAATTGCGCTTCCCACTAACCTTGTACTGCTGAGTTACTCCTCCTATTAGGTACCATGGGTTTGCTACGTCACACATAGGCGATCCCCACCGTGGGTCTGCCGCCACACCCAGATGCTCTCTCTCATAGCCTGCAGAGGTACTCCTCCTGTCGAGTACCGTGGGTCTGCCACGTCACCAAGTGTGCTCCACCACTGTGGGTCTGCCGCCACACCCAGGCTCTCCCCACCGGTCTAGTAGAGTCTCTCTGAGTCAAACGGTTAGCAGTCGTGAGGTCTCAGCCAGCTACTAGGTCTCTGTACTCTGCTCGCTCATTACTGGAAGGATCCTCTCCATGAGCTACTGGTCAATAAAACAACTATCACTAAGTCCCATGAAGAAGTATTTCAAAGGTACGAAACGCCATTGGGGTCTCAATTCAATAGGCATGGCGTTAATCAGATGCTCAGTATGTGAGTTATTATCCTTTTAGTCCCAGGGGCCTGGTTGGATTCATGCACGACCCAACCTGACCGTATCTCAACTATACCCCAAACTTCAGTGGGGTATACTCAAAGGGACCTTCATGCTCCAAGATTACTAGGGACACTGAATGTTTGTCAAACGGACGTCCGGTGCCAATGATATGACCAAAAGAAAGTAAAGGGTTGTAGTGGCCCCAGGTCTGGTCCGACCGAGTTTGAGCCGACCCGGTTCGGGTCGACCAGGCTTGACACGTTGGGTATAGCCCGACCCTTTGGGTGGGCTAGACCGTTAGGTTTAGCCCGGTTTGTTGGGCCCAGCCCAACAGGCTGTGAGGGATCGCGGAGGGCCACGAGGGCGCAGATTGATCGTGAGGGCGTGGAACGACCGTAGGTCGGCATGAGGACAGTTCAGCCCGTAGGGCACTGCGAGGGTGGCTCATACCGGAGGGCGCTATGAGGGGTCAGTTCAGCCGGGGCTCAACAAGGGTTTGGGTTTGGCCGGGGGCTCGGGAGGCCGACGGGATAACGCAGCCAGGGCGGTTCGGGAAGCCGGCGAGCCAGGGTGGCGTGACCGGGGCATAGCGCGGTCGGGGCCGGTTCGACCGGTGGTGGCGTGGGGCTGTTGGGATGGCGCAGCCGGGGCTGATCGGAAAGCCGGGGTGGCCAGGAGATGGTTCGTCCGGGAGGCTGGGGTGGACTGGGCCGATTCGGCCAGCGGACAATGCGACCAAGGCGGCTCGGCCCGACCCAGGGTGGCACGGTCGGAAGGGTGGATACCGCAGGGGTGGTTTGGCTGGGGTGCCATGAGGGGGCACGACCAGTTCAGCCGGCGGCGGTGCGGAACGCCGCTGTAACGACCCGAACCCGGCTAGCCACCCGAACAGTACTAAACGGGTCGGGTGCTACTACCTTAGGCGCACCTCCTTTGAACGCCAAAGGCTGCCGACTAGCAGTGAGGGTCTATTAGGTATAGCAGGGAGGCTATACCCTCTCGAAGGATCATAATAAGGGTACTGGTCCAAGTATAACAGTAAAGATGAAGTGGAAGGAAAGACTTAGCAGACTCGAACCAGACTCGCAGAGTGGAAGCATAATCAATATAGATAACAGTGGAAGCAGTAAATATAACAACAGTAGCAAAAATAAACACAACAGCATGCTGATAACATGTAACTACTACTGAAAAGTAAAACATGCATCCAAAGCAGGTCATAAACATCTGAATATAAAAAAGGTGCCAATGGCTAACCAACAATAGCTACAACAAGTAAGCATGCTGATACAGAAAAGAAGAAAAAAACAAAGTAAACCCCAGCTAGGCATGACCACAAGGTCCATACCATCTCCATGTAACAACTAATGCAGCCCACCTCCTGAATATTTCCTCTTTCCTGCACGTAAATCCATCAAGTCTGCACGCGTCCCGAAGGGCCCGTACAGGGTTTGAGAAAAATCTCAGTAGGATACCACCCAATGGTGCGTACCTAATATAAGTGTTTAAGCGGTCATGCATTTATAAGGAAAACAGTAAACACTACAATGCACAAATAAACACAACTCCACTAGTGCTTAACAGCCACCATGGAGTGTCATCTGCTTCGGCCAACGCCAGAATCTCTGTCGTGTAACCTGGAACCATGTGCCTCCTGACACCTTGTTTCTCAAGTACCGACGTCCCGAAGGCACGCCCAAGAATAGTAACCTCACACCATGTGCCTCCTGACACCTCATGTCTCAAGTACCGACACCCCGAAGGCACGCCCAAGAAGTAACCCAGAGGAACAGCAATACTTGTCCTCAAATAATAATCTGGATGGATAGCGATATCTGCCCTCAAATAAGTAACCGGAGGGACAGTGGTGTCTGCCCTCAAATCACGGCGAGCATCATCCCCCAAATCGATAGCCTCAATGCTATCCCCTTAAGGCTCATCACCTTCCACATGGATTTCTACGTCAAGCACCCCCAACCAAAATACCTAAACCGCATCTACGGGGGCCTCTACCCACATGAGTGGTCAAAACCACCTCATCACGGAGTATCTATGTGTGCACACTACTCAAAGTTCCGGGTGAGTGGTAATCACCAAAATAGTACCTAATCCACCACACATCTGACACCTCGTGTCCCGGAGACCATGCCGCTCAAGAGTAACCTGGGTCATAACCAACCTAATAGTCATCCTACCTCAAGCTGACATCCATGACGCCCAATCCTATGGTCAGAACCACCCATAGTAACCCTGGGTCAAGCCCAACCTGACAGTCGTACTGCCTCAAGCCAAATTCCATGACGCCTAATCCCATGGTCAAAACCACCCAACAATACCTGGGCCATTCCCAACACAACCAAATGGTTCCAGAAGACGGAATTCAACAATTACATACATCACATATATCATCAAAGGAAAAATACTTAAAATAATAAAAACAACTAAATAGTTGAATGCCCTAACTGTGTGTTGTCCCATACCAACACCGAGGTCTCTAAAGCCTCTATCAATTTATCTCAAGGTTTAATCAACTAAACTCAATAGTTTTTTTAAAAAAACAGTTCAATTAAAACCATTTTGGCACCCCTTCCAAAATGCCCCATATGAGCAATGAGCTCTCGCCCGACCCTACTCAATCAAAACAGGATGAAGGGCATACCCATGGTACCCCATAGGTATAATAAGTAACTTAATATACAATGTCAGATAAACTAGGGTCTCTCTAAAAATACCCGAAATGCGACATAGGTCGCGCCACCCAAAAGTCCACAAAAACACGAAAGAAGGTATGCACCACCTACCTCGTACTAGTACGATGTTACTCCTCCGATGTCGACCTCCAATTAGGTCTAAAACGTGGTAGATCTACAAAAGAATCAAAACCGTTCAAACCCTAAAAACTAGTTCTAGGATAGAAATCAAGAAGAACGGATCAAGGGGAACCAAGGACTTACCAAGGGGGTTCCAATGGATCAAACGGTGCTTGAAACAGAGTTTGGACGAAGATCCGAGAGCAAGAAGAATGTCTGGCCAGCTCTCCCCGCGTAAGCCCCAAGTGGGAGGAAGAAAAGAGGGAGAAATAGGAAATCTCGGGTGGCCCGGGACTTAAAAACCCTAACCTTAAGTGGTCGCACGGTTGACCTGCACGGTTTGGAAAACCATGCGCCAACCGTACGGTTGCCATTTCCTCACCCAGGAACTTCACACGGTTTTCTCGCATGATTTGTCAAACCGTGCGCCGCCCGTGCAGAGCTTACTGTCTCTCCCATGGACCTCACACGGTTTGTCCGCACGGTTTGTTAGACCGTGCGTTAACCATGCGCACCTGCACGACCTCCCCAACTTCAAGCGCTTAACCCACAAATGTCCAATTTCTCTTATTTTCTCAGAAGCGAGTCAAAATTCAAACAGGTTCGGGACTTTGACCCGTTCCAAAAACTTGTGTTCTTACAATCTCCCCACCTTAACATAGCTCGTCCCTAAGCTATCAAACGAAACCCAGGGATGGAACTGAACATACCACCCTGATCAAAGCAACCCAAACTTCCCCGGTCTCAAGGTTTTGGCTAAATTCCTCAAGGGGATCCCCAACTTAGGAATCGCCTAACTTGGTCTCAACCCGAAAAAACTCAGAACAAGCAAAGGTTCACAAACCTGTGTTTCGGACTCAAGGTCCTCCCATGACGCATCGTCACCCCTGCCCCTCATTGGAGATCACGTGTCGTTTCCGACACCCAAACATATCCCGCACCGCATCGGTGTCCGTATCCATGAGGTCCTGCATCCCATGGATACTCAAAACGAACCTGGTGCCTAGCACCTCAAGTAACCCGCATCCTCGATGCCCTGATGCCCATGGAACCTCAAATAACCCGCATTCTCGATGCCCCTGATGCTATGAATCTCATACATATATATAAATATATCATTCACCCGATATGGTGCCAATCCCACTGACTAGCATCTAGTCAGTCCACATAGATCTTGTGTATCACGTGCACTCAAAACTGACATGCTTCTACAGGTCATGCCAAAAAGAAAACATGGAAATCACGGTCACACCCTAGGTGTACCTCTAACCGTCATCGGATCACCAGCCTGCTCAGCCTCTGGCAGCTCCACGACATGCACCTGGCCTAAAGTACAGCTGCCTGACACCTGACCTCCCTGCGGTACTAATCCAGTCACCAGCCACTGACCCCTCAACTGGGTATCGCTATCTCTGTCACGTCCTCCGCATGTAGTTGGACCTCGACTACCCTCTCCTGATACCAAACCTGAACCAAATCCATATTCCACAGTCTGTCCTAGTCCCTACCTGCTGGCTGTATGAGAAGGTTGCCTACAAAACCTATCCAGATGCCCGACCTGTTTACATGACCGACACTCCTTAGGAGGCCTATCGCACTGAGTCCGAAAATGTCCCAGTTGTACACACTGGAAGAAAATCACTGAAGGACTACCACGAGGTGGTCTAGCTGAATCCTTGGCCTGACCGCCCTGCTGGAAATTATCCCATCCTCGCTTCCTACTATCTGAACCATCACTTAAAGTGGTCGTCTATCCAACCTGGGGCCTATCCCTCTGGTTTCCCTCTGCTATGAGTGCCTGATTCACTACCTCTTAAAAGGAACCTAGCCGAAAGATATTCACCTGGACCCAAATGGCGTGTCGTAAGCCATCCTCGAAGTGCCTTACCCTAGCCGCGTCATCGGTTACCGTACCAGGTGAAAAGCGAGATAGCTCAGTGAAAGTAGCTGCGTAGTCCATGACGAACATGTCTCCCTGCTGAAGGCTCAAGAACTCCTGAGTTCTCTCTTCCCTCAGTGTCTCTGGGTAAAAGTGCTCAAAAAACCTGTCCTCAAAGTCCTTTCATGCCAACCCCTCGTGCCTGAGAGCCTAAACCTGCACATCCCACCAGCGCTTTGTTGGTCCTCTCAGCATGTATGTTTCCAGCTTGACCCTCCGCCCCGGAGGCATCCTGATCTGCTCGAAGATCATCTGCATGCTCTCAATCCAATTCTCAGCCACCTACAGACCACCCTCAACCTGAAAAAGCGGCGGGTTCTGTGACTGGAACTCTCACGTCAGATAAGCCATAGATGTCTCTGTACCCTACACACCTTCGTCGATCCCCTGCAAGACCCACACCAGGTTAGATCGGAGCTGCTCGTCGAGCCACGACCCGAACGCTATCAAACCCAGTTGTTGTCCGGCCTGCACTAGATCCTGAACCTGATCCTGTCCCTAAGCCTGTACCTGTGGCTCCTGCTCTGCCTATACCGGATCCTGAACCTGATCCTACACCTGTGGCACTATACCATCTCCCGTCTGACGCTCCATCTGAGTCACCCAAAAAGGAACCCGCTGAATACCATAAATGGTCAGATAGCCCATATTCATATATAACAATATATATCCTACACAGATAAGGAAAGAAGTAAAAGGAAGTGCATAACTACTACCCTTACTCTCCCCCACCGCAACCTATGCCCCACGACATCTCATCCTCATGGCCTCCTTACTCGCCCCTATCAGGACCAAGTATCAAAAGTACCTCGGGCCATGCCCATCCTGACAACTCACGTTTCCTCAAACCGATGACCAAGTCACCCAATCCTGGTGATAAAAATCACCTCAACCGATAGTACCTACCTGCTCTCATAAGATTCAGACCCAAAAACCTGGTCACATGCAATTCTACAATATACAAAGCATGGAATACACATTTCAACAACAAGCAATTATATCAGGAATTTCACCTTTTACATTTCAAAGCATATAAAGCATGGAAATTGATTTTTTTTCTCACATGGTATTATCACTTCACAAAGCATACGTGCAGTTATGAAATTGAAATACCCTAAAATGTACCTATCAAAATCCAAGAAAACTAGCCTTTCCATACCGGGCCAAGTCCAATTATACATTACCGCACCAGGTCAAGGGTCACATATCACAATCAAGTGAGCCACCGAGGTGGAAATCATATAAACCATAATCTGAGAAAAGAGAAAAACAACAATTCCCACCCATGGAAACTTGGTCCATCCCTCGTACCTGGGGCTGCAGGCACCCAAGCACAAGCTAAAAATCCAGTTCCAGTAACAACAACCTATCTACAGTCTACCATATCCCAAATAGTAAAACCAGGATAAATAAAAAGATAATTCTCAATATCATTAGTATCCATAAAAACACTGCTACTAAATCCTTGTCAAGAACTCCTCTGATACCACTTTGTAACAACCTAGACCCGGCCACCCACCCGAACAGTGCTAAATGGGTTGGGTGCTATTATCTTAGGCGTACCTCCCCTGAACGCCAAAGGCTACCGACTAGCAGCGAGGGTCTGTTAGGTATAGCTGGGAGGCTATACCCTCTCGGAGGATCATAATAAGGGTACTGGTCCAAGTATAATAGTAAAGATGCAGCAGAAGGAAATACTCAGCAGACTCGAACCAAACCCGAAGAGCGGAAGCATAATCAATATAGATAACAGAGGAAGCATTAAATATAACAACAGCAGTGTGAATAAACACAACAACATGCTGATAACATGTAACTACTACTAAACAGTAAAATAAGCATCCAAAGCAGGTCATACACAACTGAATATAAAAAAGGCGCCAATGGATAACCAACAGTAGCTACAACAATTAAGCATGCCGATACAGAAAAGAGAACAAAACAAAGTAAACCCCAGCTAGGCATGACCACAAGGTCCATAAAATCTCCATGTAACAACTAACTCAACCCAGCTCCTGAAGATGGCCTCTTTCCTGCACGTAAATCCATCAAGTCTGAACGCGTCCCGAAGGGCCCGTACAGGGTGTGAGACAAATCTCAGTAAGATACCACCCAATGGTGCATGCCTAATATAAGTGTTTAAGTGGGCATGCATTTATAGGGAAAACAGTAAACACTACAATGCACAAATAAACACAACTCCACTGGTGATCAACAACCACCATGGAGTGTCACCTGCTTCGGCCAACGCCGGAATCTCTGTCGTGTAACCCGGCACCATGTGCCTCCTGACACCTCGTGTCTCAAGTACCGACGTTCCGAAGGCACTCCCAAGAATAGTAACCTGGCTCCATGTGCTTCCTAACACCTCGTGTCTCAAGTACCGACATCCCAAAGGCACGTCCAAGAAGTAACCCGTAGGAACAGCGATACCTGTCCTCAAATAAGAATCCGAAGGGACAACGATATCAGCCCTCAAATAAGTAACCGGAGGGACAGTGATGTCTTCCCTCAAATCACAGTGAGCCTCATCCCCCAACTCGATAGCCTCAATGCTATCCCCTGAAGGCTCCTCACCTTCCACATGGCTTTCTACGGCAAACACCCCCAACCAAAATACCTAAACCGCGTCTATGGGGGCCTCTACCCGCACAAGTGGTCAAAACCACCTCATCATGGAGTATCTATGTGTACACACTACTCAAAGTTACGGGTGAGTGGTAATCACCAAAATAGTACATAAGCAACCACACATCTGACACCTCGTGTCCCGGAGACCATGCTGCTCAAGAGTAACCCAGGTCATGCCCAACCTGATAGTCATCCTGCCTCAAGCTGACATCCATGACGCCCAATCCCATGGTCAAAACCACCCATAGTAACCCCAGGTCAAGCCCAACCTGACAGTCGTACTGCCTCAAGCTGACGTCCATGATGCCCAATCCCGTGGTCAAAACCACCCAAGAATACCTAGGCCATGCCCAACACAACCAAATGGTTCCAGCAGATGAAATTCAACATTTACATACATCACATATATCATTAAAGGAAAAATACTTAAAATAGGAAAAATAACTAAATAGTTGAATGCCCTAACTGTGTGTTGTACCATACCAACAACGAGGTCTCTAAAGCTTCTATCAATTCATCTCAAGGTTTAATCAACTAAACTCAACAGTTTTTAAAAAAACAGTTCAATTAAAACCATTTTGGAACCCCGGCCAAAATTCCCCATATGAGCAACGACCTCTCGCCCGACCCTACTCAATCAAAACAGGACGAAGGGAATACCCAAGGTACCCCATAGGTCTAATAAGTAACTTAATATGCAATGGCAGATAAACTAGGGTCTCTCTCAAAAATACCCAAAACGCAACATAGGTCGCACCACCCAAAAGTCCACGAAAACATGAAAGAAGGTATGCACCACCTACCTCATACTAGTACTATGTTACTCCGCCGATGGTGACCTCCAATTAGGTCTAAAATGTGGTAGATCTAAAAAAGAATCAAATCCATTCAAACCCTAACAATTCGTTCTAGGACAGAAATCAAGAAGAACGGATCAAGATGAACCAAGGTCTTACTGTGGGGGTTCCAACGGATCAAACGGTGCTCGAAACGGAGTTTGGATGAAGATCTGAGAGCAAGAAGAAGGTCCGGACAACTCTCCCTGCGTAAGCCCTGAGTGGGAGGAAGAAAAGAAGGAGAAATAGGAAATCCTGGGTGGCACGGGACTTAAAAACCCTAACCTTAAGTGGCCGCACAGTTGACCCACACGTTTTGGCAAACCGTGCACCAACCGTGCGGTTGCCACTACCTCACCTAGGAACTTCACACGGTTTTCTCACACGGTTTGTCAAACCATGCGCCGCCCGTGCGGAGCTTACTATCTCTCCCAGGGACCTCGCATGGTTTGTCCACACGGTTTTTTAGACCGTGCATCGACCGTGCGCACCTGTACGACCTCCCCAACTTCAAGAGTTTAACCCACAAATTTCCAATTTCTCTAGTTTTCTTAGAAGCGAGTCAAAATTCAAACAGGGTTGGGATTTTGACCCGTTCCAAAAACTCAGGTTCTTACAGCCGTGGGGGCGGCGTGGGTTGCGGAGTCCACGGGTGGAACGACTTTTGCCTTTGTCGCCGTTGTCACCATCCTCTGTTTCCAAGAACACCGCAAAAGAGAATGACGGAGGGGTCGAGCCATGTTGGTTTGGTCCACACCCTCTGCATTTAGGATGGTAGAATTTGGATCATAAGAACGAAGCACAACGAACCCTCCCACAATGATTAATCCCAGAACCTGCAAATGGAAATAATATGTGGATCAACTAGTTAGAAGTTGATCAGTGTTCTTTGTTTTAGAAGGAAAGAATCATGGGAAAAAATAAAATCAATCAAAAAAATCTCCTACCTTGTTCTTTGTTCGTCGACGTTGGCACGAGAAGGCGGATGTCATTTCATTGTAGATGAACACATCCTACATCAAAAAAGGTTCTAAGGAAGAAAGTCGAAGTCAATTTAATTCTTCGTCGGTGGAGTGTTCTTCGTCGGGATAGCGTTCTTTGTTGGGAGATGAAGTTCTTCGTTGGAGAACTTTATTTCTCCCAAGATCTCTCCTCTCTCAATATTTCTCCCAATTTACACCAAAATAAAAATTCCAAGCCAAGATAATAGATTAAGTTATCTATTATTTAATTGTTGACACATATTTCAAAATGGTTAAGTTGTCATAATTAAATTTTAGAGGATTTGGCACATTTAATTGGTGTGTTGGAAGAATCAATGTGGAGGAAGCCCAAGAGGCTACTCTACATTAAGGAATGGGTTGAGAGGTTTCCTCTCCCCCCATTATGAGGGATAAACCTCGGGTGGTCTTCACCACCATAACTCATGGGAGGTTTTAGGCCTCGGGTGGTCCCCACCACTATAACCTCTCATGGGAGGTTAAGGTGTGGTGGTCCCCACTTCCAACTTCCACATGGGTGGTTACAAAAGATAAAATAAAATAAAACATGAGCTTATTTTATTTTATTATTTCCATGAAAAACTCAAAAACTAACTTCCACCCTCGACCAACTGTCGTCGAGGTGAAAGTCTTCTTTAGCGAATACCAGCACTGCGAGTTCAACAGTGTCCTTGGATTTCAATTCTCAGCACCGGTTCAAAAGTTATAAAAACCTGCTCTAACTTTCACTGAACGTACCCGAACAAAACTTCAAAAATTGATTCTGGGCACACCAGGACTCGGAATCACATGCCGTCAATTTTTGCGAAGTCGTAAAATTCCCATTTAATTAAAAAAATTACATGGAAATTTCGGGTCTTCACACACAAGATTCTCATCACCAACTTCATCCCAACAAGTTGGTGTATGATATCTATTTCCATACAATTCTTCATATGGTGCCATTTGAATACTTGAATGGAAACTATTATTGTAAGAATACTCTACCAAAGGTAAATTCTGATCTCACATACCTTGAAAATCATGTGAGAATGATCTCAAAACGTTTTCTAAAGTTTGGATTATCCTTTCTGATTTCCCATCAATTTCACTACTGGAATTTAGTCTTTTCCCAATGGCAGTATACCAACGGTTTTCTTAAACCATTGGTATAGTGAGCCTTTGCCAACGGTTTAAGAAAACCGTTGGCAAAGAGAATTTCGGTGGACCCTTTCCCAACGGTTCAGTGGAACCGTTGGGAAAACTCACACCTTTCCCAACGGTTCACTGGAACCGTTGGGAAAGGGGTGCTAAACTCACACATTCCCCAACGGTTCCAGTGAACTGTTGGGAAATGTGTGCCTTTGCCAACGGTTTTTATAAACCGTTGGCAAAGGTTTCCCCCAAATTGCAGATCGCGATCTCCTCTCCCCATTCGGACAGATCCCTAATCTATTCGCTCAGGTGATCTCGCAAACCCCATCCAACTCCACTGCTCTCGCGAATCCGAACACCAGTACCCCCCATCCCAACAGGTACACCCAATACGAATAGGTAAAATTTGATCTCAACCATATTGTTGTAGTTGTTTTAATGAATATATTTTTTCCAGGTGTTGGTGGTTTAATTGATTATTGAAATTAATATCTAAATAGGATATTGTTTGTGTTTGTGAAGACTTATTTAATGTTATTGTATTCTATGTTTGTAAGGAGAGTGTTCAAAACATGTAAATCAGAGTTGGGATGTTTACATGTTTTGGATAATGGATTGTGGTAATTATGGATTGTGTTCAAACCAATTTGATATGTTTTGGATAATGGATTGTGGGGGTAGGGGGTGTCCACGGGGGTGGGTGGGTTGTCCACGGGGGTGGGCGGGGGTGTCCACGGGGGTGGGAAAGGCTGTCCACGGGGTGGGCGGTGCTGTCTAGGGGGTGTGGGCTGTCCTGGGGGTCTGGGTGGGGTGTCCTGGTGGGGGAGGGGTGTGTGGGGTGTCCAGTGGGGGTGGTATGTCTAGGTGGTGGTGGTGGGGTTGCAGGGGAGGGGGGTGTGGGCTGTTTGGGAGGGTGGCCGGGGCTATCCAGGGGGGGTACGGGGTGTCCAGGGGGGGTACGAGGGTGGGCGGGTTGTCCACAAGGGTGGACGGGCTGCCCACGGGGGTGGCCGGGCTATCAAGGAGGGGTGGGCGGGCTGTCCAGGGGGGTGGGTGGGCTGGCCACGGGGGGTAGGGGTGTCTAGGGGGGTGGGCGGGCTATCCAAGGGGGTGGGGGCTGTCCATAGGGAGAAGGGGTGTCGAGGGGGGTGGGTGGGCTATCCACGGGGGTGGTTGGGCTGTCTAGGGGGTAGGGGGTGTCCACGGGGGTGGGCGGGGCTGTCTAGGGGGTGTGAGCTGTCCTGGGGGTCTGGGTGGGGTGTCCTGGTGGGGGAGGGGTGTGTGGGGTGTCCAGGTGGGGTGGTATGTCTAGGTGGTGGTGGTGGGGTTGCAGGGAAGGGGGGTGTGGGCTGTTTGGGAGGGTGGGCGGGGCTATCCAGGGGGGTACGGGGGTGGGCGGGCTGTCCACAAGGGTGGACGGGCTGTCCACGGGGGTGGTCGGGCTGTCAAGGAGGCGTGGGCGGGCTGTCCAGGGGGGGTGGGTGGGCTGGCCACAGGGGGTAGGGGTGTCCAGGGGGGTGGGTGGGCTATACAAGGGGGTGGGGGGCTGTCCATAGGGAGAAGGGGTGTCGAGGGGGGTGGGTGGGCTGTCCACGGGGGTGGTTGGGCTGTCTAGGGGGTAGGGGGAATCCACGGGGGTGGGTGGGTTGTCCACGGGGGTGGGAGGGGCTGTCCACGGGGGTGGGAAAGGCTGTCCACGAGGGTGGGCGGGGCTGTCCAGGGGGTGTGGGCTGTCTTGGGGGTCTGGGTGGGGTGTCCTGGTGGGGGAGGGGTGTGTGGGGTGTCCAGGGGGGTTGGTATGTCTAGGTGGTGGTGGTGGGGTTGCAGGGGAGGGGGGTGTGGGCTGTTTGAGAGGGTGGGCGGGGCTATCCCGGGGGGGTACGGGCTGTCCATGGGGGGTGGGTGGGCTGGCCACAGGGGGTGGCCGTGCTCTCGCGAACCCCCCGTCCGAACATCATCGACCCCCGTGGACAACCCACCTTTTATCCCAAATTCCATAGATTTATACATTATTTTATTATATTATGTCTCAAATTATCTAAAATATGTGTTTGATGTTCTTCACGTGACCTATCATAATTCCTTCTCATAATCTATAGTGATCATGGGAAGATCCCATGCATGATTCATGATCACTCAAATTATTCTGCAGATCATACATAATGGAAGCCTTACAGGATGTGAGATGATTATATCTATGAAATCTACTCAGGTACCTGGTGAGGAAGTGCATATTAATTCAAAAAGGTAAATCACATATGAGGATACCCTACTAATATGGTTATGGGATGAGGCATGCTCTGACGTGATAACACATTAAGTTCTTGTTGGTTTTACATTTTTTCAATAACACATTAGTATGTTTTTTTCACATGTGTAGTTGATACCATGATTATTTTCTTCCTTTATCGTTTACTTAAATGTATTTTCTATTAAAGTTCAATCCTATTGAATTGTTTATGACAAAATGACTTATATGAATTATTTTTACAGAATGGACAGAAGTTGGATGTATGAAACCGATCATATCTCAAGATATTTTCAAAACAATTTGGTGAGCTTTATAGATTTTGCATTTCACAATGCTTCAGATAGTGGTCGCATACACTGCCCATGTTCCAATTGTGTTGGTAGACCTTGGTTGAGTTGTGAAGAAGTCATCTACCACATAACCAAAAATGGTTTTCAAGCAAACTACTTTGTGTGGTATCACAATGGGGAGAAAATGAAATCTCAAATTGGTGATGATCGAAATGAAAGGACTGGAATAGAGAATTTGTTAGATGATCGGTTTCCGTTTATTCATCATCATGAAAATGAAAGGATTTCGACTCAAGAAGACGTCGATATGAGGACAACTGATGCATCTAGTGAAAATGATGATATTGATAGGGTGAAAAAATTGAATGATGCTGCCACGACTCCAGTATATCGACAATGCGATAAAATGAAAAAGATGGAATTTTTAATCCGATTGTTTCATGGAAAAACTATGTATGGGATTTCTAATACAGCAATTGATTACATTCTTACCCTCTTGAAGGATTTACTTCCAGATGATGCAGATATTCCCTCAAACCACTATATGGCATGGAAGTTAGTTGAAGAACTTGGATTTTCTAGAAACAAAATTCATGCTTGCCCGAAAGATTGCAGTTTATTCTGGGAAGAAACCACTGAACGAAATGAATGTATAAAATGTGGCACATCCCGCTAGAAGTCAAAATCTGATGGAACACCATCCCGCGTTCCACAGAAAGTAATGTGGCACTTTCCATTGATCCCCAGACTTCAGAATCTTTTTATGTCTGATGACATATCAATAAAAATGAGATGGCATGATACCGAGAGAAAGAAGACTAATGATGAGTTGGTTCATCCTGCAGATGGATTTGCATGGCAGAGATTTTATGCTCGACATCCTGATTTTGCAGCTGACGTGCGTAATGTGAGGCTGGGTCTTTCATGCGATGGTTTTAATCTGTTTGGGCAGATGCTTACTTCGCACAGCACATGGCCAGTTTTTATACACATTTATAATCTTCCCCCATGGTTGTGTATGAAAAAATCTTTCACTTTCATGAGTATACTCATATCTGGTCCTTCTGATCCCAGCATTGATATTGATGTATACATGCAACCTTTAATAAAAGAGTTGAAACTTTTTGGGATGTGGGTGTGCGCACATACGATGCATGTTCGAAAGACATATTTCAGATGCGTGTTGCGCTTATGTGGATGATCAATGATTTTCCGGCTTATGCAATGATGTCTGGATGGAGCACGAAGGGAAAACTGTCATGTCTAGTTTGTATGAAGAATACACGATCCAGAAGACTGAAACATCGTTGTAGTTTCAGTTTTATGGGACATCGACGATTTTTTCCAAAGGATCATCCATATAGAATGAATCGTCGAAGATTTGATAATACTATAGAGACCGATGATCCACCTCAGCGTATGTCTAGAACTGATGTGCTTAATGAATTGAAAGATTTCAGTTTTTCGTTTGGGAAGGGTCAAATGAAATCTGGAAAGAGAAAGAATGTTTCCACAGAAACCTGTTACAATTGGAGGAAGAGGAGTATCTTTTTTGATTTGCCTTATTGGTCAACCAATTTGCTACATCATTGCTTAGACGTAATGCATATTAAAAAGAATATATGTGAAATTTTGCTTTCAGTTCTTCTAAATGTCAAGGGGAAGACAAAAGATGATTTACGATCTCGACGTGACTTGGTGGATTGGGGAATCAGACCAGAATTGCATCCTATGCGTATCAGTGAAAATAAATGGCAACTTCCATGTTCTTCTTATGTGATGACACCTACTGAAAAAAACAATTTTTGGAAGTATTAGAGACTATTAGAGTTCCTGATGGCTATTCAAGCAACATATCTAAACGGGTCAATAGAAGAGAGTTGAAGCTAAAATCTTTGAAGACTCATGATTATCACGTTCTACTGCATGAGTTGCTTCCAATAGAAATCCGTCATCTTTTGTCCAATAATGTAAGGGTGGGTGTTATTCGGTTGTTCCATTTGTTTAGAGATCTTTGTGCTAAGAAGTTGTCCAAGTATTTCTTGCAAAAAATGTTGATAGATGCCCCATTAATTTTGTGTGAGTTGGAGAAAATATTTCCCCCATCATTTTTCACATGCATGCTGCATCTGACTGTCCATATTCCAACTGAAATACTTCTCGGAGGACCTGTTTCTTTTCGTTGGATGTATCCAACTGAAAGAAATATGTTCACATTAAAGTCTTATGTTCGAAACAATAATCATCCCGAAGGTTCTATCGTGAACGGTTACTTAGCTCAAGAATGTATGGATTTCTGTTCAATGTATTTGTCTGATCTTACTACAAGAATGAACAGACCAATGAGAAATGAAGAAGAAAAAAATGAGCAAATTGAACCCAGTTTTCCATCACTTCCTCAAACAGGAGGAATTCCTGGATCATATACATTGAATACATTAAGCCTTGAAGAGCGGGAGATGGCACATCGCACAGTTTTGTTCAACTGTGATTTCTTCGATGACTATATCAGGTAACAAAATTGAATATGTATATCTTACATATATATCTGTTAAACTATTCATATTTTTTTATCTACAGGGAACATAAAACAATGATAAATAGGAAGCATCGTTCTTTATCTTTGAGAAGGAGAGAGACTTTGCATAGCAAAGAGTTTTCTGCTTGGTTAAAATTTAAGGTAAAAATATTACTGTTTAAATTAATTATTTCAATATTTACTTAAGTTTAACTGTCATTTATATTGCAGGTATTGAGTTTGTCTGCTGACTCTGTCTCTGAGGAAATAAGAGCTTTGGCTTTTGGTCCTAATACTGTGGTTCGTGACTGTAAATCAATTGTTATCAATGGGTACAGATTTATTGTCACTGAACGAGCCAAAAACATGAGAACACAACATGATGGTATTATGGTTACTGCCACAACAGATTGTTATGCCAGTGCATCAGATAGTAGACCGCGACTTGAAAATGTGGGTTATTATGGAGTCGTTGAGAAAATAATAATATTGGATTATTACTCTCATGGACGAGTCACAATGATGAAATGCCATTGGTTTGATTCGATGACGAGACATGGCACATTTATTGATGATTGTGGATTTCGAGTAATTAATATGACCCGCACTCTTGCAACCAAAGAACCATATGTGTTGGCATCAATGGCTAAACAAGTTTTTTATGTCAAAGATCAACTTCAACCTGAATTTGGTGTCATAGTTGAAGTAATTCCAAGACATATTTTTGATGATGCTGATGATGGAATTGACACTGTCCCTATTTCCATTGGAACCAATCCATTTATTTCTTATGATGACTCCAATATCTCAATTGTCAGAGTTGATTGTGAACCTGAAGTTGTGGTTGGAAATATATAGAATCATTCATCCATGTTCTCAATTCTTTTGGTTTACCTCGAGTTGGGTTGTTAAGGTTGGTAATATTCATATTTATTTAGTATTGATCACAAATATGTTTTAGCTGACTTGACCGTTATGTGAATTTTCAATGTTTATTGGTTTCTGTTTTATTTGAATTGCATTTTCTAATTTGGAATTGAACTGTATTCAAACCAAATCAAACAATATTTCTAACTTGGTGAACATTACTGTTGTACCCCTCTCTCTTGGATTTTAATGATCACAATCACTCTCATCGTGTTCTAACTTGTTTTCAAGTGTTTTGATGCTAGGAAAAAGGTTGCCCAGGAGTTGGCCCAAGAAGGCTGATAGTGGACTCTCTGAGTCCACCGGCCAACCGGTGGATTCCCACCGGCCAGCCGGTGGTCTCTGGCAGAAGCATTGCTTTCTGCCAGATCCACCGGTCAGCCGGTGCTAGCGCACCGGCCAGCCGGTATGGTCACCGGCCAACTGGTTCTTGCCCACCGGCCAGCCGGAGGACCCAGGCAGTAGGCTTGCCCACTGCCTGGTGCCACCGGCCAACTGGTGGATGACCACCGGCCAGCCGGTGGAACCCAGACAGAAAGCTTGCTCTGTCTGGACCACCGGCCAGCCGGGAGTTCAGCACCGGCCAGCCGGTGGAACACCAGCCAGCCGGGAGCTCAGCACCGGCCAGCCGGTGGACCACCAGCCAGCTGGTGAGACACCACCAGCCAGCTGGTGTGCCCAGTCAAACTAGCCGTTGGGCTTTGACCAGACTTGTACTTTTGACCCCCAACGGCTCCGGAAGCAGGCTGACGTATTAATCTCTCAACGGTTCTTGTTGGGAGCGGAGACGTAGGCTTGGGAATTAAGCCGAACTTCGTTATCAAATTGTGTCTTACCTTTTTTTATTTCCGCTGCATTGATAATTGTTTTAAATTGTTAATTATTTTTGAAAAGGCATTTCACCCCCCCTCTTGCCATCCTCTACGACCCAACAATTACAACTTGTATGTTTTATTAAATTCATTCAAGCTCTTCTAAAACAATTGATAGCTAAATTACCAATAAATCCCCTAATTCCCTCATATATTTAGTTTTTTGGTTTACACATTAATTTTCTTTTTCTAATTAATTACATATTTGTTTTCAAATGCAGGAAATGCAGCCAATTGAAGAGAGACGGAGAAAAAAAATGGCGGAGAACAATCGTCGGATGGAGGAGATGGGCATTCCACCATTAATGCCTACAGTGAGTACTTTATTTCAAATATATATATATATATATATATATATATTTACAGAATATATAATGTCATGTGATTAATTTTTTTTGTAAACTTTTTTGTAGGATCCACCATTACGTCGACAGTTATTCGACGAGGAGCCTAGTACTGGTCCTAGTACTCAGGCCGATGGTACGAGGAGGGTTCGTACCAGAGGTGGACGTAGAGCTGCGCGTGCCCGACTAGACCCTGCCCCTCCCACTGACATTTTAGCCTTCCCACATTCTGATCCCGGTGTGTCGTTAGGGACACACGGGGTATTTAGGCCTCCCATGTTTTCGCTACCTTCTGCATCTTCTGCCCCATCATTTTCACATCCCATGATGATTCCCACTCCCCAGTCAGCATCAGGTCATACAGCTGTTCCATCTTCTTTTCCTTCTACTTCTGTCTCTCCGAGCTTTTATATTCCATCGTCTTCGACTCCTGTTCCACCAGAGGGTGTTCCATCAGGTTCTGTGGATCCGGCGCCACTCATTGATCATACTAGTGCAGGTATATTTATAAAACCCTAAAAAACTTTTATAGCAATATTTATTTTCATTATAACATGTTTTGATAAAATATTTGTTTTTCTTTCATGACAGATATATCTACTGACAGGAGGCGGGGGCGGGGCCGTACACGCATGCGTTTGGTGTGGAACCGTCGCACACAGGTTATGGTGGAATATAATGAAGACAATCAGATGGTTGAGAAAACAGGGCAGCAATGCCAGAGTTTTCTGGCGACGCTTGCCAAATACTCCGACATCATTCTCGTCAGCCCGCTGTCGTGGAGACATTTGCCACATGAGGTCAAAGATAGAGCTTGGGTAGAGATATGGGTAAAAAAATATGTTGTATTTAATGCCATGAATTATTTTTGTATTTATATGAATTAATATTTTGATTTCAGCTTCGATTTAATTTTCCTGATGGTGAGGGTGCACGACTGGAACGTCTAAAGGATTTAGGCGAGCTTTGGAGAGCCTACAAGCATGAGCTGTATATTGGCTGACGTGCTAGAGTTGGCACTGAGTTAGAGGCGGTACCAGTCGTGGATGATTGTCCTATAGAGCAGTATCGTCAGATGATTACTCATTGGACGAGTACCCAGTTTAAGGTATTAATTACATTTGAGGTATTTAAATAATAACTTTCAAGTTTTGCATTAATATTATCCTTTGCATTATCGAATTTTATTTAGGAATCATCTGGAAAAAATAAAAAAAACATTGATGCAAAAAAATACCTCCATACACTAGGACGCACGACGATGCCGGATCATGAGAGGCAGCAGGTATGACAATTGTTTATAAGTTTTCTTTACGACTTACATTTTCTTTTGTTTCCTCAATTATTTAATCATTTTCTAAAGTTTTTATATAACTTTTGTTTTCAATGTCATTGTAGAGGCAAGTACAAAATATTGAAGGACATGTGCCTCGAGCAAAACTGTTTTGCTCGAGTAGACGAAAAAAGGATGGAAGTGCTGTCAATGAAGCGACTCAGCAGCAGATTGTAAGTTTTAATCTGTTGATTTTATATTTTAATATCTATTTCGTAACTTAATAATATATTTATATTTGTAACAGGATGCTTTAGAGGCCCTCGATGCCCAAGAAGCAGACAATTTTGGGTCATCTGATCACTTACATCAGGTGTTGGGAGAGGATCATTCTGGCAGAGTACGCTGCCGACCTAGGATAGCCCCGACGAGGTATTGGACTGCCTCAGGTACGATTTGTAGTGCCACCGAGCTGCAGAAAGTTAGGGCACAGGCAGAACAGGCTGAGAAAAGGGCCACAGAGACGGCAGAATAGTCTGCTAGGGAAAACAGTGCATTTATGAAATTTATTGAAGTTCTACGTCCAACACTTCCAGCAGAGGCCAGCCCAGCGATTGATGAATACATGTCGTCGATACATTCTATATATGGTTCACCAGGTGGCAGTTCCAGTGGTGGTCAGGCCGATGTCCAGCTTGAAGATGATGATGGCGAGAAGTCTGATGCGGAAGAGGAGGGAGATGAGGAGGGCGAGGAGGAGGGCGAAGGCGAGGAGGATGGTGCTGTGGAGGGTGAGGACGATGAGGAGGACGATGACAAGGGTGATGATGACGATGATGATGGTGATGGTGATGCTGATGTGGGACATATTGATCCGTTACATTTTTGACTTATATTACTGAGATTTGATGTTTAATCTATTCTAGTTGTTGGTTTTATCTAGACTCGTAATATAGTATTGGAGTTGAGTTATTTTTATATATTGTCTGTTTTTATGGATGTTGTTGTCTTTTAGTGGTTGTGTGTTTGTGAACTCCCTGGACAACCCCCCTCATTCTTGGACCCTGGACAACCCCCCTCCCCCTTGGACCCCGAACACCCCCCAAACACCCCCCGGACAGCCCCGCGGACAGCCCCGTGGACAGCCCCCCGTACATCCCCCAACCCTCCACCCTGGACCCCGGATAGCCCCCCGGACAGCCCCTCGGACAACCCCCCCACCCTCCCCCTTGGACCCCGGACAACCCCCCAAACACCCCCCGGACAGCCCCCTGAACAACCCCGGACAACCCCCTGAACAACCCCTGAACAACCCCTGAACAAACCCCTGAACAACCCCCGGACAACCCCTTGAACAACCCCGGACAACCCCCTGAATAACCCCCAAACACCCCTCGGACAGACCCCGCACAGCCCCCCTACCCTCCCCCTTGGTCCCCGGACAGCCCCCCGGACACCCACCGGACAGCCCCCCCAAACAGCCCCCGCGGACAGCCCCCCGTACATCCCCCAACCCTCCACCCTGGACCCCAGATAGCCCCCCCGGACAGCCCCCGAGGTCGTCCGCTATGAATTTGACCGTTGGACGCCCGTTTTGGCCGTTTATGACACCAGAACTGCGTTGTCGGTCACCGCGGGCCCACGGCACGTCCGATTGACGTGCCGTCTACTCGACCACTTCATAAATCACTCACCCGTATTTGTCGTCTGATTTCAGGCCATTCTAAAATCGTTCGGCCCGTTTGGACCACCCTCACGCGCGTTTACGAAGCGCACGCATCACTTAAAACACGAATATTGAGCCGTACCGCGCAAACCGTATGTCCGATTGACGTGACGTCTGCGCGTACACGTCACGAATAATAATGAGAATGTTTCACGGTGGTTTCAGCTCAATCTGAGGTCGTCCGCTATGAATTTGATCGTTTGACGCCCGTTTTGGCCGTTTATGACACCAGAACTGCGTTGTCGGTCACCGCGGGCACACGGCACGTCCGATTGATGTGTCGTCTGCTCGACCACTTCATAAATCACTCACCCGTATTTTTCGTCTGATTTCAGGCCATTCCGACTTCGTTTGGCCCGTTTGGACCCCCCTCACACGCGTTTACGAAGCGCGCGCATCACTTAAAATACGAATATTGAGCCGTACCGCGCAAACCGCATGTCCGATTGACGTTCCGTCTGCGCGTACACGTCAAAAAAAATAATTAGAATGTTGTACTGTGGTTTCAGCTCAATCCGAGGTCGTCCGCTATGAATTTGACCGTTTGACGCCCGTTTTGGCCGTTTATGACACCAGAACTGCGTTGTCGGTCACCGCGGGCACACGACACGTCTGATTGACGTGTTGTCTGCTCGACCACTTCAGAAATTACTCACCCGTATTTTTCGTCTGATTTCAGGCCATTCTGACTTCGTTCGGCCCGTTTGGACCCCCCTCACGCGCGTTTACGAATCGCGCGCATCACTTAAAACACGAATATTGAGCCGTACCGCGCAAACCGCACGTCCGATTGGCGTGCCGTCTGCGCGTACATGTCACGAATAATAATTATAATGTTTCACGGTGTTTTCAGGACAATACGAGGTCGTCCGCTATGAATTTGACCGTTTGACGCTCGTTTTGGCCGTTTATGACACCAGAACTGCATTGTCGGTCACCGCGGGCACACGGCACGTCCGATTGATGTTCCGTCTGCTCGACCACTTCATAAATCAATCACCCGTATTTGTCGTCTGATTTCAGGCCATTCCGAAATCGTTCGGCCTATTTGGACCACCCTCACGCGCGTTTACGAAGCGCGTGCATCACTTAAAATACGAATATTGAGCCGTACCGCGCAAACCGCACGTCCGATTGACATGCCGTCTGCGCGTACACGTCAAGAATAATAATGAGAATGTTTCACGGTGGTTTCAGCTCAATCCGAGGTCGTCCTCTATGAATTTGACCGTTTGACGCCCGTTTTGGCCGTTTATGACACCAGAACTGCGTTGTCGGTCACCGCGGGCACATGGCACGTCCAATTGATGTGCCGTCTGCTCGACCACTTCAGAAATCACTCACCCGTATTTTTCGTCTGATTTCAGGCCATTCCGACTTCGTTTGGCCCGTTTGGACCCCCCTCACGCGCGTTTACGAAGCGCGCGCATCACTTAAAATACGAATATTGAGCCGTATCGCGCAAACCGCACGTCCGATTGACGTGCCGTCTACGCGTACACGTCACGAATAATAATTAGAATGTTTCACGGTGGTTTCAGCTCAATCTGAGGTCTTCCGCTATGAATTTGACCGTTGGACGCCCGTTTTGGCCGTTTATGACACCAGAACTGCGTTGTCGGTCACCGCGGGCACACGGCACGTCTGATTGACGTGCCGTTTGCTCGACCACTTCATAAATCACTCTCCTGTATTTGTCGTCTGATTTCAGGCCATTCCGACTTCGTTCAGCTTGTTTGGACCCCCCTCACGCGCGTTTACGAAGCGCGCACATCACTTAAAACACAAATATTGAGTCATACCGCGCAAACCGCACGTCCGATTGACGTGCCGTCTGCGCGTACACATCACGAATAATAATTAGAATGTTGCACGGTGGTTTCAGCTCAATCTGGAGACGTGGTGTGGCTGGAACCACTCAAAGTGTCCGTCTTTTGTTTCAAAAGGACGTCATTTTAAGTGAAAAACATCAACTGACATACGGAAAACCGTCCAAACGCATTCCGAATCTTTTGATAATTTATCCCAACAATCCATGGGTCATATGTGACGTGTACAAGACAACCCGGGATGAATCTGAGTCGCAGTGTGGCCAGGATAAGTCTAAGTGACTCTCTTTTGTTTAAAATGGACACCATTTTAAGTACATACGGAAAAACGACCAAACGGATTCGGTTTCCGTTGAAACTTTAGGAGAACGATCCATGGGTCTTATGTGACGTGTACGAATCATCCTCGCTTCAATCCGACATGCGGTGCGGCTGACACCACTCAAAGTGTCCGTCTTTTGTTTCAAAAGGACGTCATTTTAAGTGAAAGGCATCAACTGACATACGGAAGAACGACCAAACGCATTCGGATTCTATCGATACTTTAGCACAACGATCCATGAGTCATATGTGATGTGTACAAGTCAACCCCGTCTTAATCCGAGACGCGGTGTGGCCGACACCGCTCTAACTCTGTCTCTTTTGTTTAAAATGGACATGATTATAAATGAAAAGAACATCTGGAATACGTAAAACCGACCAAACGCATTCGTAATCTTTTTATAATTTATCACAACGATCCATGGGTCATATGTGACATGTAAGAGCCAACCTGGGATGAATCTGAGTCGCGGTGTGGTCAGGATTAGTCTAAGTGTCACTCTTTTGTTTAAAATGGACAACATTTTAAGTACATACGGAAAACCGACCAAACACATTCGGTTTCCATTTAAACTTTAGGATAATGATCCATGGGTCATATGTGACGTGTAATAATAAACCCCGCCTCAATTGGAGACGCGGTGTGGTCGGCACCACTCATAGTGTCCGTCTTTTGTTTCAAAAGAACGTCATTTTAAGTGAAAAACATCAACTGGCATACGGAAAACCGACCAAACTTATTCGGATTGTGTCGATACTTTAGCACAACGATCCATGGGTCAAATGTGACGTGTACGAGTCAACCCCGCCTCAATATGAGGTGAGGTGTGGCCGGTATCACTTCAGGTGTATGTATTTTGTTTAAAATGGACATCATTTGAGGTAAAAATATATGGTATAGAAAAAACCGATCAAATTATGAATTGAATTTCGGATTCCACATATAATTGTCATCTAAATTTTAAAATTAATTCTAAATGAATTATGTATGTTTATAATTATGTTATGAATTCTAATTTAATTATGGATGTGTATATTTTCAGGATACATTATATGTGTTGGTTGGTTGGTTTTCATTATTTGTATGTGTTGGTTTTTTCTCTATATGTATGCATTATATGTGTTACAGGTACAATAATTGGATTGAAAAATGAATTGAAAAAGAGGGCATAATTGGATTGAAAATTGAAATGAAAATGCCCAAAAACCAGACCTGCTGTGCAAATTGCAGGCTGCTGTGCAATTTTCACAGCAAAGACTATGCCAGCGGTTTGAAAACCGTTGGCATAGGCTCTATGGAGCTGTTTTACCAATGGTTCAAGGAACCGTTGGTAAAAAAACCCTATCCCAACGGTTTGAAACCGTTGGTAAAAACCTTTCCCAACGGTTTGTAAACCGTTGGGAAAGAAAATTGTCTGTTGATTTCCCAACGGGCCAAACCGTTGGGATAGGTTGATTTTTTCTGACCTATCCCAACGGTTCTGTGTAAACCGTTGGGAAAATCCTTTCCCAACGACTTACTTCCCCACAGTTTGCAGAACCGTTGGTATAACATATACCAACGGTTCTGCAGCCTTTCCCAACGGTTCTAAACCGTTGGGAAATGCTGGATTTCCAGTAGTGTTTTAGGGTGATAAGCAGTACTCAAATGAATCTCATTATCTAAATATTTATAAATAATTTTCCAAAATTTTGATGTAAACTGTGGATCTCAATCAGACACAATTGAGAGAGGTTCCCCATGAAGTCTTACAACTTCATTAATATAGAGTCGTTTAAGGAGCTCCAGTGGAAAATATTCCCTTATAGTGAGGAAATATGTATATTTGGTAAGTCGATCAACAATTACCTATATTGAATCATCCCTTCTTGGAGTTCTTGGTAATCGAGTGACAAAATACATAGTGATTTCATCCCATTTCCATGTAGGAATAGGAAGAGGTTGTAAGACAGCTCTAGGATGTTGTCTTTCATCCTTCACCCATTTAAATACTAAACATATTGATAAATAATCATCAATTTCCCACTTTATATTATCCCACTAGAAATTTTCCTTCATATCTCTATAAATCTTAGTGATACCAGGGTGTATAAAAAATTCAAGCTATGAGAATCATCTAGTAACTCCCTTTTTATCTTGGGTATAGAGGGAACACATAGCCTCCTCCCAAATTTTAGAATTCCATCCTCATACATGAAGTCTAAAAATATCCCATCATTCACAACATTAATTTTCTTTTGAAGATTCTCACCATCACACTGAGAACTTTTAATTATTTCCAATAAATATGGTTGATTATTAATTTTAAAAGGTAATGATGTTTCACCTTCCTTGAAAATTCCCATATCCGCCTTTTCTAGATCTATGTACATAGGATCCCTTTTAATTCTCATTTTTTAGAACTCCATGATCATTGCTGCTCAATACATCAACTACATTATTTTACTTCCCTGGGTGATAGTGTATTGAATAGTCATAATAATTGAGTATATCGAGTCATCTCCTTTTCCTCATGTTGATTTCTTTCCATGAGAATATATATTTCAAAATCTTGTGATCCGTATATATCTCACATATTTCACTATATAGATAGTGTCTCCATATCTTTAGATTAAAGATTACAGCTGCTAACTCAATATCATGAGTTTTATAGTTTTGTTCATGAGATTTTAACTACCTTGATGCATAGGTAATAACTCTATCATTCTTCATAATGACAAAACCAAGTCCTTTATTTAATGCATCACTAAAAAAAAATACACCATTTCCCGATGGTAGAGTCAAGATTGGAGCATTAACTGCCATTTTTTTCAATTCTTAGAAGCATTATTCAAATTCTTTTTTCCATAAAAACTTAACCCCTTTACGTGTAATCTTGGTTAACGAGTTAGATATTCGGGCAAATTTATAAAAAACACAGATAATAACCTTCTAAAACAATAAAACTATGTACCTCAGTTATGTTCGTTGGTGTAGGACATTCCTGAACTACCTTTTTCTTTTCTAGATCAACTAAGATTCCATCCTTAGAGACAATATGACCAATAAAAGAAACTATTTAAAGCCAAAATTCACACATGCTAAACTTCCCATATAACTCGTTTTTTCTAAGAGTTTTTAGAATAACATGAAAGTGAT
This sequence comes from Viscum album, assembly GCA_963277665.1. Classification (NCBI taxonomy): domain Eukaryota; kingdom Viridiplantae; phylum Streptophyta; class Magnoliopsida; order Santalales; family Viscaceae; genus Viscum; species Viscum album. Next base: position 760,747,043 of record OY728126.1, on the reverse strand, counting down.
TCTCATAATCTTCATATATTTGGAGTATACTAAGATATCATCAATAAATACAAAAAAAAAATTAAGATATTCCTTGAAAAATCTATTCATTAGATCCATGAAAATAGAGGGTTCATTAGTCAGTCCAAAATGCATTACTGTAAACTCATAATGCCCATACCTGGTTCAAAATGCTATCTTTGCAATATCTTTCTTCCACACATGAAACTGATGATATCCAGTCCAAAGGTCAATCTTCAAAAAATATTAGGTTCCTTGAAGTTGATCAAATAAATCATCAATCTAAGTAAGATGGTACTTGTTCTTTATCATAATATCATTAATCTCCCTATAGTAATGCACAGTCTCATAGATTTATCTTTCTTCTTAACAAAAAGAATAGGATCTCCCCATGGAGAAACACTAGGGAGAATAAACCCCTTACTACTCAAATAGACTATTTTTTTCTTTAGCTCCACTAATTCCACTATAGCCATTCTCTAAGGTGTATTTGATATAGGCCTTTCACCATGAATTAAATCAATAGAAAACTCAATTTCCCACTTCGAGGGATGTCTAGGTAAATCCTCTAGAAACACATCAATGTATTCTTGAACAATAGTTGCATCCTCAATTTGAAAATTTATTTCCTCACCCATAGATATTGTATTCTCTTCCTCCCCAAGAATTGAATTCAGTAGAGCTACTATGAGTGAATCTAGATAATAATCAGATGGCGATGTTTCTTCTCTAAAGATATAGAACTCTACATCATTCTCAAATATTGTAATTTATTTATTCTTACAATAGTTATTCACATCATAATTTTAAAGTGAATTCATACTGAGTATTATATCAAAATAAATAATTGGTATGATGATAAGGTCAATAAATAAAGCACATTTATGTGCCATAAAGGGGATTGATCGAAACATCTTTGTTTCAATGATACTTCCCTTAAGAGTTTTGACCAAAAATCCTTTATTAAATCAAAAGGAAAATTTCTAATTTTCTTGGAAAATTAGGAAGATATAAAAGAATTCAATGAACCAGAATCTAATAAATCATTGGATAAGTTTGAGGAAATGATTAAGGTACCTACCACTACATCATTAGGAACTTCAACCTCAGCACTTGTGTTTGTATAAGATTAGCCTTTCTTCCTTGTAATTCTTTGGAAAAATTTTCCTTCATGATTAGTACAATAATTTGAAAAATGTCCCATATCTTTGCAATTATAACATTGAACATTAGTAGATTATTTATTTACCTCACAATCAAGTGCTTGCTAGAATTTTCCTCAACACTTTTAACAAACACCCATACCCTTCAAGAAAGTTGTAGTGACCCTAACCCCATAAACCCAGAGTTAGTGCCTAAAACATGGTGTGTAATTTTTCTTATAAACATACAAATAAAAATTACACATCTCATTTCATTACATAGGATCATTTCGGTTTAGGTATCAGAAAACTAGATACAATTGATACATTTCTTCCAAAATCTTGACACAAATAAGCTTTATATTGTTGCAATCAAATATGAGTAATCAAAGCTTGGAAAATATAATAATCCCTATAAAATAAATTGAAAATGTAGGGTTATCATAAGAATGACCAGTAAGGGGTTTTAAAACAATTTGAAGAAATTCCTTTTTAAAACATAAACCTTTAAAATAATTTCAAAACATTTTCTTAAGAGGAAACAAAACTTCTTGAAGCACGTCATCAACATTTTTCAAAGTTTACTTGAAAAATTTTTCAGGAAAATCTCTTACACAAGAATCATATGTATTTTCTTAAAAACTATAGTTAAAACAAATATCAGAGTGCGCATACATGTACAAAAATTCATGGAATGATGGATAAACCATAAATTGATCAAACCAATTTTAAGGGTGACATGAAAGGTTGTAAGTACACATGAGAACATAAATTAACACTTGCATATAATTGCGTAAGTAACAATTTCAGGATTCACCTAGCACTTAATATGAAATTCATGGATTGATAGGTGTAACATCAAATTCATTTTTATCATTTTAATAAATTTTCCTTATATAACTTTCCATCTCAATACTTCATTTATTATATATGAATTAATCGCCATTTTCATAATAGATTATTAACCAAGGGATATTCTACCAGTCAAATAATCCTGTGATTGGTCATATACTAATACATAATGAGGGAATGTATAATGCTAGATTTTTTCAAGGCCTTTTTCCAAGACTGTACATAATAATACTATCATGGCCTCATGCCAATATCATACAGGTAAAAATCCAACATAATTCATCTCATGATACTTAACTTTACCCAATGCATTGGAGCATTGTATAATTATAGGCGCACCTGTCACATCATATCATTCATATTGTGCTATATAATTTCAGGCTCACCTGTCACATCTTTTAAGTCCAATACATTCCTCATATGTCTTAGTATGGTCTTATATTCATGGTGTCCCATACTACATTGAATACATACATTCTTAACCCATGTGAGATAAATTTCATTCTTACATACATATTCATAAATGAAGTGGATTATGCAATAAATGAAAAAATGACTAGATTTGTTAGTTTTAGGTTATGGGTGACATGCATGTACTAAAATGAAATGCTTTTGAACATGTGATAATAACTAGTGTACATAAAATAATGGGTTGTCACATAAAATAATAACTCTTGGATTAAAACCCTTTCACATGAATGTGAACCTTTTTATATCACAATTTACATGTTTTGACTTTAAGATACCTGTTATTCTTATTTAAACCATGAACTGTTAATTGAAATATCAAATAGATTAAACATAAGCTTAAATAATTAATAGACATTACTTATGGAAAATTGAAATGCAAAGCATGGATGTAAAACCATTATTTCATGTGAAACATTCATAATTAAACATATATGCTTATGCATGTGCATATATTTATGCTTAAGTACAACTTACTATTATATCCAATACCATTTAAAAACTTAAGGAGTCAAGATTGAAATACATATATATATATATATGTGGGTTTGGAAATTATATAAAACCATATATATACACAAGGTTTATACTTGGGATTTGCACAACCAAAACAAGGTTCAATAAATCCTTATAAATATTGTACACTTCAAAAACATAATTTAATCACTAAAATATGTTTTATGAAAACTTAATTTAAATAATAATTAAAACCTAAATATAATCATATATACACATGTATGTTTATGTGGTCCAAACAAACAAAACAAAGTTTAATCCTTTCTTGATTTACATGTACATAATGACATTATTTTAAAACACATATTTAGCATTTGAAAACCATAAAAAATGATTAGGTTTGTTTTATAGATGAATATATATGCATATATATGTAACTTCATATACATAAGTTGTAAACAACGGTTTTACATATATAAAAACATACCAACATAATTAAGAACACCATTAAAAACAAACGATCATGAATTAAAATCATAAAAAACCAGAAATGGTTTTGTTTCATATATAAATATAAATATATATATATATATATCTGTAAATACACAAAGGTATATGATCTTTGCATACTAAAGACAAAGCAATTTAATCCCTTACTTGGCTATAAGAGAGAGACAGAGTCGGGCAGTGTCATAAAGGGAAAAAATAGGGTAGAGTTATAAGGGAAATTAGGGTTTATATTGGATGTATTTATATATTTTATACATAAGGATTCATACACAAATTATAAACAAAGACCCACAAAAATAGACTAATACAAAACAGGTCTAAAACCCTAATTAAAATAAATCCTAAGCTAATCGGTGATTATATTATTATATATATATACATATGTAAAGTTGTGGAAACTTAAAAGGGGATCAAAGAAAATAATAAAAAAAGACCAAAAGAGGCATATAGGTAGAAATTGGAGCATGGTCCAAAGAGAATGGTGGAGGATCTCAGGAGAAGAAAAATAAAAGAAGAAAAACCATGGGCCAAGCCACTGGTTTGGCGTGAGGGAGAAGAAGAAACAAGGAGAAGGGGAAAATAAATGGATGGTCACGATCATTCGAGTGAGATTGGATGAATATTAGAGGTTCCATGGTTTTAAAAGCGGATGAGTAATCGAGATTAAATCGCGGATTGATCAGATGGCTGTGGCGATACCACCGTTTTAAAAATGGATGAGAGGTCGAGATTAATCGCGTTTGTGATTAGAAGGTCCATAGAAAACACGACGCTAATACCACAGTGGTAGGACTCAAACCTGGTACCGGATCATGTGGTCCAGATCTCGCACGGTGAGATCGGATGGCTGAGATTTGATCTCTACTGAAAAATATAATCCCTCATCAAAATGAGGAAGATTTCGAGCTGGCTTTATAAGCATCAAGCTCCCATCACCGATCAATTAACTCTCTTCCCCCTCCCCGATACCACCCTGTATCGATTCTCCCTGCGGGCACACTCCTGTGCCCACTTTGTACCTCTATTCCACCCTACACGATGGCGCACTGCTTTGGTTCCTTCATGCATCCCTATAGGCGTGCATGCCCTCTTGGTCAGCTTTCTTGAGCTGGATGGGGGGGGGGGGAAGGCTTGGCCTCCCACTCCTTAGAGAGTGGTACAAGATACCCCCCTCAGCTGTCTAGGTGGATGGCCTAAATGGGAACATATTTTTTATACAACTCTTTATTAAAAATTTTCAAAAAAAATAAAATAAACCATATCTAAAACCATAGAAAGTAGAAATGAAGTTTTCAAAATTTAATTTCATTAAAATGAGTAATGTCATTAATTTTATTAGTCTAAAACATGATTTCGACTTTGTTTTAAACTTAAAATACACAAACCAATATATAATTTATATCATTACATAAACTTACCTAAAGTATAAATTTTAATTAATAAGAGTACTTAAAAACATGTTTTCGAAGTCAAATACATAGTTTTTGTATCAAAACAATATGTATACTTCTCTTCAAATTAAATGAATTAAACATATGTACTTCTCTTTATATTTTCATTAAAACATAAAAGTCATAATTTTAAATTCATTTTAAGTTTTAAAACATCATACTTTCAAATTATAAAGATAAGTTCAATTGAAACATGTTCAAAGATATAACTTTAAAGCACTTTAAAATATACTCAAATACCTAGAACATTTAAAATTATCATATACTTAAAATACTTAAAATATTCAAAATACATAAGATAAATAGAATAAACAAAATTCATAAAAACACCAAATGGTTATAAGATTTTATGGCTGTTGTGAAAACCAACGACCACCTAAGGACCGAAATGGATACCCATGATCAAAAAAGGACTTATAAATAGGTTTTTAGGGTATTATAAACTTTAGAAACCACTTGGTGAAGATGGTGCTCTATATACCCTTGATCCTCAGTATGGTGGCCATTTCACTTTCTATAATGTTCTTCATTATGATAGACCCGAAGGACTCTCACTATTTTCTCAGTCTGTTTGTGGTGTTTGGGGGTCTCCTAGTGATTTTGATAGGTCTCCTAGTAGGAATTATAGGTTAGTGAGGTTCTTTTGGCCTTATGGAATTTCAAGATTTCCAGAATTCTTATTGAATAAAACATGTCTTTGTTTTCATTCTATAAGTATTCTTATTTTAGATGCACCATTGTTAAACAAAACCAACATAATAATAATGAAAATATTATTATTATAAATTAAAAATGTTTGGGGTGTTATAGTATCCAACCCTTAAAATAATTTCATCCTCAAAATTCAATTTGTACTCAATGACACCAACCTTCATCTATCCACTATGATGTCCCTTACAAGTACCATCTAAGTCGGAAATTTCCCCAGGTTCCAGTTATCACAACTTCAAAACTTTCGACTTCTCTGGTCCAGACACAATGTGAGCAGCTTGGGTCATACTCGTGTATACATCTAAAGTTTCTAAGGAGTGAGGCATGAGGGGTGTAAAGCTGTGATACATCAGCATGGACTTGGAATTTATAGAATGAATGAAAGGAATCAACCTTAATAATTTTGAAGTCTTGTCCAATATGACCATAGGACAAGATCTGACACATATAAGCTGCATGGAGGTCACCCGCACTTATAGCTTCTTGAAAATACCATAGGGATACAAAGCCTTCAACTAGAGTGAAACATTTAAAAATACCCTTATAGTACTTTCCCCGATGTGCATAGAATGGAAATTGGGCATACACCATGAGGAAATAGTCAAAGCATGGTCCTCGATGTAGATAAAGTACAATAGGAGAGTTTTAAACATGGTATAGGTGTTTAAATGTCAAATGAATATTTACAAAGGGTTCATAGTCTTCTTGGACATGATAATTCTTTTCAAGCCCATAGAAACACCCACTTTAATATCTAATGATACTTTTATTATAGTTCTTCCTTATATTTAATATACAACCCCATAATAAGTTGGATGCATCTATTTATAAAGTAATTTGATCTTCACTTCCATCTAAAACTCTAATTCTGGGAGATTTTAAGCTTTCTACTTCAGAATCCTGATCACTTTAGAGTCTTCTTCAGTCTAATTCTAGGGTATCTTTCTGGGTACCTTCCTTAGGATTGGGATGATATATTTCTAAATATTTGATGCATGATCTAGCATAACTTAATATAATAATAAAAACTTGTATCTTCTTATGATGTACAAGAATATTGAGGAAAATTTCTATATTCTCTATAATACACTATTGAAGCTTCTCTTTACTTCCCTAGATCTGTAATACCAAGATTTCTATGTTTGGATTCATCCAAATGATATTTCTTTCTGAAAAGATCATTTCTTATTTTCTAAACACCTCAGCTACCAACTATAAGTGATTGATGTGGTTTTTTGTATTCTTACTGAATACTAGCACATCATCAATGTATAATGCCACAAACTATGTAATATACTGAATTCCATGTCCATTATCCTCTAGAATATTCCTAAGGCATTCTTGAGTCCAAGTGACATAACTATCCATTCAAACAAACCTATTAGTTTTGTGAAGCGTGTTAATGGTAATACTTCCTATTTGATCATAATATTCCAACATCTTGATATATGATCAAACTTTGAATATACTATTGGCCTTTTATTCCTAATCATACTTCTCAAATAATCTTAATTAATAAGATTGTAGCCATCATAATTTATGGAATTATTGAGATCACAGTAATCAAAAACTATTCTGTAAAGTCCCCAAACCCAGTTGCCCATATCAAGTGCCTTATTTTATTACATTGGTATATAAAAAGGGAAGTCGTATCCCTAAGTAATGAATAGTTTAGTATCATTGTAAAACCAGATACATACATAAATGTTACATTACAACATCAAATGAAATAAAACATATCAACTTCTTTTGAACCATACATAAACTTCTATATTATCTTTGCAAGTCATTCATGACATACTTCTTCACATCCTGAGGAAAAATAAAACATAAGAAAGGGGTGATATCAGATGCTCAGTAATGGTAATTAATATAGCAAAAACATTAGTAATAAGGCATGGTGAATAAATAAAAGTACACATGCCATTAAAACATAAACTTGAGCATAATATGGCAGGAATAAAATCCGAATAAATAATTCCATAATAAAACACAACCATGGATACTATAATAGTCAAATAATCACACGGAATATCAATTAATAGTTTTATAATGAAGTAATGTACAATGATAGACATCATGATCATACCATCAAGGCCTTGGTCAAGACACCATACATAATGGGTAAAAACTTATGTTAGTTTGTATCATGATACCTACCGATGCATCGAGGGTCTATAGCGGGTCTCACCCATCAAATACTAAGTCCAATGAATTCCTTATATGAAAGGTGAGAAACATAATCAACATATACATTCATATTGAAACTAACATATGAAATGTAAATAACTTTACCCAATCAGTTAACATAAACACTAACCATTCAGAGTAATATGGTGAATGGTATCAAGATAGAACATCCACATTCAAACTAATCATAAAAAATTTAATAAAATATGGTATATTATTTTATAAAATATTAATCTCAATTAAACATAATAATCAACAAGAGTATTAAAATAGATGAAAATACTCTTATAAAATCATTGAGTTATACTTGAGAGAAATACTCTTTTACTTTGCAAAGAAGAGTTCTTTTGAACAAACATTGTATAAAACAATAAGTTAACTAATATAGTTTTTGTTTATAATAAAATGATTGATTTTAGAAAAATAATTCTGGCTTAAAATATATTATAGAGTTCACTTGAAAATAGGTAATAATTTGAGTAGTTTCCTAGAATCAGGCTTGTTTATCAGGAAGAATTTGAGAAAGATCATTTTAAAACATATAAATACCCATTAAATAAATAAGGATTATGGTTGGTACATATATATAGAACAATAAAAAATAATTTAGAAGGATCAAATAACAATAATTAAGAATTTCATTGGGGGAAAGAGAGAGAAAGTGTAATCCTGGATGGAAAATGGAGGTTTGGGGAGAAACTCTTACCTTATGTATGAATGTGTTATGAACTTGATTTTAACATCCTGTATAATCAAATTATATCCATTAAATAATTAATTTAGAACCTTATATAAATATATTTTATTCAATATAGTTTTATTAAGTTCATTTCTATCCTTATTGATAAGGTATAAGATTTAATTCTGCCGTTCTAGATTGTTTGTTTTCATGATTGGTTCGCTTGATTATAAGTAATAGAGTTCATGTAAAATGGGTATAATTCTACAGAATTAGAATTTAATGATATTAATGAAAAAATAAATTTTAATTAGTGTTATATATTATTTTTTTCCATATATTAGGATGAATCATTAGATAACATAATAATGATAACCATTTAGCTTAATTTTAGTGGTTTTTCGATCACAATGAACTAGTTTTGTTCTATTATTTAATATAATGTATATAAAATAATTACAGAACATTAAATAAGTTATAATAAATATTTTTTAATTTTTTTCAACCATAAATATGGTTTCATGACCCACCTTGAAGGATAAATTGAAGAACAAAGGTTCATCATCCATGAAGGTTATAAATCGGCACTTCTCGAGCGATGATTTCATTTTTAAAATATAATAGAGAGAGTAAAGATATTGATGATGGATCTTACATTAACATGATATAATTACAGTACATATATGATATTTGAGTTATCATTATCATTTTTATAGAGGAGGTTAGGACATAATAATAAAATATAATAAATTGAAATGAAATTAAATGAAATAGGAAGAGGATTTACCTCTTGAATTAACCTCCTTGTGAACCTCTTTAAGGGAATGGGTTTTGGTATTTTGAAAATACCAAGATCTACTATACATGGGTATGGACTAGGGAAGATTATTTTAGAATAACTTTTACAAGGTTAAAGGCTTATAGGAGTGAAGAGAAGAGGGGGTGAGGGGTTGTTTTTATAGTCGAGGAGAGGGGTGATTTCTCATTATTATGTTCATTATTTTATTATTTTACTCAATAAAACCAATATTATTGATTATTGTGACTAAATATAGTAATAAGTATATGTGAGTTCTAATCATGGTTGATTACATCATCAATTACTCAAAAAATGGTGTATTTAGCTTATCATGTATTTATACTGTAAATTACCGTATTCAAGTATTTCAGAAAACCCCCAAAAATTCACTATAACCATTTTTAAATGTGTAGAATTTAAAAATGGACTTAATTATATCAATATAATTTTATAAATATGTGAAATTTAATTCTTTAAATAAAATCATTATTTACTTGAAAAATACAGATTTAAATTTAAAACTAATTTTATAACACCTTCAGAAATTAAATAAGGTCTCATAAAATTACCTTAAAATAATAAGACATAAAAATATTGATTTATGAATCCATTTTATGAAAATTAATTTTATTTTAACTAGTTTTATTAAAATGACTTATAAAAATACCAACACTTAAATATTAATTTTTAAAACTTTCACTTACTTTTACTATGATATAATTATATCATACTTTCAATTATGAGATGCCTAAATTTCATTTATAATATCATGGGTGCGGTTACTATTCATTATTACAATTTAATATTTATAAGGGTCATATTACTATTCCCAAGGGCAAGTTACAATTTCATTAGTATCGGTTCCTTAACATCTAGAAATTCCTCTTATTTATTTTATTCTTAATTTATAAAGATTATATTATGTTCTATATGTGGTTTTATATGATTAATATTATATAAAATAAACAGAATAAGGGAAATTTCATTGATATAATTTTGGGTCATCAAATTCTCCCCTCCTACAAAAACTTTATCCTTGAAATTTCAAGAATGTCACCTCACAAAAAGATTTGGGTAGTTCTTCATCATAATCTTCTCAGGATCTCACATTGCCTCTTCAATTTTATGATTTTTACAAAGTATCTTTACCATCCGAGTCGTCTAATTCATCATCACCTTTACTTTAGTGTCTATAACACAGATAGGCTCTTTACAGTAAGATAAGTCAGGTTCCAATTTGATACCTTTAGAATTGAGTACATGTGTTGGGTCTAGCATGTAATTCCTTAACAAAGAGATATGGAACACATTGTGTACCTTATAAAGGATAGACGACATTGCCAAATGATATGCCACAACTCAAATCCCCTCTAGAATTTTAAAAGGACCAATGCACCTGGGGTTCAATTTTCCTTTCTTCCCAAATATTATAACACCCTTCCATAGAGATACTTTTAATAAAATGTGATCTACCACTTAAAATTCTAAATCCTTACTTAGATTATCGGCATAGCTCTTTTTCTTACTTTGAGATGCTTTGATATGGGTTTAAATAATATTTATATTTTCTGTTGTTTCTTCCACAAGCTTTGGGCCCACAAGATTCCTATCACCAACTTTATACCAGAAAGTTGGTGTACAACATCTATTTTTATACAATGCTTCACATAGTTCCATTTGAATATTTAAATGGAAACTATTATTGTAGGAAAACTCTACCAAAGGTAAATTTTGATCTCACGTACCTTGAAAATCACGTGAGCATGATCTAAACATGTCTTCTAAAGTTTGAATTGTCCTTTTTGAATACCCATCAGTTTGAGGGTGATAAGCAGTACTCAAATGAATCTAAGTATCCAAAGTTTTTAAAGAATTTTTCAAAAATTTTATGTAAATCGTGGATCTCGATCAGAAAAAATTGAGAGAGGTTCTCCATGAAGTCTTAAAACTTAATTGATATAGTCGTTTGAGGTTCTCCAGTGGAAAATATTCCCTTATAGTGAGGAAATGTTCAGATTTGGTAAGTCGATCAACAATTACCTATATTTCATCATTCCTTCTTGGAGTTCTTGGTAATTCAATGAAAAAATCCACAACGATTTCATCCAATTTCCATGTAGGAATAGTAATAGGTTTCAAAACACCTCTAGGATGTTATCTTTATTCCTTTACCTGTTGAAAAACTAAACATCTTGATACATAATCATAAACTTCTTGCTTCATATTATCCCACCAGAAATTTTTTCCAGATCTATATACATATTAGTGATACTAGGGTGTATAAATAAATTCTATCTATGAGAATTATCCAGTAACTCCATTTCTATCTTGATTATAGAGGGAACACACAACGTCCTCCCAAATTTTAGAATTCCATCCTCACACATGAAGTCTGGAAACATCCCATCATTCACAAAATTAATTTTATTTTGAAGATTCTCATCATCACACTGAGAAATTTTAATTCTTTCCAATAAAGATGGTTGGTCAATAAGTTGAAAAAGTAACAATCTTTCACCTTCCTTGATAATTCCCATATCCATTTTTTTCCAGATCAATGTACATAGTATCCCTTTAAATCCATAATTTTATAACTCCATGATCCTTCCTACTCAATACATCAACTACTTTATTTTTCTTCCCTGGGTGATAGTGTATTGAACAATCATAATCCTTGAGTAGTTTGAGTCATAAATTTTTCCTCATGTTGATTTCTTTATGTGAGAGGATATATTTTAAAATCTCATGATCTATATATATCTCACATCTTTTACTATATATATAGTGTCTCCATATCTTTAGAGTAAATATTATAACTGCTAACTCAAGATCATGAGTTTGATAGTTCTATTCATGAGTTTTTAACTGCCTTGATCCATAGGCAATAACTCTATCATTATTTATAAAGATACAACCAATTACTTTCTTTGATGCATCCCTATAAATAAAAAATCCACCATTTCTCAATGGTAGAGTCAATATTAGAGAATTCACTAACCTTTTCTTTAATTCCTAGAAAAATTCTTCACATTCTTTTGTCCAAAAAAATTTAACCCCTTTACGTGTAAGCTTGGTTAACAGGTTATCTATTCAGGAGAAGTTTTAAACGAAACACCGATAATAACCTGTTAAACCAATAAAACTATATACCTTAGTTAAGTTCATTTGTGTAGGACATTCCTAAAATACCTTTTTCTTTACCATATCAACTAAGATTCCATCCTTAGAGACAATATGGCCAAGAAAAGAAACTATTTAAATTTAGAATTCAAACTTTCTAAACTTCCCATATAACTCATTTATTCTAAGAGTTTTTAGAATAACACACAAGTGATTCTCATGATCTTCATAGATTTTTGAGTTTACTAAGATATCATCAATAAATACCACAAAAAATTCATCAAGATATTCCTTTAAAACTCTATTCATTATATCCATGAAAATAGAGGGTGCATTAGTTAGTCCAAAAGACATTACTATAAACTCATAATGACTATACCTAGTTCGAAATGATGTATTTGTAATATATTCATTCCCCACACGCAACTGATGATATCCATATTGAAGGTCAATCTTCAAAAAATATTAGTCTCTATGAAGTTGATCAAATAAATCATCAATATGAGGAAGATGACACCTTTTCTTTATCTTAATAGCATTGATCTCCCTGTAGTCAATGCACAATCTCCTAGATCCATATTTCTTCTTAACAAAAATAACATGAGCTCCATATGGAGAAACACTAGGGAGAATAAACCCCTTACTGCTCATATTCTCTATTTGTTTCTTCAGCTCCACTAATTCCACTATATTCATTCTATAAAGAGTCTTTGATATATGCCTTTCACTAGGAATTAAATTAATTGAAAAATCAATTTCCCACTCTAGAGGATGTCTAGGTAAATCCCATGGAAACACATCAACGTATTCTTGAAAAATAGGTGCATCCTAAATTTGAACATTTCTTTCCTCACCCATAGATATTTCTTTCTATTCCTCCCTAATAATTGAATTTAGTATAGCTACTATGGGTGGATATAGATAAGAATAATATGGTTATGTTTCTTCTCTAAATATAAGGGACTCTACATCATTCTCAAAATTTGTAAATTCCTTTTTCTTATAATAGATCTTCATATAATAATTTGAAATACAATTCATACCAAGTATTATATAAAGATAAATCATGGGTATGATGATAAGGTCAACAACTAAAGTACATTTATGTGTCATAAATGGGATTTATCAGCACATCTTTGTTGAAATGATACTTCCCTTAGGAGTTTTGACCAAAAAATCCTTTATTAAATCAAAAGGTAAATGTCTAATTTTATTGGAAAATTGGTAATATATAAAATAATGATATGAATAAGAATCAAATAAATAATTTGATAAGTTTGATGAAACAATTAAGGTATCTACCACCACATCATTAGAAACTTCAACCTCAATAGTTTTGACTACAAAGGATTAGCCTTTCTCCATTGGAATTTATTTCTCCTCTAAGGGAAATGTGGGTGTTCATGTGGGAAAAAATGCAAAGAATGGTCCGATGGGTGACAAGCATTTTTCTATTATTATAAAAACTTTCACATCTCCATATTTGTTCCAACCTGATTCATTTTTTCATCCTTTAAAGGAGGATTGGATTGACCCAGTAGGTACTGGGTAGTCTATCCATTATATATTGTAAAGGAGGTTACATAGTTAAATGGTCTCGGTGAGAAATTTCATAGGGTCAAGTACTCGTGCAATCGGTCCTCTTAGGATATAACTTCCTTGAATGGTCTCAAATGGGTTTATTCGTGGATCTAGAAACAACCAACTACCCTGGTATCCATGATTCATGAACCTGATTTCCAAAGGCAGACACTCGTTGGATGATTATTTGGCCAATGACACTTAAGGGTTCCATTGGTTGAGAGGATGGGAGGTCGGGCTCACCGCACCCTTTTTGGGGGGGATTATTGCCTATTATAAGACTCTCTTATAGATTTAAGTTATGTTAATATGTTCTTGAATCCTTGGTTCATTCTCAAAGAGTGTTTCTGCAGGCTACCCTTGGTTTTTAGGATTGTCATAGGCATACATGGATTTGATGCTACAGAGGTAATGTTGACTTAATCTATGCAATAAGGCGCTCTGGAGTTTATCATCATCTATGGGGATGTAAGGTGACTTAATGTTGGAATAAAACCCATAATATGGGCTTTCTACCTATCCTTGGGAGAGGAATCAGATCCCACATAGTTCGGGAGAGATGGGGGATTATGCATGGAAGCTGCCCATTTGGGGGGACATGATTGGGTGGACCCTTTTGGAAGGGCACCCTTTTGAGATCGGACCATCAAGTAGGCATCCTACATATCCTGGTTTTATTAGGAATTAGAGTTCTCATAGTTCAAAATTGTGTGGATGTTTTAATCATCACAAATCTTTAAGCCCACATGAGTCATGCTCGATGTGAGAAACAAGAGGATGTGAGAGATACAACCAACCACACACCTCCTCTCCTATTGATGGGAGAGGGTAGGCCTACAACGGAAGAGGTCGGGTCTACTATGGGTGAGGGTACATAGCGATGAACCTTTTAATGTAGGATAACATTAGAGGTCATGCAGCTTGGCCCTCAAAATATTTGGGACGTACCTCAGTGGGAGCGCCCCAGAACGTGTTTTGGGAAAGAGGAGGAATGTTGACTCTTGTCAAAATGAGAAGAGAACATAAATCTTTTGACTGATCACCATTACTCATTGAATGGAAAAGAAAGTGATCACTCTTAATCCCTATAATGGTGAGGTTCGCGTCAGCATCCCAAGGCTGGACTCTGGGTTACCATGGAAATGTAGACTTACAGACATCCCTAGAGTCCGAACTGTTGTAGGGAGAGCCTTCGTGACTCCACTTACCATGGGTATATAGACTCAAAGGGGTACGCTAATGCGCCTGATGATCTGATCATACAGATCCAGTGGATTTGAAGGAGGCTTTGTCCTGATGTTAGGGGACTGTTTCGCAGAGGGACTATGGAGGACTAGACGATAACGAAGGGGTGATATTAGAGCCGGAGGGAAGAATACCCGAAGACACCCCATTCCACGTATTGTTTTCTTATGTAGGATGGGGGAGATCTGCATACCATAGTGGTATGTGGGTAGAGGGTTCATCCATGTACCTAAGTAGTACGTGGGCTTGGGCATGGACCACCACACACCATAGTGGTACGCAGTCCTGAATGCAGTCTGTCACGCCACTTTGGATTCCATCTGCGTACTGATGCAGTACACAATGCTGGGTTAAATTTTCATAGTGATACACTACATGGAGCACCATATTGAAGGAGGGTCGTGGGGACTATCATTTGAGAGGAGTTCATCTGTGTGGAATATGTGGTTCGCGGTTTTACCAATTAGGTTCATATTTATCCCATTATTATTAAGTTTCTTTGTTTTATGGTTTGTGGATGGTTATACCTTCAGAAAATGTGGTTTTTAATTCGGGCTTCACCAATGATTCGAGACTGAATCCAGAGTCCTCTTAGAATTCTTACTTCTAACCTCTGGGGTCCCCTTTGTGCTTTCTTCATCCATCCCTTCTCAATTCCTTCTATGATCCTTTTATAGAGCATTGGGGCAATTGTATCTATGGGCATGCGATACCATTTTTTGAAGCCCGTGAAGAGATATCTTAACCCATAGAATACTCAGTCAAATGTGGTTTGTGGAGGCTATGGTTCGTGAGTCATAGTTCATAAAACCTTGCCAATTTTCTTTTTTCATGAACTGTTGAGTTCACAAGATGGTATGCGGATGGCCTTCATGCGCTTGATTCCCCTAGTGATGTAGTTCGCGGGCACTTGGGTTCACTGGCCATCGCTCCGTAGGCCAGCTCCTCAGAAATCATTCTGCATACCAGTGGATTTTGGTTCATTCAATCCGTGAACCCTTCACAGTAATGGTACGCGGGTCACTCGAAACCATTTGAAAAATTTAATTTCTTCAAGTTTCTTCTGAAGTTTGCAACTCAATTTGAGTCTATTCACCTTACTAGACTTGCAAGAATGCTTGTATCCTTCTAAAAAGTGATTTTGGGATCTTTTTCTTCCCTTTGTGATGTTTTCAGGACCTATAAATTCCCCCCATCAGAATGGGGTCCGCTTGGAACGAAGAGGAGACTATTCCAATGTAGAAACGGTCCTAAAATGAAGTGGTTTGGGGTAGAGTAGATAAGTCCAGTTGAAGGGGACCAAACCTATATATATGGACCCATGTCATTTTTTACCATTTCTTATGGAGAAAAGTGCTCTCGACTCTCCCTCGGATTCCTCTACATTTTTGTACTGTCTCTTTTTTGAAATCTGTATTCATGAACCGATTCATACGTGCCATGTACCAAACTTTTCACCATTTCTTCTACCTGCGAACCAGATTTTGGGTTTCGTGAATGACATTGCGGAATTTGAAACTAAAATTAGGACCTATGCGTAAGAGAAGGCTACTCAGCTTGCATGTCCCACACACTGAACTCGAACATGCAAACTTAACTGTAAGCCTTAATAATCCAAACTTAAAATTTTAAACAAAAACTTTTTATGTGAACTTGGAGTGGCCTTGGTTTGCGGTATCTGCCTTCCGCAAACCCTTCTGTTCGCTGGTTAATTCTCTATAGGCCAACGCCTCATGGGAATTTCGTGTACCACTGTTGTTCGTAGTATAATGTTTTTGCGTATCATAGCGGTATGCGGGGATCATCTTTGTGTATCATATAACACGCGAGGATTGCTTCTACGTATCATGCACCATGCGGGAAATGGTCGTTGCGTACTATTTTTGGTAATATTATGTAGACCCCATACAGACACATTTTTAATTCCTTTATCCATTTTTTCATGGCCTTTATCCAACACTTTTTATTGGACTAACTTTTTGTGGGCTTTTGTATGTTCTTATGCAGGCTAAAATGGCTATTTCACAGGCTTTGATGAAATCAACGAAGATAAGGGAAACCATGGCATGGGATAGTGAGTACCATCTTCAATCCTAAATTGTTCCTCATGACAGCTTCTTAAAAGGCTTCCTCATGCCAGAGCTCCTAGCTTACCCGTTGTTCATACAGTTTCCACTTTACGAATTTGGTCTTCCTGGTGACATTCCTTTTCCTTTGGCTGGCCCCAATACCCCTTTCATTCTCTTAGAAGCACCACAAGGACATGATTGGGCCAATATTTCCACAGTATGGTAATTCATAGCTACTTCAATTCAGGAAAATGTGTTCATATTATAAGGCTTGGCATGGACTCTAGACAATCACATGTGTTGCAACAATGCCTTGAAACTAGTCACCCGAGAGTACCCATCTATTATTCACATTTCTCGAGAAAACCCCAACGGTGGGTGGAGAACCAAGTGGGACCTGCGATCCAAATGATGCTTCTCCGACAAATGGTCTTGGGAATTCTAGGTACATCAGACCTGTTTAGAGTCCCCTAACTAGTTGAAGGTGGTAAAATTATATCAGGCAGCCTGGGTTTCTCAGTTCGCATCCTTATCCCTAAGTGAAATCCTTCCTGAGTTTCTGAACTGCTAGTGTTCAAGAATTAACACCTTCCATTTGTTGTATGAGGAGGTGGAGATCAGCTTATAGGAAATCCACCAAATTGGAGGATTCCCCATCCTTGGAGAGATGTATGAAGAGTTTCTCCCGCCACTCACTAATTGGGATAATACCGACCATGTATCCCCATTTACAAGGAGCCCACTAGTTATGGTAGAGGGAATACTTGATCATCCCCTCCAGGATCTCTCTATTATCCCATTAAAGGAATGGATATGGTCATTTCTACAGGTGAATGGTCCTATACTGAGAGATCACCGTAGTCAAACTCATCCATCATGCCAGTCTCGACAGATTCTAAGGTCATATTGCACTACCCTCAAAGCAGGACGATATACCACCTGAGGATATAAGCTTCAACTGGATGTGCCACCTGTGATTAGATTATCAGGTTTCTTTTACATGTTTTTGAGTGTATGGATCTTCCCATACCATGATGCATATACCGGGGTTCGGGCCTACACTTTGACGATGGTGGCTATCCTGGTAGAGTGTCGACTCATCAATCTGGAAACTCCTGCTCTAGCCTAACTTTATGAGTTACTGAGAAAAATATAGGAAGGTAGGCCTCCACATCGCCTTAGCAGACCGTTTCAATTTCTATATGGGTGGATGGTATAACTCTTCCCTTTCTATGAATATTGACACACTGCAAAGGTTCCTCATTCCGACTTTCAACCTACCCTTCTCAACATTTCTAATATTCATCCCAAGACTTTAAGCATTAGTGATGCAGTCAAGTTGTTGAATGATAATTCTTGCTTCTCATTTTCACCTCACCCTACTCCTCATGGGTCATTAAAAGGTGATAGGGTTGGTTATTTAGAGGAATTATCATACATAATCTCGCTTTGGGACAATATGATCACTACTCTCATAGATTGAGTGGCCATTTGTGAGCCATACCTCTCTTACCGGTTTTCCAAGCAATTTGGGTGCCTTCAACAAACTGCACTTCTTCCTGCTATTTAGTGAATGTGAGAATATCATCCCATAATTCTTCTCCAGTTATGGATTATGATGATGTGGGAAGGTGCCTCCATAGAGGTTATCATCCCCAATACGATGGGATCCACTTTTATATCACTAGAATATGCCCAACTGTGGGTGGGATGTTACCCTAACGAGGTGCTAAGAAGACTAGTTCGGTGGGTCCATAATCCTCTAACCATTCTTCACCCTGTCCTCACCCTAAAAACCATGCCATAAATTCCTTATTTTGTGATAAGTGTGATGGATAAATCTCATATTCCTATTCTTGTAGCGGACACAATGGCTACACCATCTATTCCTACCCTTGTGGTAAGAAGATGCTTGATTCACCACCAGAAGTGTCTAGAATAGGCTTTATCGGTGCGGCCTATCTCAGTGGGTATTGATTCAAACTTCTCCTCTTCTGTGGATACTGCCCATGACCCTAAGGAGGCTGGCCCCAACATAGTATCACCAGACACCTCAGAAATCATGGCTAGCCCTCCACGTTTGGCTCCATTAGTCGAACCATCTGAGGGTAAGTGGAGCCCCTCCATCTTGGGTACCCTATCTTAGGTCTCTTCCCACTCCTGTAATGACACTTACTGCCTATATACCCATTGCAGTGGTGGAGGATCAAAGTACTGGTTCCACAGGGAGGCACCAGACAGTGCGAAAAAAAGCATGGCGTAAGTTATGTTCCCTTGACGTGGAAACACCTATGGATAGATTTACTAACAAGACTGAAAAATTCCATTGGTTATTCACCGAGTTGGGTTCTAGTGGCTTTGATTATTGTCACTTACATCTCCTTGTCTACTAGATTGTCATATCCTGGGAAGTCCTCGCTTCTTGTGAGGATAAGCTTTCCAATTTCAAATCTTCCCATCATCAGGTGACGACCTTCCGAGATGTTTCGGAGGAACTTGATCACCTAATGGCTGAAGAGGCGAATGCTCTTGATTTTGTGATCACCCAAAATTAATAGTTGTGGGAGTGCGAGGCATGCTCAACAAGGTTGAGAGCTCAACTGGCCTCTTTGTGTGCCAATTACAAAATTATCCAGAAGAAAGGGTGGGACCATAAAGCTATTATAGAACACATGCACCCAAAAGTCAAGGCTGAAGCAGATGAGAGAGATTATTTAGAAAAAAAACTATTGATGGCCCAAAACATTTACTTTCCATTTTTATGGAAAGGGAGAGCCGAGATTTATTGTAACTTTCTCCAAATCCTGATGTGTACTCATTTTCCTTTTGATACAATGGAGAGACTCCAAACTGGGAATGTTCTTCCATTTTTTTTGAACTCAATGAAACTAATTTGCTTTCAAATGATTTTTCTTTGCCTTTTCTTTTCATATCAATTGATCACAATAAATCATATAAACATCATTTCGATTAGGTATTAATTTTAAACCATGATTCAAAACCAATAAAGTGAAATTATCTAATTAGGATTTGATTTTTTTCCTGAGCCGCATGACTTAGGGAGAATAGTTTGACTATTGCTGAAGCTTTATGGAAAACCTCACAAACTTTTGTGTATTTTCCCATTATTATCCTAATTGTTTTCTAAGCCTATTTTTCATGGGATTAATGGGTATAAATTGACTTTTTCTAGGCTACCCTTTGCGGGTTTTCGACCTAACATTATTTACATCTCTTTTGATAGCTTGAATTTTTTTTCTAAACCATACATAGTGTAGGTTTAACGAACTAATACTCGAATTTTACCTAGAGGTTCCCTTTTAGGATTTTCACTCTGGATAGTATGGCATCTTTTCTCTGGTAGTTCATAGTTATACCAATAAAACTTATTACTGATGTTTTAAGTCGAAAATATTTGACCAAACTTGATGAGGTAGGGGCCCCAATTCGAGATTCATTAGCCGGAAATGTCCTAATATCTTTCAGACATGAATGGGAGATTTTTATTGAGCCTAAATTTGTAAGTTTTGGACATTCATGAGGCTCGGGAGACCTTTTAGGTGTACAGAGGTTGGAGAGGACTCTCTTGAGGATGAATTTTCCTTTGGTTGATGGTCATTTTGTAGGTAATATATGTAGAGCCACTAAGACAAGATGTGCATAGTCAAACAAGGGTGTCCACGAGACACTGGCCTTCCATCTCTAATGGCCTAGGAGAATTTACCATACTTTAAATTTGATTTGATGTTGGGAGCCATAGTGGGTGGCCTATCTAGGTGATGACGTCTGAAAGTATTAAGTACATTCATATCATCTTTGAGCGGGCAACCGTTCCCACGTGATTCTTACTTTAATAAGGGAGAGCCAGTGAATGGTCAGTTCAATTAGAATTATTTTTCATGTCTAGGAATTTTAAAAGAGGAAGATATGTAAGCCATTATACAGAGAGGTTTTACAAATTCGAGGGGTGATATGGAACATGAATGTTGTATGAGTGTACAAAAATAGGAAATGACTCTCCAGAGGATGAATTTTTCTTTGATTGATGGTTGTTTCATAGGCATCATATGCAGAGCCACTAGGGCATGATGTGTATAGTCAAACACAGGTGTTCATAGGACACCAGAATTCCATATCCAATATATATGAATTATTATAGAGAATGATACATTTATGAACATGGAATATGACCTTTGAAAAGGGGTGCACCTGAGCATGAAAAGGGACATTTCTTTTAGCCAAGCTCTTTTGAGGAACCCTGAAATAAGTGTGGGAATGTTTCCCTTTTATATGTAGATTGAATTCATGCATATGAATGGGGTATCTTTATTTTACAAAAAACTCAAGAGAGACTAGAGGTGAATCATGACAACATGTTTTGATATATCCAAGATGTGGGTAGGAAGAAGAATGTAAACCATGACTTTGAGGTCCCTTGAATCAATAGGGTGGTCATGAGGCTTGGAATCCATTGGGAATACTGAGATATGAGAGGAATCTCCTAGGGAAGAATTTGTCTTTTATTTATGTCCATATTGTAGGCATCATATGAAGATCCACCAAGGCATGATGTGTATATTCAAACAAAGGTGTCCATAGGACATTATCCTTTCATATCTGATGGCCATGGAAGATTATGGGGATTCAGGATTACTCAAATCATAGAGTTCGAGGTATGGAAGGAGTGTATCCAGATACATTAGAGACATTTGGGATGTGATTCAATCATGGAATCAGGTATCCCTAACATAGATCTGACTCATACGTAGGGTGAGGCATTTGTCCCATCTTTGGGGTACCCTGTATCTTAACTTCATATGGTCAGGATGTGGAGTTCCTTATAGGGAAGGGAACCGTGACATGAGTTTTAGAGTCATGCCACTAGGACCGAATTCTTAGACTAATTTTCCATGATGTCATGGTGTATCTCTCGCTGAAATCCCTAATCTCGCATGATTTATTCTCGATGTGAGAAACAAGGGATTATGAGGATTCCGGATCACCACTTAAGAGTAGGAAAATCAGTAACATGGGTCACTTTAGGCTTAAACCAACGCTATGCAATTTAACATCATACAATAAGGATGATTCTAGCCTTGCAGTTTAACGTCGTGCGGTGAGGACATTATGTTGTGTAGTTTATATTCATGTAGCGAGGACATTATACTATCACAAAGATCATTAATAACTTTGAGTTAATCATGATTGGGATGTTCTAGAATTACTTAGACATGAGTGATGATAGAAGGTGTAAACCATAGTCCCGGGGGGAAACTTGGATCAGGAGTAATGACATGGGGATTAGAAGCTATTGAGCATACCAAGGTAGGAGAGGACTCTCCTAAAGATGAATTTTCCTTTGATCAATGACCGTTTTGTAGGCGACATATGCAGATCCACCGGTGCATAATGTGGATAGTCAAACAAAGGTGTCCCCAGGACACTAGCCTTATATCTCAGATAACCATGAATTTTTATGAGGATATAATATTTCCTAGAGTATGAAGTTTGAGAAACGAGAAATATGTGTCTGGGAATGTAAGAAATACCCATACCATGATTATTCATGATCTACTGGAGCTTCCACAAAGATATGACTCATATGTATTGGGGGAAGCATGATCTTTTGACTTCTTATGAGTGGGTGGAATGTACGAGATCTCACAACATTGAGAATTGAGACATGTGTGACTCTTAAAGAATCTTGCAGTTTATTGTCATGCAGTTGGGACCTTTCATGGACTCCCCATACAAGTCTGACCTTTTCACAAAGGAAGGATATTTTTTTAAATGGTGTTTGGTCTGGGATTCTAGGTTTGAGCGTCACTACGTATCCTGTAAGGGCAAGAATCAAGCCACACATAATTCTGAACATTATCTACAAAGTTTTTGTCCATGAATAGGGACATGTGATGCCATTTTATTTGTTTGTGGTTGGGCCGAGATGCCAAATCTGGGTGTTACTACGTATCCTGCAAGGGTAGGAATCAAGCTGCACATAGTTCTGAATGTTCCTTGTACCGATCTGGCTCAGACATAGGAGTAGTGGAATTTTGGTTTCATCCATTATAGATTCCAGTTCTACCATATTTTTCTATAGTTTTATTATGTAAGGGAATCCTTACCACCGATCCTAAGATCACATGAGTTATACTCTATGTGAGAGACAAGGAGTGACAAGGGTTTCCCTTGTAAGGACGGGGAGATATAGGATATGATAGAGGCGTTTTTTTATATTGTGGGGGCTAGGAAAAGATTTAGGATTGAGGTGTCACTACGTATCCAACTAATGAATGGGAATCAAGGAATATGTATTTATCTAATGGATCATGCAGTTTATTGTCATGCGATTAGGAAGATTTATGCTATGCAGTTTAACATCTTGCAGCTTGGACGCTATATTGTGCAGTTTAGAGTCATGCGGAGAGGAAATTAAGTTGCGCAGTTTAAAGTCATGTTATAGGGACTAATAACACATAGTTTAACATCATGTGGTCAGGATGATAACTCATAGTTTAGGGTAATAGAGTTTGTACCATTAGAATCAGGCTTTGCTGTCACGCGAATTACTTCTTCAGAAACCTTGAATTTGTGGGAGCTGTGATAAGATGTTTGTCCATTGATATCAAGGTGTATGATCCATTGGAATAGACCCTATGTATAAAATATTGTCCCTACCACTTTGGTTCCAGATTTGGTGGATTCTTTCCGAGTATCATCGGGGTTCTGAGGACCAACCCCATCTCTCCTTCGAGAAAATATTGAAGGCGAACCTTTTTGTTGAAGGCCCGTACGATCTGATTTTGGTAGACTTCCAAATGGAAAAAAGTGTGCATCCTTTTCACATCTAGTTGTTCCAACTCATAAAACCATCTTTGGGATTTATCATCTATGGAAATTTGACCTAAAATGGCCACACGAAGTGATGAAACTTGAATTTCGATAGAAAAAAACCACATTTTCCCTGTATACTAGTGAGTACAGGGTTGTCTGGGTGGAAATATGGGTCATGGTCCGGTAAGCCCATAAATCATGAAGTAGATTTTATGGCCATGATTTATTATCCTTATCTACCATCATTTGGAGTATGTTAGAAAATTCTCATTGAAAGCCTCTATCTGCCCGTTGGCTACTGCATGGTAGTAGGATGAACAGTTGGCTCTGATCCCAAACTCTTGGTATAATTTTTCCAACTCAGCAGAGCATAAGTTGGTGCCATTGTATTTCAGTATTGTATGAGGGACACCAAATCTAGTAATCAGGTTGGACTTCACAAATATAATGATTATTTTCCCCTAAACTCTTTAATGGGAATAGCTTCGACCTATTTGGGAAAAAAATTCTGTTGCTGTGAGTATAAACTTCAATTTTCTGGCTATAGCGAGGGGATATGGTCCCACAACATCCATCCCCAAGCGGCGAATGTCCATGAGTACTTAGATGTATGAAGTAACTCTGTGAATCGATGAATAAATTTGGCATGAACTTGGTAGTAATTTTACTTCTTGGAGAATATGAAAAAATCATGTATCATAGTGGGCCAGTAATATCCAAGCCTTCGGATTTGATGAGAGAGTTTGGTTGCTGACTGATGCACTCCACAAGCTCCGGTGTGCACTTCTTTCATGAATGTAGCAGTATCTTCTCCATCAATGCACCTGAGAAGAAATCTGTCAAGGAATCATTTGTAGAGAACCTTTTCTTAGTTTACCCCATTGTACAAGACAAAGTTGACTGGTTGTCTTCGGATATATTCCATTCCATCCCTATCTGGCAGTAGTCCCCCATTCCAAAGGTAATTTTCAATGGGAGTCATCCAGCCGGTGGTGTGACCATAAGGCACATAAATGGGGAAAATATCATCATTTTCCTCCGTATTGTTATGAATAAATGGAAATACCATCTAGTGGTGGGAAATGATAATAACCGTTTCATCCCGGTCTAGATCAGCCAGGGCTATGGTTATATTTTCCAAACAATCAGCTTGATCATTTCATGACTGGGGGACATAGGTTAGTGTTGGTTATAATGTGAATTCTTTTATCTATTCTCAAACATTGTTCATCAAGGGTCCTAATACTTCTTTCTTAATGGCATAATCATTATTGACCTTCTTGATAACTATCTTTGGATCTCCTTTTTGTCTTCAGGTGTTTGACACGTGCATGAAGTGCCAACTCTAGGCCTGCAATGAGGGCATGGTATTCTGCTTCATTATTTGTACATCCCTCAGAAAGTATGAAGGAATGAGGGAAGATGTACTTTTTGGGGGATATGAGCATAACTCCCAACCCCAATTGATTGAGATTGGGATCCTCCATTTTTTCCCTTTCGGGATTTTGGAAGCACTATTGAAGTACAATTCCCATGCATGGGGGTCCTCTTGGATAGAGAAAACTTCTTCATCCAAAAGTTCAGAATCCAATAGGTTTGTTTCTTCCAAGGGGTGCTCTGCCAGGATGTTTGGTAATTCTTGACCTTTGATGAAATTTTGGGGTACGTACCATATGTCAAACTATTGTAGGATGACCACCCATCTTGATAGGTATCTAGTTTTCATGGGACGGTTGAGGATATATTTGAGTGGGTTGTAGAGGGAGACCAGGTGGACCTCATGGTGTTTCCGGTAATACTTGAGTTTCTAAACTGTGAAGATTAGGGATAGTTAGTTATTTTTTATTATTTAATATCATGTTTCAACATCAATTATTTTTCAGCTGAGGTAATAGAGGCTATTCTCGCTGCCAGCACCATTCTTCTGCATGAGTAAGGTGCCTAATGACCGTTCTAAGGCAGTCATGTACAAAATGATTGGTCTCTCCTCAATTGAAAGAATCAACACTGGTGGGCTTAGGAGATTTCTTTTTATATTTTTTAATGCTTCTTGACAATCATTATCCTACTCATATGTAACCTTTTTCTTCATTAACATGGTTAAAGGTAAACATTTACCTACCAAGTTGGCTATAAAGTGCCGGATGTACGCCATGTGCCCCTGTATACCTCTCAACTCGGTGAGGTTGTGGGGTGGGGACATGACAAGGATGAATTTTTTCTTCTCAGGGTCTACTTAGATGCCACGATGGCATACAACGAAGCTGAGAAATTTTCCAGAGGTAACACCAAAGGCACACTTTAGAGAAATTCATCTTTAAACTATGTTGTTGCTATTTTTTAAATACAATTTTGAGATCGGTCAGGTGGTTTGAGTGCTTTCGTGATTTAACCACCAGATCATCGATGTATCACTTGATGAATTTTACCAATAAGGGCTTGAATATACGGTGCATGATGCACTGATATATAGCGCCAAAATTTTTTAGACCAAAGGGAATCACCTTATAACAGAACAGTACCTAAGGGGCCTTCAAATAAGTCACTTCTTCATCTACTTAGGCCATTTGGATCTGGTTGTATCCAGAATAGTCATCCATGAAAGAGAGAGCCCCATATCTAGCAGTTGCATCGATCAAAAATTCTGTGATCAGGACTAGGAAATCATATTTCGAGCAATGTCGATTAAGGTCCTTGAAGTCGATGTACATCCTAATATGTCCATTATTTTTTTAATAGGGACTATGTTTTCCAGCCAGATCAAATATTGGAATTCTCGTATGAAGTTAGATTTGATCAATTTTTCAACTTCAACCTCTATTTTGGAAGCATGCATCAGGTGGGTCCTTCTAACTACCTTCTAATAGCCTCAGTGATCTTCTGAAAAACCCAGAAGATGAGTTACGACCTCAGGATCGAGGCCTAGTATTTCTATTTAGTTTCAAGAAAACACATCTTGATTCTTCTTCAAGAAAGAGGCATATGTCTCTTGCTCCTCGACAGGCATAGCCACACTAATTAGAGTGGGTCACCGATTGTCTTCGGTGCCCAGGTTTATCTCCATAAGTTCATCAATTATGGTGGAGACACCTTATTCGAATGTAGGAGGGACATATTTGAGGTCTTCTTCTTCTTCTTTATCATTATCTTCATCATCTTTTTCCTCTTCTAATGGAGAGAGGATTCTTGAGATGCACTCTCCAATGTTGGGAGAGAAATCATCTTTTTTCCTTAGTGAGTAAGGCGGGGACAGTTTGGGGTCCTGATGATGGGTTGGGAGCATCTTTGTTAGGCATTTTCCTAAAATAAAAGGAGTCAGCTTGTTCTTCCATGTCTTTGGACTTGGCGGATCTAATAGAAATCATGCAGACAATTGAGTCTGTCTCTAAGCTTGAATTGATGCATTCAACTTGGTTGATGGGTAATACATACTCCTCCCCAAACTATTGTAGGGGGTCTGTGGGAGCCATTTCCAATTCATTTAGGGTAGTGATCTAGTCAACGTCATTAGCCAAAGGATGCTTCTCTAATGGTTCATATAACCCTTTATCGATGTAATGCTACTCACAGGATTCGAATGAGGATTTATTAGCATGAAATGTCCCATTTTTTCTATTAGAATAATATTTGACACACTAATGGTATGATAATATAATTGTAGTGTGTTGATGCATCCAGGGCCTCCCTAACAGGACTTTGAAGGCTATACTTTTCCTCACTACTAGGAACTCAGAATCTGACATGATGTATCCAATCCAATTTTTAAGCTTGATTCATCCCAATGGATTCTGCTTGCTTTTTTTATATCCTAGTAGAGTTGTGGTGCAGGGTGTCAAACTGTATTCAACATAGCCCAGCCGATGAAGTGTTTGCAGTGGGAGGAGGTTGACTCCAGAGCTGTTGTCAATGAAAATCCTCCAGACATCAATGCCATTTATCTTTTCAGACACATATAAGGGTTTGATGTGCCCTTGCATGATGGTGACTTCATCCCTTTCTATGAAGGATATGTCGAAGTGACATTATTTGAGATTGGTCTCCATCCAGTAGACTTCGATCGCTGCTACTTCGAACTTAAATTCCTGGGGACTTAGTAAGGATTTGATGAGCGCCTTCCTAAGGTATGCAAACAGAATCAAAGAATCCAAGATTGACATATTTTATGGTACTGAAGCTAGCTGCTTTAGAATATCGTATTTATTCTTTAAATTTTGGTGCTTCTCGGCTCAGGGTTTCTCTTTTATAGACACTTTAGGGGCTTGATATTTATATGTAGATGGTCCAACCTCTCTGACAAGAGCTGGTGGCACTGCGGTCCTTTCCGGGTTTGGCTGAACTGGTTCGCCCGCATGCCTTGGGTGATTTGATATTTTCTTTTCCTTTGATGGATACACCAAGATAACTGGGCTTGAATATATTTCAGTTGGGGAAGAGGAGAATTCCGGTTCTCGTTGTGTCTGGCGGAGGGTCCTTTTGTGATTTTATGCAATGTTAATGGTTTGAGTTATGACGTGGCTAGAAAGTTGACCCATTCCATGATCATTCCTTCCAAAAAACCCTCAACCTCTGCAACCTCTTCCTCTTCCTCTTCGGTTGGACGTGGGGAATTTGTGTTTGTGGTCATATTCTCCATAAGATAATTGGTTCATCAAGTGAATGACATTAATGGAGCCGAAGATTAGTTCTTGATCTGACCATGTTAATGTCTGATTGTCTCCTTATGATGGTGTTGTTTGGTGGGGCAGTGCCCGTTGTACCATTTGGCGGGGCGGTGCCTATTGTACCAAGTGTGCTGGAATGAAGTATGAAAGTGTTAGGACTAAATTCAAATTTGGTGGCAACCCATCCTCTTTCTCTCGCTTTCTGCCCTTATGACCCTTAGAGGACTTTGAAGTTGAGGATGACAGCTGTGTTATATCAATAGTTATTGAGGGAATGATTGGTTGTTTCAACTGTGCTTGGTAGATTCTATGAACTCAGTTGAATAATTTTCAGGTCATCCAATTTTCAAATATTTTCTCCTTCTTACTGGTGACTATTTTCCATTCCTCTTCCTTTCTTGAGTTTGAGGTGGAAACATATGCCACTTGTGTTGGTGGTGGGCCCAACTTGACATGCCCAGAATCCACCATCTTTTACAAGAGATCCTTGAAGACAAAGAATTCCTAGATGGTGTGTCCTAGTATCCAGTGATAGAGACAATAATTTGGATGATCTTTGAGACCCACTTTATCGGCTCGATTTGGCTCTGGTAGCTGAAGAAAGTTAAAATTCATGGCGGCTATGAAATAGCCGCAAACCAGATCATCTCGGAATGAGTATAATTTATTTCTTCACTCCTTGAACTGATTTTTTAGCACCCCTTATCTCATCTTGCTACGGTG
The DNA here is from genome assembly GCA_963277665.1 of Viscum album. Lineage (NCBI taxonomy): Eukaryota > Viridiplantae > Streptophyta > Magnoliopsida > Santalales > Viscaceae > Viscum > Viscum album. Next base: position 760,717,552 of record OY728126.1, on the reverse strand, counting down.
GGGGTGGTTGTTGGCATCCCATGGGTCTCACATGGTTTGGTGGAGACCTCACAATTGGATCTGTTGCTAGGGGTGGCTTAAGTGTGATAGAAGCCACTTTAGATTTTCCCACTCTTTTTCTTAGGGCTGATGGGGCCACTAGGGACTTGAGATTGGTCCACTACAAGGAGTCTTATATCCTTTTGACAATGACTAAGAAATCTTATAACCCACTTGTGTACTTCATCAGGATGAGCAGTGCTCGTAATTCATCACGAAGATTATCAATGCACATAGCAAGCATTTCATCTTGGGGGAGTAGCTGGTTCAGGGAATAAGTTAGGTCTTTTCATCTGGAAATGAAGTTTGAAACCCTTTCATTCTCTCACTGTTTGCAGTTAATGAGATCGCTAACCATTGTATTATGAAATGTAGAACTGAACTGGAAGATAAACTATCACCGAAGGACCTCCTAGCCTGTGATTGAGTTAGCTGGAAAGCTTGTATACCATACGAAGGCCAAAACCTATAAGGTTCTCACAAATAATATGATTTTTTCTGCTTCTTGCTACTCCAGAGTTCCCATCATGAGGTCACGGTAAGAGGCATATTGAATTAGATGTTGTTCGGGGTCTTCTGAGTCATTGAACACTGGGAATATGGGGTTTCTGAAGTTTGGTCGTGGCAGAACATTACCCACCCAATCAAGGTAGGGTTTACACTCTGGTTGTATCGGATCACACCGCCCCTTCATGGCTTCTAGTCGGGGTGTTAGTTTCTTGAAAATATTCAAGATCCCTTAATGCATATCTTGTAGGCTTGAGCTTGGGTGGGTAAAGTAGTGGCCAAAGATAGGTGTGCTGGTGCCGCTGGAATTTGGGGTGGGTACTCGGCCAGGGGTATCCTTTGTGGGTTAACCTGAATATACTCTGGATGCTTTCCTTGTGGGGGGAAGTCATGATTTCCTTACGGGGCCAGATTTAAGTAGGTTGATGGTCCCGGTGCCAGGTTGGATGGGCCTCCGAGATTGACTTCATTCATCGGGATGAGTTCCTGTGGTAAGGGAATCTCTTATGGAAATACCTGTTGACATTCCATAGGGGGAATACGTCCAGAAATATAGCTCCCTTGACGTATCTTGGCATTAATTCACCTCATCTCTTTCATTTATTCCTCTTTATTGGCAAATATTTCCTTGAGTGTGAGGGACACATTCTCTGGGGTATGAGAAAGTGGGTCATGGAAAACATGAGATTTATTCTTCTACTTGTTGGGGATTCATGAGGGAGGTAATGATGGATTAACTGAGGGGATCCTAAATTTAGTACTGCTCTCTGGTTCTGGGTATGTACACCATCAGGCTTGGTGTGTGATGCCTCTGGGAGGGAACCATCTTCCATTGTGACCTCTACCTTTGTATCATTTATTGTGAGATATGTGGGGTTGAAGTTTACCATGTTCACTGATTCATACCATATTGGGGGTGGTGTACGTGGTGCTGAATGATAGGAAGGATTTATGTTTCCTTTGTTGGACTTTCTACTTCTATTCTGTGGTATTTTTTAGGTTTTTTTGAGAATATTGACCCGAAGGGATCCCTGATCTGACCTCATAATGTGCCTTCATCTCAGAGGGTATGAACTACGAGACGGGGTGGAATGGGTGACTTCTCTACTCATTTTTCTTCCTATACAAGAGAAGATAGACGTCTATTGTGCGGGAAATTGAGGTAAAAATGCCACCAACCCTTCGGGTTGGGGTTGTTCCTATTATTTTGTTGATGCACTACAACTTGTATTTATTGGTCTTACAGTGTATTTTAGCGACAACCTATGTTATTACAACCTTTTTGATTTCATTCACTTCTGCATGGGTGTGAGCTGAGTATGGAATTAGACCTGTATGGGATTTATGGGCTTTTGAAGACATGAGAACTGGTTTCTAGTGGCTTCCCTTAGGTAGGAATCTTGCTAGATGTTCTCAGTTTCCTGGCTCAGAAGCTTTTCTATGGCTTGACATCTTCAGTCCTGATTCTTTTGAAACTTACTCTGGGCCAGTTTTTGTTGAGTATTCCATCTTTCCTGAGCATGGATTTCATTTGAATGCTACCTATGGGTAATGAAATTACAATATTTCATTTCCAATGAGTTTTGCTAGACGATATGTGGGGTGAAGTGTAGAGCTCCATGTTATCCCCATCCCTGAATATGAACTCCATTCGGGGCATCACCAATGAGACGATGCAACTTGTGTATTGTATGGAGGCAAGCTAGTTCAAGGTTTTTCTTTCGCCTTTCTAATCGTGGATTCTATGTAGACAGGAGGGCTTCCAGGTTAATTAGATGGAGAAACTCCCATAACATGTTGACATGTTATTCATACCCTTTGTAGGGAAGATAATTTTCTTTTAGTTAGTGAAGAGTCTTCCATATATTGAGGTAAATGTCATTCATACATTCCCCAGACAACTCCCCTAGTATGTCTAAGTGAGAAGTGATCATAGGCCAATACATCACTGGTATATTATCCTCAACTAATTGTCTTCTTATGAGCAACATATCCTGTTATTTATCTTATGGGGACTCCTCTACCTGATATGAACAGATTGAATACTTCTTAATAATTTCTTTCCAAGCATCCGGGCGGGTGGGAGCCTCATTAAGATGTAAACGGAATAGGGGTGGCTTAGAAGATGAGTGTGGCCCTGGATTTTCCTCCAGTTGATAAAGGATGCCACTCGTTATAGACAGAGTGCCTAATATGTCTGGCTCCATATTTCTGAGAACCTCAACATAGGATGGATTTCTCAGATTTGTTCCATAAAGGGGAGGGCCTTCTTTCCAGTATAATATTTGATTTCAGGGAGTACCTCCATAATCGGTGCCAAAATAGTGAGGGATACCATTGTAACTTGATGCCTGACCGTGGGAAATGTATTTACTACGTATACCCTGGGGAGGACCTTTAGGGAAGTCTAAAGTGATGGTAAGACCTTCTCATTTCTTGATGTCATTGAGGGGAGGACCTTCTCGATGACTATTATGATGGCAAGGACTACTATCACAGCTTGATACCTATATGTAGGGAGAGTTTCTGTAGTTTAAATACTAGGGAGAGCCTTCAAGATGTACTACAATGAGGGGAGGACCTTCTCGTAGCTTTATGTCATTGAAGGGAGGACCTTCACAACAACCTCCATTGTGGGGAGGGCCTTTGAAATGACCATCATCATGGAGAGGACTACCATCATGACTCGACGTTCTACTACAGGGAGAAACATATATGTAGTGTGTACCCCAAGGAGGACCATAAGGTTGGACAACAGCAAGCAGAGGATCTTCTTACAATCTGATCTTCAGGTCAAGGGGAGGGCGACCCTAACACGCATCAAGAGATGGGATCTCGTGATCCATCATTCCTGGCCAATGGAGTAAGTCCTCGTGGGTTCTCTAGGGAGGAACTTCAGATCTGCTAGTAGCGACATTGCAGGGAGGGACTTTAAAACTAATACTTCCACTTCCATAATTTGGTAATGGATAGATAGGGTCTTGAGCCTTTATTGACATATGTTCGAGGGTGTCAAGAACCCCATCTTCCAGTAGAGCATGATCATGTATGTGCTATTCATTTTTCAGTTGCCTTTCGCACATTTCATTTTTGAGCGCTCAATTGTGGGTAACCGGGGCCGCTTGCTATCGGTAATAGCCTTCATATATGGGTCCCTATATTGTTGGTTCCCTTTATGCTTTCAGGATACACCAACAAGCATATTGAGTTTTGGAGGAGATATATGCCTGCCCTCGAGTGGCCACCACGTTGGACTGACGTCCCCCAATTGAAACAGGTATTTTTCCCCGATCCGATTGTCCATCTATTGCGGGATATTTGTTTCTTCCCTATAGGATCAAATTAGGGATGCATAACTACTCTAGAGTGACTAAAACATTTTTTGAGTAAGTCATTCCATTCGAGGAAACCGGGTCATGGGCCTAGTTTCTCTCTTTTTTCACCAATGAAATAATATCTTGGCATGTTTGGATGATATGGTCTGGAATCGACATCTAATCTTCCATAATTGTTGGGATGTGATAAGATAAATCATTGGATAGAATAGGTATGAAGGCCCATTCCACTTTCGGAGCAGGATTTTGTGCCTGCTTCAGTCCCCCCATGGGTTTCCTGTAGATACTGGTAGTTCTCCTGTACCAGGATAGAGGAACGAGTCTACCGCCTATTGTCTTCTTCGGTTTCCACCATATTTCACTGGTGGGATTCATAATCATGAGTGGGGATTTTCATCTACTCATTTTTCACTGTATTTTTCTCACATGATTTGTATGAATCCGCAGAAATTTGACTCTGCTCGTATTTTATTACTTCCCTACTTGGATGACGGGTTTGATACACATCAGTAGGAATTTATGCCTATGTGTAGATGGATTCTGCCCTATTTAGATGATATAATTCTTGTGCATCAACAGATATCTGCATATTCCTGTAGTTTTTCGCTCTATCTGCACAGTGGGATCGACGAGTAATAGCAGGAATGTGAACATGCACGTATTGTGCCACCCTATTTCTGTGGTGGGATTGAGTTAAGAGGGAAGATTTTTATGTCTGTCCGTTGGATGTTACCGCATTTTTTTGGAAGAGTTTTTCTAAAAGAAATAGGGTGATAGAATGTTTCTGATTATATATTTTCTACCCTTGGTGGGAAGCCTGAGGGCCCCGGGTCCTCTGGACTTCAGCAGGTGACCTAGGCATAAGGTCATATTTAGTGTGAGGAGACTTGGTTTCCCAGTGTCAGTGGTGATGCTCTCTAGCAGGGTCCTATGAGTAGGACCCCTATGCAGTTTATATAAATGTTTAAACATTGACTTCATCTTCCTCCCTAAGATAAGGGAGGTACTTGTTTTCATATTTAAGGGACAGGATCCCTAAACAGTTTGAGACGACCACCGGGGCTGCCTTATGTCGGGGTGCCTGTCGTGGATGAGGGGGTGACTGGCGAACCATCACAGACTGGAGGGATTGTCTCATGGCCTCCATAGTGGTTAGAGTACCATTTCGGTGGTACTCTTTGATCACCATGTTGGATACCCAGCATTGAAGACACTGGGTAGGCGAGGGGGTCCTACTCTTCCTCGGGGCCTCGACCACCTGCGGGATCACTGAGGCGCATGTCTGCATTGGTCATAGAGATTTCATTTGGATATAAGGTTTCTCTACGGGGACCTAAAATATACACATATGACATATACAAACCACAAAACCCTATCAAAGTATCATTCTCTTGAATATATGTATATTTGATGATTCATCCATGCCTTCTTCCCCCCTTTTTTGATGTGAGGTGAAGGGGATTAAGTGGGGTAAGACCGCCACCATGGTTAAGTATTCATGTTAGGTTCACCACTTTTGTTTCATCTCCAAGGGTGACACAGGTGTGCATGTATGTAAAAATGAAAAGAATGGTCCGATGGGTAACAATCATTTGTCTGTTATTATAGAAACTTTCACGTCGCCATATTTGTTTCAACTCAATTCATGTCATCATCCTTTAAAAGAGGATTGTATTGAACCCTTAGAGATTGGGTAGTTTATCCCTTCTATATTGCGAAGGAGGTTCTATAGTCAAATGGTCCCAGCGGGCGAATTCATGGGGTCAAGTACTTATGAAATTGGTCCTCTTAGGATATAACTTCCTTGGATGGTCTCCAACGGGTTTATTCGTGGAGCCAGAAACATCCAATGACCCTAGTATCCATGATTCATGGACCTGATTTCCAAAGGCAAGAACTCATTGGATAATTATTTGGCCAACAATACTTAAGGACTCCATTGTTCGAGAGGATGAGAGGTCAGGCTCACCGCACCCTTTGGGGGGGTTATTTCCTATTCTGGAACTCTCTTATAGATTTAATTCACGTTCATATGTTCATGAATCCTTGGTTCATTCCCAAAGAGTGTGTCCATGGGCTACCCCTGGTTTGCAGGATCATCATAGGCATACATATATTTGATGATACGTAGGTAATGCTTACTTAATCCATGCAATAAGGAACTCTGAAGTTTATTGTCATATAGTGGGATAAAAGGTAACTTGATGTTGGGATAAGACCCATAATATGGGATTTCTATGTATCCTCAAGAGAGGAATTGGAGCCCATGTAGTTCAGGAGAGCTAGGGTCTTACACATGGAATCTTCCCATTTGGGGGGACATGATTAGGTGGAACCTTTTGGAAGGGAACCCTTTTGATCTCGGGCCTTCAAGCGGGCATTCTACATATCTTTGTTTGATTAGGAATCAGAGTTCTCATAGTTCATAATTGTGTGGATATTGTAATCTTCACAAATATCTAAGACCACATGAGTCATGTTCGTTTTGAGAAACAAGAGGATGTGAGAGATCCAACCAACCACACACATCCTCTCTTATTGATGGGAGAGGGTGGGCCTACGACGGAAGAGGTCAGGGTGACCATGGGAGAAAGAACGAAGTGATGAACCTTTTAATGTGGGTTGACATTAGAGGTCATGCGGCTAATCCCTTGGAAGATTAGGGAATTACCTCAGTGGGAGCACCCCATAATGTGTTTTGGGAAAGGGTAGGAATGTTGAATCTCATCAAAAGAAGAAGAGAATATAACTTCTTTTACCGATCATCATTACTCATTGAATGGAAAAGCAAGTGATCACCCTTAATCCCTAGACCAGGGAGGTTCACATCAGCATCCCAAGGTTGGAATCTGGCTTACCATGGGAATGTGGACTTACAGACATCCCTGGAGTCTGAAACTTTGTAGGGAGAGTCTTCGTGACTCCACTTACCATGGGTATGTAGACTCAAAGGGGTGTGCTGATGCACCTAGTGATCTGATCATACAGGTCTTGTGGATTTGGAGGAGGCTTTGGCCTGATGTCGGGGGACTGGTTCATAGAGGGAATATGGAGTATTGGATGGTAATGGAGGTTCAATATTGGAGTCGGAGGGGAAAATACCTAAAGACACACCATTCCGCATACTATTTTCTTATGCAGGATGGGGGGAGCTCTACATACCATAACAGTATGCGGGTAGAGGGGTCTTCCACGTACCAAAGTAGTATGAGGTCTTAGGCATGGACCACTGCGAACCATAGTGGTACGAGGTCCTAAATATAGTCTGTCATGTTGTTTCAGGTTCCATCCATGTAATGATGCAGTATAAGGTGTCGGCTTAAATCTACACAATGATACACTACACGGAGCGCCATATCGAAGGAGGGTCATGGGGATTATCATTCTCGGGGAGTTCATCCATGAGGAATATCTGGTTCTTGGTTTCTCTAATTAGGTTCATGGTTCTCCCATTATTATTATGTTACTTAATTTTATGGTCCGCAGCTGGTTATACCTACAAAAAAAATGGTTTGCAATTCAGGTTTCATCGATGATTCAAGACTAATGTCAGAATCCTCTCTAAATTCTTACTTCCAACCTCTAGGTTCCCCTTCATGCTTTCTTCATCTGTCCCTTCCCAATTCATTCTATTATCCTTTTATAGAGCATTGGGGAAATCATATCTATGGGCATTCAGAACCATTTGTGGAAGCCCATGAACAGATATCTTGACCCGTGGAAGACTCAGTCAACTGGGGTTTGTGGAGGCTGTGGTTCGCGAGTCATCATTCGTAAAACCCTGCCAATTTTCTTTGTCAGCAAACTATTGAGTTCACAAGACGGTATGAGGATGGACTTATCATGATTGATTCCACCAATGATGTGGTTCACAGGTTCCTGGATTCACATGCCATTGCTCCATGGGCTAGTGCCTCATGGGTCATTCCGCAAACCGGTGGTTCGTGGTTCATTCAGTCTGAAAACCTTTCCCGATGATGGTACATGGGTCACTCAAAACCCTTTGTGAAATTTAATTTCTTCAAGTTTCTTCTAAATTTTTCAACTCAATTTGAGTCCATTAGCATTACTAGACTTTTATGAATGCTTACATCCTTCTGAAAAGTGATTGTGGGAGCATTTTTTTCCCTTGGTGAAGTTTTTAGGACCCTACAGAATTCTTTGGGGAAAGATTCCTTGATTGTTAGGACAATCATTTTCATAATATCTCATCTATTTTCAATTGTAACATTGAACATTGGTAGATTATTTCTTTCTCTTACAATCAAGGGCTTGGTGGCCTTTTCCTCCACTCTTTTAACAAACACCCATACCCTTTAGGCAAGTTCTGGGGTGTTTCTTCCCATAATTATCACAAGATGGAAAATCAACTCTTCCCTTCTTCCCTTTTTCCTTATTTCTTTTTCCATAGTGTTCAACAACCCTCTTCTTCTCTTGCATTCCTTTAAGGTCATACGACTTAGAAAATTATTTTTCTATCTTGATTGCACATGAGATTATATATTCGTATGATGAGAAAGTTTAGGAAACTAGTTATTTTTGGAGGAATGGTTTTAAGCCATAAAATAATCAATCAATCTTTCTCCTCAGATTACATATATTGTTTGTGGAATGCCTTACTAGACTTGTAAATTTGGCTTCATACTTTCCAGCATTCTCATCCTTCTTCTTCCTTATATTCAAGAATTGACTTTCCATATCCACTCTTTGTTCATAAGAAAAATATTTTTCTAGGAAAATTTCCTTAAAATACCTCCATTCTATATTTTCAATCTCTTCCTCAGCCTTTGTGTTTTAAATTAGCGACCACCATTGATTTGCATCTCCCAATGGACAATAAACATCCATGAAAAAATTCTCCCATTCATTACTTCCCAAAGCAAGAAATATCTTCTATAATGAACTTATCCACTGCTGAGCTACAAATGGGTTTGTAGTCTCATTGAATTATGGAGGTTTTTTTCCAGATAAAGTGGTCTAACATTTCTCCTCTACGTTGGGGTTTGGGATTCTCTATATGAGTATGGTTATTGTTCATAGCCTAAGTTAGTTGTCCCAGTATAGTTCTAAGTTTCTCAGCACCATTTGAAGCCCCAGAACCAACTTCATTATCTTTCATAGGAGGGAAATCCCTATATGGGATATGCGCATTCATGAGGTTTTCATTTCTTTCACTAGGATCTATTTCTAAATAATGGCATAAACTAAATTATTTTATGAATCCTAATGTATAATGTCGAACTAGTAAAATACTTAACATAAATTGAAATCCTATGCATGTCTAATCTCATAATCATAAGAATTATTTCTTTGGGGACATATTTACAATTAAATCCTTCATAATGGTTTGTAAATAAAATATGAATTACTCTAAGCATATACCCAAGGAGTGTCAAACCAGGTGTGTAGTAAGGCCCGTTGTCATATACCAGGTTATCCTGAGTTAGGCCCGGAACACCTTAGTAGAGTTGTTACTTCTAGGTACATCTATGCTAGAACCACTTCTACTTGTAGTATCTAGAAAAATATGTATTTTCTAGAAATATCCACATAATCTATACCTTTCCATAATTCTATGATGCTATTGTATTATTATCCTCAACGTCTATCTTAAGGTTTTGTTCCCAAATCTACATTTTCTAAATCTAGTTTCCAAGGATTCTACTAAACTTACTCTGATACCAACAATAAAGATCACGACCCCAATTTCCTAGAGTCGATGCCTTATTTTATTACATTGGCATAAAAATAAGGAAATTGTATCCCAAATGAATGAATAGTTTAGTATCATTGGAAAACCAAATACATACATAAATATTACATTACAACAAGAAATTAAATACAACACATCATCTCCTTTTGAATCAAACATAAAATTCTAGATTATCCCTACAAGTCATTAATATTATACTTCTTCGCATCCTAGGGAAAAATAAAACATAATAAAGGGGTGAGATCAGATGCTGAGTATGGGTAAGTAATATAGTGGAAGCATAAGTAATAAGGCATGGTGAATAAATAAAAGTACACATGCCATTAAACTAATTAGAAATAATTAGAATAATTAGAAATAATTATAATAATTAGAATAAATCGACATAATTTATAGCGAAGTAATAATTAGTAATAAATTGGCACAATTTCTAGTGGATTGGCGACAACACTTTTGACCGACGACTCATCTCCTTGAAAATTTATCCCACTGAAATAACTATAAAAAAACTGCTCCAACATATGGATATCCATTTTTGTACGCATGAGAATGGAGAGTAGTGCGGAGAGGCTTCCCTAATATCCATTCTCGTGTATACGTATAACAATGGATATGCATATGTCAGAGTAGATTTTTCATATTGATTTCTGTTGGAGAAATTTTCAAGTAGATGAGCCTTTGGGAAAAAGAGGCTCTTTTTCATGATGACTCATCTCCTTATAACTTTATACCACTGAAATCACTATAAAAAACTTTCTCCAATGCACGGATATCCATTTTTCATATGCATGAGAATGGAGAGTAGCATGTAAAGGCCTCCCTAGTCTCCATTCTCATGCATACAAAAATGGATATTCATATGTCAGAGAAGATTTTTCATAGTGATTTCAGTTAGATAAAGTTGCAAGGAGATGATCCGTAAGGAAAAAGAGCTATCGTTAATCCAATAGAAATTATGCCGCTCGTAATTAGAGATAATTAGTATAAATTAGATATAATTACAAATAATCAGTGTAAATTAGTATAAATTATTATAAATTAGTATAGATTAGTATAAATTTTAAAACAAATACTATAAATAAATATAAAATAATATAAATTATTATAAATTTCTAGAAAGGTGAATTTAATTTTCTTATCTTTTTTGGATAATGTTTTTATTATATTAAATTATTTTAAAAACTATTTATTTTATATTTTTTAGAGAAATATGAATCAAGGAAGTCAAAAAAAGTCATTATTATATGATCTTGCTTGGATAAATCAGCATAGGAATCCAAACAGTTTTAGTTTTAATCTAGTATATATTGAGGGTGTTGAAGTTTTCTTATCATTTTCATCATCAAAAAAAGAATTTGTTTTAGATATTAAAATTAAGCATCCTTGTAAAAAATGTGCTATGAGGACGTTTGACACATTTGAAAATGTTGGGGGTCATCTATTTCATTTTGGTTTTCAACTGGATTATGATTTTGGTATCAACATGGTGAACGTAGTTTGAGAGAAGATACTTATAATTTGGTTCTGGATCCATCACAGTTTCAAATTTTAGTACATGATGCGTTAAGTATATCTTTTCAACAAACTAAAACTCAGGAAGATATTAATTTAACTTCTGAGTTGGAACCATCTCAATTTTATGAGTTGTTGAGGTCCACTGAGGATGCCTTATATCCTGGTTGCAAGATAAACAAATTTGAAGTGGTTAAAAATTTATGGCTATTAAATCAAATAATGGAATGTCAAATAGCTGTTTTTATTAGATATTATCTTTGGTTAAAACACTATTACTTGAAGGAAATGTGTTGCCTATAAATTTCTATGAGAGTAAGAGGTTGGTTCATAATCTAGGTCTTAGTTATCAGATGATTCATATATTTTCAAATGATTCCATATTATATTATGTTGAAAATAAGTTGTTGGATTGTTGTCCCACATGTGGAAAATTGAGGGATAAAGTGGCTCAATTAGGGAAGTTTCGATTTATTCATGTAAAACAATTGAGATATTTCCTATTTACACCCAGATTGCAGTGTTTATTTATGTATCAGAACATAGTGACATTGATGTCATGAAACAAAACCAATATTTCAACTAGTAGAATCTTAAATCATCCCTCTAATGGTGATGCATGAAAACATTTTGACCAAGTTTATTCGTCTTTTTATTTAGAATCCCAAAACGTGCAATTGGGTATTTCTACTAACGATTTTTGTCTATTTGGTTCTTATGGTAGTTAGTATTCATGTTAGACTGTCTTTATAACTCTGTACAATTTACCTCATATATTGATGAAGGATCCATATATCTTTTTAACCTTATTAATTCCAGGAAATATGAAAAAGAATATTTATGTCTATTTGAAACCATTGATTGATGAGTTAAATTTATTGTGAAGTAATGGTGTTAGTATATATGATGTTGTTGTGAAACAAAATTTCTACTAAAATATGCATTTATGTGGACAATTAGTGACTTCTTAGCATATGACATGTTATCTGGATAGAGTACACGTGGTCCAAAATCATATATGTACTGTATGAGAGACAAAAAAGCGTTTATGCTCGTCAATGAAAAAAAACATTTTTTTTACCATCATCGTAGATTTCTTCCAACCAATCATCTTTTTTGGAGGAAAAAATATCATTTTAGAAAAGTCATAATTTAAAGAGATGAAACTCCAACAATTATCTCAGGTATATAGTTAAAATCAATTATCTCTTCATTACCTCCCATCACATTTGGACAAAAAATAAACCAATAGAAAATTGATGGCTTTGGGAAAAACAAAATTGGATAAAATGGATAATTTTTTTGGATCTGCCATATTGGTATGATTTCTTGGTCCATCATATGTTGGATTTCATACATATTGAGAAGAAATATTTTGATAATTTATTTCATACATTTTTGGATACACCAATTAAGACAAAATATAATGTAAAGGGATAATTAGATCTTTCCCAAATTTATAGGTGAACAGAACTTGAACTATTTGAAAATGTTAGATCATATAATTTAATGAATCCAAAAGCAAATTATATACCATTCAAAGAAAATTAATTATTATTTTGTCAGTAGATTGTAGATTTGAGACTTCCAGATTTTTATGCTTCCAATTTTGGTAGATGTGTCAGAAATGGTCATATTATTGGATTAAAAAGTCATGAATGTCATGTTATAATGGAATGTATTCTGATGATTGGATTAAGAGGTTTTTTGAATTCTTTTATTTGGGATGTGGTAACAGACATATCATATTTTTTTGAGACATTTGTGCAGCGACAACAAACTATGATGCACTAAGCAGACTGTAAGAAAATGTTGTTTAAATTTTATTTAAACTGAAAAAAAAAATCTTACCGCTGGATTTCTTTGACTCAATGGAACATTTGATATTACATTTTTCATATGAATCAAAATGTGGAGGTCTGGTACAGTTTCTATGGATATACCTATTCGAGAGATGCATGGATAAATTGGAGAAAAAAGTACATAACAAAGCATTGGTTGAAGGCTCAATTGCAGAATCTTATTTGCAAGAGGAAATTTATTTTTTCTACTCTCATTATTTTCAATATAAATATCCCTCAAAATAAAAATTCATGGGATGTAATGAGGGAAATTTTGAAGATGAAATAATAAATAAATTATTATTTTTTAATCATCCTGAACATGGATTTGGTGGAGTTTATGAACAATGGATTTCATATGATGAACATCACAGAGCTCATACATATATTCTTCTCAATTGTGAAGAAATGGAACCATTTATACTATGAGTTCTCCTATAACTTATTCTATAATCTTTGTTATAGTAAAATAACCTTACATTATTTATAGGTTATATGATAATCATATCAAGAAACAACTTTCATAAATTACAGCAGATACTCTTGAAGAACGTCGGCACAATAATTTTTCCTACTGGTTTCAAAAACTGGTAACATGAATTATTTATGGTTTAACATATAAAATCAATTTATTACTTGTTATATTGATAATTGTTTTACAAATTTTTAGGTATCTCAACATACTGATAAAATTTATAATCGATTGTGTGTATTGAGTAACCCACCATCCAAAATGGTTAAATATTATAATGCATATGTGATTAATGGTTTTAGATTTCATAAAAATGAATATGTGGAATAAAAAATAATGAATAGTTGGGTTTACTTGAGAAAATCTCATCATAAAGAAACTAAAGTTAAATTTTACAGCATGCTAGAAGAAATTATTGAATTGTGTTATCTGGGACAGAATTACATAACAACATTTAAATTTTTGTGGTTTGATACTGAGAGAGGCTTGAGTGTCCATCTGACCCATGGAATCATTTATGTTAAATATAAAAGTCTTATTTTAGTAAATGAACCATTTTTATTAACTCATCAGACACATTAAATTTATTATGCAAATTACTATGCTACTTTAAGAGAGTTGGGTAATTGGTGGAGTATAATAAAAATTAAATCTTAGGAAAATCAGTTTACTCAAAGTGAATGTGGTTCTGCTGAAGTGAATGGAATTCAAATTTTTGAAGAGACTTCTCCAAATATATCTTTTTCATGAAGAGTCATGAATATCGATGATGAAACTCATAGTTAAGGGTCGATGGAGATGATGATGTTATTAATTTTACAAATGAATTTGAAATGATAAGAGATGATGAAACTGAAACTCATATAGAAATTTATGATGTTGAGGAGGAATATGAAGACATTGACATCGTCAGATATGAATATGAGGATGAAGATGAACATTAACATAGTTTAATGTTGATTATAATCATATATAATATATATATATATATATAATAGTTGTTTTCAAATATTTTCTAATAATAGTTATTTCATGTTTCAGATGGATGATGATCTGTTTCATCAGTTGTAGGAGGCTGATCTACCTTTGGACAAGTAGGATATTGGATCATTTGACCCTTAGACTGCTGGAAGTTTAGGGAGTACTCGGAGGAGGTGTGGTTTTTCATGATTGATGATTCCTGATCCTATCTCCGAGCGACATCCTTGTCTTGGTTTCAATATATGCATATAGAGGTATGTTTACCTGTGTATTTTAGTTAGCTTTTATTAATTTATTTATATACTAATTGTTTGATTATTTCTTCTTTTTTTTTTCATAGATTTTTGCATATAGATATTGGACATAGGAGAGTTATATTTCTTAATTATTTTTAGGAAGCATGGTTTACATGAGATTAGATCCCCGTTGATGTTTAACACCTTATGTTTGATCATTGGCTGGTATATAAATAAATAATATTTAATTTGAAATTTATTTAATTAATAACTTGATATTATAAATTATTTGTAGGGTTTATGGTATCCCATCGATGAGAGCATGTGTGATGCTATCTGGAAGGCATGGGAGGGGTTTGTGCATGAGCATTTTAGTTAGTTTTTGCACAATTTAAAAAGGAAAGAAATGATGAAAGTAAGAGAGATAGAGTTTGATGAGTCTTGTTGCACCCACTGATCTAATTACATTTCATCTCAAGTTTGGGATGGGTTATATTCAAACTGGTTGGGTGGTTTTTTTTAGAGTAGATCATTGGTAAGTCAAAAAAACCATGGGAGATAGGAGGTGACACATCGATCTGGTAGTTGTACATTTAGTACGCATAAGGAACATATGGAAAGTACTTTTTTAAAATAATTTATATAAATTTAAATGTAAATGGTTTATTTTATATTCATATAGGCAGTCAAATAGCTCGATATTATGAAGTTTGATATTTATAAGAGGATATATAGTGATCTGGTCACTGGAGAGATTAGAGGTGATCTCCAACATCATATTTTGACTAGTATAATTTATTTTTGAGTTTTAAAATTAATAACATATAATATTTTAACTATTTTAATTTTATATTATAATTGAAGGAGTCATATGAGGCAGCGACATCTCAGACACAGACTGAGAGTCAGGCCAAGATCGATGATCAGACTAATGCCCACCGATTTGATAACATGGATGCAGGCGACCTAATATGCCTTCGAGAAAGGCTGAGTTTTTGGTATCAACTATCGATTGACGCCTAAGAGTTATTATAGTACCATTGCACTGTCAGCATCCAACTCGAGAGGAGCTCGTGGAGATTCATCATCATCTACTGCACAGTATCAGGAGCAACTGTGAGCTTAGGGTGAGCTTATAAAGAGTATACGTAGGGAGCAGGAGGAGATGCCTCAATGGCAGCAGCAACAACAGGAAGAGCTCCAATGACAGTAGCAGTAGGAGGAGGATATGCGTCGATGGAAGTAGTAGCACCACGAATAGATGAAGTACATGTGACGTCAGACTCATGGCTTAGGAATGGAATTCCCTCCACCATTTTCTCTAGCTCCTCCAGAAGAACCTCCCCGTCACTGATGTATTTATTTTTTATGATATAATATTTGAATATAATTTTTTTTGTTTAATATTAACTATTTACATTTCTATATAGTGATTTTTTATATTATTATGAATATTTCATTTTTTATCAATTATTTATTATTTAATTGCTTTATTTTATTTTTTATTATCTTGTTTTTATGATTATTTTTTTATATTTTTGCGAGTATTGAGGTTTTATTATTTTATTAATATTATTATTATTATTTCATTAATAATAATAATAATATTATTATATTATTAATATTATTTTATTACTATTAAAATAATAATAATAATATTATTATTATTTTATTATTTTTTATTTTTTTATTTTACTATTATTAATATTATTATTTCAATAATAGTATTATTATTTTAATATTATTATTATATTAATATTATTTATATTATTAATAATAATATTATTATTATTTTCTAATATTATTTTTATTATTATTATTAATATTATTTTATTAAATTTTATTATTTTATTTTTTTAATCTACTTATGACGGGTTATCTCCCTATCACAAATAGTATTTTCAATGGTTCATTGCAATAGGATTTTTTTAAAAACCTCAGGAAAACTATTTACGATGCCCTTTTTTACAAAGTGTCATTTACGATGGGGTCTCATCGCAAATGGTCCATCGCAAATATAAAAATTTATAGCAGTGTAGCACCGATAAGGGAGTACTTTAAAAAAAATTATTTAATTAAAAATAATATATTAATATATTAATATATTGATATTGATATAAATATAATCTATATATTTTTAAATATGTTTTAGATAAGGTAAATTGACATTTACACTTAATATATAAGATATTTAGTGAAAATGGATTATAAAATAATTTAAAAAATATTTTTTATTAATAATTTTCTTATTATTACTGATTAATAGTCATTTAATATCAATTTGAAGATAAAAAAATCAAAAAAAATAATAAAGGATCTAAAATAAGTCGAAAACGTAACTCGAACTTGAAACGACCATAAATTTTGATCCGAGTGTCTATTTGAGCTCTACCACATATCAAATTGAATCTTGCAATGATATATATGACCTTAGTGACATAGGTAAACTTATTTCACATTTTTTAGACTAAAAAAGGCTCATAAGGCCTCTAAAACTGAGTTTTTAGTCGGGATGTCTCAATTTTTTAACATTTGATGGATTTTCAGCCCCGTTTAAGGGGGTATTATTGCCTTTTTTGGGTGGAGAATAAATTTATTCTTAGGTATTACATTCATATTAATATTTTGGTTTTATAATTTTATCATTTTTCACAATATAATTTTATTTATAATTAAATATATGCATGTTTTCTTATGTTTACTTATAATAAATCACTCATCTAAATGAATATATCAACATATTTATGTAAAAATGTATATTATAGTATATGTAAATAAATAAATATTCTAAAAATGTATTTAAAATAATATCTAACCATTTTTTACATTATACAAATATATTTATAATGTTTATATATACATATATGTATGTATTAATATACAAATATATATTTATATTATATTCTAGTATATGTAAATGAATATAATATATAATATATTTAAATAAATATAAGTATATATATATCACACACACACATTTTATAAATGTATTTAAGAAATAATTATATAAATATGTGAATAAAAAATAAATTTGTAATTATATATATGTATATATATATATATATATAAACCTAAATATTAATAAACATAAAACAAAGAAACATGGTGTAGTGGTAAATACGTTCCATCTTTGAAGGAGAGGTGCGGATTTCAAATCTAGGTGAGCGTGCATGAGGCTGGAAATTCAGAAAGCACTAATAAAAGGGGTGTAGGGGTGAAAAGTGTTGATAATGGTGGGGGGAGCGCTGTTAAAGGTGTCATGGAAGAATTGATAAAGGGGTCATGCTCATGGATGTACAAAAAATATAATTTTATCCCCTTTAACAGCACTACCTTTATCATCGCTAAAAAAGAGACGTTAAAGGCCCCTTTAACAATGCTAAAAAAAGCGATGTTCAAAGATCCCTTTAACAACGCTAAAAAAATCATTGTTAAAGGACTCATTTAATAATTCCTTTTTAGTGCCATTAAAGGGGTCATTTAACAATGCATTTTTAGCACTGATAAAAGCTTATGGATTTTAACGATGCTTTGATTGTCAACACTTTTTTAGTGATGATAAAGGTCTATTCTAGTGTTGTTGAAGGCCTATTTTGTAGTAGTGTTAGTTGAGTATAAGACACCATAAAAAACATTCATTCCAAAACTAGAATAATATATACTTATGTCCAAAGGACACCTAAGATAAATGTTTTTGTTATAATCAATAAAATTTCAACTATAATCATTAATCTTGATAATTAGAAGTTGTGTACTTCTCATCACTGACATAGGAATCACCCTTTCTTAGCAGATTGGAGGATTAACCTTACTTCTTGTAATGTTTCTTTTCTTACTCGGTTCAATACACATATGTGATAGAAATATTTTATTTAATACCCAAGAAGTATGATATAAACATAAAATATATTTAACACTACTGGAAATACAGTCTTTCCCAACGGTTCTGAACCATTGGGAAAGGCTGCAGAATCGTTGGTATATGTTATACCAACGGTTTTGCAAACTGTAGGGAAGTAATCCTTTGGGAAAGATTTTCCAAATGGTTTACTGTGAACCGTTGGGATAGAGTGAGGAAAGCCTAACCTATCCCAACGGTTGTGCCAAACCGTTGGGATAGTTTTTCCCAACAGTTTGGCTTGAACTGTTGGGAAATCCCAAGGACTCTCCTCTTTCCCAATGGTTTTTGAACCGTTGGGAAAGGTTTTTTACCAACGGTTCAATGAACCATTGGTAAAAAATGAATCAAAGATGCTATGACAACGATTTGAAACCGTTGGCATAGCCTATGCTGTGCAAATTGCACAGGAGCCTGCAATTTGCATAGCAGCTCTGCAATTTGCACAACAGGGCTCATTTTGTTCATTCCCTCCCATTTTCAATCCAATTATTATACCTAAAATAAACTAAAACATACATATACAATTATTGTACCTGCAATAACCAACTAACACATACATATAGAGAACAAATTCATACACATTTAACATATAATGCATCCTGGAACTATACACATCCATAATTAAATTAGAATTCATAAAATAATTATAAACATACATAATTCATTTAGAATTCAATTTAAAATTTAGATGATAATTATATGTGGAATCCGGAATTCAATTCATAATTTGATCGGTTTTTTGTATACCATATATTTTTACCTGAAATGATGTCCATTTTAAACAAAATACATACACCTGGAGTGATACCGGCCACACCATGCCTCAGATTGAGGCAAGGTTAAATCGTACATGCCACAAATGACCCATCGATCATTTTCCTAAAGTATCAACATATTCCGAAAGCGTTTGCTCAGGTTTCCATATGCCAGTTCATGTTTTCACTTAAAATGATGTCCTTTTGAAACAAAAGACAGACACTTTGAGTGGTTCCGGCCACACCGTGTCTTAGATTGAGGCAGATTTGATTCGTACACGTCACATATGACTCATGGATCATTCTCATAAAGTTTCAATGGAAACCGAATGCGTTTGGTCGGTTTTCTGTATGTACTTAAAATGTTGTCCATTTTAAACAAAAGAGAGACACTTAGACTAATACCGGCCACACCACGACTCGGATTGAGCCCGGGTTGGCTCGTACAGGTCACATATGACCCATAGATCATTGTGATAAATTATCAATAGATTCTGAATGCGTTTAGTCTGTTTTCCGTATGCCAGTTGTTCTTTTCACTTATAATCCTGTCTATTTTAAACAAAAGAGACACAGTTAGAGTGGTGTCGGCCACACCGCGCCTAGAATTGAGGCGGGGTTGACTCTTACAGGTCACATATGACCAATGGATCGTTTTTCTAAAGAATCAACACAATCTGAATGCGTTTGGTCGGTTTTCCGTATGCCAGTTGATGTTTTTCACTTAAAATGACGTCCTTCTGAAACAAAAGACAGACACTTTGAGTGGTTATGGCCACACCACATCTCATATTGAGGCAGAGTTGATTCTTACATGTCACATATGACCCATGGATCGTTCTCATAAAGTTTCAACAGAAACCGAATGCATTTGGTCAGTTTTCCGTATGTACTTAAAATGTTGTCCATTTTAAACAAAAGGGAGCCACTTATAGTGATACCGGCTACACCGTGCCTCTAATTGAGCTCAGGTTGACTCTTACATGTCACATATGACCCATAGATCATTGACTTAAATCATCAACACATTTTGAATGTGTTTGGTCGGTTTTTCGTATGTCAGTTGTTCTTTTCACTTATAATCTTGTCCATTTTAAACAAAAGAGAGACATTGTGAATGGTGTCAGCCACACCATGCCTCGGATTGAGGAGGGGTTGACTCTTACACATCACATATGACCCATGTATAATTTTCTTAAATAATCAACACATTTCGAATGTGTTTGGTCGGTTTTTCATATGCCATTTGATCTTTTCACTTATAATCCTGTCCATTTTAAACAAAAGAGAGACACTATTAATGGTGTCGGCCACCTGCACCTCGGATTGAGGTAGGGTTGACTCATACACATCACATATGACCCATGGATCGTTGTTCTAAAGTATCAACATAATCATAATCCGTTTGGTCGGTTTTCCGTATGTATTTAAAATGTTGTCCATTTTAAACAAAAGAGAGCCACTTAGAGTGATTCTGGCCACACCGTGCCTCAAATTAAGGCGGGGTTGACTTTTACACGCCACATATGACCCATGGATCGTTGTCATAAATCATAAACAAATTTTGAATGCGTTTGGTCAGTTTTCCGTATGTCAGTTGTTCTTTTCACTTATAATCCTGTCCATTTTAAACAAAATACATACACAAGGAGTGATCCCGCCACACCGTGCCTCAGATTGAGGAGAGGTTAACTCGTAAACGTCACAAATGACCCATCTATTGTTTTTCTAAAGTATCCACATATTCCGAAAGAGTTTGATTGGTTTTCCATATGCCAGTTGATGTTTTTCACTTAAAATGACGTCCTTTTGAAACAAAAGACAGACACTTTGAGTGGTTTCGGCCACACCGCGTCTCAATTTGAGGCGGTGTTGATTCTTACATGTCACATATGACCCATGGATTGTTCTTCTAATGTTTCAATAGAAACCGAATGTGTTTGGTCGGTTTTCCGTATGTACTTAAAATGTTATCCATTTTAAACAAAAGAGAGCCACTTAGAGTGATACCGACCACACCGCGACTCGGATTGAGCCCGGGTTGGCTCGTACAGGTCACATATGACCCATGGATCATTTTACTAAAGCATCAACACATTTCAAATGCGTTTGGTTGGTTTTCCGTATGTCAGTTGTTCTTTTCACTTATAATCCTGTCCATTTTAAACAAAAGAGAGACACTATGAATGGTGTCTCCCACACCGCACCTCGGATTAAGGCGGGGTTGACTTGTACACGTCACATATGACCCATGTATTGTTTTTCTAAAGTATCTACACAATCCAAATGCTTTTGGTCGGTTTTCTGTATGCCAGTTGATGTTTTTCACTTAAAATGACGTCCTTTTGAAACAAAAGACAGACACTTTGAGTGGTGTCGGCCACACCGCATCTCATATTGATGCGGGGTTGATTCGTACATGTCACATATGACCCATGGATCGTTATCCTAAAGTTTCAATGGAAACCGAATGTGTTTGTTCGGTTTTCCATATGTACTAAAAATGTTTTCCATTTTAAACAAAAGAGAGCCACTTAGAGTGATCTCGGCCACACCGCGACTCGGATTGAGCTCGGTTTGGCTTGTATAGGTCACATATGACCCGTGGATCATTTTCCTAAAGCATAAACACATTTCGAATGTGTTTGGTCGGTTTTCTGTATGTCAGTTGTTCTTTTCACTTATAATCTTGTCCATTTTAAACAAAAGAGAGACACTCTGAATGGTGTCAGCCACACCACGCCTCAGATTGAGGCGGGGTTTACTTGTACACGTCACATATGACCCATGGATCGTTGTGCTAAAGTATCAACACAATCTGAATGCGTTTGGTCGGTTTTCCACATGCCAGTTAATGTTTTTCACTTAAAATGACGTCCTTTTGAAACAAAAGACAGACACTTTGAGTGGTATCGGCCACACCGCATCTCAGATTGAGGCATGGTTGATTCTTACATGTCACATATGACCCATGGATTGTTCTCCGAAAGTTTCAATGGAAACCGAAGGCGTTTGGTCGGTTTTCCGTATGTACTTAAAATGTTGTCCATTTTAAACAAAAAAGAGACACTTAGAGTGATCCCAGCCACACCGTGCCTTGGATTAAGGTGGGGTTGACTCTTACACATCACATATGACCCATGGATAGTTTTCCTAAAGTATCAACACATTTCGAATGCGTTTGGTCGGTTTTTCGTATGCCAGTGGTTATTTTCACTTATAATCTTGTCCATTTTAAACAAAAGAGACACAGTTTGAGTGGTGTCAGCCACACTACATCTCGTATTGAGGCAGGGTTGAATCATACACGTCACATATGACCCATGGATCGTTGGAATAAATTATCGACACAATCCAAATGCGTTTGGTCGGTTTTCTTTTTGTACTTAAAATGTTGTCCATTTTAAACAAAAGAGAGCCACTTAGAGTGATCCCGACCACATGTTGCCTCAGATTAAGGCCGGGTTGACTCGTACACGTCACATATTAACCATGGATCTTTGTGATAAATCATCAATAGAATCCGAATTCATTTGGTCAGTTTTTCGTATGTCAGTTGTTCTTTTCACTTATAATCCTGTCCATTTTAAACAAAAGAGAGAAACTTTGAATGATTTCGGCCACACCATGCCTCGGATTGAGGCAGGGTTAACTCGTACACATCACATATGACCCATGGATCATTTTGCTAAAGTATCGACACAATCTGAATGCGTTTGGTCAGTTTTCCGTATGCCAGTTGATGTTTTTCACTTAAAATAATGTCCTTTTGAAACAAAAGACAGACACTTTGAGTGGTGTCAGCCACACGAAATCTCCTATTGAGGCAGGGTTGACTTTTACACGTCACATATGACCCATGGATTGTTGTGATAAAGTATCGACACAATCTGAATGCGTTTGGTCGGTTTTCCTTTTGCCAGTTGATGTTTTTCACTTAAAATGATGTCATTTTGAAACAAAACACATACACTTTGAGTGGTGTCGGCCACACCGCATCTTCGATTGAGGCAGGGTTTATTGATACATGTCACATATGACCCATGGATCATTGTGCTAAAGTATCAACACAATCAGAATCTGTTTGGTCAGTTTTTCATATGTACTTAAAATGTTGTCCATTTTAAACAAAATAGAGCCACTTAGAGTCATCCCGGGAACACCGTGCCTCGGATTAAGGTGGGGTTGACTCGTACACGTCACATATGACCCATGGATCATTGTGATAAATTATCAACAGAATCCGAATGCATTTGGACAGTTTTTCGTATGTCAGTTGTTCTTTTCACTTATAATCCTGTCCATTTTAAACAAAAGAGAGACACTGTGAATGGTTTCGGCCACACCGCATCTCGAATTGAGGCGGGGTTGACTCATACACATCACATATGACCCATGGATCGTTGTGCTAAATTATCGACACAATCCGAATGCGTTTGGTCAGTTTTTCGTATGCCAGTTGATATTTTTCACTTAAAATGATGTCATTTAGAAACAAAAGACAGAAACTTTGAGTGGTGTCGGCCACACCGCATCTCCGATTGAGGTGGGTTTGATTCTTACATGTCATATATGACCCATGGATCATTGTAAAAAAGTATCAACACAATTATAATTTGTTTGGTCCGTTTTCCGTATGTACTTAAATGTTTTCCATTTTAAACAAAAGAGAGTCACTTAGAGTGATCCAGACCACACCATGCCTTGGATTAAGGTGGGGTTGACTCGTACACGTCACATATGACCCATGGATTGTTGTGATAAATTATCAACAGAATCCGTATGTATTTGGTCAGTTTTTCATATGTTAGTTGTTCTTTTCACTTATAATCCTGTCCATTTTAAACAAAAGAGAGACACTGTGAATGGTGTCGGCCACACCGCACCTCAGATTGAGGCGGGGTTGACTCGTAGACGTCATATTTGACCCATGGATCATTTTTCTAAAGTATCAACACAATCATAATCCTTTTGGTCGGTTTTCGTATGTATTTAAAATGTTGTCCATTTTAAAAAAAAGAGAGCCACTTAGAGTGATTCCGGCCACACCGTGCCTTAGATTAAGGCGGGGTTGACTCGTACACATCACATATTACCCATGGATCATTTTCCTAAAGCATCAACACATTTCGAATGCGTTTGGTCGGTTTTTCGTATGTCAGTTTTTCTTTTCACTTATAATCCTTTCCATTTTAAACAAAATACATACACAGGGAGTGATCCTGCCACACCGTGCCTCGGATTGAGGCAAGGTTAACTCTTACACATCACAAATGACCCGTCGATTGTTTTTCTAAAGTATCCACATATTCCGAAAGCGTTTGATTGGTTTTCCATATGCCTGTTGATATTTTTCACTTAAAATGACGTCCTTTTGAAACAAAAGACAGACACTTTGAGTGGTTTCAGCCACACTGCATCTCAGATTGAGGCGGTGTTGATTCGTACATGTCACATATGACCCATGGATCGTTCTCCAAATGTTTCAACAGAAACCGAATGCGTTTGGTCGGTTTTCCGTATGTACTTAAAATGTTGTCCATTTTAAACAAAAGAGAGCCACTTAGAGTGATCCCGACCACACCGCGACTCGGATTGAGCCCAGGTTGGCTCGTACAGGTCACATATGATCCATGGATCGTTTTCCTAAAGCATAAACACATTTCGAATGCGTTTGGTTGGTTTTATGTATGTCAGTTGTTCTTTTCACTTATAATCCTGTCCATTTTAAACAAAAGGGAGACAATATGAATGGTGTCACCCACACCGCACCTCTGATTGAGGCGGGGTTGACTCGTACACGTCACATATGACCCATGGATCGTTGTTCTAAAGTATTGACACAATCCGAATGCTTTTGGTCAGTTTTCTGTACGCCAGTTGATGTTTTTCACTTAAAATGACGTCCTTTTGAAACAAAAGATAGACACTTTGAGTGGTGTCAGCCACACTGCATCTCATATTGAGGCAGGGTTGATTCTTACACGTCAAATATGACCCATGTATCATTCTCCTAAAGTTTCAACGGAAACCGAATGCGTTTGGTTGGTTTTCCATATGTTCTTAAAATGTTTTCCATTTTAAACAAAAGAGATCCACTTAGAGTGATCCCGGCCACACCGTGCCTCAAATTAAGGCGGGGTTGACTTGTACACATCACATATAACCCATGGATCGTTTTCCTAAAGCATCAATACCTTTCTAAGGCGTTTGGTCAGTTTTCCATATGTCAGTTGTTCTTTTCACTTATAATCCTTTCCATTTTAAACAAAAGAGACACACTGTGAATGGTGTCGGCCACACCACACCTCATATTAGGGCGAGGTTGACTCATACACGTCATATATGACCCATGGATTGTTGTGCTAAAGTATCAACACAATCTGAATGCGTTTGGTCGGTTTTCCATATGCCAGTTGATGTTTTTCACTTAAAATGATGTCCTTTTGAAACAAAAGACAGACACTTTGAGTGGTGCCGGCCACACTGCATCTCCGATTGAGGCGGGGTTGATTCATACACGTCACATATGACCCATGGACCGTTTTGATAAAGTATCAACACAATCAAAATCCGTTTGGTCAGTTTTCCATATGTACTTAAAATGTTGTCCATTTTAAACAAAAGAGAGCCACTTAGAGTGATCCCGGCCACACCGTGCCTCGAATTAAGGCGGGGTTGACTCGTACACATCACATATGACCCATGAATCATTGTGATAAATTATAAATAGAATCCGAATGCGTTTGGTCAGTTTTTCGTATGTCAGTTGTACTTTTCACTTATAATCCTATCCATTTTAAACAAAAGAGAGACAATGTGAATGGTGTCGGCCACACCGCACCTCGGATTGAGGCGGGGTTGACTCGTACACATCATATATGACCCATGAATTGTTGTTCTAAAGTATCTACACAATCCAAATGCGTTTGGTCAGTTTTCCGTATGCCAGTTGATGTTTTTCACTTAAAATGATGTCCTTTTGAAACAAAAGATAAACAGTTTGAGTGGTGTCGGCCACAGCATGCCTCCGATTGAGGCGGGGTTAATTCATACATGTCACATATGACCCCTGGATCATTCTCCTAATGTTTCAACGGAAACTGAATGCGTTTGGTCGGTTTTCCGTATGTACTTAAAATGTTGTCCATTTTAAACAAAGGGGAGCCACTTAGATTGATCCCGGCCACACCGTGCCTTATATTGAGCTCGGGTTGGCTCCTACATGTCACATATGACCCATGGATCATTGTGATAAATTATCAACAAAATCTGAATGCGTTTGGTCGGTTTTCCGTATTCCAGTTGTTCTTTTCACTTATAATCCTGTCCATTTTAAACAAAAGAGACACAGTTAGAGTGGCTTGTTAGTTGTTTATTCACATTATTCAAATACACTATCTGACTATGAGTCTTTAAATTAATTTATTTATGAAAAAATTACATTTAAAATGAGAATATTAGAAAATTAATAGAAGAGAAAACTTTTACTAAAAATCCTTGTGGAAATATTAAGGTAAACATGATTTATGAGAATCCTCATGTGTCTGTTAGTGGAATGGTATTTACTTAAAATCTTGTGTAAATTCATATAGAATATTTTTATATCATTATTAGTATGGAATTTATTTTAGTTTATCATGATATGAAACATTTCAGAGCTAACAATGTCATGCCCAATGAATACATCCCTTTTATAACATACCAAGAATCTATGATATTGATTAGATGTATAAATGTGATTTACATTGATTATCATTATGAAAATAAATAAAATATATATTATAGATTTTCTAGTAGTGAATGAAATCAAGGAGGGTGGGGGGGTTGTCCAGGGGGGCTGTCCGGGGGGCTGTCCGATGGGTGTCCGGGGGGCTGTCCGGGGACCAAGAGGGTGGGGGGGGGGGGGTTGTGCAGGGGCTGTTCGGGGGGGTGTTCGGGGGGTTGTCCGGGGTCCAAGGAGGAGGGTGGGGGGGATGTCCGGGGGGCTGTCCGGGGGCTATCCGGGGTCCAGGGAGGAGGGTGGGGGCTGTCCGGGGGGCTGTCTGGGGGGCTGTTCGGGGGGTTGTCCGGGGGCTGTCTGGGGGGGGGGGCTGTCCGGGGACCAAGGAGGAGGTGGGGGGCTATCCGGGGGGCTGTCCAAAGGGATGTCTGGGGTCCAAGGAGGATGGTAGGGGGTTGTCCAGGGTCTAGGAAAGAGGGGGTTCCCAAACACACAACCACTAAAAGACAACAACATCCATAAAAATAGATAATATATAAAAATAACTCAACTCCAATAATATACTACGAGTCTAGATAAAAACAACAACTAGAATAGATTAAATATCAAATCTCGGTAATATTAGTCAAAAATGTAATGGATCAATTTGTCCCACATCACCATCACCATCATCACCATCATCATCACCCTCTTCCTCGTCCCCATCATCGTCCTCACCCCCCTCAGCACCCTCCTACTCACCCTCACCCTCCTCCTCGCCCTCGCCACCAGCCTCACCCTCCTCCTCTCCCTCCACTTCTGCATCGGACTCCTCTCCATCATCATCATCATCAAGCTAGACATCGTTCTGACCACCAATAGAACTTCCACCTGGTTCACCATATATAGAATATATCGATGACATATATTCATCAAAAGCTGGGCTGACCTCTGTTGGAAGTGTTGGACGTAGAACTTCAATAAATTTCATAAACGCAATGTTTGCCCTAGAAGACTGTTCTGCCATCTCTGTGGCCTTTTTCTCAGCCTGTTCTGCATGTTCCCTAACTTTCTATAGCTCGGTGTCACTACAGCTCATACCTGAGGAGGGCCAATACCTCGTCGGGGCTATCCTAGGTCAGCAGCGTACTCTGCCTGGATGATCCTCTCCCAACACCTGATGTAAGTGATCTGTTGGCCCAAAATTTTCTGGTTCTTCGGCATTGAGGGCCTCTAAATCATCCTATTACAAATATAAATATATCATTAAGTTACAAAATAGATATTAAAATATAAATTCAACAGATTAAAACTTACAATCTGCTGCAGAGTCGCTTCGTTGACGGAACTTCCATCCTTTTTCCATCTACTTGAGCAAAACAGTTTTGCTCGAGGCACACGTCCTTCAATATTTTGTATTTGACTCTAAAATGAAATTTAAAACTAAAGTTATATGAAAACTTTAGAAAACTATTAAATAATTGAGGAAACAAAAGAAAGTGTAAGTTGTAAAGAAAACTTATAAACAATTGTCATACCTGCTTCCTCTCATGATCAGGCATCGTAGTGCGTCCCAGTGTGTGGAGGTATTTTTTTGCATCAATGTTATTTTTATTTTTTCCAGATGATTCCTAAATAAAATTCTAAAATGCAATAGATAGTATTAATGCAAAACATAAAAGTTATTATTTAAATACCTCAAATGTAATTAATACCTTAAACTGGGTACTCGTCCAATGAGTAATCATCTGACGATGCTGCTCTATAGGAAAATCATCCACCACTGGTACCGCCTCTAACTCAGTACCAACTCTATCAACCCATCCAATATACAACTCATGCTTGTAGGCTCTCCAAAGATCGCCTAAATCCTTTAGACATTCCGGTCGTGCACCCTCACCATCGTTAAAATTAAATCAAAGCTGACATCAAAATATTAATTCATATAAATACAAAACTAATTCATGGAATTAAATAGAACAGATTTTTTTACCCATATCTCTACCCAAGCTCTATCCTTGACCTCATGTGTAAAATTTCTCCACGATAGCGGGATGACGGGAATGATGTCGGAGTATTTGGAAAGCGTCGCCAAAAAACTCCGACATTGCTGCCCTATTTTCTCAACCATTTGGTTGTCTTCATTATAATCCACCATAACCTGTGTGCGGCGGTTCCACACCGAACGCATGCGTGTACGCCCCTACCCATGCCTCATGTCAGTAGATGTATCTGTCATGAAATAAAAACAAATATTTTATCAAAACATGTTATAATGAAAATAAATATTGCTATAAAAAAAATTTAGGGTTCTATAAATATACTTGTGACGGTCTGATCGCTGAGCGCCACTGGATCCATAGAAACTAATGGAACACCCTATGGTGGAACAGGAGTCGAAGACGATGGAATATAGAAGCTCGGAGAGACAGAAGTAGAAGGAAAAGAAGATGGGACAACTGGCTGACCGGATTCTGACTGGGGAGTGGGAATCATCATGGGATGTGAAAATGATGGGCCAGAAGATGCAGAAGGTAGTGAAAACATGGGAGGCCTAAATATCCCGTGTGTCTCTAATGACACACCAGGATCAGAATGTGGGAAGGATGACATGTCAGTGGGAGGGGTAGGGTCTAGTCGGGTACGCGTAGCTGCTCGTCCACCACTGGTATGAACCCTCCTCGTACCACTGGCCTGAGTACTAGGACCAGTACTAGGCTCCTCGTTGAATAACTATCGACGTATAGGTGGATCCTACAAAAATTTTTACAAAAAAAATTAATCACATGACATTATATATTCTTTAAATATATCAATTTGAAATAAAGTACTCACTACAGGCACTAATGATGGAATTCCCAACTCCGTCATTTGACGATTGTTCTCCATCATTTTTTTCCTTCGTCTCTCTTCAATTGGATTCATTTCCTGCTTTTGAAAACAAATATGTAATTAATTATAAAAAGTAAACTAATGTGTAACCCAAAAAGATAAATATATGAGGGAATAGGGGGATTCATTGGTAATTTATCTATCAATTGTTTTAGAAGAGCTTGAATGAATTTAATAAATCATACAAGTTGTAATGTTCACCAAGTTAGAAATACTGTTTGACTAGGTTTGAATATAGTTCAATTCCAAATTAGAAAATGTAATTCAAATAAAACTGCAACAAATAAACATTGAAAATTCACATAACGGTCAAGTCAGCTAAAATATATTTGTGGTCAATACTAAATCAATTTTAATATTACCAACCTTAACAACCCAACTCGAGGTAAACCAAAAGAATTGAGAGCATGGATGAATGATTCTATATATTTTCAACCACAACTTTAGGTTCACAATCAACTCTAACAATTGAGCTATTGGAGTCATCAAAACAAATAAATGGATTGGTTCCAATGGCACTAGGGACAGTGTCAATTCCATCATCACTATCATCAAAAATATGTCTTGGAATTACTTCAACTATGACACCAAATTCAGGTTGAAGTTGGTCTTTGACATAAAAAACTTGTTTATCCATTGATGCCAACACATATGGTTCTTCGGTAGCAAGAGTGCAAGTCATATTAATTACTCTAAATCCACAATCATCAATAAATGTTCCATGTCTCATCATCGAATCAAACCAATGGAATTTCATCATTGTGACTCGTCCATGAGAGTAATAATCCAATATTATTATTTTCTCAACAACTCCATAATAACCCAAATTTTCAAATCGCGGTCTACTATCTGATGCACTGGCATAACAATCTGTTGTGGCACTACGCGAGAATATGGCCGACAGGAGGCCGGATGGTGGCACTACGTGGGAATATGGGAGGTAAGCAGGGGTTCTTCAGTGACAGGGAGGTGAGGATGAAGGCCGACGGTGGGTCTGACACGGCGGTGGGCGGTGGCACGGTAGTTCGAGGCGAGCGGTGGTGCGACAATGCGTGGGGTAGGCCTGGCCATGGAGGCGCGCGGTGGGGGATGGCTATTAGTGGGATTTCGGGATGGATTCATGCATGGAAAGAGGGTGATTTCTTGATAAGAGGGGGCTGGAATGGAAGGATAGGGTCCAGGCGTGGAAATCTAGGAGGCAAATTGAGGGGTGAGGGGCAGCGACACTGCCTCCCCTGTTTCAATTTGTTTTTTTTAAATTTCCATAGCCTATTTGTAGGTTGTTGGATAAAAACAAAATAAATATTTTTTTACAAGTGGGGGGCATCCGAACAGAAAGAAACCAAATAAAAAATTCTCTGTACAAGTGGGGGTGGCGCACACCTACTGAAAACAAACCCAAAAAAGAAAGGATAAAAGAAAAGAAGGGGCCACCATCAACATGTTTTTTTAAATAAACATTCCCCAAACATGTGGAATTCCCACTAGCCAGAAATCACTGTTCAAGCCACAAGAATTCTGGCTGAAGTACGAATTCATTAGGAATTCCTTTCACCAAATAAATTAAAACTCATATATTTATATATACATGTTCTTCAAAAATTAATACCGAAAAGCTAATATTGATCTGAATTGCGATCTTTGGATGGTCATACCTCACCCATCCAATATCATCTTTGGGATTGAAAAGATGCCCTAATTATAAATTTAATGAAAAATTAATTTTTATTTGACTTAAATCATCATGAGGTCAGTCTGATATCAATTTAAGGTATTAAGACATGTAGTGGAAATAGATAAGATGAAGATTTAAAAATTTTCATTCAATATAACTTCATCAACTTTGGCAATGCACATCCTAGTATTAAAGGTGAGGATCTTGCATGAATAATTTAGTATAAAAATGAAATTGAAAAATATATCATTCGATTTGACAATGTGTTCAACAATCATTTATCGCTGATGGCCATTTCTTAAAGGAACTTAAACTACATCCCACTAAATCATCCACAATCACTTCGAAAATATATGGGAGCATCGATTATTGAAATCTAGGTTTTAGTTCAAATATCTGACAATGCCTTCAACATCCCGATGATCATCGCTATGTCAATCCTTCGATCAGAGAAAGTGAACTCAGATCAATTGCTTGGATAGAGATATTCTCTCTCTAGGAAGAATAAGTGAGGAGAGATAGGCTCTCAAAATCATAGTATGAATAGTAACTCAAAAGATATCATCCTCCCTCTTATAAAGTGAGGCTCCAAATACCCAAAAATGGCTCCCCAACTCTCGAATATTTATTTCCCACTAAATAAACTATAAACAACATGTTATGACCAACTAACTGGGTCATGAACATCATTTTTAATGTTATAAATTTCTTGTAATATAATTAAATATATTTCATGATAAAATCAAGCCATTAACCTGACTCATAATTCTAAGAAATATTAAACAAACCTTGAATATTAAAATAATATTCATTCATATAATATTTCTCTATGTATTTATTTTAATAATTTTTAATTATTTTAATAAATAAAGTCAATACCAATTATTCTAAATTTGAGTAATATAAATTTATTTATGCCTTGGCAATCATATATTCTCGGACATATCTCAAACCCCATGGTGGGGTCCACTATGTCCTAAACTCCTATTCATTAGAATAGGCCCGACTTTTGAATGCGCTTAGTGTGGAACTCCCTAGGTCCTTATCTCAATAGCTGTCATAACACAACCCACTGGGGACCACCTTTCTTTTGGTAATACAAGTATGACACCCCAATCCCACCTCTAATAGGTTAGGGGATGAAGACTAGCATAGATTAGGTATATCACACACATAGAAGGCCTTATCCTAAAGTACCTGTACACACAAACACATTTTCACACACCAATAAAATGAAAAAAGGTAAACAACTCATATTGTAAATTCATGAATAACATTTATCCCACATTATAGTACCACAAGAAGTATATCATATGTAAAAAAGATCCAAATACAAGCCCACCAAAACTGAAAAAGAACCCAACCTACTAACAACATGGGGGAAGCTACCCAAATGAAACTTTTGGATCCATCTGAGGTCTGTCCAACACAACTAAGCTCCAACTAAGCTATACCTTCTCCTGGTCTAACAAGGATTCCAACAAAAAACCTGTCATCTATATAAGACATGAAATGTGTATGCAGGGCCAATGCAAGGGTGAGTATGCACATACCTAGCAGGACACCCTGAAATCACCAAAAAAAGCATCAAGAGAGTATTCATCTCATCACCTCAAGGGTATGACAATCAGTATATGAGACATATTAATATATAACCCCAATAACCTATATATGATCAATATAGACACTAATTCTCAAGGCGATTTCATGAACACACTAAAAACTAGGGATTTTACTAGAGGCTCAAATATAAAACTCATTTAGGAGAAATCACTCCATGGGTCTTACCATCCCTGATGGAACTCATTTGAGAGGTCTCACTCCTTGAGTCTTACTATACTGATATAACTCATCTGAGTGATCACACTTGTTGGTTCTATCCATGAAGAATCACCAAGGAAACTAAGAAGGATCATCCGAGATACACACTTGATCAAACTAAACCATATCAGCAGATAATAGATGTCGATACATAGATAAGGGATCATTCCTAGGGACATGGTATATACTAGAACCTATATGGAACAACCCCTATAAGTAAGAGCTCATACACCCATGTATGTTGGTCACAATGATTCTAAAAACCCCACCTGGGGAAGAATGATAGAGGATCATATTCCGAGCTTTATAGAGGGATTCCATAACTCTATAAAAGACTAATCCCATAGATGGGATCACATCCTAGTCCCAGGATGTGATGCCTCATAGTACCCTCATGGGTATAGATTAAGCTAACACACCCTAGAGAAACAAGTCCATACTGAAACGGTTTGAGAGAACTCACCCAAGCTCACACCAGATCTGAACTAAGAAGAATAATGGATTTTTACTTCCTTTAAAGGAGTAAAAAGAATGTACCAATGGGTAAATGATGTGTATCACTAAGACTAACAGTTCATGCATCTCACACTCACATGGAATGCATTTCTCTAAAATACATGGCATTTCCTAAAGGGTACATGACATGTATAGGCCAGTCTGGTACTCGACATGCCATTTTTCCTAGCCTGTGTACTGTATCCTATGCCCATATACTCAAGGAATTACTATGTACACTGGCCATGTATGATTACTTGATGAAATCCGAGTAATTTCTAATGTAAATAGAGTATAATCCATGCCATATGTGTAGGGACTGGGATGTCACTTGGCATGTTCCATCTCCCCATGCCCATATACCTTCCAAAGTGCATGGTGTGTGACTTTCCATACATAGAGTGTGGGGCCATGTGGTCTTTTGGGTGTGTAATCCGTGTATACACTGAGCTGTATGGGTTACACGGTGTGTGATCCCACCACACTACATATAGGGTTACATGGCCTCCTAGGTGTGTACCCTTTATACATGCTGATCCATCTACTAATATGTATACTGCATGTGACCCATTACACATGATGTGTAGATATATTAGGATTACTAGGTGTGTACTCCCTATACATGCCAAGTTAGCTGACTAAGGGTCACATAGCATGTGGAATCACCAAACAGTGTGTGATATTTAACTCCACACTGAAACCTTATCCACTACATAGAGGGTACTACATGAAATGTGTTCCTGAACTACATGTTGTATAGGTTGGGATTTTCTATAAAATCTAACCTACTTAATGTGCCTCACTTGTTCCTCCACTAATGATGATTATATCATGAAAATCACCATAGATCCTGGATCTAGGTTGACTATGCCTACCTCATAACTAATTCCCAGATTTCAGACACCCTAATCTACTCATGACATATTCTTGTGGCACTACGTCAATTGCACGCCCAAACCACAAGATGAAACCACTAATCCAAAACCCTATCAATCCTCCATTATCATCACACTACTCTATCAAACTTATGATCTTGAATTTTAACCCATAAAAAAATATGTTGTTCCAGATATTGAATACACAATGATCGATTTTTGAGTATATGTTGAATTAATGGTCAAAGAAAATACTAACGACAATCGTAATAGAACCAAGGGAGGAAACCAAAAAACATAAATGTGAGGAATGAACTTTGTCCATTATTTGGGATGGACTCAATATGTTATTATATAATTGATGAGCGAAGATTAATTTAAACAAGGGATCATAAAAAATAATCAATTCCCAATTCTAGGATGACAAAACAATACCCGCAAATCAACCATTGATCCATGAATCAATATTTCAAGAAGGATTGACTCATGACCAACATGTGATAAACAAATGGGGATAAAAATAAACAAAAAAACATCCTACATCAACTTTGGATCAATCCTTGATAAAGAAAATTTCTATGTCATTATTATTGTCGAGAACTAAAAACTCTATTGGAAAAGTTGAACTCCTCGGTAATGATAATTGATCCACGTTCCGATCATCATTTTCCAAATATCTCTTACCAGATCTCTATCCAAATACCTAAGGTTATATCACCAATCCTATTATTTTTCCATAACTAGGTTTAAATAGTAGAGGATTATATCATGGTGATTAAATAAATAAATAAATAAATTTATTTATTAATCCTCCCACGATTGCACTTATTCCAAACACCTAACAAACAAAAAGGTAATATTATTCCTAGGGTAAAACCCACATTCCAGAGTTAATTGAAGAATCAAAATTCCAATCTGAGATACCATTTAGGATTTATATATTTATTTCTGAAAAACTATGCACACATGATATAATAAATTTAATATTTTAAATATCACTGCACCAAGGCACTCTAGGCCCTGAAATTCCATTTTGTCTCAATTCATAGCTTTGAAAATATTACTAAAAATATTCTAAATTCTTACATAGAAAAAAGAGTCATTAAGTTCTCACCACCTTCAAGTATTTTCATCCTAAAAAAAGAAAACCTACTCACACTTGAGGATACTATGCTCTCAACTTGTCCTCCCACTTCCATGAGATATCCCGAATGTTCTCATGCTTACAAAAAACACAAACCCAAGGAAAACACCTTCCCATGAAGGGTATTCTATTGGATGTTCTTAAATTTCACTAGTCTCCTTGAGAAGGTAACTTAACCCTCAATTTCTATGTCTACTTGATTGATATCATGCAACAATTCATGCACATATCTTTTTAACTGTGACATGTGGATGATATTGTGCACCCGGTCTAACTTCATTCATAAGTTCATATGGAATTTCACCTCACTAACCTAACAAAATATTGGAAAAAAGGTCTAATAACCTCAAAGAAATCCTACCACCCCCGCAAGATTTTCATAACCCTCGATGAGGTGAGATCACTCAGAACATAAGATCTACTCATTAAACCCAAAGCATGTTCACCAGATCTCGAATGGTGTGCTTTACCTGGACATCTACCTAGTGTAGAAACACTAATCTCAATTGAAACTGAGTCATAAAGGCCTCTTTAATCCTATTCATAATCATGACACGAAGTGTGCATATTGGTCTAAAATGATCATCAAGAAAATTCAATGAATCACGACTAAAAACTTCACACATAGGTATCCCAAAATCTCCACTAAGATTTTCTGATCTTCGTCTATTGATAGGTGAGACATCAAGAGTTTAAATTGAAAACATTCTATAACTTCCATGGATTCTCAACCAATTACAAGGTATCCCAATACATCCCCACATATCTTGGATGTATTTAAAGGGTAAAGTAAGAAACCTCCTTGGAACCTACTCTTTTATCATGACTAGTGTCATTGACTATCCTCAAACAAGTATGATGTGCTCCCAAACATTAGAAAATCAATTAAGAAAACAACTAATGGATATCTAGTCATGCAATATCTCAAAATTGATATCCCAAAGTTGTGCCTCCCAAACTCACTGAAGAAGAGGATGGGTAACATTAATTGAGTAGAGGTACACCACATCATCCTCACCCTTAATGGTCAACAACAAAGAGGCCAACTGATCTATTATCTGGATCAAGAAAGAAAATAGAAAACTTTATGATCAGTATATAATGCCATGAAAACACTCTTGTGTGGCTCCTAATATATCACAACCATAACCTTTATTGGGTCTAATGTCACTCCAATTCTTAAAGAGACATATACCAAGAAGTATACCTCCTAAATCCATAACCAATACTTAGATAGATTCCTGTAACGTAGGAACTCTCAGAGCATGTACATAACCATAATTGACTGTCTTTCATGATCTACCTATGACGCCAAGTAAACTAGGTTTTCACTGATGAATACTACCATAAACTGATCCAATAAGGGTTAAGGATCTAGTATATAAAGACCCACAAACATTTCTGGGGTATTCAACATAATGAAGGGTATCACCAAGAACTCAAAGAAACCATATTAGATTCAGAAATCCACCCTCATTATATCCTCCTCTCGAACCTAGAGCTAGTGATAACCCATTAAAACTTCAAGAGAAACTTTTTCTCTAACCATTTGGTGAATAATTCAATGATTTTTAGGGGTTGATACTCCTTAACTGTCTCATGGTTCAAGAGATGTTAATCCACACCTAACCTCAAGATTTAATCCACCACCTATTCAAACACTACAATGATTCCTAGGAGAAAACATTGGGTCTAACATAACCCCTTATCTACATATTTATCAAATTGAACCTTAATCTCTCATATCTACACCAGGTCATCTGATATGATAGTGTAGATATAGGGTCACCCCTTGGTGCAGATCCATGTGGAAAACAAACATCTGATGGGGTGGTAAGCATGGATCATCCTTAGAGAATACATCCGTGTACACCTCCAAAACCAGAGGAAACTTAAATCTCATAGCATCTACAACTCCAAGGTTCGTACTATCCAACTGATAGGAAATCAACTATATCTTCCTTCACATTCTCTCATACTACTACGGATAAGTTTCCTTATTAAAAAATAAAGGAATTACATCCCACTTACTTGGGTACACTATAATCTTCAATGATATAATTCAACTGATAATGGACAATAGGAAAATTGTACATACTAAGGAAAACATCATAGGGCCTCACTTCCACTACTTAAAGATTCCACTAAAGTCTCTCCCTCTACCCAGAGTCAAGACTCTCTATCAAAAAGAGCATGATGTCACCAAAACTTCTCTGCATGAGTATCTAAAAACAAGGTTTTATCTATAAGGAAATACTGGTATCACTGGGTCTTGAATATGGGATATGGTTAGGGAAATTTGGCTTACTAATTTGTGTTAAAACTGCAGCTGGGGTAGAGAAGACACATGTTCTACCTCAACCCACACTATAATACTCTAATGCACAATCTCCTACCACTTGAAACTATCTTTTCCCTTTCACACTTATTCACAATAACATGGGCTCACTCTAACACCTTAATGCATCAAAAATTACCTCAAACACACAAGTAAAAGGGAATCATCCACCACAACTTGACACTACCCACTTTGGGTGGAAATGACTCATTTTTATGGTTTTATATAATGTCACAAGAACACATATCATTAGGGGAAGTGTGCCTCTTCCTCGCTTGTCCAAATACATGTCCAACACCACCAATATAGGGCTCAACCGAAACACTGTGTATCCCTAGATAAGTCTCGCTACTAGGACCACCATCAAGAAGGGTCCTATCCAAGTGGGACACTATCACCACAGACTCATTCTAGTTATGTATCGCCTAAGAAGGGGGTCTGACTCACCATGAAACCTAGGTGATCTCCATCTCTGAAACTCATGAAGTGCACTCAATAAAAGTGTATAATCTATTGGAACTAATGAAACTAACAAATTATTAACCTTATAGGGACAATCCACTTGAAATACTATAGGTGGGATAATATGCTGCTGGATGGGTGGGGATATCACTTTCTATCTAACTGGAGGAACTGCCTCTTATAAAGATCTACAAACTAAATCCTCATCACCAAGAGGATCATATCCATGATCACATTATAAGAATCCTAGATAGATGTTATCATTGAAGCATATAGTTATACTTGAGACACACTAAAGTCAAAAGAACATATATGGGGAGGTAAATTATAAGTACATGGAATACACAACCCATTCTTATATGATTCATGTACTGATTTTTTCCTACAACAAGTGGATACATGAGTCGAGTCAATAAAAAGGTTATAAGAGTCCTAATGAATGGATACATTTTCCTCCACATAAATACTAGGTTCTCTAGATTGAAAGATTAACTCAAGACACTTTAACACTATTTCCCTAGTTCCTAAACCAAGCCTCACAACTATAAAATCTCTAAAATATGGTCCTAAGATGACCTCCTATGATAGCACTTTTTCATGTCCCAGCCCATTAGGGCCTACCTGGCTAGTGATAATAAAATAATGACACCCCAATACCACCTCTAATAGGTTAGGGGTTAGGTACTAGTGCCTAGTAGGCATATCACATAGATGGGAGGCCCTGGAATAAAGTACACGTACACAAAAACACATATATATACACCAATATAATTTAGAATGGTAAAATATTCACACTATAAATGCATTAATAGTGTCTATCCCATATTAGAGTACCATAATAAGTACAATAGAAGTATAAATAGATAAATACAATCCCACCAAAACTGAAAAAGAACTCAACCTACTAAAAACATGGGGAAGTCACCCAAATGATACTCCTGGATCCATATAAGGTCCATACAACATAGCCAATCTCCAAATAATCTATACATAATATTTTCCCACTAAGTAATATAATGAAAATACTATCATATTCATATGACATGACATTTGAGGATATATCCCTTATAGGGGTGAGTATATACATACCCAATAGGACATACCGAAATCACAAAAAAAAAGCATCAAGAGAGTAGTCAGCTTATCACCTTCAGGTTATGTCAATTAGGATATTATACATAGTAATATATTGCCATAATAACCTGGATTTTCTAAAGAGATACACTAAGTATCAAGGTGAGGTCAAAAACTCATTGGTAGACTAGGATTTTACTAGATCCGAAAAGGTAATATTTGTTCAAAAGAACTCACTCCATGAGTATTTCTATCTTTGAAGAGACCCATTCAAGAGGTATCACTCATAGGGTCTTACTATATTGTTGGAAATCATCTAAGATATCACACTCACCGGGTTAAGCCATGAAGAAGTACCAATGAAACTAAGAGGGATCATCTAAGATACACACTCGATCATTTTACACCTCATCAGAAGATAAAAAATTTCAATACATAGATAGGAGATCACTCTGATGGATAAAAGGTATGTTAGACCCTATCTAGAATAACCCACTAAGTATGGGATCATATGCCTTTTTATGTTGGTCACAATGTTTACAAAAACCCCACATAGGGGAAAATAATAGAGGATCACACTCTGGGCCTCACAGAGGGATTATGTAACACTACATGAGACTAATACCATAGAAGGGATCACATCCTAGGACCATAATGTGATGCCTCATATTACACTCATGGTCATGGACCAAGGGAATGTACCTTAGATAATTGGGTCCATGCTGAAATGCATTGATGAAACTCACCCAAGATGACATCGGAGCTGAATTAGAAAGAACAATGGCTCTATCCCTCCCTTTAAAGATTATAAAACATGTCCCTAGGGGTACATGGAATGTATCACTAAGCCTATTACTACTCGTTCCTCACTCCCACATGACAAAAATTTCTCCAAAATACACGACATGTCCAAAATATTACATGACATATAGAGTTTGGTCTTACACTTGACGTGCCATTTGGATTAGCTCATGTACTATAGTCCATGACCATATAATTAGGTCATGCCCATATACACTATCCATGTCTTAGTAATTGACCGAATTCGTTTTCTTTCCA
This sequence comes from Viscum album, assembly GCA_963277665.1. Taxonomy (NCBI): domain Eukaryota; kingdom Viridiplantae; phylum Streptophyta; class Magnoliopsida; order Santalales; family Viscaceae; genus Viscum; species Viscum album. Next base: position 760,676,723 of record OY728126.1, on the reverse strand, counting down.
AATTACATGGGTGTACTCCACATCACAAGACATGCAGGGGCCAGGATGGCACTTAGCATGTGCCACCTTTCCATGCCAGTGTACCTTTCAAAGTATACAATGTGTGGCCTACCATACATGGTGTATGGGGTCACATGGTATCCCAAGAGAGTACTCCATATATACACAAATCCATCTAGGTTATAGGACATGTGATACCACCACACAGTGTGTGGTGTCACATGGTCTCCTGGGAATGTACCCTCTGTACACACCGAGCCATCTTCCAAGGTGTAAATGGTGTGTGATTCGTTACAATGGTGTGTAGTTTCATAAGTCTTACTAGACGCATACTCCATGTACATGCCGAGATAGATGGATAAGGGTCACATAGTGTGTGGGATCACCAAAAAACGTGTGATATTTAACTATATGTTGAAACCCTACTCACCATACAGAGGGGACTACACAACATGTTTTTCTGAACCAAACACCGTGTAGGTATGGGTTTTCCAAAAACTCTCACCTGATCAATGCGTCTCTCTCATGTCACCTCTACCATCAATTATATCATGAAAATCACTATAAATCATGTATCTAGGGTGACTATTTCTACCTCATCACTGATGGCTAGATTCCATCCACTCAAATCCACTCATGATGCATTCCTGTGGAACCACGCCGATCGCACACCTAAACCACAAGATGAAACCTTTGATCCAACACTTGATCAATCATCCATTATCACCACACTCCTTGATATCTCTACTAATAATGAATCTAAAATCATGGAAATGATCCATTATGAAAAATATCAAACATGAAATGATCAGTTTTTGGGAATATATTGAATCGACGATCAAAGAAAATACTAAAAATGATTATATGTAGAAAGTGGAGAGGAAACCATACAACATAAATGTGAGGAATGAACCTAAACCATTGTTCGGGTTGGCCTCAATATGTTATTTTATAATCAATGACTGGAGAAGAATTTAAAAAATTCATCATAAAAAAATCTTCAATTCTTAATTCTAGGAAGATAAAGCAATACCAAAAAATCAAGAATTGATCTGTGAATCAATCTTGTTATAAGTATTGACATGCATTCAACAAGAGATAATGAAACAGTGATAAAAATAATTAAAACAATATCATGACTTAGGTTTGGATCAATCATTGATGAATAAAAATTCTAAATTGTTGTCATCAATGAGATCCACGAACTTCATTGGTGAAGAAGAACTCCTTATTATCGACCATTGATATATGATCTGGTTATCATTTTCCAAATCTCCCCTATAAGATATATCCCCTAATACCTAGGTTTATGAATCCTATAATGGCCCGGACCCCCTAGCCATTACTTTGCCAAAATACGGCTCCACCAAAATAGTGGCACCGTGACGGTGGCACCGTGTCCTCACCCAGCCCTCCGTTTTCTTTTTCCAGTCCTGCTCCTGCAACGTAATTTTTTTTGACGTAAATTAATTCTCTTACCCTTTTTAAATCCATTTAAAGCCCATAATTAATTCTTAAAAATCCTGAGAAACCTCCCCGATGGGGGTATTAAATAATACCTTAATATCATCGTGTGTAACTGCCCACTGGCGTAGGAAACCACGATCCGACTTTCCAGGCATTCAAAATTCCATATCCCGTAACAGTATGATCTCCTCTTTATATCTCCCGCTAGAGTTTCTTCTTTTTTCTTCTCGGCTGGATTTCTTTCTTCTTCCTAGTGCGCCTGGAGTCCCTCTCTTTCTGTGGCTTGTGGTGCACCTCTGATAGAGCTTTCTGCACCTCTTGGAGTCTACGGAATTCCTCCCCTGGAAGCTGTGCATCCCTTGTTCTTGGCGTGTGGAGAAAAACTTCGATCCTTGATCAACCAAGTAGGGATTTTCCTTCGTCTCTCCTTTCTGTGTATCATGTGGGGTGGGTATGCTATTGATTCTGTGGGAGTGGGTGAACCAAACCTTAATTAAGATAACAAATGGACTTTAAATAATTAAGGGAAGGGGTGTGAACAATGTGCTACTGTTCTGTTTTCTTCTCTTCCTTGATGCTTATGTTGTGAACTGTTGGGCTATGCTCACTAAAAATCATGGCCGTTGGTGGTCTTTCCTTGCGCACTAATAGACCCTTGCCTTCTGTGATGATTAAATGATTGTAACTTGGGAATTGGTTAATCACGTAAACTCTTTGGATTAAATGGATACCCAGTAAACATAAAGACCTGTGTGGTCACCCCGAATAACCAATAGAAAGAAGAAAATAATGAATGATGTGATTGAACCTGGAAGTTTCCCTACTCTGTTTTGGTAGTAGTTGTGTTGTTCTTTTTGATTTCCTATGGGGTGATGTGGGTGATAATGGGATCCTCTTGGTTGTGAGTCTGAAATTGTGTGGTTGCTCTGCTTGTGATACGAATTGGGGTAAAATCCTCTACTGTTGGCATATTGTTGGTTCATGGTTTTGGGGATGTGGGGATGTATCTTGAAGCCTTCTTTGGTTCCAATACTTAGAGGGATCTCACTTTTACTTATTTTATGGTGTGGGGTTGTATCTTGAGGCTTGGTTTGGTTCTAGTACTTTGAGGGGTCTCACTTATCCCTTTGTTGTTGTGACTTCACAAGAGAACCGGGTGTGAATGCTTAAATTGTTGTTTGGTTGTTTCTCTTTTTCTGGCTTGTGGTTATGCCTATTAGTTGCCCAGTAGTGCAGAATTTACTTAAATGGGATCACTTGAACATGAAACTAAGAATGGGTTAAATGGAGAATTGGTTTTGGGAATTAGTTGTGACTTGGTCGTGAGTGTTGTGGCTTCTTTTACGAATGAATAGTAATAAGGGTGTTATGCTTAGGTTGGCTTGGGGAACCCTAGGTTGGAATGGGTGCTTGTTGACTATACGTATATCTGTAGTTTTTATGTTTCTTATTCACGCCCCACCCAAGTTGAGCACTTAGTGCCGAACACCCCTATTTCATGGGGGAGGGTGTTTTTCCCAACACTCCTCTGAGTGGCTGGTTATTATCTTCTTTTCTTCTCCCTTTTCCGAATATCCCAAGACTCTTTAGGCAGGCTATGATGGTCTGAAGCCCATTATTAGCCCAAGAATCTTCGGGCAGGGTAGTGTGGTGGTTGGCCCAGGTGTTTGCGGGCAGTTTGTTTCCCAAGTATCTTCGGGATGAGGCTCAGGTGTCTTCGGGCGTGGCAGTGGTTGTTCTGGCCTAGGTGTTTGCGGGCATGGTTATGTGTGGTTGTTATGGACCAGGTGTCTGCGGGCGGGATAGTCGTTTTGGCCCAGGTGTTTTCGGGCAGGATGCATGGTTGTGGCCCAGGTGTGTATGGGCGGGGTGTGGTAGTGGGACTGCGGTGAGAATGGCAGGATTGGTTCGATGCGTAGGATGTCTTCAATAACTAGTGGGAAAGTGGCGCGGGGTACCCAAACATTGATGTGCTATTACTATACCTTACTTGACTTGTGTTATTTGGGTAGTGTGCCTTGGTGAGGCTTGGGTGGATAGTTTTCCTTACTAGGTGCTTTGGTTGTCTCTTTTCTCACAGGGCATTAGAATGCCTCCCCACTTATGCATGAGGGTCTTTGGTTTTCCCTACTGAGTATACTTGTATGCTTCCCCTATGTATATAAACTGCATTTAGGTTTCTTGGAGGACTTCAGGGATCGCGCGGGACTGTACTAGCTCAGACCTTGGGGTAGTTTCTGTTGTCGTTTTCCTTTTTCTTGGTAATTTACCTTTGGAGTTCTTTTGGCTTGTATCTTTTACTTTTGAACATGAATATGGGAATGGTTTACTTTTGGCTTTACCTTTACTTTCATCTTTGGTGTTGTTGGAGTTGCTATCTTATCTCCTGATCCTTTAAAATTAAAAAGGGTAATGCCTTCCATCTTGTGTGTGATTCTATACCCTTGGTTCTGGTCGCCACTCCGGGACCTATCGAAGGCGGGTCTCGGGGGTCATTATCTCTTCTTCAACTTAATGAAGGGTCTGGTAATTTTCTATCCCTTCCCTCCTTTTGGGTGAAGGATGGTCATGACAGAATGGTATCAGAGGAGCGGTTGAGAGATAGGATGGAGTATGAGGTTAGGAACAATGAGGATTGCATGAGATAGTAGGGCAACAATGTTGGGTGATCTTGGTGCATGAAATAGGCCAAGGAAGATTGGTTAGGACATGGGATTTTAGAGCCCCTCGTGATCTGATGCAAGGACTCTAGACCTACCAAACGACCAAGTAAGGCTACACTGACTGCAGGGTAGAGAACCTAGGAAAGGTACATGCATCATAATGACTTGTGTTCTCGTGTTTTTGGGATGTTTTAGGGATTTAAATAAGTCTAAGAAAAATTTAAGAACAATATGCTGCGCTACTCGGGCTTAGGCATTCCTTGTTTACCTTGCAGCTATGGAACCTGAGAGACGACCACGAGTAGTGTGGGCGATCAAGGCCCAGGAGATTGACTTGGCCAATTGGTAGAGGACAGACCAAGAAGAGAAGGACTATCAGTGGAAGAAGACGGTTCGTGCCTTTCAGCGGCAGACCCTCAGAAAGTATGAGGCCAACATCTCTGACGTGGAGACAGAGATCTGGTTAGAGGAGCTGGTGATAGCTTTCGGCTTGATCCGTACTCCGGAGGAGTATTGGGTTCCTTTGGTTGTGAGCCAGATGTAGGGAGCAGCGCATCAGTGGTGGACGCTTTACCTTGGGGAGAAGAGGGAGGCTGAGGTGACGTGGACTGATTTCGAGAAGGAGTTTTGGGCGGAATTACTCTCTTCCATGATGAAGGCTGAGAAGAGGCAGGAGCTACTCTCCCTCCAGCAGGGGAGAATGTTAGTAAGAGATTTGTGGATCAAGTTCAAGGATCTCCTCTGCTTTGCTCCGGACCTCTTTCTGGATGTGGAGTCTTGGGTGAGACATTTGGAGGAGGCGCTTCGACCTTCTCTCCAGTATTCTATTACTCCCTTCACCCTACCGACATAATTGGAGGTCCAGAAGAAGGCTGAAGTGGTGGAGAGGATGCACACGCTGGGAGGTGTATCACGAGAGGGAATCCAGTTGGGTTCGTCGAAGGGGAAGGCTGTCAGCAGAAGGCCTCCAGCATCAGGGCCCTCTAGGTTCTGACCACAAGGGAGCAGGCCTCAGCAGTTCCAGTTTCGGTCTCCTGGCCCTCGCCCTTTCCTTTCGGGCCTAGGGCTGAGATGCTTCATCTATGGAAGCCATGGGAACCTTCAAAATTAGTGCCCGGACAGAGTACAGTACGGCAGGGGTGGGTAGGTTCAGCGCCCACCTCAGCAGCAGCAGTTTCCAGCTAGGCCCTTTCAGCAGCAGCAGCAGGGTCAGCGAGCTCCCGACCCTCTGAGGGCAGACATTTTAGGGGGAGGATGACCTCAGGGCGCTCCTCAGGTACCTCGACCCAGACATGGTCTGGGAGGTGGCCGACATCCGAGAGGTAGAGGAGATGGGCGTGGGCAGTTGCACGTCGCAGAGGCAACAGTTCCAGTAGGGCCAGAGGTCTTTCAAGGTAAGATCATCTTGTTTAGTACCCTTGCTTATGCCTTGTTCAATACAGAAGCTTCTCACTCCTTTGTTGCACCCAGTCTAGCCCGTGCTCTGGGTTTAGACACTGAGAGAATTCCAGTTCCCCTGGTGCTGAGCACACCAGTCAGAGGTCAAACCGACTTATTTTATGTTTTCTGGGGGTGTAGAATGATGATAGGGCCACATCAGTCAATCAGGGATCTTCTACTATTGTAGATACATACATATGATGTCATCCTAGGCATTGACTGGCTATTCTCTGTATGTTCCATCATTGACTGCTTCTGAGGAAGGGTCGTTTTTTCAGACTTGGGCGGCCGACGTGTAACTTTTATCGACGAGCGGGGTGGCCAGAAGAGCAGCAGGCGAGAAGAACGCCTCCTTTCTTTGTTAGCTGAGATGTCAGTAGAGTCAGTGGATGCAGATATGGTGGAAGTCCCATGGATCCTCAGTGATTTTATGGATGTCTTCCCTGAAGAGGTGGCGACTCTACCCCCTCGACGTGATGTTGAGTTCAGGATAGACTTGCAACCTGGTGCCCATCTGACTTCGATGTCCCCCTACCAGATGGCACATTCTGAGTTATAGGAGTTTTGGATTCAGATTGACGATCTGATGAAGAAGGGTTTTGTTCGACCAAGTGCATCGCCATGGGGTGCCCCAGTCTTATTCGCAAAGAAGGCGGATGGTGGTCTCAGGCTGTGCGTAGACTACAAGAGACTGAATCAGGTAACGATCAAGAATCGCTACCCTCTTCCGAGGATAAAAGATCTCTTTGACCAGTTGAAGGGGGCAGGATGGTTCTCCAAGATAGACCTACGGTCAGGATATCACCAGTTGAGGGTAAAGGAGGGTGACATATCTAATACTGCCTTTAGGTGCAGATATGAGCACTTTGAGTTTGTAGTCATGCCGTTCGGCGTTATGAACGCTCCATTCATATTCATGGGGCTCATGAACTCCGTCTTTCAGGAATATCTGGACTGGTTCATAGTCGTGTTTATTGACAACATACTAATCTACTCAAGATCAGAGAAGGATCACACTGAGCACTTGAGGATGGTTTTAGAAGTCCTCCGACAACACCATCTCTATGGGAAGTTGTCCAAGTGCAAGTTCTGGATGCGAGAGGTGCACTTCCTTGAGCACGTGGTGTCTGAGCGGGGAATATTAGTAGACCCATTGAAGGTTGAGGTGGTTGTTTCTTGGGCAGCACCCAAGAACGTGGTAGAGGTTCGTAGTTTCCTCGGGCTGGCAGGTTACTACCGGAGGTTCGTACCCAAATTCTCTCGAGTTGCAGCACCATTGAAGGCTTTGAACAAGAAGGACCGGGCTTTTGTGTTGAACGGGAAGTCCGAGGCAGCCTCCAGCTATCTGAAGGAAAAGTTGGTTAGTGCCCCAGTATTGAGATTTCCAGAATAAGGGGTGGCGTATGAGGTGTTCTGTGATTCTTCAGGACAAGGCCTCAGGTGTGTGCTGATGCAAAGACAAGGGGTTATATCTTATGGGTCTAGGCAGTTACATCCTCATGAGGGTAATTATGCCACCCACAATCTAGAGCTTGCGGCGGTCATTTTCGTGCTAAAGTTGTGGCGGCATTACCTCATCGGGGAGTGTTTTGTAGTCTTCACGGATCACAAAAGCTTGAAGTATATCTTCTCCTAGTGGGACCTGAACTTACAACAATGAAGGTGGATGGAGTTCCTTCAGGACTACGACTTCAAAATTTCCTACACTTTAGGAAAAGGGAATGTGGTGGTTGATGCCTTGAGCAGGAAGTCGTAGAAGGATACGGTTCAAGAGTCGAAAGATGCTTGGAAGGCGTTAGAGGAGTTGGTTGCCCTACACCTGGGTGCGAGGATGGATAGTGGCAGAGGTTGCCTGTATCAGATGATAGTGCAATCCTCTCTTTTGCGGCAGGTGGAGGAGTCCCAGTGGGGAGATTCAGAAAGTGAAGTGATGCGTGACCGGGTTAACCAAGGCGAAGCCCCGAAAGGGTGTACAAAAGATGGTCAGAATTGAATGCTTTTCCGAGGGAAGATGTTTGTCCCAGAAGCGATGCACGAGAGTGTTCTTGGTGAGTTCCACAACTCACCCCAAGTGGTGCACCTGAGAGTTTCCAAGATGTACCAGGGTCTGAGGATACAGTTTTGGTGGCCCGGGGTAAAGCGGGCGGTGACAGAGTTCGTGGACAGGTGCCTAATGTGTCAGCAGGTGAAGGCTGAACACCGTGTTCCAGGCGGCTTATTGCAACCTTTAGAGGTCCCAGAGTGGAAGTGTGACGAAATCTCAATGTATTTTTTCATAGGGATACCCAAGGTTCAAGGAGGCTGCGATGCTATCTGGGTAGTGGTGGACCGGTTGACGAAATCGGATCACTTTCTGGCGATCAAGGAGTCGGGTGCAGTGGATGCCTTAGCATGGAGGTATGTGGATGAGTTGGTGCATTTACATGGAGTTACTAGGTCTATAGTCTTGGATAGGGATGCACGGTTTACCTCACGAGTCTGGAGAGGATTGCAGCATGCTTTTGGCACCCATCTACGCCTTAACACTGCTTTCCACCCCCAGACAGATGGGAAAACAGAGCGCATCATCCAGACAATGGAAGATATGCTACAGGCATGTATCCTGGACTTCAGAGGATCGTGGGTGCGACACTTGCCTCTGGAGGAGTTTACCTATAATAATAGCTATCACTCTACCATTGGCATGGCTCCATTCAAAGCCTTGTATGGGAGGCCATGTCGCTCACCCGTGTGTTGGACCGAGGTTGGGGAAGTAGGTGTTCTTGGACCGGAAGTGGTGCAGAGCACGATAGAGAATGTACAGCTTATACGAGAGAGGATGAAGGTGGCCCAGGATCGGAAGAAGTCATATGCCGATAATAGGAGGAGACCCTTGGAGTTCGAGGCCGGGGACCACGTGTTTTTGAAGGTCTCCCCTTAGCATGGGCAGCGAAGGTTCGGCAGAGGAAGTAAGCTTTCCCCCAGGTTTGTCAGACCGTTCGAAGTGCTGCAGCGAGTCGGTGAGGTGGCTTATCATCTAGCATTGCCACCACAGCTACAAAGGGTGCATGATGTCTTCCATGTGTCCTAGATCTGTCAGTATCTGCACAATGTTTCACACATCCTTGACTGGGGAGAGCTATATATCGGAGACGATGCAACATTCGTGGAGCGACCAGTGATGATCGATGGTCATGAAGAGAAGGTGCTTCGTGGACAAACCATTCCTTTGGTTTGTGTGTTGTGGAGACACGGTGGGCTTGAGGAAAGTACCTTGGAATGAGAGACGCAGATGCGTGCCCAGTACCCAGAGCAGTTTTGAGTTTTGTTCTGTTATGTTTATACTTGGTTGATAGAACCCTTTACCTTGTTAACTATGGAATGTGTGGTTTTCCTTTTCTGTGGATGTGTGTAAAGTGTCCTGAAATGTGCGGAGTGGAGGACCTAATACCTAGTTAAGACGCATTAGAGTGGATGCACCTAAACCCATGCGGGCGAGTCAGTGCCTCCCAAAGCAGATAATATCTTAACATGGGGGAAGGGAAACCCCTCACTACATGACTTGATGGTTTAATCTTTTTTCTTGCATGGTTACATGGGGGAGGGGAGCGATATGATTGCGATTGTTCAGGAGATAGATGAGGGAGGGGGCGTTCCTTAGTAACAAGGAGGTATACTCCTGAGAGGTATCTTTCAAGGTGGTTGTTCAGACCCCTATCCTTTATTCAGGTCTGATTTTAATTCTCGAGGGAGAGAATAGTTTGAGAGGTATCTGATGTAATGGCCTGGACCCCCTATCCATTACTTTTCCAAAATACGGCTCCACCAAAACAGTGGCACCGGTCACGGTGGAACTGTGACGGTGACACCGTGAAGGTGGCACTGTCAGGGTGACACCGTGAGGGTGGCACCGTAAGGGTGACATCGTGACGGTGGCACCGTGTCCTCACCCAGCCCTCTGTTTTCTTTTTCCAGTCCCGCTCCCAAAACGTAATTTTTTTGACATAAATTAATTATTTTACCCTTTTTAAATCCATTTAAAGCCCATAATTAATTCCTAAAAATCCAGAGAAACCTCCCCGATGGGGGGTATTAAATAACACCTTAATATCATTGTGTGTAACTTCCCACACACTTAGGAAACCACGATCCAACTTTCCAGGTGTTCAAAATTCCATATCTCGTAACAGTAGGATCTCCTCTTTATATCTACCGCTAGAGTTTCTTCTTTTTTCTTCTCGGATGGATTTCTTTCTTCTTCCCGGTGCGACTGGAGTCCCTCTCTTCCCATGGATTGTGGTGCGTCTCTATTGGAGCTTTCTGCACCTCTTGGAGTCCATGGAATTCCTCCCTTACAAGATGTGTATCCCCTGTTCTTGGATCGTGGAGAAAAACTTCGATCCTTGATCAAAAAAGTAGGGATTTTCCTTCTTCTCTCCTTTCTGTGTATCATGTGGGGTGGGTACGCTGCTGATTCTATGGGAGTGGGTGAAACCAAACCTTAATGAAGATAACAAATTGACTTTAAATAATGAAGGTAAGGGGTGTGAACGACGTGCTACTGTTCTGTTTTCTTCTCTTCCTTGATTCTTATGTTGTGAACTGTTGGGCTTTGCTCACTAAAAATCATGGTCGTTGGTGGTCTTTCCTTGCGCACTAATGGACCCTTGCCTTTCGTGATGATTAAATGACTGTAACATGGGAATTGTTTAATCACATAAACTCATTGGATTAAATGGATACCTAGTAAACATAAAGCCCTGTGTGGTCACCCCAGCTAACCAACAGAAATAAGAAAATAATGAATGATTTTCTTAAACCTGGAAGTTTCCCTACTCTGTTTTGGTAGTAGGTGTGTTGTTCTGTTTGATTGCCTATGGGGTGATGTGGGTGAGGATGGGATCCACTTGGTTGTGAGTCTTAAACTATGTGGTTACTCTGATTGTGATACAGATTGGGGTGGAATCCTCTATTGTTGGCATATCACTGGTTCATGGTTTTGGGGATGTGGGGCTGTATCTTGAAGCCTACTTTGGTTCCAATACTTTGAGGGATCTCACTTTGACTTCTTTTATGGTGTGGGGTTGTATCTTGAGGCTTGGTTTTGTTCTAGTACTTTGAGGGATCTCACTTATCCTTTTGTTTTTGTGACTTCACAAGAGAACCAGGTGTGAATGCTTAAATTGATGTTTGGCTGTTTCTCTTTTCCTGGCTTGTGGTTATGCCTGCTAGTTGCCCAGTAGTGAAAAATTTACTTAAATGGGATCACTTGAACATGAAACTAAGAATGGGTTAAACGGGGAATTGGTTTTGGTAATGAGTTGTGACTTGGCCTTGAGTGTTGTGGCTTCTTTTATGAATGAATAGTAAGAAAGGTGTTATGCTTAGGTTAGCTTGGGGAAACCTAGGTTGGGATGGGTTCTTGTTGACTATACTTATATCTGTAGTTTTTATGTTTCTTATTCGCACCCCACCCAAGTTGAGCACTTAGTGTCGAACACCCCCATTTCGTGGGGGATGGTGTTTTTCCCAACACTCCTCTGAGTGGCTGGTTATTAGCTCCTTTTTTGCTCCCTTTCTCAAATATCCCAAGACTCTTTGGGTAGGCTGTGATGGCCTGAAGTCCATTATTAGCCGAAGAATCTTCGGGCAGGGTAGTGTGGTGGTTGGCCCAGGTGTTTGCGGGCAGGTTGTTTCCTAAGTATCTTCGAGATGAGACCCAGGTGTCTTCGGGTGTGGTAGTGGTTGTTCTGGCCTAGGTGTTTGCGGGCATGGTTACATGTGGTTGTTATGGCCCAGGTGTTTGTGGCCGGGATAGACGTTGTGGCCCAGGTGTTTGTGGGAAGGATGCATGGTTGTGTCCCAGGTGTGTGCGGGTGGGGTGTGGCAGTGGGACTGCGGTGATAATGGTGGGATTGGTTCAATGCGTATGATGTCTTCAAAAACCAGTGGGAAAGTGGTGCGGGTTACCCAAATATCAATGTTCTATTACTATACCTTACTTGACTTGTGTTATTTGGGGAGAGTGCCTTGGTGAGGCTTGGGTGGATAGTTTTCCTTTCTAGGTGCTTTAGTTGTCTCTTTTCTCACAGGGCATTATAATGCCTCCCCGCTTGTGCACGAGAGTCTTTGGTTTTCCCTACTGAGTATAATTGTATGCTCACCCTACATATATAAACTGCTTTTAGGTTTCCAGGAGGACTTCAGGGATCGTGCGGGACCGTACTAGCTCAGACCTTGGGGCAGTTGCTGTTGTCGTTTTCCTTTTTCCTGGTACTTTACCTTTGGAGTTCTTGTGGCTTATATCTTTTACTTTTGTACATGCATATGGGAATGGTTTACTTTCAACTTTACCTTTACTTTCATCTTTGGTGTTTTTGGAATTTCTATCTTATCTACCGATCCTATAAAAATAAAAAGGGTAATGCCTTCCATCTTGTGTGTGATTCTATACCCTTGGTGCTGGTTGCCACTCCGGGACCTATCGAAGGTGGGTCTCGGGGGTCATTATCTCTCCCTTAACTTAAAGAAGGAAGGGTCTGGTAATTTTCTATCCCTTCCCTCCATTTGGGTGAAAGCAGGTCGTGAAAAATCCAACCCTAGTATTTTCCCATAATTAGGTTTAAAGAGGATAGGATTAGGTTATGGTTATTAAATAAGTAAATAAATATATTTATTTATTAATTCTCCCATGATTTCACTAAAACCAAACATTCAACATGCAAAAAGGTTATACATGCATAGGGTAAAACCTGCTTTCTATATTTAATGGAGATCCCAGAATTCCCATATGATACACCATTCCAAATTTATCTATTTTTTTTTGAAAAACTATGCATGCGTGATATAATATATTTACTATTTTTAATATCACATCACCAAGGCTCTCTAATCCCATGGATTTCACATTGAATTAGCACCTATCTTTAAAATATTCCAAAAGCATACATGGAAAAAGTAGAGTTATTATAATAGTAGTGAATACTGTTCACAATCTAGGTTTAGAGTCTAGAAACCTATCAAGGCCTCTAATGAGATAAGGAAAAGTCATAGAAACAACAACCTTTCCTACAAACACATGTCGTGTAATATATTCTCTTTGTCTCATGATATATCATAAATCTAGACACACACTTCATGTCAACATACTTTATTACTTTATTTTCAGTTGAAATCACTAGATAGACTTACTTTATTTTACCATAGCCATATATTTAGGGAAGGTACTACCATCATGATCAACTAGGCCCGAGATATCAATTTATTTCGGAAGTAAAAATTCTTTCCTGATTATTCAATCAATGTCATACCATCAATGACACACCCAATCCTAAATACCTTTTAACAAAATCAATTCCCTATTTTTCATCTTGCATCAAAGTACGTAATCAAATAGTATAGACTGACAATAATCTCAAGTCAGGAGACCATTACATGTGTTTGTATATAGGAATCACCAATGAAACATGAAACATGTGGTGTTCCTATTATCAGGTCAATCCTCATGATCTTATCTACCCAAGATCACCAAGTTAAAACTTTATGTGAAGAAGTTTAAATGCTTATGAGACCCCAACACCTGATGGTCAGACATCATATGTGTCTAGTAAGCATGATCTATCCAGACCATATGAAATTTGTTTAATATTAATGTCATCGTATCTTGTAGTTCTCATTATAGCTTGGAAACTTTTATAACCTTTTTATATGAAAATTAATCTATGGAAATTACCATATAAATAGTGGAAATAGAAATTTCAACACTATTATGTTAAGTGAACATCATGTATAACTCACCGTATACAAGATATGGTAATCGAAAAGTACTATTTAAGTTGGGTCTAGGACATACACTATTACAACACCATTAACCTGCTTATATACATTATAATCATATTTGTTTTTTATTATAACAAACTCTTTGATTGTATTATCAAACTAGATGTTCCAACTTTGAGAATATTCTAGTCTATAAATGGAATTTTGTAGATTTCATACCTTACTTGAATAATTTTTTACTTAAAAACCTTTGGCATATGTCATATACACATCATTGACTAGATTTTTGTTAAGGAAAGAAGTTTTGAAATCCATATGATATATCTCATAATTACAATGAGCTATTATGGAAAGAAAAATATGAATGGACTTTATCATTTCAATATGTGAAAAGGTTTCTTCATAGTCAATATTATGAATTTTTTTGTAATATCTTACAACCATACATGATTTATAGGATGACACTCTACAATCCATGTTTGTTTTATTATAGAAAACCCACTTTCACCCTATGGGGTTTACGCCTTCAGGTGCATCCACTAGGTCCCAAACTTGTTAGTGTACATGGAGTCCATTTCTAATTCCATTGATATGAACCATTTATTATAATCTATAATCTCAAAGGCCTCTTAGTAGTTAGTAGTTTCATACCCTACGAACATTAATTGATCATAAATTTCCATGATAAATCCATATCTACTATGTTATTGACAAATCCTAAATTACCTTAGAGGTTCATGTGTAACTTGAGTTAGTTCTTCTTCCAAAACTCTTTATGGTACTGACCCATCCTCCATCTTAAGAACACTTCCTATTTGTTGGAATTTAACTTCTAAAAGTTAAAGTTTTATCTCATTAAATCTTTGAATTATATATTCCTTCTCAAGTAATACACCCTTTCATGCCACAAAAACTTTGTGTTAGGTAGGATTATAGAAATAATATTCCTTAGTTTTCCTAGTATAACCAACAAATAATAATTTCTTAAATTTAGAATCAATCTTATTATAAAATAATCATAATATGAATGTTTCACATCCCCAAATTCTAATAAAATACATAATGAGATTTTTTCTAGTCCACATATCATATGATTTCTTTATGACTACTTTAGATAGAACATGGTTTAGTAAAAATTCATTAGCTTTAAGAGCATAACCCATGAATGTAATAGCAAGGTTACACTAACTCATAATTGATTGAACCATATCCAAAAAATATATAATTACTTCTCTCAAACACACCATTCCATTGTGTTGTTCTAGGAGGAGTGAGTTTTTGAAAAATTTCATAATCCCTTAGATGATCTATAAATTATTTTCTTAAGTATTCACCACCCCAATATAATTGAAGAATCTAAATAATTTTTCCATGTTGATTATATACTCCATTCTAAAACTCTTTGAACTTTTTAAAAGTATCATACTTGTGTTTAATCATAAACACATATCCACACTGACTAAAGTCATCGATAAATGTTATGAAGTACCCAATAGCATCACTTTATTGAGTACTCATTAATCTATATACATCACTATGTATTAGATCTAATAGTCCACGAGCCCTTTCACATTTTCTCCTAAATGGTGTCTTGATCATTTTCCCTAATAAAAAAAATTCTCAAATATCAAATTATTCATAATCTAATGGTTCTAATAATCCATATTTATAGAGTCTTTGGATGTGTTTCTCATTTATATATCCAAAATGACAATACCAAATGTAGGTGGGATTAGAACCATTCATGAACTTATTATTTTGAATATTATAAATAGAATTATCCACATCTAGAATATATAAATAGTTTACCATATTCACAATTCCATAGAACATCTCATTCATATATATAGAAGAACTCTTGTTCTTGATTGTGAATGAGATTCATTTCTTATCCATTAAATATATATAAATAAAATCTCTGGTATTAGTGGGAACATAATAACAGTTATCTAATTCTAGTATTAATACAACTAGTAAAACTAGATCATAAGTGCCAACCTCTAATGAAAAAACTATTTCTCAATGAAAGGCATGAAGATATAAACCACCTTTCATCATTTCCATCCTATTCCTGAGTCCATGTTTATCATCACAAATATTTGATTCATGCCCAATATTAAATACCCATGAGTCAGAGTTGATGGATTTGATCTCTATAAAATTCACATTTAGATGCTTATAATTATTCACTTTGAGAACATTTCTCAACCAAAAATACCAATATCTTACTATCCTATAGGTCATATTTAATTTTTTGGGTATTTTTAATAGGTATTCATGCAAGGTCATGGCCTCAGTAGAGGTGTTGGTATAGGTTAGGGAGAGAGCCTTGGGTGTTGGCTCAGAGTTAGAATTATAATTTTAATAAATGCGGTTTTAAGTGTTCTAGCTAGATTTTTTGGTTATTTTAGGGTTTGGAGATGTTTTTAAGCTTAAATATTTTTTTTTGGAGTTTTGGGGGTTTTGGGGACCTATAAAAATTGTTTAGAAATTTGGAAAAGGAAAAAACGTATGAGTCATTATGGATTGAGTATGAGTCATTTTGGAATAAAGAATGGAAAATCCTAGAATGAGTATGAGTTATTTTGGTCTGATAATGAGTCATTTTGGAATGTAAAAATGGAAAAGTATTGAACGAGTAAGAGTCATTATAGGTTGAGCATGAGTCATTTTGGAATAGAAAAATGGAAAAGTCTAGAATGAGTATGAGTCATTCTGGGTTGAGTACAGGTCATTATAAATTGAGTATGAGTCATTATAAAATTTTGAAAGTATAGAATAACTCCCTATAAAGTGATTATGAGTAATTCTAGGTTTTAATAAAAAATTTGGCTAAGTATGTAATGACTTTCTATGAATTTTGAAATGAATCACTATGAAGTTTGAAATGACTCACTATGAAGTATGGAATGACTCACTGTGAAATGAGTAAGAGTCATTCTAGTGTTTTCTAAATTTGTTATATGATGAATATTGTTTCTAATATGTTACAAATATTATATAAATGATTAAAATATTCTATTTAAATGTAAAACATGGATTCCTCATACCTAAAACTCACCAAAAAATCATTTAAGATAGGAATATACTTCCTCTCTTCTTCTTTGAGTGAGATATGCTTTATTTCTTATCATAATATCATGTCTTACAAAGAAGGTGGTAGATATTGGTAAAGATAACTATCCATATGTGACTAATGTTTAGATTTATCAACTATTTCTTTATCCCATGCTGAAAAATAGTAATTTTAGGGATTTTTTCATATTCTACGAAATATTCCAATTAAAGTTGAAACAATTGAAGATTATTAATGAGTGGAGACTTGACAACTCCATGCAGGTAGTCCATAGTTATTTACTTTTTATACATGTCTTATACATCATATATATAGGAATGGATTATGTCATATTTGTGAGAATGGGAACAAAACCTCTTGGTCCATCCATTGTTTTAAGAAGATACCAGAGGGTAGTATCATATGGAAATATTGGGTAAGTCTAGTATAGCTTGATTATGTTGTTTTAAAGTTAATAAGAATGAATTTTTATGTTAAGTATTGGGTATTTTTGAGATGTAATGTTTTTTAGGTTTGAAGGTATGGTGTAGATAATGTTGACCATTATATTAGGTGCTGATAGAGGTTTTATGATGGTATGACCTAGGATGTTGGTGATTGACTCTAACTGTGGTATGTTGATGGGGATATTGGGGGAATATACACACTGAGAATGGCCCATGAGGTGGTTTTAACTACTCATTATGGGTGGTGGCCACCATAGGTTAAGATATATCGGGGGATGATGTTGACCATTAGTATGGAGGAGGTTTACAGTATAGATGTCACCATTGGTTATGAGACAGATCACTGAATGGGAGTGTGTTTCTCATCATGTTGAGAGATATATTGGGGTACGATTGAGGAGAGAAATGTAGACGTGTCAGTGGGCCATTGAATTAGACCTATTATTATTAGGATGATTATGGAGGATGTATAGCATGAGTGACATGGGTTTTATTGGAAGGTCGAGGGAGATTCTGATATAACAAATTATAGATGTATCCTTCCACTCTGACATTGGACGAAGCAAGTAAAGACTCACCATGGATTGATGATCATGGGTGAATTGGGTGTTGTAATTAATTATTGATGATTATTTATTATATTTTTTCATATAATAATATATGTATAAATATTAGATAGGGACATCATTGGTAGCGGCCAACTGAGTCCATACTCACACCATGTATAGGACCTCCAGAATGTGTTATGTATTTATATTTTATAGAATAGGTAATTTAAAGGGATCTTCATCATGAGTTTAGTGGGTAGTGACGTGTAGATAATGCATAGGATAGTTGGAATTATTTTATAGACATGTTGGGTTGTTCCTCAGTGCTAGTTTGTTCATTCTTTTTGGTTATTTTGTACATGTACATATATGTGATCAGCCCATGGGAGATCCTATTACTCTTGTATGGCAGTAGAAAATGGTAAATGTTCATTTAATTGACATTATTTATATTTGGGATTTTTTTTGAATATAATATAATTTTTATACTATATTGTGTTAGTATTATCATTATTAACTACAAAGTGTATAGTCTCTCCACTATCACACCATAGACCCTCACTTCTAGTAAGAATATTTTGGAGTATGGAGAGGTACACCTAATGTCCAATAGAACTATAGTATAGTTACTATGAAGTGATTTGGTTCAAGGCATTAAAAAGTGGTATCAAAGCTTTGGTATTACAAGGTAGTATTTGAGAAGGTTGGTAACAATGTGTTAAAAGTGTCCAGTTGTTTCAAATTGGTTTTAAATTTGGGTTATTATCAATGGTTATTATTTGGGGTGGTAGACTAAGAGTCTATGAATGTTTCAAAACATGGGATGAATTTCATGTTATACATCTGGTCATAAATGAGATGATATGAAGTCTAAGTTACCAGGGACAACAGATTTTTTTCTAGTTTTTTATCATTAAGTTATTTGATTTTGATTAATTGGTGTTTAATTTTATTGATTTTTGTTTCAGAATATTGTCTTGAGAGGAAAGAGGTGGTACTCATGCATCATGTTAGTCATGTAAGGATCACATAAAATATGTGTATATTTTGTGATTTTTTGGAACCTAGAATAGAAAGTAAGGGATTTTTGTTTAAAATTTCAACAATAGTCTAAATAATGTTTTCCTATATAGTCACTTAGTACAATTATTCTCATCTAACCAGGGAAATGGTAGTGGTTTTGAAAATGAAAAGGGGTCTAACTGGTTAAAAAAACCTATATAATGTTTTCTTGTATATCTTCTTCAAGTCATTATACTCTTCCATCCCAGGTATGTGATTATTAATGTTAATGGTATATTATCCTTCATGTGTATGTTCTGGACCCTAATATGGGTAGGTGGGGCAGTAAGGCTAGATAATATGTGATTGGGTGTGGTAGGGAATTTTAAGGTCTTGTGGGTTGAACTATTTGTTACAAATTTCCCTATTTGTGATATCTGGACTATTATATCTATACCATGGAATATTGTAGTGTGGTGGTGTTGAGGAAGCCAGGTCATCCAGAAAGGCTTGAAGTGTTGGGAAGTAGATACATGAGTATTTCAAGGTGATCTTAGTATGAGAGACACAATGAAAGTATTAGGGATCACTAAGAGTTAAAATGAGTATAATATACTTTGCATGGTAATTCATGAACCAAATGAAAGAGGAGACATCAGTTATAAAAAATATTATAAGGAGAGACTTTAATTAGTTATTATGTAGTGAGGTTTACAAACTTTTTGTGGTTTGAGCTGATGATAGTGGAAGATAAGATCACATATCATAAACCATCGTGCTATCAAGCTAAAGGTAAACATCTTTAGGTTGAATTCATTCTCAATGTTGTTTAACTAGAAATTGGTAGTTATGTGAAACTTGATGGATGTGACTATTTAGATTTAGACAATTGGGTTAGGAAGGATAGGTAGTGGAATTCCGGTTTGTCGAAATAGGGGCCGTGAGGAAACCCAATAAAGTATTTAGAGCAGAATCATGATGATTCCATTTTTGTTTGGATTTTTGTTGACATATTACAATATGGGTAGGAAATACATGTTCAGAATCAGTGTGATACACCACCGAAGGAGAGTCAGCCATGTTTCTAGATGGGGAATTTGGAGAGGTTTTTTCAAAGGACCTTATAGGAATATAGGATTCATAGAATGTGCCAGACTCAGGGATCTAAGGTAGGATTGATATTGGTACTGATAGATGGTATCTGAGATATATCTTCTTATGTGGGACATTATAATGGAAAATATACCTAGCACTTAGGAAAGTGGCATAATGTGAGTATGAATCCATAGGGAGGACAAGCATCATGAAGTTTGGCATCAGGTCAGCTGCATGTGATTGATCCAACATACTTAGAGTAAGTCAAAGA
The DNA here is from genome assembly GCA_963277665.1 of Viscum album. NCBI lineage: Eukaryota > Viridiplantae > Streptophyta > Magnoliopsida > Santalales > Viscaceae > Viscum > Viscum album. The sequence continues at coordinate 760,656,957 of OY728126.1, read as the reverse complement.
TCCATCAATAGTTATTGGCATGATGAAAGTATGGTTATAATGGTTTTTTATGATGGTTATGGGTTCACAATGTACATATGTGATATATGTGGGATGCATTAAAATCAAGTATCAATTGGGTATCAGGTATGATGCAGGACAAAATTTAGCATTATAATGATGTGAAATTACTATGGATGATGATTTGTTGCTATGTGTGGGTATTCGATATGTACAGGATAGACAAGTAGGATACCGTCATTATTTCAAGAAAATTGGGTGTGGTGAAACTAGGTAGGTATTTCCTATGACTGGGTGTTCCCACATAAATAATTATTATATTGAGTTATGTAATAGGGGTAGTTCGAGTATTTAAGAAGGAGATGGATGAATTCAACATTGTCTCAGTATTTTGGGAATGGGAGTGTGATAAGATTAGGTTTTAGAGATGTTCTATCATATAGTGAGGAGGTTTTAAGGTCCTTGGTATTTGAAATAGGGGTTCAGGTTGGGTATTTTCTTGATTAAGTGTGTTGGGACCAGTAAAGCTTTTGGAAGTGTTAGTATTGGTCATGAAGCAAGCCTTGAGAATTGGACCGTGCTTGGGGGTTTAATTTTTATAAATGTGGTTGTAAGTGTTTCAACATGAATTTTTTCTTATTTAAGGATTTTAAGATGATTTGAAGGCTTAAAAATGATTTTTTTGAATTTTGGTGGTATTTAGGTTTTATAGAATTTCTTCAGAAAGTTTTTAAAGGTAAAAACATATGATTCATTTTGGGTTGAGTTTGAGTCATTTCATAATGGAAAAATGAAATTTTTTTGAATGAGTATGAGTCATTCTAGGTTAAGTATGAGTCATTTTGGAATGAAAAATGGTAACATTTGGACTGAGTATGATTCATTCTGGGTTGAGTATGAGTCATTCAGAAATTTGGTATGAAGGGAGTAAGAGTCATTCTAGGTTGATTATGATTCATTCAGAAGTTTGGGTAAGTATGGAATGACTCACTATGATGATTTAAATGACACACTATATAGTCTAGAATGACTCAATATGATGCTAGAATGAGTCATTCTAGTGTTTAATTTTTTTCTCTTGGATTAGTATTTTTTATATAACCTTTAAAGTATTAAATAAATGACTAAAACGCCTATTTAAAGGGGAAATTGGACTTCCTCAAATGAAAAATTCACCAAAAAACATCTAAGATAGGGTTCTCATTCCTCTGTTCTTATGAAAGTGATATCTCTTTTGTTTATTTTTATAATATCATTCCTTATGAAGTATAAGGTAGCTATAGGTAATCCTAACCATCTATATGTGAAAAATTTGTAGATTTCTCGCTATTTCTTTACCCCTTTCTAAGAAACCCTAATTTCAAGGATTTTTTTAGATTTTTATAAATATTTCAAATAAAGTCAAAACAACCAAATATTCTTAATGAGTGGAGACTCAATAACTCAAGGTAGGTGGTCCCTAAATTTTTTCTATTTATACATGTGTTATGTATCATATAATAAATAATCATGGGTTAAGTAATTATTGTGAGACTGAGAACATAACTGCCTGAGGCATACATTATTCCTAATAGATACCAGGGGTAGTATCATGTGGTAAATAGTGGGTTAGTCTAGTATGGTTTAGTTGTGTGGTTTTAGAGTTTATGAGTGTGAGGTCATGTATTAAGGATTAGGTATTTTTGAGATGTGATGTTTTTAGGTTTTTTGGTATAGTGCAGATGTTTTTGACCATTACCATGGGTGGTGATGAAGGCTCTTCAATGGCGTGGCCTAGGATTTTCATGATTTTCACTCATCATGGTTGGATTATAGGGAAAATGGGATCATTTTCACACTGATAATGTACCATGAGGTGGTTTAATCCACTCATTATGGGTGGTATACTTTGTATATTAAGTAAGATATGGATATGGTGTTGACCATTGATATAGAGAAGGTGAACACCATAGAGTAGATAATTGGTGATGAGATAGAAAAAAATATGGGAGTGTGTTGCTCACCATATTAAGAAATATATTGGGATGATCATAAAGAGTGAAATGAATACATGTCAGTGGGGTGACGAGGTGGAACTATGATGGTTAGGATGACCATAGAGGATTCATAGGCCATGTGACATGGGTTTTATTGGAAGGTTGAGAGCACTTCCAGTATGATAGAATGTAGATGTATCGGTCCACTCTGACATTGGCTAAAGCATGTAAAGAATCACCATGGATTGATGATAATGGGCATAGTAGGTTTTGTAATTAATTATTGACAACTATTTATTTTATTTTCTTCATAAATATATATATGTATGAATATTAGATAAGTATACCATTGGTAGTTTCCTACTGAGTTTATACTCACACCCTACACATTACCTTTATGACACATGTATACTTTATTTCATATGGAAAAGGTAAGGGAAATAGATCATCATTAGTAGTTTAGTTGATAGTGATGTGAAGGCAGTGCATGGGCTGGTTGGAACAATTTTATAGATGGTTCTGGTGGTTCTTTAGCGTGAGTAAGATAGTTATTTTTGGTTATTTGGTATATTTACATATATTTTATTGGCCCACATGTGATCTGGCTTCTCTTGTATCACTTCATAACATGATAAGTGTTTATTTAACTAGTTGTATATATATTTGGACTTCATTTTGATTACTATTTAATTTATTTGACTATTTTGTGTTAGAATTTGTTAGGTCCACTAGGCTGGATACCCTGAGAGGGGGGGGGGGGGTGAATCAGGGTATGACTAATTAAAAATTAATGCCCGTTCTGATCTTGTTTCGCTGTTAAGCAAAACACTCTTCTCTCTTTTCCCTGTTGCACGATATAAACAGAATGTAAAGCAAGCACAGGACACAGCAATTTTACTTGGTTCACCGCTAAGGGCTACGTCCAAGGATCATACGCCGACAGGTTGCCGGTCGTACCAAATTCCACTAATCTTCACTAGCTGTGGATTACAAGGTTCGGGCTAGATCACTTCTATGCCCAGGCTCACTGCCTTTACAGTGTTTAGGGTCAGCTCACTGCTTTCCCAAGGGTCACTCCCTGTTTCTCTCTCTCTGGCTCACTGCCGGTGGAGAGGATCACCTTCTTCCTCTTCCTGAGCTCACTGCTCTTGGATGAAATCCACTCAAAGTTTATAGACCTATAGGTCTCTTCATTTTCCTGAAAGAATTCATCTTCTCTTGTATGTAGATGCTCTGTTGAAGTTTAACTTTCACCCGTTGATGAATATCTCTTTGCACCGAAGGTATCGGGCAATCTTCCAGCTTCCACACAGTCTGAAAATCACTGCGGGAACAAAACCTTACTTGGCGCGCAAGTCAACCTCGGCGCGCAAGTATCGGCGCGCAAGTCACAACGGGCGCGCAAGTCCTCCTCTGACACTTGCGCGACACAAGCTTCCTCAACTCCAAACTTGCGCGACTCTCTTCCCTTTATGCCCAAACCACCATTGGTGCGCAACTGCAAACCGGCGCGCAACTTCTAACACCGGCGCACAACTTCAACCACTGGCGCGCAAGTCCCACCTGCGCGACCACACACACCACTTGCGCGACCACCACACCTGCACGACGGGAGCTCTCGTCTTGAACTCCGGTGAGAAATGAGGAGGGGTGGTCCGGTATTTATAGGCAATCTGACCACCCTGCGCGACGGCGCACAAGTCACCTGCGCGACCCAATTTCGGCGCGCAAGTCTCCTCTCCTTTAGACACTTGCGCGACCAACTCCCAAACTTGCACGATCCTATTTCCTTAGCCATATTTTGATCTTCTGATCTTGAAAAACATGTGGCGCGCAAGTTTCCTATACACCATGTTCGCGGCGCGCAAGTCCCTTTGCCAAAAACACTTTTCTTTATTTGCCGAATTTCAGGCCCAAAAATTTGGCAAACACTGGAAAACGGCGCCACCTTGTATCTGTTCTTTTATACCGCCTCCAGATCATCCATTCCTTTTATCGACGTTCTTGAATCAAACATGGATCGTTGAACTCAGCTCTTGAACTCGACATTCAACCATGAAATCCTCTTTGTCAACAATCACAACGTAGATGTCCACTTTGTCAACAAACACAATCACCTCAAAAAGGCTTCAATGATACCTTGAGGGATTTTTGCCCAACAGAATTATTGTTATTATTAACTTTAGAGGGTATATTCACCACTCTATTACCATATAGACCCTCACTTCTAGTCGGTAGCCTTTAGCATAAGGTGAGGCATGCCTAAGGTCCATTATTACTCCTTCATTATAACAGAGACATATCTAAGGGTGAGTATCATGTATTATATCATTTCATCAAGGAATTCTAATAAAATTTCTCCAACTAAAAATTGATGACCCCATACATTATACCTATTTAGTGAGCCATGATCCCTTTTCACTAAACAATGAATCCTATTTGGAATTTCTCTCACCATTTAATTATTTAGGCAGGGAATCATCCCAATCACAACTAATGTGATTAATGGATAGTTGAGTGAATGAATTTTTTTCCATATCCATCATATGGATAATGTTCAACTCTATTCCTTTGGTAACCTAATCCTATTAGGATCTCCTGACTAGTGAAACCCAAAACAAACTTCAAGAATAATCTAACCAAGAGGAATCAAGGGGTATTTATATTTTTCATGACTTACCCAATAATATAATCTAAATTTACTTATTAATTTATTTAATTACATAATATAATCTAGGGGAACCTAAATTTATCATGAATAACTCAATTTGATGGACAATGTTTTGAAAATTTTCATTTTTGAAGGAATTTAACCCTTAGTCTTTTATTGGGATTTCCTTTTAAAAGATTCAATAACTTAATAGGCATCATATGCATATTAAATTTATAAATATTTTTGTCAAATAAAATATTTATCCTCTCATGTTTTATTCCCTTGTGTATCCATTATTTTAAAATTTTATTTTTTGAATACCTATTCTATCCATCAAATTAATGCGTTCACACCACATTAATGTATAACCATTTACAAAACCCACCATTTGTGTTACTCACACAGATATAGAAGATATATATATATATATATATATATATATATAAAAGTTAGAAGATTCAAGGCTAGTGGGAAGTCCAACCCAAAGTACCTCTACCCGGGGATAATTTACTAAAGAGAGAATCAAATTCACAATAATTCTAAAACCTAATATTCACATACTATGATCAATTACTATATTCAAGATAATAACTTCAATTACCAATCGAAATCAATGCAGTTGAAAACTAAAACTTATGATGTGGTGTGTAACATGGAATGAAGGGATCAATCTCCTAGAATAAATTTATCACATAATTTTTTCATACACAATATTTATATTTCATAAAAAACTTAATAAACATGAAGATAAAAGGAATTTAGTAAACAAATAAACATTATATTTATTTTCTAAAAGATGAGATAAAAATATGACATTTTCATATTTTATTTAGGATTGAAAAATATCATTTTACTATGCCTAATGTTTATCATTTATAAAACATGAGAAAAATAGACTAAATATAAAAAATTAATTTTTTTATATTTCCATTTGACAACATATTGGGCCATTTTATTGTAATTTTTTTCCCTCACACTACATTTCTTTAAAATGTAGTGTCATAAAGAAGGATCACACTTGAAATTGCATTGACACTCAATATAATATTAGTATAGTATTGAACATTATATTGACACTCAATATAATGTCTGGTTCACATTGCACATTACATTTTTATACAATGTATCATTAAGAAGGAAAAAAAAGATACCCTATTTTTATGGTGTGGGTACATACTACATTATACCATAACATATTCTATGATCCACTCTTGATATTGTGTTCACGAATTAATTTAATCTCAAACTTAATCACATGATACATCGACACAAAAACATGTCCTCAAAATATTCTTGATATTATGTTGACACTCAACATAGTCTCAAAAGGGATCACTTTAAGTTATGTTCTCATAAAAGGTAACCTCAAGTATAAAATTTAGCATTGTTTTAATACCCAACTCAATGTTAAGTGTTCCAATTCCAGTTATGATTTCATAAATTTTCTCTTCATTTAACTGTGAAAGAAACACATTTGTTCGATGAGGGATATGGATTTGATATCAGTAATCATATTTATAGAGTTTATCTTATAAAATTGGTAGCGGAAGAAAACCCATATTTGTAAAATCTATCCACAACAAAATCAATATATAAATAAAATATAAAGAACATAAAAATGTATACTTGTATATCGCAAACAATAGACTCTTTATTTTTCTTATCGAAGTAGAAAGTTTGATATAGATCGCTAAAGTGTTGGATTTGGTGTCATAAGACCAACTTTTTTGTACTTTGATTACATATATATATTTGATATATTGAATTTGAATAAAACATATAATTGAATATTTATTATTATTCTACATGACTTTGATATAATAATGAACTAGAGTATATGTCTCATTAATAGGGTCATAGCAGTTCCCCTCTATAAAGAAAACCCTAAAGTGTTATGATGATATTCTTAAATAATGTTCTATGATTGGATAACATATTATGACAAGACACATATTTTTTTTAATAGTGGGTGTCATAGACCCAACTATGTAGTGATTTTGATTACCATATAATGTATATAGATAGTTATACATGATGTATACTTACTATTATAGTATAGCTATTTCTGTGTCCACTAATTAATGGTAACGTCCATAGATTAATTATCATACCGAAAGGTTATAGTAGATCTCAGGCTATAATGAGAACCTTGAGACACCATGGAATTAATCTTAAATAAATGTACTACGGTCTAGATACATGTTACTGATTGGACATAGTAGATGTTTGACTATTATGTGCTGGGGGATCATAAGTATTGAGAATTCTTCTCATGAAGTTTTCACTTGGTGATCTTGAGTAGTGAGATCATGAGGACAGACCCACCAATAGGTACACCACATGTTTTGGGTGTCATTGGATGTTCCTATATATGATCATGTGTAATGTTCTCTTGAATTGAGATCATTTCCAATGTATTCCATTTGATCTCATACTTTGATGCAAGATAAAAACCATGATATTGAAATAGTGGCAAGGTAGTTTGTGTTGGGTGAGTTATTGATGGCATGACATTAGTTGAATGGTCAAGAAAGGATTTGTCTCTTATAGCTTTAGGAAGTAATATATCTTGGACCATGTTGATCATGATGGTATTACCTTCATAAGACTATGGCCATGACAGTTGAGGGTAAATCTGTCCAATTGGAACAAAACACAATAAAGCAAGAAAAAGGATAATGACACAGGTGTGCATACTACTTTATGAGATATTTAAAGGCAAAGTGATTATATTACATAGTGTATGTTTTCAGGTTGGTTGTCGCTGGTGTGAAAATACTTATCTTTTTAGAGGCCATGATGAGTTGCTAGATCCCACTCTTGTTCTTTGAATACTATTCACTGCTCTTGAGACAAGGCCCCAAAGGGCCACACACAATATCATATTCAAGAATCTTCTCTATTCAGTTGAATAGACATATTGGACATGGTGTACCCACCACTAGGTTTTGATATTTTTCTAAGGCGATATGATCACCAATGAAATAAATAAATTCATATTATTCAAGTTAAGAATAACATGCATTGAATTTATTTCATATATTTAAAAGTTTTAAGTAAATACATGAAAATATTAATTGAACGAATATTAGTTCAATATATTAAAGGTTAAATTAATATTTTAAGGAGTACAATCCGAGTTAATAGCTCGGGTATTATCATGTAATATATTTATTATATTACAAGAAAAGTGATAATAATAATAATAAATGATATTTATGGATTAGTATAGTAGTTGTAATATCATTTGTATAGCGTGTTAATTATTCGGGGGGCCGGGCTGACATTTTCAGGTAATTCAATTTCACACAATAAATAGAGAAGGAGAGGAGTTTGCCATGAACTATTCACAACATCTCTCTCTCTACTCCTCTCTCCTGCATTCTAGAGAGAGAGGCTCTGGATCCAAGAGCTTGGATCAAGCTCTATCTCATGCATCACAATCTAGGCGATGCAGTGATCATCAAAGCATTGAAGGTGTTGTTAGAATTCCATGCTAGCACCCAGATTTTGACGAACGATGCTCCTGCAGATTTTTAAAGCATGTGTGGACGATCTAGATGAATTCAACTTCAGATTTTTCGAGCAGTGATCACAAATGATGAGCATACGTCATGCACAAATTCAGATCTAAACTAGGTATTTTTTCAGTTTTAATTTTGTGCTTAAAACTCTTCACATGTGATCCTCAGCTTAAACAAGGAAATGTTTCACTGACATCAACAAGTTCAAGTCGTTTATCGGTGAAAAATTTTAAAATCCTATTTTTAGGGATTACGGTGTGTGCCCGGTACCTTCAATTGGTATCAGAGCCTTGCATGAATATTTTTAAGACAAAAAATATAATTTTTTATTAAATATTATTGAGAGTGTCATTACAGTTCCAATTCTATAAACACTGTGTAAATACGATATGAGATATCCAAGTTACATCCATTCAAAGTTTTAAAAATGGATTGACCATCGTTTAAACCCCGTCGAGACTTAGTTGGAAGGAATAGTTGTTTAGGCCAACCCAGCTTACCACCGGATTACAATTATTTAATATAATAATTATAATATTATTTTAAAATTAATATAATGGTAATATAATGTGAATATTTCCACACATAAAAAAAATTAAAAATAAGGGGATTGAATCAATCAGGGGCGACCGGTCACGGGAGAGCCAATCCACAAAAGATAATTAAAAGGGGTGTCTTTTAAAAAAAATATACAAACAAGTGTCACAATAATTTTGGAAATCAGGAAAAGGTCATTTGTCTCATTTTTGTTTTCCATGAAGAAAAAGAAGAAAATCTTGACTTACCAAGGAGGCAGCTTCTAGAAAAAACCCCAAAAAAAGAGAAGGTTCAAAAGTAGGGGGGTCGAGTGCCCCCGTATCTTTCAAACAGCATAGAGGCTCACTCCTGGGCCACCACCTCCCTGCCACAGGCGCATGCGTCGCGCCACCCTGACTAGATCGTCGGTCGGCCTCCCGTCGGGCTGCCTCGACTGCCTCCAACCCCAATCACTTTAGTCTGACGCCCCACTCCGGCACCCTACTATGCCCCCACACCTCCTCAGCTCCAAGTTTCCCCATCACCCTACCTCCTACCAGATCTGGTCCGGTGCCAGGCGAGCTCTGCACCAGTCGTGGTCTACTTTACCGCCTTTCCGGACTGAGTTCCTCCATCCATCCCTCTTTCCAGCTAGCACCACTGCCCCTGAAATGGACCAAAGTAGGTTTTCTAGGTTCGGTTAATTAATTATAATCAGAAATTAATTAAATTAATTAATTTAATTTCAGTTGAAGATTAAATTAATTACATATTAATTTTTGATTTAAAATTTTAATTGTGACTTAATTAATTTAATTTAGTGTCTCGTTAAATTAATTAATAAATTTAATTTATATTTTAAAATTAAATTAATTAATTGGGACTGAACAATGTAAATATTCAACTAAAAATTTGAGTGAATTTTTAATTTAATTATAATTATCTCAAGTTTATTTAATTCAAGTTTAGTTTTAATTATGATTTTTTTTAAATATGCGAGTTAATGTGTATTTACTAGTCATGAGATGTGGAACCACCAATGCATGTTTGGGGCATGTTTATTTACTTATTTGATTGTTGCATGGTTCTGTAATAAGTAGTTAAATAAAAGACAATCTGCATGTCGTCTCAAGTGGCAATATATGTATAAGGCCCTATACATCTACTTCAGAGCTGTATTTTTACTCCCCAGTTCCCCTTAAATTCATGTGGGTATTTTTTATAATAATGAGATTCCCAGTGACGCACTTCACACCATGTTATGGCGATGTACCAAATAGGACCTTGATGCATTGGGTGGGTAGACACTACAATTCGAGTCGCAAGTGACACGACTCAAGGTATTACCTCTAGGATCTAGGTTGGTCTCTTATTCACTAAACAAATCAATCATTAGTATCGGATCATGATCGAGTCTTCATATTATTTTTGCATGGTTTATTATTTTTGTGTATGTGTAGTTAATTCATGAACATGTAGATTAATAATAAACAGGCATGCAAGATAAAATGAACATGTGACGTGATAAATTTTTCTATTACTTTCATGATTAGTTGTGAGTGTGATCACATAGTACTTGCTAAGAATATTGAAAAATATTTCTTTCGTCACACTAAAAACAATAAAACCCTCAAAGAAATATTAAGTCTAAACCACCTTCCATCATTCACATTTGGACAAAACTGGGTGTTTGGGGTGCCGATCATACCATAGATGAGGGTTCCTCTTACTACCAGGGAGTTCTTATGAGAGTGGTGGGTTGTATTAACTAAAGTGGTAGTAAGGATTAGTACATGTGTTTGTGCAAGGTTATATCAAAATAAATAATTGTGATAAATAATGGAAAAATTAAATGTCCACACTGGAATGAATATCTAAAAGTAGTACATGCGCTTGTGAAAAATACTACGGTTTTGGTAATTCAAGGTGCTAGTGTCCCCTATACCTGTGAAAATATCTTGGAAAGTGATGGTGTTAAAATTGATTATAGGAGACTAATGTTCAATGCATATGATGGTTCTATCATTATTCTATCATCAACGCCCGACGTTAGTTGCAATTGCTACATCAAGACATGAATGATAGAACACGAAGTCTCATATCTGAGTGATTTACAAGGAGAAAGTGAAGCAAAGATATGAATAGGTAATGGTTACACTGGATCTGTGTAAATTGAAAGGTGGGTTATCATATTTCAATAAATCCTATTCTAATATCATTTTCACCCCTTTACTCAAGTCACATTTAATGTTACAAAACAAACAAGTATTGAGTAAACGCTCCATTACCTATTTAGGTAAGGATCACCAAGTAAATAAGAATATCAAAGATAGTTTCATATTTAATTCTTATGGAAAATAAATTGAAAGAAAAGGAGAAAGGGACAAAGGAAATTAATTCTAGAAGCACATTTTCAATGTATTTAAATTAAAGAGGTATTAACATGAGGTTATTTTCATTGAAAATTATGAAATAATACTATAGAAGTTTAATCATAATAAACTGAAATTAAAGAAGAAAATTACCTCTTCCTCTTCAATAATATTCATCTATGTAATGTTTCAATTTTATTTCTTGGGTTTTCAATAAAATATTATTATCAAAAGTGTGTATTGATATACTTAAACCAAGTAAGTAAAGAAATATTACTAGAAGTCATGTGTATTCTCCAAGTGGGTAAGAAAGGGTGATACCTAGTCCAGTGGTGAGAAGTACACGACTTATTTATTTCCAAGTGAAAGATTCATATAGAAATATTATTGAGTATAACAAAAAAATTAATCTCATGTTTCCTTAGACACAATGATACATTATTCTAGGTTTAGGAATTAATGTTGTCTTTGGTATTTAATACCCAACCAATAGTTCAATAATACTTGAATTGTAGACAACACCCGATGAATATAAAATATAAGAATTTTATATCCAGTAGTGTCAAGATAATTATTTTTCAATTAAAACTAAAAGTGGACATCAATTTTATACCTTGTATAGTATTTAGGCCCGGTACAACTAAATATCTATTGTATTATCGACGTATTTAGTTTGGATAAAGAAACCTTTAGAAATAAAGGTATTTCACAAAGCTTTCAGAATTAGTTCATCTATAGAGAATGAATTATTTCAATGCTAATATATATATATATATATTTAATTAGATTCATTTTAAGTTATTAAGGAATGATGTAAATTATGATGTATGAACGATTAGAAGATATGAGTAGCTTTGGGTTAGCATACCAAAGAATATCTTGACCAAACATTTGTTGATCATGATAATGTAGCATGGAGTAATTCCTAAAAGCATATTTCCTTATCTATATCACGAAATTGATGTTAATAAAGAGGATTTATGATGAAGTATTACATTCTAACATTGATCAACAAAATATAGTGTGGAGAAATTCCTAAACGCACATTTTATACATCAAGGTTATGATGTAAGAAGTATCAATGTTACAACCTATAGTAACTTCCATTATATTCAATGGAATACTTTACAAATAATAGTGATACCCCATAACCATATTTCAAATAAAATGACATATGGATATCATATGAGTCATATTATGATGAAAATCCATTATGTCATAAGGGAATGTGTTTGGGTGTAAAGAGTTTTTTAGGACATAAACAAAATTGCATCGAAAACAAACACATTGTGAATCTATTGTAATTTTACTAATGGTTGCTTATGATATTACTTAAATCCCTAATACAGATAAGTAGTAGTCAAGTGATTGATTACATTTTGATAAGGGTGCCCATCTCTTTTGAGATAGTTAGAGCCATATTGACTTGAGTTTAGTCAATGCTTAAGGTGCACAATTTACTGGCATAAGAACTAGTTCCATGAGTGCATGTGGAACAAAGTATGTTCTAGAGACACATATTGTGTAGGAAGGATAAAATCATGGTAATGGTTTTTGTATTCACCACGGTCGGTGATATATTATTCATTGTAAATAATATTTCCTACAAGTAAGCAGTATATGGAAATTAGCTGAGATTGACAAGACTAGTTAAAATTGAATAATGGATTCCATGTATCAATGTGTAAAAGGGTATTTTTATTTTGAATATTATGGTGGGTATTCAAGAGAGTTGATACATGGATGGTACAAGAATAGTACCAATAAGGCTCTATTGGTTTCACCAATTCGGTATGCCTAAATCCATTGGAATTTTACTTGTCATAGCTAATTACTATGATTATATTATTAGGCATTGGATATCATGACCATCAATCATGGAAGGTGTCTATAAGATGCAACCAGAAAAGGATGGCCACGTCACATAATGCTAATAAATCCTCCTAGTTATTAAAATCTAGTTTAGGATTGAAGTAAGCAACAAGGTCATAGAATATACATTTTCAATAAATTTTTTCTATGTGTATACCAAAGGTTAGTGGGAGAACCAAGGTTTTCCAAGTAAAATATGTTCAGAAACATATGAAAAATAGATTGGTCTTCAAATTAGTTAAGATCAGGATAAAATTTATTCTCCAGTGATTGAATTAAAGTAGCAACCTATGTTTTAGGGAATAGGATTTACTAAGATAGATCTAAAGGTTTTTTTTGGACCTAGTCAATCATACATATAATGACATGGTATTGAAAAATAAAATCTGTAACAATTTAAGAGTGTAATTATTACCAATGTCACATGGCATGAATCTCTCCAAGTTTACATGTCTAGGACATGAAAGGATATTAACGTGGGGAGTTTAAATTCATATGCCAATGTGATGGAAGAATCAAATATTCCATGATATGCACAAAAATTGACATTTCTAGGATATGATTCATAGTAGGGAGATATCAATTATATCCAGGAGCACTGCCAGTGAAGTAGTCAAAACTATCTGATTGTACTTCGGCTAGTATAAAAGATAAGTACCTGTAAAGTGGAGAAGAAATGATACTAGTTTTGAGGGGATAGAAACCAGTCATCCATAGATCTATGTGATCTTGTATCACAGTTAGGCTAAGGTTTTTAGTGAGACAAGATCATATAAGCCAGTGGTAGACATACCTACAAATACCGAGTACATTACTGCTTCTGAGGTAGTTAAAAAGCAGTTAAACGAAACAATTTTTTATAGTTCTTGGAATTGCACCTAGTAAAAAGAGAATTATCATAATTTCAATTATGATATTCTTACTGGTCAATATGTCAAGTTATAATAGTGGAAAAAAGGAATATAATTGGGGTTACCATCTCTTGAGAAGTTTTACTCAAGGAGATAAGGCTTTTATAGAAGAAATGCCATGTGGAAAAATCGTGCCAGGCCCAGCAGCTAAAGCTGTGACTCAATAAAAATATGATCTTGATCATGTGGGAGGCCAACAAGTTCAGTTAACAAGTTGGCTCTAGTGCAAGTGGGAGTGTTGTAATAGTGGGTTCCCTAGACCCAACTATGTAGTGCTTTTGATTACCATATCATGTGTATATTTAGTTATACATGATGTATAAATACCATTATAGTATATCTATTTCTACGTCCACTAATTAATGGTAATTTCCATAGATTAGTTATCGCATCGAAAGGTTATAGAAGATCCCATGCTATAATGAGAACCTTGAGATACCATTGAATTAATATTAAATAAATGTCATATGGTCTAGATACATCTTAATGATTGAACACAGTAGATGTTTGACTATCAGGTGATGGGGGATCATAATCATTGAGACTGTTGGGAAAAGTATTGTTTTCAACAATGCGTATTAATGTTATTTAAAGGGAGAGGTTATTGAAAATAATACTCTGTCTCTTTATGATAATTTTGATGCTCACAAATACCCTTAGTTATTTTCTAATGATTTTACTTAGTATTTTTGCAGGAGGTTATTAATTTATTTTACTCTTGAAATAACGAGAATTTATTACTTAGCACGGAATCTGTTTTAGCACGTTCTGGAAACACTGTTCACATATTACGTAGATGAATATAGCATAGAATCTATTTTAGCACGTTCTGGAATAACTGTTCATACCCTAGGTGGATAAACGTAGCGTACGGATGAAAAGAATGTATACTTTTTGAGATAAGAGAAAAGTATGGTTAAATAACCATACGTTTTCAGCAAAGTATGGAAGAAGAACCCTACGTTAGGAAGGAACCCTACGTTTTGGTTATCAGTAAAGTATGGAAGGAGAACCGTACATAAATTCTAAAGGTTACGTTTATTTATCAAAATTATGGTTCATCAACCTTACTTTTGTAAACAACTATACGTTCTTGGAAAAGTATGGATCAAGTAAAAGTATGGATCTTTTACCGTACGTTTGAATGTTGAAGAAAAAGTATGGATGATCAACCCTACGTTTGTTATCAACCTTATGTTGTCAAACCTACATTTTAAGACTATGTTGTCAACCCTACGTTTGGAGGCCACGTCATCAACCTTACGTTTGATGTCGGAATTTTCGACAGACGATTTTTATGTACAACGATCAGTAAGTTGATTTCTGGGCGGATTTCAAGCCGGATTTAAAGTCATTTTTAAATTACGACTTTGATTGATTCAAATCCATTTTATTAATGGATTTAAGATCGAATTAAAAAGAGCTTTTTATGCCGAGTCTTAAGGGAAGTTACGACTTCTCTGAAAATTCAAATTTTTGAATATCGCGAATCAGAAGGTTACTTTTATGGATCTAAATGTGCAGGAGATATGTTTTATTATATCTGAAACAACGAAGAAAAAAGAGAGAAGGTGGTATGATCGATCTATTATTGAAAAATGTGGAAAACAGAGATTGCAACTATTCACGATTGATCTGCTGATTCAACAAGAGCGTAAAAGATCTGTTTGTTCAAGAAGAAGGAACTTGATAGAAGATTCACCTGTTCTACATCGAATATCTACTGTGGATCTACTACTGCTGAGGTTGTGAACTATATCTCTATATCTACTACAACTGGATCAACTCAGATCTGCTTCGTCTTGAAGATCAATATTTCTAGAAACTTCGATGCATCTGCTGTCAATTGCATTCTGTTGCAATTGTGAAGATCAACCAGAAATTTCTTTCTGAAATTATTTTTATTCTTGAGTAACCAGCTTCTCGTTTTAAGATGTGTAGGTTCATGTTTGAACCAGAAGGCTTTGTTTTTCCTTGGATTGTAAAGGTGTTAACTGCCTGCACTCAGTTTTGAATCGGTCTGTGGAAAAGAGGACCAGATAGTGAAAATCACCACGCTTGTGGAGAAGAGTGTTGGTGGAGTGGACTAGGGGCTTTCTATTCCCCGAACCACTATACATCTTTGTGTTCTTGTTTTTACTTTTTCCACTGTACGATCAAATCTGATAAAGTATAAAGGATAGAACTCATTCAAAAGAAGAGTTATTGAAAAAATTGCAAAAGACACAATTCACCCCCCTCTTGTGTATAATTTGTAGATTCAGATCCAACAATTGGTATCAGAGGAGGAGCTTTTGACAGAGCCTTAGAAAGGTAGAAGCATTTAAGGATTATACAACAGAGCATTATGACTGATACAAGAGAAGGGATGTCGATGGTTAGAGCATCATATTTTAATGGAGACAACTATGGTTGCTGGAAATCGCGCATGATAATATATCTAAAAAACCTTGGATATAGAGTCTATTCAAAGATTCTGACTCCTTATGAAATTCCTAAAAATCCTGAGACATGGAGTGCTACTATAGAGGCAGAGTACGATATGAACTCAAAGGCTATGAATGCAATTATCTGCGGTCTAGGACCAGATGAATTTAACAGAGTATCTCAGTGCCCGACAACATATGAGATGTGGCAAACAATAGCTGTGGCATATGAAGGAACAGATAATGTAAGGAAAATGAGATATGTAACTACGAAACTGAAATTTGGTACTTTCAGAATGATTGAAGGTGAGAGCATTACCCAAATGAATGGGAGATTGAAAAAAATTGTCAATAACATAACTGATCTAGGAGAACCTATCAAGCAGGCTGATCAAGCATTAAAAGTACTGAGAGTACTTCCTACTAGATGGAATGGTATCTCTACTGCAATCAGACAATCAACACCTGTCAAAGATCTAACTATGAGAGAGCTGATTGGTACACTGATGATGTATGCTGAAATGCAAGATGTAGCTAATGAACATAAAGTGCTTATCAAAAGAGAAGATATTTCCTTGAAGGCAACTTCACTACAAAAGAATAGAAAGATGAAGAGAAAAGAAGTCAAAGACAAATCAGAAAGCTCTGACTCATCCAACTCAGATGAAGAACTGGCTCAACTAGCCAGAAAATTTAGGAAATTCTACAGCAAGAAAAGAGGCTTCAAAAAATCCTTTAAGGGAGATAATAATAAATTGAGATGTTATGAATGAAAAAAGATGGGACATATCAGACCAGATTTCCCACAATTGAAAGATGAAAAGAAGAAGAAATTCTTCAAAAGAAATGACTTTGATCAGAAAGACAAGAAAGCTATGAAAGCCACTTGGAGTGTATCTGAAGACTATAATAGCTCTTCTAAATCAAGCTCAGAGAAAGAAGAAGTCAATCTAAAGGCAAACATGTGTTTCATGGCAGAAACTGATGAGGTACACTCATATTACTCCTCTGAATCACATTCTGAATCAAGCTATGCAAATGAAAAACTTGCAGCCTACTGCAATATGCTTGAAGAAAGATATGACTCACTATTTAAGAAACATAAGTCACTGAAAAATATAAATAAATCCGTTTCAGATGAAAGAGACACAATGCTGAAACAACATAAAGAATTAACTGATAAATACAATTTTATTAACACTAACTATGTTAATTTTGAATTAATAATAAAATCACTACAGGATGAATTAGAATCTTACAAATAGGCTGCATTGGTTTTTACAAAAGGAGAGAATTCATTAAATGAAATTTTTGGAAAAACTGTCATTAAAAAGGAGAGATTTGGAATTGACAGTAAAGGAGAAAAACCAAAGCTATATAAAAATTATTTTGTTCCTAGCTCTAAAAAGCTTAATTGTAATTTTTGTGGGGCAAAGGGACATGTAGCTAAAAACTGTTTCTTAAGAAAACCTAAAATTTGTGGTATTAAGAAAGCCTATGTTTCAAAAGACTTATATGATTCATCTAATTTTAAAAGAACAAAGAAAATCTGGATACCCAGATCATTGCTAGCTAACACTCCTGGACCCAACAAAATATGGGTACCAAAGCAATTTGTTTGAATGTCTTTGCAGGTAGTAGGTCACCAGAGAAGAAAAGATATATGGTACATGGACAATGGCTACTCAAGACACATGAGTGGAAACTCATTGAATTTTTCTTCACTCACTCAAAAGGAAGGAGGACTTGTCACATTTGGTGATAATGCTAAAGGAAAAATCATTGACATTGGAACTGTTGGAGATCCAAAAACAGTCTCAATCAACAAAGTACTTTATGTACAAGGACTAAAACACAATATGATAAGTATCTCTCAACTTTGTGATGATGGATATACTGTTGATTTTACTAACAGTTGTTGTACTGTTTTTAAAGATAAATTGTTTAAATTTAAAGCACCAAGAACTGAAAATGTCTATACTTTGGATTTAAATTCCTTGTGTAAACAACAAGTAAACTGCTTGGCTGCTAAAGTAAGTGAATCCTAGATCTGGCATAGAAGACTTGGTCATTGAAATGTATATTTTTGACATAAGTTATCCAAGAAATGTTTAGTTTCTGATTTACCTTGTCTCAAATTTGAAAGTGACAGATTTTGTGATGCATGTCAACTTGGAAAGCAACACGAATCATCCTTCAAATATGTTAATAAGGTTGCTACATCTAAACCTCTATAAATTATTCATATGGATTTATTTGGACCTTCAAGAGTAGCAAGATTAGCTGATAAATTATATTTATATGTTTTAGTTGATGACTATTTAAGATTTACATGGATTATATTTTTGAAATTTAAAAATGAAGCTTTTACTTTATTTGAAAGTTTCTGCAAATCTGTTCAAAATGAAAAAGGTTTCAATATAATCTCATTAAGAAGTGATCATGGTGGAGAATTTGAGAATTTGGAATTTAATTCCTTTTGCTCAAATATGGGTATTAAACACACCTTTTCTGCACCCAGAACACCTCAACAAAATGGGATTGTAGAAAGAAGAAATAGAACAATTCAAGAAATGGCTAGAACTATGTTAAATGAATATAGCCTACCTATATATTTCTGGGTAGAAGTTGTGAATACATATTGTTATATAATTAATAGATTTTTAATGAGACCTATTTTGAAAAAGACACCCTATGAACTATGGAATAACAGAAAACCTAAATTAAATTACTTTAAAGTTTTTGGATGAAAGGTTTATATCTTAAACACCAAGGATAATCTTGGTAAGTTCGATCCAAAATCTGATGAAGGTATTTTCTTAGGATATTCTGCTACTTGCAAAGCCTATAGAGTTTATAATAAGAAGTCAAGGATTGTTGAAGAATCAGTTCATGTGAAATTTGATGAATCTGATCCTTTTGAGAAAACGATAGAACAAATGGATGAACTTGACTCTAATGATAACATGAGACTTGAGAATTTAAAGAATGATTTTGAAAATGATATAAAATAAATTCAGTCCAGTTTATAGGAACATGATACTGAAGAACCTTTAAATATTTTACCTAGATAGTCTAGAACCCTAAAGAATCATCCTTTAGAAACTGTAATAGGTAACTTAGAAACTGGTGTTCAAACTAGAAGAAACTTAGGAAACCAAGTGGAATTCTCTGCCTTCTTATCTCAACAAGAACCCAAGACTATAAAAGAAGCTTTAGATGATGAAAGCTGGGTAATAGAAATTCAAGATGAATTAAACCAGTTTAAAAGAAATGAAGTTTGTGATTTAGTTGAAATACCTAAGAATTATCCTGTAATAGGAACCAAATGGGTTTTTAGAAATAAACTGGATGACCAAGGCACAATAACTAGAAATAAATCAAGATTAGTAGCTAAAGGATATAATCAAGAAGATGGAATATATTATGATGAGACTTTTGCACCTGTATCTGAGTTAGAAACCATTAGAATCCTTTTAGCCTATGCATCTTATATAAATTTTAAATTATTTCAGATGGATGTCAAATCTGCCTTTTTAAATGGATATTTAATGGAGGAAGTTTATGTTGAGCAACCTCCTGGTTTTGAAAACTCTAAAAAACCTGATTCTATTTTTAAACTTACTAAAGCTATTTATGGCCTTAAACAATCACCTAGATCATGGTATGAAAGATTAAGTTCTTTTCTTTTGAAAAATGATTTTACTGTTGGTATGGCAGATCCAACACTATTTAAGAAAATTGTGAAAAATAATGTTTTATTGGTTCAAATTTATATTGATGATGTAATCTTTGGATCAACTAATAAAACTCTTTGTCATGAATTTTCAAAATTAATGCAAGAAGAATTTGAAATGAGTATGATGAGAGAATTAAATTTCTTTTTGGGTCTTCAAATATTTCAAAAAGATTTTGGAAATGTTTTAAATCAAATCAAATACATTACTAATTTACTTAAGAAATTTGGACTTGAGAAAAAAAAGACATTTACAACTCCTATGTGTACTAATATAAAACTTGATTTGGATGAAACTGGGAAATCAGTTGACAACAAGTTATATAGAGGTATGATTGGTATCTTGTTATATCTTACTACTAGCAGACCAGATATAATGTATTCAGTATGTCTTTGTGCTAGATTTCAATCAAATCCTAAAGAATCCCATCTAACTGTTGTTAAAAGAATTTTTAAATATTTAAAAGGAACTATTTTTCAATCTCTTCTTTATCCTAAAACTTCTGATTTTAATTTCATTTCATATTCAGATGATAACTTTGGAAGTTGTAGATTAGATAGAAAAAGTACATCAGGTACATGTCACTTTCTAGGAAAGTCCTTAGTATCATGGTCTAGTAAGAAACAACATTCAGTTGCCCTGTCAACAGCTGAGGTAGAATATGTTTCTGCTGGCAGTTGCTGTGCACAAGTGTTGTGGATAAAAAACACTCTTATGGACTTTGGATTGAATTTTAATAATACATCTATTTTATGTGATAATACGAGTGCAATTAATATTTCAAAAAATCCTATTA
Organism: Viscum album; assembly: GCA_963277665.1. Classification (NCBI taxonomy): domain Eukaryota; kingdom Viridiplantae; phylum Streptophyta; class Magnoliopsida; order Santalales; family Viscaceae; genus Viscum; species Viscum album. The sequence goes on along the minus strand of OY728126.1, from coordinate 760,636,174 downwards.
GTCATTCTAGAACTAAGCACATTGATATAATGCATCACTTTTTAAGAGATCATGTTATTAAAAAAGATATATTTTTAGAATTTATAAATACTGAAATTCAATTAGCAGATATTTTTTACTAAACCTTTTCCCACTGCAAGGTTTGATTTTATTAAGGGGGAGCTAGATTTATTTAATTTTAAATATTTTTTTTTGTAAATTTTATTTTTTTTATTGAATACTGTTTAAGTTTTTCTTTCTTTCATCATATGAAAAATTTATTTATTTTTAAATATATGTAATGATGAGTGATTACACGGGAATCAAGGCTGTCAGAGCCTTTTCGACTTCTAAACCCTTTCACTTCTATCGAAACCCTTTCGAAATCCAAAAATCGCATTTCCTCTTCTGAAACCCTAACCTTCGAACTTCTGAAACCCTAACCTTCAAACCTTCAGAGACTCTCACAGCAATGGTAAGGACTAAAAGAGCCAGTGAGGCCGAGCCGAGCAATGCTAAGAGATAACGCACTGAAGGAAGAAAAATATTACAGGGTAAGGTAATTGATCTTGAATAGTTATTTCAGACGAATCTATTGTTGAAGCAAGCACTGTCATTTCAGAATCTTGAACAGATGTTCAACAGTGAAAATACATAATTTCTATATGAATTAGAACTTAGATACTTCTACAAATCTGTATTGTTTAGTCTGGGTGATACCGAAGACAGTATGATGGCTAAAATAGAGGATATGGATTTCTCAATTTCTTCAGTAGAGATTAGTCAGATTATCAACTGCCCTCATGAGGGAGTTTTTCATTTTGACTTGAAGAATATAGGAGATTCTGTGCATAAATCCGAAGACATTATGTCTTTTCTTTTCGGTACCAAGATAATAAAGATATTTTTTGTTAAAGATTTGGAGCCTGATCAGAAGATTTTGGTAAAATTTATTCAGACCGGAATAGCTCCACAGATGGCAGAAATGGAGAAGATTTTATACCCTGATATGTATATAATGTTTCTTTTGTTAAGTGATATTAAGTTAAACTTTCCAAGATACATGATAAGGTATCTCAGTTATTGCTGTTAAAGCGAGGCCAAGATGAATTTCTATCCCTTTGGTAGATTTATCTCTAAGCTGCTGTTTAAGAAAGACATGGTGAGATTAGTGGATGCAAGAGTTAACTGTCATCATAGTAATACGTTTAATGCTGGAACCTTGAGAAAAGTTGGATATTTCTGGAGCACAATTAAAGGAAAGATTTTTCCAGTAGAAGCTGAGGAAGACTCAGCGAGTGCTCAGGCTCAACCTACTAAGTCCAAGGAGGGACAAGCTGAATCCAGAGTCAGAAATGTAGCAAGAAGGATTCACTTTGAAGTGACAGATGTTGAGGAAGACAGAAGCCAAGAGGGACTTTAATCAAGAATATGAAGACCAGTAAATGAGGAATTCACTTCCACTGCTTTGGAAACTCCAACAGAACCTTTATTTTCTTATTATTTTGTGAGAGAAGCTGTTATTGATAAAACCATGGAAGATGTTACTGAGAGAACAGATCCGGTAGAGAAATCAGGAGCTCAAGAAGAAGCTCAAAGGGAAAATCAGGAATAGATTGTTGCTGATGTTAAAGTTTCACTTCAACAGGAATAGGAGATGGAGGAATTTCCTGGTGAAGAAGTGGCCAGACCTCAGGAAGCTTCTGAAGATATTGTTCTTGAAATTACAGTGGAAGACAAAGATGTAGATGAATGTGATGAGCATGCTTCTAAAGCTCAAACAGAGGTACTTCAAGAGGATTTTTCTGTGGATGAGTTTGAAAACTCTAAGGAAAAATCTATGGACCAACCTTCTCAGGACAAAGAAAAAGATAAATCTGATGCTGAATCATTTCCTTTGGTATTGCTGCATCAACCTGAGAATGTGAATCAAGCACAGGGTGCATATGATTTAAGGAAAGAAGAAGTTGAAGAACTGTACAGAAAAGTATCTTAGTTGGAATCTGAGAATGCTTCTCTTATAAATGCTTTAGACTTAGAACATTTGAAGTTTCAAAAGATGAAGGAGTGTACAATTTCAAGACAGGAAGTTGAAATGTTTAAAGAGGATATGCTGACTACTGTTACTCAATTAAAATCTGAAATGGTTATGAAGTCAGATTTATCAGATCTGAAGTTGTTTATGGAGAACCAATTTGCATCAGTTGCAAATCATGCTGTTAGTGGATCAAGTTCTTCACCTGATTTAATCATAAGGTTTAAGGATATCACAGCTGCGTTGAGTAATATGAATGATAGGATACAAGATCTTCAATGTAACAGTTCTCCCCTGTCAGTGTTGCTGGACAATCAGAAATTCTTAGTGGATCAACTGACATCTAGTGAGCCATCAATCAGAATTCTGTTAGATCAGTTATCGGAGAAGCTGTCAGTATTTGTTGAAAAAGAGGAAAAGATGCATGAGTTTTTCAGAGTCAATTTAATTGAATATATTCATATGACTCAAGATAATAGAGAGCTCATTATCAAGCTTGGAGATGGGATGATGAAGAGACTTCGGGAACAGTTTACAGAAATCAAGTCTGCAATTCAGAGGAGATAGACCCTGTTGCCTATCTTACCCAAACCTTGATTCCTGTGTATATCATTATCATGTATATACTACTGTTTTTGAATGAAAATTTTATTCATTGTTTATTTGTCTCTTTCCTTATTTGTTTTACTAAATTTATTTTTAATATGCCAGTACTCCAGATTTAATTATTGATAAACAGTTCGTAATAGCATTTACTAACAGTTCAGTGCAATATTAAACGTGTTAAAATCCATGATTTTTCATTCTTTATGATATCACAAAAGGGGGAGAATTTGGATAAAAACAACATATTTAGGGGGATAATTCATTTTATTGAGGGAGAAAATTAGATGAGACATTTGGATTTATAATTTTTTTTTGGTGGAGAAGATTTTATTTAAAACCTTATAATGAATTTTGAAAGTTAATTTTGTTTTGTTTAAATAATTTTAATTATTTTATAGGTTTTGTGATCATCAAAAAGGGGGATATTTTTGGGCAAAGTATTGTTTTCAACAATGTGTATTAATGTTATTTAAAGGGGGAGGTTATTGAAAATAATACTCTGTCTCTTTATGATAATTTTGATGCTCACAAATACCCTTAGTTATTTTCTAATGATTTTACATAGTATTTTTGTAGGAGGTTATTAATTTATTTTACTCTTGAAATAATGAGAATTTATTACTTAGCGTGGAATCTATTTTAGCGCGTTCTGGAAACACTGTTCACATCTTACGTAGATGAATATAGCACAAAATCTATTTTAGCACGTTCTGGAATCACTGTTCATACCCTACGTGGATAAACGCAGCGTAAGGATGAAAAACATGTATACTTTTTGAGATAAGAGAAAAGTATGGTTAAACAACCATATATTTTCAGCAAAGTATGGAAGAAGAACCTTACGTTAGGAAGGAACCCAACGTTTTGGTTATCAGTAAAGTATGGAAGGAGAACCGTATATAAATTCTAAAGGTTACATTTATTTCTAAAAAGTATGGTTCATTAACCTTACTTTTGTAAACAACCATACGTTCTTGGAAAAGTATGGATCAAGTAAAAGTATGGATCTTTTACCGTACGTTTGAATGTTGAAGAAAAAGTATGGATGATAAACCCTATGTTTTTTATCAACCTTACATTGTCAAACCTACGTTTGAAGACTATGTTGTCAACCCTATGTTTGAAGGCCACGTCATCAACCTTACGTTTGACGTCAAAATTTTCGGCAGACAGTTTTTATGTACAACGATCAGTAAGCTGATTTCTGGGCGGATTTTAATCCAGATTTAAAGTCATTTTTAAATTATGAATTTGACTGATTCAAAGCCATTTTATTAATGGATTTAAGATCGAATTAAAAGGATCTTTTTATGCCGAGTCTTAAGGGAAGTTACGAGTTCTCTAAAAATTCAAAATTTTGAATATCACGAATCAGAAGGTGACTTTTATGGATCTAAATGTGCATGAGATATGTTTTATTATATATGATCTCTCTGAAACAATGAAGAAAAAAGAGAGAAGGTGGTATGATCGATCGATTATTGAAAAAAGTGGAAAACAGAGATTGCAACTATTCACGATTGATCTGCTGATTCAACAAGAGCGTAAAAGCTCTGTTTGTTCAAGAAGAAGGAACTCGATAGAAGATTCACCTGTTCTACATCAAATATCTACTGTGGATCTACTACTGCTGAGGTTGTGAACTGTATCTCTATATCTACTACAACTAGATGAACTCAAATCTTCTTCGTCTTGAAGATCAATATTTCTAGAAACTTCGATGCATCTGCTGTCAATTGCATTCTGTTGCAATTGTGAAGATCAACCAGAAATTTATTTCTGAAATTATTTTTATTCTTGAGTAACCAGCTTCTCGTTCTAAGCTGTGTAGGTTCATGTTTGAACCAGAAGGCTTTGTTTTTCCTTGGATTGTAAAGGTGTCAACTGCCTGTACTCAGTTGTGAATCGGTCTGTGGAAAAGAGGACCAGATAGTGAAAATCACCAAGCTCGTGGAGAAGAGTGTTGGTGGAGTGGACTAGGGGATTTCTGTTCCCCGAACCACTATACATCTTTGTGTTCTTGTTTTTACTTTTTCCGCTGTACGATCAAATCTAATAAAGTATAAAGGACAGATCTCATTCAAAAGTAGAGTTATTGAAAAAATTGCAAAAGACGCAATTCACCCCCTCTTGTTTATTATCTATAGATTCAGATCCAACATAGACATTTTCTCATTAATATTGAACTTTGTGATCTAGAGTAGTGAGATCATTAGGAAAGAACTACCAATAGGAACACCACATGTTTTGGGTGTCATTGGATGTTCCTATCTACGATCATGTGTAATGGTCTCCCAACTTGAGATCATTTCCAATGTATGTCATTTGATATCGTACTTTGAAGAAAGATGAAAAACATGATATTGAAATCGTGGGGAGGTATTTTGTGTTTGGTGCATCATTGGTGGCATGACATTGGTTGAATGGTTAAGAAATGATTCTTTGCTTCTAGGTTTAGGAAGTAATATATATCATGCCATATTGATTAGGATGGTTGTACCTTCATATGACCATGAACATGGTAGTCGAGGGTAAATCCATCTAGTTGGATCAATAAACAATAAATAAAGAAAAATGAGGATGATATAGGTGTGCTTCCTGGTTTATGAGATATTTAAAGACAAAGAAATTATATTACACAGTGCGTGTTTGTAGGTTAGTTTTCGCTATTGTGACAATACTTATCTATTTAAGGGCCATTATGGGTTGCTAGATCCCACTCTTGGTTTGTGAATACTATTCACTGTAATAGAGATAAGGTTTTAGAGGGTCACACTCAATAATGTATTCAAGAATCTGCCCTATTTAGTTGAATAGGTATATTGGACATGGTGGGCCCCACTAATGGGGTTCAAGATTTGTCCAAGAAGATACGATCACCAATGAAATAAATAAATTCATATTATTAAAGTTAATAATAATAGGCATTGAATTTATTTAATGTGTTTACAAGTTTTAAGTAAATACATGAAAATATTATTTAAATGAATATTAGTTTAATATATTCAAGGTTCAATTAATATTCGAGGGAGTACGAGCAGAGTTAATGGATCTAGTATTATCACATAATATATTTATTATATTACAAGAAAAGTGATAATAATAATAAATGATATTTATGGATTTTTATAGTAGTCGTAATATCATTTGTATGGTGTGTTAATTATTCTGGGGGGCATGCCGACATTTTCAGGTAATTCTGTTTCACACTATAAATAGAGGAGGAGAGGAGTTTACCATGAACTATTCAAAACCTCTCTCTCACTACTCATATCTCCTATATTCTAGGGAGATAGACTCTGGATCTAGGAGTTTGGATCTCTCTCTCTCTCATGCATCACAATCTAGGCAATGCGGTGATCATCAGAGCGTTGAAGGCATCATCAGAACTCCACACTAGCACTCAGATTTTGATGAATGGTGCTCCCAAAAATCATTGAAGTGTGTGTGGATGATCAAGAGTAATTCATATTTGGATTCTTCGAGAAGTGATTTCCAACTATGAGTATATATCATGTGCAGCTTCAGATCTAAACCGAGTATTTTTTGGTTTTAATTTTTTTTCTTAAAAATCTTCACATGTGATCCTCAGCTTAAACCTAGTAGTGTTTCACCAATGTTTTAAAGTTCATGCCATTCGTCAATGAAAAATTTTAAAATCCCATTTTGGGGCTTCTACTGCATTCCTAGTACCTTTAATAGTTTATAGACTGTTAGGTTGTATTACTTATAAGAGTTTGAGGCTTCTTCTCATTAATCTCGTACTTGATAATCTCCAAGTTGGAAGATTATGTGAACAAAGCTTCTAGTAGAAATTCCACATATTTTGGTGTTATCAGATATTCCTATTTATGAACATGTGTAATGGTAATTAGACTTTAATATTATAATTACTACATTTCATGACTTGCACACTCAGATTTTCTGATAAAAACCATGACACCATATGTTTGTGGTGAGGTATGGTTCATTGGGTGCGTCAGGATTAACATGTAATTAATGGATAATTTGAGGAAGGATTTGTCCCTTCCATATTTATGGAAGATAATATATTTTCACTTTGATTCAAATAGAACTATATCCTTAAATTCTATGGACATTATGTAACGAAGTGTTTATTTCAAATAATTAAATAAAGATGCGTTGATCATATAAGTTGGTGACACATATGTGAAACCAGCTTGATGAGATATTGTGATAAAGAGATTATATTACATAGTGAGTGTTCATATATGGTTTTCATTATTATAACATTATGTTCTTTCTCTTGGGTGTCTTGACCCATAGCTAGACAGTAGTCTTTGAATTTAGGCAAGCTTTCCTAATTCCATGGAGACATAATCCAAGTGGTACACACACCAAGTGTTTATGATGATCTTGATTAAATTATATTTGAATTTAATTAATTTTAAAAATATTATTCTCAAGACTAAGGTTTAATTTTACTCACATTTTATCAATCCCAAATATTTATTAACGAATAAAATATTTAAATTAAATATTTATTTTTGTGTTTAATAAATGATATAGGAGTTCGAACGGAACAAGACTGTGTCCAGTGACAAATATTAAATAACAAGATGGTTAAATAATATTTTTTATTGTGTATGTTAGCAAGAAAAAAAAACAACAATAATAATATTATGTAGAATGAGGTTTACTAAATATTATAATATTATTTAAAAGGTCAGCATGCAATTAAATAATATTTTAACCTAAAACCTAGCTCTAAGTAGATGATAATATCTATTCTGTATTGCATCCAAAATCAAAAATAGAGAATTGTTTCCTATAAAAATTTCTCTCTCAAATCCTCCTTCTCTCTCCCTCTCAATAATAAGAAACACAAGAGAGATTCCTTAAAGTCTGAAGGACAAAAAATCTACACAAACATCAAAATACAATCAATTATCCACGCTTTTACCTAGAGATCGATTGACATTTCCTGGAGATCAAATAAGCACGTGTAGATTACCACTAGAGGTATTCTATCCATGGATCCTCACAGAACAATGAGGCAATCTAAAATGGTATTTTTAGATAATCAACATCATCAATTAAGAAAGGTTCCTAAGATAGTGCCATCATTTCTTCTGATATTAAATAATTTAATTATAAATTTTAAGTTCAAGATCCTTTCTCAAGGTTTTGGTAAAGTCAATATTAAAAGAAATTTTGATATATCTCCCACCACAATACTCTTTTTCTATGCTCATAACCAACAAGTGATATCAAAGGGGTCACGTTTAAATTTTTAATTACTTATTTGATGGTGGATCCATACACAATTATGGTTGAATTTTCATTTCATATTATTCATTATTTAATCTATTTTGAATTAACATGTTATAAACATATTAATATTGTTTTTCATTATTTAATTTTCTTATGGGTCTAAGAATAGATGAATAATGACCATAGATACCGTCGGGAACTGCTAATTTTTTTTCCAGTAAGACAGGGTTAAATGATTTGTAGTCAAAGTACATATTGTGTACCCTAGTACACTGCACCTGGTCATGCCATGAGATACATGGTATTCCATATAGTTATTACACTTGGTGTACACCACATGTTGACCAGCCAACTTAGAACATAATTATTAGATTACATGACATGTATACAACATACATAATGTGTAGTTTACATGGGTTAGCAGTGTAAATCACACAATCCGTGTGGTCATTATACACGATCAAACTACAAAAGATTAAAAAATTGGATCATTTATCATATTAATGACATTTATGGGGTTTACACAACATGTAGTTCATTAATTAATGCATCCTAGATACACACAGTGTCCTTGGTATTATTATCTGGATACATGAAATTAAAGATACATAATGTGTAGCTGGTGGAAAACGTTGTGTAGTCTCCCTCTGAATAACACGTCGAGTTTTTTTGGTGATTTTTATGGGCACGTGGCATTCAGATACACAACATGCAACTAGAATTTACACTTTTTTTATTCTGTATGAATCAACATGCTGAATCCCCATGCATGTGACCCAGATACATGACAACAGAGGTACATGGTGTGTAGTTGGATAATAAATGTTGTGTAGTCTCCAATTACTAGAAGAATTAAATTAAATTAAATTGACTATTTCAGCATTAAAACCTTATTCTTTTTATTGTAAATTTAAGTTTTTAACAATTTAATAAGGGTTTTAAATAATTTGAAATGAAAAATTAATTCATTGTAATAAATATTCAACTATTGGTTCTGTCATTTATTTTCCATTAATTCATTTATGATGGTAATCTCTGAGAGGATTCAGATGGTCATTAATATGAAAAAGAATTAATTAATTAATTAATTAAGTAATTAATGAAGGTATTTTTATCTTAATAATAAATAATGGATAAATAAATCAATTTTAGCCATTTACTTTTGCGTGTATGTTTCATGTATAACTATTCATGAGCTTGACCAAGACCTATGTATGTGTTGAATGTTTTAATTTAATTTATTTCATGCGTATGCAATTATTTATTATTAAATTAAATATAATGGCGTGTGAGTTAACCCTCCCTTAATTATTATATAAGACCTAAATTTTCATATTTATTTATGTAAATACCCTTCAACCAATCCTTTGGTTCCCCTCACTTGCATGTGAGTTATAAATACTTGTAATTAATGGAGTTACCCAAGGAATGTAGAGGCGGTCTAAGATAGAACCATAATGATTCCAACCTAGGTGTTACATAGGTAGACAAGTGGAATGCTGTAACTCATGTCAAAAATATCAACAAGAGTTATTTTACCTAGTTCATAGGTTGATTTAATGTTCACTCATTAAATAAACTATTAGATAAATCTCATGAATGAGTCATTTATTTAATTAATTATTTCTCTATATGAAAGTAATTATTTTATGGATGTATTATGCACTCAAATAAATAAATGAATTGATGTGAAAGGATGAAATTTAAATAAATAGATTATGCGTAAATGTTTTATCCAATATGGTTAATTAATTAAGTAACATCCACTTAATATTTAAAAAATCTGTAAAGGATAAAAAAAGATAAAATTTAAGCATAATAAATTAAAATCTCTTAGTAAATATTAAGTTAGACCAGAACTTCCATTAATTAATTAGAAATGAAAGCATGAGAACTAAGCATTTGACCAACCCTCATTGGGAAACTTACTTTTAACATGGAGTTATTATGAATATTATGGGTTGAATTTACTATCTTACATCAAGATTAGTAGCCTTCACTATACTCGATGTAACTTAGAGGTAATTGTTAAGGAAATCCAAGTTAGGATTTCTAGATAGGGGAGTCCACTCAATGGATCAAGGAGATGTATGCCTGTAGTTGGTAAAGAACTTCCTACCTAAATACCTTCAAGTAGCTTGACCAACCCTCTTTGAGGTTACAAAAAGGGAAATATTGATCCTTACCCTAGAATGTCCTATAAACTAGAAATCCTGAGTTTAATGGTGATGTTTATTGAGACTTGATAAAATAGTAAGAGATTTAATAAAAAATAAATTAATTTATTATTTCTCACATAATTTGTTATAAATTAAAAGTACTAATAATATTATCTTTAATTATAGAATACAATTTCAAGATAGTCATCCAAACTATCCCTATAATCAATATTTGAAAATTTCAACCTCCTCACTAGCAGTAACTTCCTAGAGTGGGTTAGATACATTTGGGTTATGCTATTCCATGAACAAAAATCTTACATGCTAGAATCCTCAATACCTGATCAACTTGCCAAGGAGGTGATTGATGAAGAGTTCATTGTCTATGAAAAACATTTGAGAGACATGATTGACATAAATGTTTGATGCTTTCATATATGTCTAGTGAACTCTAGAAGTTAAATGAAAACATGGATATATATATAATGCTTGAGAAGATCCTTAGTCTTTACGAGGAGAGATATAGATAGGAATGGTTTAATATTTCCAAGGTTTTATTTTAGATAAATCTTGGAGAGGGTACCAGATCTAGGCCTCTTATAGTCAAGATTATTGGCTACATTGAGTACCTAGAGGTTATAGGGTTTAAACTCCATGAAGAACTAGGCAACTATCTCATTCTCACATAACTCCCTCAGATCTTCTTTGGATTTGTTGGAAATTTTAATATAAAAAACATTGAGAAGTATCTTCTAGATATTCTTACCCTCATTCACCAAGTATATAAGGATATGTAGCATGAAAATCCTTCCTTCCTTATGGTAAAAAAACATAAGGGTAATAAAAGATCTATAAGTCCAAATCCTCTCCATTTCCTTACAAGAAGAAGAATATTAAGGGGAAAGAAAGGGAACATGAGAATATCTATTTATCATGTGGCAAGACAGTCCATTGGAATAAAAACTACACCAATCCAAAGAAGAATGGGGAAGGTTCAGGTGAATTTTTTATTAAGATAAATTTATTTGTTTATAAAAATTGTGTATTAGATTTAACTTGTGGTGATAACATATATATTAAAATATAATAACCAAGTAGATTTACAAAAAATGACTGATGGGAGGTATATTGATGAGCATAAAATGGAGCTAAACTTGTTTTTGCAGATATCAGGGACTACCACCTCACATTTCCAACTAGAATGATCTTGGTTTTAAAGGGTTTTTATTATGTACCTTCAGTTAGGAAAAACATTATATCTATATCCATACTTGATACATATATATTTATTTTCAATTCTGTAAATTAATGTTACTTATTTTATAAAGATATCATTTTTTATAGTAAGACACATTTAAATAATTATCTTTATGTGTTGGATTACACAAACCATGTAATGGAAATGAATAACAAAGTTACTTCACATGACTCATACGACACCCAACTTTGACATCACTACCTAGGTCATGTAAATGAAAAATTATTGACTAAATTACATCAAGATAGATATTTAGATTATTTTTAACTAAAATCACTTGGTGTATGTCAAGCATGTTTATAAGAAAAAATGATCAAATCTTTATTTAGTGGGAAAGGTGAAAGGGATAAATAGCTTCATGAATTATTTCATACCAATGTGTGTTGACCAATTCCTATTTAGTAAAGGGGTGGGTAATAATAATTCATAACTTTTACTAATGATTTTATTAGATATGGATATGTATATTTAATAAGTTATAAGTAAAATTATTTTAATAAATTCATGGAATAAAATAATGAAGTTGAGAACTATCTTGGTAATAAGATTAAGAAAATCCGCTCATAAAATGGTGGAGAATATATTAATCAATACTCTATTGATTATTTATGAGAGTTTGGGATCTTATCTCAACTCAACCCTCTTTATAATCCTCATTGTAATAATTTGAGTGAAAGGAGTAACTTCACCTTGGTGTACATGGTGAGATCAATGATAAGTTATTTGATTCTTCCATTATACTTTTGGGGATACATGTTATAGAAATTTGAAAAAAATAGTAAACCAAGTTCCAAATAAAGTGGAAGATGTTATAACATACCATTTATGGAATGGAAATAAACCTGTGTTGTCATACTTATATGTGTGGGGTTAAAAATCATTTGTTAGGGCATCTTTAGGTAACAAAATTACACCCCCAAGGAACAAATTGTACCTTTATAGGATACCCCAAAGAAACAAGGAAATATTACCTATATAAACCCTTATAAGAAATGTAATATTATAAATATATTCAATATTATTTGTGAGGTAGAAAATCTATAAAATTGATAGTGGGAGCAAGATAGACTTTGATGAAGTTTAGGCTTAGGGTACATAAGAGTTGGCATAAGAATTGATTCCACAATGCCCCATGGAATAATAAACTATTTCAGATACACAAGTACACATAAGAGTAAATGAGAAGTTAGATAACCAAATAATTATGGTTTTCTAGTCATAGAGGATGGAGAATTATTATTAGTTGATAATAATGATCATTTAACCTACATAGAAGAAAAAAGTGGCATAGATATTACCAATTGGAAAGAATCCTTGAATTCAAAAATGGATTCCATGTATCAAAAATAAGTATGGATTTTGATATATCCTCTAGAGTATGTAAATAGCATTTTTTACAAATGGGTATCCAAGAATAAAATGGACATGGAAGGAAAAGTTAGTACCTGTAAGTTTTGATCGGTTGAAAAAGGGTTTAAACAACATCAATGGAATGACTATGATGAAAATTTTCCACTAGTTTCAATGATGGAATCCATGAAAATTATCCTTTCCTTTTCATATTACCATGCCTATGAGATTTAGAAAATGGATGTCAAAAAAAACTCCTTAATTGGAACCTTTAAGAAGACATCTATGTGAAACAACCCGAAGGGTTTGGGAATCTCAAGTTTTCAAATAGGATATGAAAATTCCAAAAATCCATTTATGGATTGAAGTAAGAATCAAGGTCTTGGAACATTCATTTTGATGAATCCATAATGCACTTTTTCTTTATTAATAATGAATGTGATCCCTACGTCTATAAATAGTTTAGCATAAGTGCATTTTTTTCTTAATAGTATATGTTGATGACATATTACTCATTGGAAATTAAATAATAATGTTACATTATATTAAGGCATGGTTGAATAAATGATTCATTATGAAATAATTGGGTGACAAAGTATATATTATTGGGATCAAGATCCATTATGATAGATCCAAGAGGTTTCTCAGCCTATGTCAAAGTATATACATTGACAAGATACTAAAGAGATTCAGTATGGAAAAATCTACGAGGGTATTGTTGCTAGCATCACATGGCATTCATATTTCTAGGAAAATGTGTCCCCAAACACCTGAGGAAAAAAATATAATGGTGAGGATTCCATATACATCAACAATTGACTCAATCATGTATTCTATACTATGTATTAGGATTGATGGCGCTTACACATTAAGTGTGGTAGGAATATGTCAAGATGAACAATGTGACTGCCATTGGATGGATGACAAGGCTATACTTAAGTATATGAGGCATACTAAGGACATTTTCTTAGTATATGGAGGAGATGAGGAACTAATCATTAGAGGATATGTAGATTCTAGTTTCCAAACTGATCAAGATTATATGAAGTCATAAATGGGATATATATTCACTTTGATTGGAGGTGTAGAGATTTGGAAGATCTCAAAGAAGACCATGGTCTCAAATTCTATAGTAGAGTCCGAGTATATTTTGGCTTCTAAGGAAGAAAAAGAAGCAATATGGATGCAAAAATTCTCCCAATATATTGATGTAGTACCTAGAAGTAAATATCATATCACATTATATTATGATAATAATGTAGTAGTGGATCTTGTAAAAGAGTCAAGGTCACATTAGTAGCTGAAGCATAAAATTTGGAAGTATCATCTCTTGAGTGAATTTTATCAGATATGTGAGGTTATAGTGAGTGATATTTCTAAAGAAGACAACATGGATGACCCATTGAATAAATACTTAACTAAAAAGAAACATAATTAGTATGTGAGTTCTAGTGGGTTGAAAGTAATAGGGAGTTGTCCCTAGTCCAAGTGCGAATTTATTAGTGTTGTTGTATTATGAATAACTATTTTTTATATTTATTACATGTATATGAGATATATTGGATATTAATACAACATCTTATAATATATTGTTCTATTTTCTGAATGACTATGATGTAATAATATCCTATAGCATACATCTAATTGATAAGGTCATAGAAGTTCTCCGCTATGATGAGACCCTTGAATTTTCATGGAAATATTATTAAATAATGTTTTTTGGTTGGATAAAATACTATGATGGGACATATAGTACATATAATATTCGGTAAAAGTACTTATAAATGGATGATACATCTTCTCATAAAGTTCACACTTGGTAATATCCAAGATAGAAGATTATGAGAATATACTCACTGATAGGAATTCAAAATGTTTTGGTGTCATTAGATATTCCTATATGTGAGCATGTGTAATGGTCCTTAAAATTTAATATTATCATTAATGAGTATCATGAATTATTAACTTATATTTTCTTATGAAAACTGTGACACAATATGTTCGTATCAAGGTAGGGTACGTTGGGTATGTCACAATTGACATGTCATTAATGGATTAGTCAAGAAAGTATTTGTCCCTTCAATATTTATGAAAGATAATATCTTATCTCTTTTATTATAATAGAACCATCTCCCTAAATTCCATGGTTCGGGTGTAATGATGTGTTTACTTCAAATAGTCAATGAAATATGTATAGATTATATAGGTTGGTGACACAAATATAAAACCCTTGTTGATGAGATATTGTGATAAAGAGATTATATTATATAGTGAGTATTTGTATGTAGTTGTCATCGTTGTGACATTAAGTTCTTTCTCATATGTACCTTGACCCATTTATAGATAGTAATATTGGATGTTAGGAAATCCTACCTAATGCCAACAAGAAAGAATCCTAGAGGGTCACACACTAAGTCTTTTCAATGATATCAATTAAATTATATTTGAATTTAATTAATTGATTAAATATTATTTTCAAGACCAAGGGATAATTTTATTTATTTTTTATTGATCAAAAATATTTATTTATGAATGAAATACTTATATTAAATATTTATTTAGGTATTTAATAAATTCCTAAGAAGTTAAAACTGATATAGATAGTGTCTGGTGACAAATATTAATTAACAAGATGGTTAAATAATATTTGTTATTTCAAAATTTAGTGAATTACAAATAATAATAATAATAATAATATGTGACATGGGGTTTATTGAATATTATAATATTATTTAAAGGACTGGAATTCAATTAAATAATATTATAACCTAATCCCTAGCTTTATAAATAGATTGTTATGTCGATTATATATTTCATCTAAAATTGAAAATAGATAATTGTTGCACAAAATTAATTCTCTCTCAACTCCTACTTCTCTACCCCTCTCAAGAACTAGAAGCATAAGAGATATTTCATCAAGACCAAAGGATGAGCAATCAACACAAACAATTCAAGTTAACTGATACTCTATGCTTGTATCTGGATATCAATTGGTGTTTCTTGGAGATCAAAGGTACATGTGTGGATTACTGTTATAGGGATTATATCCATGGATCCTCATAGTATAATAAATGAAATCCAAAAGGGTATTTTTGGATGATCAACATCATCAATGAAGAAAGGTTTCTAAGACAAGGTAATCATTTCTTATGATATTAAATAAATTAATAATAAATTTCATGTGCAAGATCCTCACTTGAGGTTTTGATAATCTCAATATTAAAAGAAATTTTAATATATCTCCCACCACCACATGCTTCCAATGTGCCCAGAACCAACAAAAAGTAGTAGAAGAAAATCTTTTTACCTTTAAGGGATTACACTAACCATTGAATCAATGATTATATCATGAGGATTACCATACATCAGGAGGGGTTCTGGTTCCTTCACTATACACAATGAATGATTCTATAAGAAGGAAGAAATCTTTAGAAAGGTGTACATGAAGTTTTTGATCATTTTACACCTATAAAACAAGAGATCACATCCCCTTATATAGCTAACCTTGATGATTTCCATTTATTGAAACACATTGACCATATGCAGGGTATCATGTGTGTTTATTACTCCCCATTAGAGGAACCCATTTAACCCATTCAATAGACATGGAGTGTATAATTTATCCATTAATAATGGATTAGTAACTAAAAAACCTACATGGGAAGGAGGTGGAAGATGCATGTACTCAGCATATTGGGTGATATGAATTCTCAGAATTAGTATTAAGGATAATTTGGATCCAATTATCCTTAATTCATATGTATCATATAAATATTATTTTAGTGCATAACCAATAGTACCTTTTTTGTTTCCAACTGAGATCCTCAAATTCTCCAAAGGGCTCTCAAGTATGTCTGATTTTATATATTCTATCATTAAGTATAATCTTCATATTATTGAGTCTTCTAACCTTATATCATATTATTTTCCTATATTTAAGATTCCAAGTCTATTTTCCACAATTATAGTCATATCATGAAGAATTTTTATCACTTTCATTCTTCCTCTAGATCTGGTGAAACCCACTCTTTAGGCCATATTAGCCTCTTAGGGTTTTATACTTATAGAGTAAACACTCTAATTGATGTTTCTTCATCCTAAAAAAATGTGTAAATATTTTCACACATTTACTTAAATATGGTCTCCAATTATTATAGAATGTTACATAAATATGATTAATTACTTTGACACATCTTCTATTGGGTGGACATCCCAACATCTTCTTCTAGTTCCTCTTGTTGATCATTACTTATTGATTTCTCTAACACTTTTTCCATAAGAACTACATGAAAATATATGATTACATTCACCCATGCTTATCTTTCATGAAAATATGATCATTCCCCTCTTAATAATGCATCAATGAAATTGGTTAAGCGTCTATCCACTAATTTAATTAGGATTAGTATATATTTCCCCTTTATGATAAGAGGATCTACACTAATCATGATTATTCCAAAATGAACATACTTGGAATTATTCATGAAAACATGAATTACCTGTTTTGGTTTATTAAATTAATTTAAAATTATCCTCTATCTATTTTAAAGTCTTCAAACATCTTTTCATCTATAAATATTTTGTCCACTTCTTGATATGGCACCCCATGAGTTTCGGTATACCTTAACCTAATCAAATCTTAGAATATTCCATTTCTAATAATCACTTCACTACAAATGGATTTTAGTTTCTTAATAATATACTAGTTCAACTTCTATAATGACCTTAAATATTACATCTTAAAAGATAAATATTCATTAACTAATATTATGATCCACAGTAGAACCTTATAGGTCTAGTTACTTTGGAAACATAAAAAATAAACAACTACTTTATAAGAGTATCCCATTACATTCCTCATAACACCACCCTTATTAGAAATATCACTACTAAAACCTTTCTTCACAATATGGGTAAAGGAAATACAAGAATGGTTGAGTTTAAATTTTTAGTAAGGGTAAAAAAGTGAGATATTAATGATCACTTGATCATAAATAGAACATAAGGGTTTGAGAGCATGAGAATGACATTTTAAAATCATAACCTGGATATCATAGATCATAATCTTGAGTCATTCCATAAATATTATCAGTCTGTAAGAAATGAATCATAAAGTAATCAAATAACATGATCCATGAGATCATAACATTTGCATAAGACATAAGTTTTTGGCATACACATAAGCATAGAAAATCATTTATTTAGTAGTCAAGGATCATTAACCATACTATCATAGTATAATGGGTTAACTAACCAAACCATCATAGTAGTCAAGGTTCATTCCCAAGACTATCATAGTGGAAAAAGTCCCTTACTGAACCAGGTTCACTCCCCATTCCAATATTGTTTATCTCATGATATATCAATATTTAACTAATGTATTGGATAGAGATATAGGTACCACCCATCACATAATAAAAATCATACATACATGTTTCATGAGAATATAAAACATTCATCATATCATAACCCATGAAAATAAATGGGTTTTATAAAAATTTCATCATGGCATAACCCATTAAAAAGGAAAGAGTTTCATGAACATTTAATTATAGAATAACTCGTGGAAAAGGAATGGGTTTCATAAAAATATTATCATAAAAATAAAACATCCAAATAAAGAATAAATGTGGTATCCTTGGATCATATTCCAAGTAAATCACAAGTGAAATCAAGTTTTTTTTGTCTTTTATGAATATAAATATCATTAAAAGATCATTAAAACATTTGTAAGGAAAATAACATTTCCATTTTGAAATCGATTCTTAAAAATATTTTTTTTGAAAATATTATGAAAGATATTTTATTTTTAAATAACCATAAAAACTTGTAAATTAATATTCAAATCATTTATTAGTCATGATGATGGAAAATTATGTTGATTTTTTTTAAGTTAAA
Organism: Viscum album; assembly: GCA_963277665.1. Taxonomy (NCBI): domain Eukaryota; kingdom Viridiplantae; phylum Streptophyta; class Magnoliopsida; order Santalales; family Viscaceae; genus Viscum; species Viscum album. The sequence continues at coordinate 760,617,654 of OY728126.1, read as the reverse complement.
AAACACTCATTTTACACTATTGTAAAAAGTAAAAAAAATAACTTGTTCATAAAATGAAAATAATACAACTTTTAATTTTTTTTATAAAAATTCAAACATGGGTAAAAATTAATTAAAAAAATAATATAAAAATAGTAAAAACTTTCTTAAAAATATTTTAATAAAGCATGAATATGGAAGAAAAAGGATTTTTGACTAAAGAAAGAAATAAAATCGATTTTCCTTAAAAAAATATTTTTAGTATCTTGATTACATAAGGAGAGGTAAATGAAATTAAAATATTTATTTTAAATAAATAAATAGAGTATAATTAAATTCATTAGTTTCTTGAGAGGTATATTATAAATTTTCATAACTGGACACATAATAATAAACAATCTTGATAAACAATGAGATTATAACATAAAACCCTAAACACTTCGGTAAATTTTTCATCATAATCCCCATGAATGAAAGAACCCTAGATGGATTTTTATATACCATAATTTTAATTATAATAATTTTAAAATAAATTCATGGTAATTATATACACCTCATAAAATAATCATGTGGCGTATAAGGCATGTGTCCCACACAAATAAAAGCGAAACAAAAATCCCTTACCTTTGCTATGACTTCTTTCACACGTATTGGAAGCTACAATATAATAAATATATATTTATTATAAATATATAAAAAAACATACTAATATATATCATACTATATATAATTTACTTATAACCTTTTATCATCAGTTTGTCAACACTTCTTTATTAAAATCACTACTCGAGGTGATATCTACTTCATTTTTCATGTATATTCCGGTTCAGTAGTTTTGGTCCTTTATTTTGATCATGGTTACATCATATAAATAATTTTAATAATGATATAAATATCATTTATATTAATTATATACATGTTTAGAGTCATTCATAAAAGAAAAATATAGAAAAATTAATTACATCGTTCATGGAGACAGTAGGTCGTATGTAGGCATGAACGTTGTTTTCATTTTTTGATAAATGGAACGAACAAAATAAAAATAAATAATAAATATAAATTCCAGAATTATTATAATATCATATATAACATAAATATACATTTAATCTATCCTTATTACCATCCAAGTAAAATATAAATGAAAAACGAATCACATCGCTTCGCAGAGGTTGTAGTCCACACATACGCATGATCAACATTATCATTTTCTAATGATTTGGGAGGTAATAAGGTAGATATGATATTATCATTACAGAAGTATAATTATTTTATAATTATCATATAAAAACATTAAACCCATAATAATACCAATCCATAATTTATGGTGATGAGAAATTAATTGCATCACTACATGGAGACGATGAGCCGTACGTACACACAATCGATATTTTCACTTCCCATTTGATGGAAAGAGGGTAAATAATTATGTAATAATAATAATAATAACATTTAAGTATATTTATAGCACTGAATTTATTATTTTACAAATAATATAACATATTTATAGGAGGTAAAAGAATAATTAAAAAGAAATTGATTTGTTAAGGTTATTACCTCTTCCTTGAAACGCCTCCTTTAAATCTCATTTTAAGGGATCTAGGGTTGGTATTTTGGGAAGAAAATAACCTAAAAAATGTGGAAAGGGAAGTTTATAATAATTTTTTTTAGATTTTTATCAATATAGAAGGTTGAAAGTGGTGATAATTAGGGAAAGAAGGGGTTCCCTTTTATGACTGAGGGGAGTGACACTCTTGGAATTTATTGAAATATTAAATAAATATAAATTAATTTTGATGTCAAAATGGATCAAAATTGATAATATTTTAATATAAGATAAGGATGAGTCAAAATAATCACATAAAATAAAATTCTCACAAGTTTGGATCAAAATTTTAACCTTATATTTTTAATCTAACCCTCCATTAACCCATTTAACGATCACCGTAATATTAAAGTTTTCTAACCTTTAAGAGTTAACAAAATTACTATAAAATTACAAAATTAACATAAATGGACCATTTTTTATGTTTAAATCCATATACCATTAATTTTTATGAATTTAAGTTTTTTATTAATTTTATATCATTTAATAAATTATTATTTATTATAAAATATGAGTAATGTAATTTTATAAGTATTCATTAATTTGACTTTAATAATACCAATACAGTAAATGAAACAAAAAAAATATTCTAATAAATCAATAACATGTTATATTCATATATAAAATTAATTTATCATATTAATTTTTTCAAATTATGTTAGTTTTAATATTTTTAATATCATTTATTTGATTATTCCATTAATTGAACAATTACTATATCAGCGTTGTATAAGCATTTAATGTAATTATTTCTTCACTAAAAATTAAAATTAAATTATCACATAGAATATAAATAATTTATATTTAAAATTACTATTTATAACTGAAAATATCATCTTCTTCCTTATATTAAATTTTTTATAGTTATTAAAAACAAGACTGTGATATTTTTGAATTTTCGTTACATAAAATATTATAAATCTCATAATCACATCCAAATTAAAAAAATGAAATATAAATTAATATAAAATGATTATAGATGAATGGAATCATCCAATAAAATTAAGGCAAGTTTTAGGGTCATTCTATAGTCTTTATCATATTATTTTTTACCATTAATTACCTAATTTACCCTTTATCGTGGCAAAAAAATTACTAAGTTTACTATTCATTTGACCAAAATAAAAAGGGAATATTTTAAAAATTTGAACCTCCAAACTTCCACTATTTTATAAATTTTATCAAATTTAAATTCTAAAACTATTATAAGTTAATTTTAAAATAAGTGTGCAACATGAGATGAAAATTACTTTTAGAAAAATATATTTTAAAACATAAAACTTGGTTTATTCTTGTCCCAGGATTAAAAAAAATAGTAAATGAATATTAAAAAATTATGATTTAATATATAATATATAAATTTAATTAAAATAATTTACCAATATTTATTAATTTAATTTATTAACATAAAAAATACAGTGTGTGCAAATTTTTTTTTCCAGAAAAATATTTCTTTTTCTTTCAAATAATTCCTATTTTATTTATAATTAATTAATATATAATGAATTAATTTTATACATATGTAACCATAAATGTTTCATAATTTAGTTAGTCTTACTCATACCCACCAATCCAATGTTGAGGTGATAGTTTTTAATTTAAATAAAAATATTTTAATAGTATAGCATAGTTTGTTTAAACTTAGTGTTGCATGTAACACATGATATGAATGAAATTAAATTTATTTGAAAAAAATAGTTCATAAAATCTTGGAGTGTTACATGCCCCCCTTAAATAAATTGAACCATCATAATTTTTCTTAATAATAAATGTTTTAATATTTGAAAATTACTTTGTCAAAACCCACATCATACAATGAGATAATAAAACATTCTTTAAAAAGGGAAAGTGAAAAACATTAAGGTTACCTAAAATAACATAAAATCAGGTTCCTAGATAAAAAAAATCGGTGGGAAGTTTAAATATTGACATGGAAGATAAAAATAACCCCCAATGACTGATATAGAGTTATAGAGAACATGGTTAGGAGATCATTAATGACAAAAAAACCATAAATTAGTGAAGAGTTAAAAGACCATCAATTCATCAGAATTAAAGGTTATAAGATATTTTTTTGTCTTAGGAACATTTTCCTATAGTTTATGAATTCATTTACCTTCTAAAATAATAACATAAAGAAATATAATTACTTTACTTGTATGATTTCATCCTTTAATCAATTTACACCAAAATATAATCTATTTCTCCAAAAGATGAGTATTTAAGATGAATTTTTCATGTATGAAGCACTAATGTCAAATTCTAATGGATTGAAAAAAATTATATCAAGACATTACTCCTGTCTTTAGGTATTAACCAAAAAAAAAATGGTCAGTACAATATAATTCTCAAAATTAATAAATTTAGAGACCCAATATTTTCTTAATAAGACTTTAAAATATTTCTAAATATTATTCCAGAGATAGGCGTTGAGATGATATGCGATTCTGAGGCCTAGTTTTCCCATAATTAATTTTATAAAAATGTTAAAAATATTTTATATTACGCACATGTAGTTAATTAAATAAAACAGAATATCTATTAAATGATTTTTTGGATTAGAAATCTGAGACCACAGTTGGGTCCAAAACATGGTGTTTACCCTAGGAGTGACATAAGATGAGTCAAAATAGGGAGTTTAGACCCCTCACTCATTGGTGGAGTGATTTAATTGAATTAATAAATTAATAAATTAATTTATTTTAATTCCTCCTAAAACCTAATTTGTGGGTATAAAATCTCATTTTTGAGAAACCCTCTCATTATCGTGTTTATCAATGGAGCCTATCATCTCCTATCATCTCCTCCCTGTTGATGAACAATGAATGAAGAATGGTAATGAACCTTCAGAATTAAGTGGATCGAGGTGCAACAGATCCTCTTCCTATATAGACAAACACATTCTACTTCAACAACGAGAAATTGAATCTAGTAAAGACTAGTTCTTAGTGTTTTTACACCCTGAATTGAATATTTTAGAATGTTGTTAATTGAATATTCAACATGTGCCCCTTGTTTTCAAACTATGCATTCACCTATGTTCGAGATTCATATTTTTTATCACATGTTCTATCTCTAGTGCCCTATCATCAATCGAAATCCAAGAACGATTGTCCAACAATGTTTAAAACCTTTGTTTATGGTTCTTTTCCCCCTTTCTTCTTCACATTTGTCACCGTGGAATCCCTGTGGATCATGGTTCGATGATTGCTGAGTGACCCGAGCTCGATCGGGTGCCTGGAACGAGATGTTTTCATGCCAATTTTGTCAAAATATGACGAAATCATGAGTGATACATAGATCTGGAAATTACATGATGCAAGGATGAACAATCTGAAGATTTCACATTAGTTTGATGAGGAATGAAGACACAGAGGTGGTCAGAATATCCGACAAAACCCTCATTCATCCCAGTGACTGATTTATGACAAACAATGGCTGGAGGGAAAGATTTGTGGCTAGATATGATTTTTTCAAAGTGATTATAGGTTACTTTGACCACGACGAAGCTAGATCCGAAGTACAAAAAAATATCCATGATTTATCGGGTTTCTACGCAAATCCTGACTACACAACATGTTCAATGAAGAACACACGACATGTATCCCTCCCTAAGTGGCGACACTAGGGTTTGAGAAAAGTTAAGGATGATACGACATGTAATTTACTTGAAATGCTATGTACTAACTTCCCTTGTGAGGTTAACCATGTGAAGAAACACATGACCATGTGCCAAGAAAACAAACATGAATTGGTCACATAGACAACATCCCGTGTGGACCAACATGCCGTGTACTGAAGTACATGGACATAGAGTTCGAGTACACATACACGACCAATAGACACAGACTGATCCCTATATCAGTAGGACATGACATGTATTCCACCCACATAGCATGTACCCCTACATGGGATAGAAACCATGTCCAACTAGAGACACAACCAGAAAATGAAGAGGGGACACACGCTGTGTGGCAACCTCACACACCATATACTTCTTAATTTTAATTTAACGATCTTAAAACCTTCATATCTCCTTCATCTGAACTCGGATTTTAGCCCGTGATATTCCTATCCTGAGTGTTTTTCCATGTATAATGTGATGGTTCCCTCAGAAAATGTTTTAGAGATATGATGTGAATGTTTTGGGTTGCCATGCTCAGAGAAGACACATAATGAAAGAAGTGGCTTGACTTTACCCAATAGCATGGCTTGGATTGATTTTTCTTTATATCATGGCATGTCTTAACATTTCATAATAGCGTGGAGTGGCTTGAATTTTCCTAGTAGTGTGTCATGGATTGAATTTTTCCAGTGGCGTGGTGTGGTTTGACTTACCTAAGGACTCACAAGGAAGAGGGGTTCCTTCCGCAACAAGATACGCCCTTATGACGTAACCCAAAACTGTGCAGGTGAGTCAGTTCCACCCAAAGAGGATAGTATTGAGGTGTGGTGATTTGATCCCCTCTAACTTGTGCCTCATGGGAAGATACGACAAGATACAGGGCATCGTAGATGGGTTTTACCTTGGAACTAATGGCTAATCACTTTCTTTGGATGAGCTGTGAGATGGAGATTCCTTTACTCTATCATTTGGTATTCTTTGACTGAGAATATATATATATACACCCTATTATAGTACCCAATCCTTGGGTCTTGGTTACCCTCCTTCTAGGATAGGTGAATAATCTTGGGGTATGCCATATAATTTATGAGTTTAGATTCTCATGGTTGGATGTGTCTACTCTCCGGCTATAGGTAGCAAAGACTCAATGAGGACTTCATCTCCTCACTATATCAAGCTCCGTGTATCTGGATTAGTCTACTTACACACTCTTTTTGGGTTGAGCTACACTCTTTTCGTACTCTTTGATTGTACCTTGTTCCTATACTAATTCTCTTAAATTGTATCTCTTATTTCTCCCCATTCACCTTTTCGGGGCATTCTACTGGGTATGTATATAATCACCCATGAATGGGATTTTCCCAACACTCATCGTGTCTTTTTCAGATGGAAGTAAAGTCAATAATTACTATTAAGGGGTGTAGGGATATAGACTGCATGGACCACATATAGTGTTTGTGCTTGGGGTACAGGAGCTAGGCTCTCTCAACAGACTCTCTTTTCCAGTTGTCTTTAGGTTGGGATTGGTTTCTGTTTTGGTCATGTGTTTTCCCATTTACTTTTTAGTATTCACTACTGTACCATTGTACTGTTTAGAGGTTCATGAATGTTTACTTAACTTTATAGTAGTTTCATCTTTTATACTTTCCATCAACACATTTCCATTGAATGGATATATGTGTGTGTGTGTGTGTATGTTCTAAGGAAAAGACCTCTCTGAGTTAGTTTTTCCTTCAGTTATAGTCTCCAACCCCTGGCCTATGGAGGTGGGCTTGGGGTAGTAGCAGTTTGAGCCCCGACTTGGGTCGGGTCATGAAAAAGTGGTATCAAAGATGGTTCATTTATTGGGATGTTGTTCGAACATTTCCTTGTAATAAGGATCATTTGGGTTTAGGTAAATAGTGTCAATGCATCTAAAGAGAGGATCTCAGGCCAGGGAGTCCAGTGATGGTGCGACTACCGACATATCCATTCACCAGGACCCTGATTACCCACTTTTCAACTCAGCATGCTGAGACACTTGTTGGAGGGAACAATGGTATATGAATCATATAGGATTGAGACTTTGAATGTTTTTATTGAGTCAGATCCCAAACCTTTTTGTTGATATATATATATATATATATATGCTCATATGACCATGGTATTCCCTGACCATTTTTAGGATGCCTCCGCGATAGAAGCTGGCCAAGATTCTCGCTCCGGTTCATGAAGAAGACCCGAAGAGTGATGAGGCCTCAATTTAGGGCCCATAATGTCCCCCAATTTCTCATGGTTGATAGGTAGCAGCACCTCCACCCGTGGAATAGTGGTTGGTACCAACTGAACAGGATGAGGAAATGAGCTAACTGAGTGAACTTCACAAGTTTTAGTGATAGTGACCGATACAGTTCCATGGCGAGCCTTATCCTCAGGCAGCAGAGGACTGACTGGAGTTGATGGTCTATGTGTTCGGACAGGTGCGGACCCTGATGAACCATATATTATCTTTGGAATATAGCCTTTTCACGATGAAATTGGGCACTGGTGGAGCTTAGTTACCTAGATACATGATGAGGTGATGCTCACATGGGATGACTTTCAACAGCTCCTCTGTGAGGAGTACTACCCCTCATGTATGCATTCCGTCCTGATCTAAGACCTAATGGAATTTTAGAAGGGAGGGATGTTAGTGGAAGAGTATGCAATGAGGTTTACCGATCTTACACACTACTCCTTGGATATGATTAGAGATAGCTAATTTCTTGAATGGAAGTTCAAGAAAGGACTCTATAGAGAGATCTAAGCCGGTGTAGTGTCCATGTGCATCCCCGACTATGCTAGGGTACTGGAGTGGGAACTTGTGATGTAGAGATTCTTGGAAGAGGGATTTTAGATAGCTATATCTAGAAGTAGGTGTGATAGATCTGAGTTTTCTTCAGTGGCAGGTATGAACTAGAGATCTCGGGACATGAGACCCTTTTTTGAACAGACTTAGTTTTATGGTCATGTAGTTTAGGGTTATCATAGATAACTGAGATATACCGGGGAGGGATTATGCTTTACTTGTGAAGAGCATGGTCACATGGCCCAGGACTATCTGACCAGGTATACCGAGCATCCTATGTAGGTAGAAGACAAACTGCCACAGTAGAGGTAACACCGTGATCAGGAGCCTCCCAGGCGGGGACAGAGAGTTCCCTAGGGAGTCGAAGCTGACAGAGGAGTGGGAGGAGCTGTAGGTGAGGTATGATGGTATTAGGTTCTCCCATCACCACCACCAGGTGGTCCACATCAAGCTTAGTGAGCTGGTGGTTAGGGTTGCAGACAAATTCAGGCTATGGATATCCACGACCCAATGGAACACAATATGATTCGAGGTATGATTTGTGTTTACTCTACTATTGAATTAGTACTAGCAGACATAGGTTCTATCCACTTTTTTATCTATTGAATCATTGTGTGGGATATGGAGCTCCTAGTAGAGAAACTAGCACAGTAGCTACGCCTTGAGGTTCCTATAGGTAATGCTTCCTTTGTATCTTCCATCTACCGGTGGTACAATTTGTTTCTTGTAGGAGAGATGTTTACATATGACCTAATAGTCATCATGATGAACCCCTATGATTTCATCTTGGGATTAGACTGTCTTTCCATGGTTTGGGCCTATATTGACTGCCATCACTGATTAGTCATATGCATACACACTGATGGGAAGAGGTTCTCTTTTTTCAGTGAGAGATACCTCATAATAGGACAAGTGGGTTCTGTTAGCAATAATTTACATCCTATCACCCATCAGCTGGTGAGTACGACCCTTGGTGTAATAGGCTCTTCATGTTTCTGGATCCCTTTAGTTGTGGAGGATTACATGGATGTCTTTCCCAAAGACATTTATGGACTACCTCTGAAGTGGGAGTTGAAGTTTTGAATTGACTTATAGCCGAGGACTGCCCTGATATATTCTACAGCCTATCATATGGCACCCAATGAGCTCAGGGAGTTGAGTTTGTAGTTAGAGGGCCTTCATGAGAAAGGTTTCATCAGACCCAGTGTGTCCCTCCGGGCAGCTCTGGTTTTGTTTATGAAGAAGTAATATGGTATATTATAGCTTTTCATGGATTATCGTCGCCTGAACCAGGCCATGATAAAGAACAAGTATCCCTTACTAATAATTGATAACCTCTTAGATCAAATGTGAGGTGTGAGATGGTTCTCTAAGATTGATCTCAGATTTGTATACCACCATTTGTGGGTTCGTGAGTCTGATATCCTAAAGTTGGCCTTTCAATGTTGCTATGGGAACTTTAAGTTCTCAGTGATTCCCTTCGGTATGAAGAATGCCCCACCGTTTTCTTGGATTTTATGAACCATATGTTTCATCCATAATTGGATCAATTTTTTTGTTGTCTTCATCAATGACATACTCATCTACTCTACTATAGAGGAGGAACACACAAAGAACTTGAGGAGGGTCATTGATTTGCTTCGAGAGCACCGGCTTTATAGAAATCTCTTGAAATTCTAGTTCTGGATATAGCAGGTTCACTTCCTTGGGCATGTCATTTCTGAGTAGGGTTTATCTATGGATCCAACAAAGGATTAAGTTGTTCTTTCTTGGGATCCACCTACGAATGTGTCAGAGGTGTAGAGTTTTCTTGGATTGGTGGGGTACTACAGGAGGTTTTTGGTATAATTATCCAGGATTATGGTCCCTTTGACCACTTTGAAATAGAAGGGATAATCATTTAAATGGTCTAAGTAGTGCTATAAGGCCTTTTATAATTTGAGGTAGAGGCTGAGGAGCACTGTAGTTTTGCAAAAACAAGAGGATGGAGTTGAGTTCATATTTTATTGCGACACCTTAGGAGATGGAATCAGTTGCATGATGATGCAATGACAGGTGGTCATCACATTTTGGTTGAGGCAATTGAGACCGCCTGAGAAGAATTATGCGACTCATGATCTTGAGCTATCAGTAGTAGTTTTATCTTTGAAGATGTGGCATCACTACCTTCTAGGAGAGCACTTTGTGGTTTACCTAGACCATAAGAGCCCCATGTACTTCTTCACCCAGATAGACCTAAACCCGAGACAACAGTGCTGGTTGAAGTTCCTACATGACTAAAACTTCAAGATTGTTTATACTCTGGGGAAAGGGAAACGTTGTAGCAGATTCCCTTAGCAAGAAGTCACAAGATCACCTTGTGAAGGATGATTCAGAGCAGTTGGATTCCCCGTAACTAACTTTGATAGAGCAGCAGGGTACAATTTTTTTGGGAGATGGTGTTGAATACTACTCTCCTTGAGCATGTGAAGGAGTCTTATCTAGGAGACATTGAATATGAGGTTCTTCGTGATCAGATATCCACAGGTGATGCACCCGATGAATATTATAAAGGAGGGAATCACGAGATCCTGTTCCATGGGAGAACAGTAGTTCCTGTTGCACTGTGGGAGGAGGTGATGCAGGAGTTCCACACTTCTCCCTTAGTTGTACACCCCGAAGTGGGGATGATGTATAAGGATCTTCAAAGGCAGTTTTGGTGGTCTATAATGAGACAAAGTGTAGCTGAGTTCGTCTCCAAATGACTTACCTATCAGCAAGCAAAGGCCAAGCACCAGGTACCAGCGAGGTTGTTGCAACCTCTTGATATAATGGAGTGGAAATGGGACAACATATCCATGGGCTTCATTACTGGGATTTTTCACACAACGAAGAGACACAATTCCATCTGGGTGTTAGTTGAACAACTCACAAAGTCATCACACTTCCTTGCCATTAGGGAGCATATTTTGGTGGAGAGTATAGGGAAATTGTGTAGGAGATTGTCTACCTTCACGGGGTACCCTTGATGATTGTATCCGATCATGATGTACAATTTATGTCATAATTATGGAGAGGCCTACATGAGGAATTAAGGAATCAAATTTAGATGAGTACAACCTTCCACCCCCAGAAAAATGGGTAGGCTGAGCACACTCTCTAGGTGATGGAGGATATGCTGAGAGTGTGCGTGCTGGATTTTGGCTGGAGTTGGGATGATCACCTGCCTTTAGTGGAATTTACGTACAAAAACAACTACCACTCCACTATAGGCATGAAAAATTTTGAGTCCCTATATGGGAGGATTTGAATGTCACCCTAGTGTTAGACGAATATTGGGGAGTCATCTCTCATGGGCCCAGAGTTGGTGTAGGTGATAACGAAGAAGGTGCATGTCATCCGTAAGTGGATGAAGATAGCCCGTAGCAGATAGAAGTACTACAAAAATTACCATCGTAGGCCCTTGAAGTTTGAGCAGGGAGACCACATCTTCTTGAGAGTCTCTCCACGATGTGGGATACAGAGTTTTGTCTAGAGAAGAAAGCTATCCACAAGTTTTATCGAGCCGTTTGATATTTTGTGGAGGATTGGTGATGTTTCCTACCACCTCTACTTACCCCCTAGCTAGAGTGGGTGCATGATGTCTTCCACATGTCGCAGCTGAGGAGATAAGTGCATGAATCCACACACATTATTGATAGGGGTGAGCTAGACATTGGGGATGGAGCCACCTTTGAGGATCACCCGATGGTGATCAAGGACCAGTAGGATTAGGCCCTGTGAGGTCGATCCAATCCTATGGTTCACATTTTTTGTCATCTGGGAAATGTATAGAAGAGTTCCTAGGAAGGGGAGAGCTAGATGTGGGAAATGAATGATGTAGAGACATGGTTTTTCCTAATAAGTCTTTGAAATATTTCCAAATATTATTCTAGAGAAAGGTGCTAAGACGACATGTGATTCTAAGGACAAGTGTGCCCGAAATTAGTTTTATAAAAATATTAAAAATATTTTATATTACACATGCATAGGTAATTAAATAAAATGGGATATCTATTAAATTATTGATTAGATCCGAAATCTGAGACCATGGTAGGGTTTAGAATGTGATGTTTTCCATAGGTGCGACATTATATGAGTCGGTGTGGAGAGTTTGGACCCCTCACTCATTGGAGGAGTGATTTAAATGAATTAATGAATTAATAAATTAATTTATTTTAATTCATCCTAAAACCCAATTCGAGGGTATAAATTCTCATTTTTTAGAAACCCTCTCATTATCATGTTTGACAATAGATCCTCTCCTCTCTTTTCCTCTTCTCCCCAGTGAAGAATGATGAACGATGAATGATGATGAACCTTCATACTTAGGAAGATCGAGGCATAAAGGATCCTCCTACTTTGTTTATAGACATATTCTACGTCAAAAAAAGTTGAATTAATCTAGTTAGGACTCATTATTGGTGTTCTTACACCCTGAATTAAATATTTGAGCATGTTTTTAATTGAATCTTTAACCTGCGCCCCTTGTTTTCAAACTCTGCATGAACCTACGTAACCGATTCAAGTTGTTTATCACATATTATAACCTTATTGCCCTATCCTCAATCGATGACACAGAACGCTTGTTAGATGATGTTTAAAATATTTTTATGGTGATTTTCCCCTTTCTTCTATGTGTTTGTCACTGTAGCATCCCTGTGGATCACGGTTCGATGATTGCCGGGCGACCCGAGATCGATCAGTTCCCAAAATGAGATGGTTTCGTGCTAATTTTTTCAAAAGATGACAAAAAGATGAGCAAGGAATAGATCTAGAAACAACACAATGAAAGGATTAATAATCCGATGATTTCTTGTTGATTCGATGAGAAATTAATCCACAATAGTTATAAGAAGATCCAGCGAAACCATCGTTCATATTGATGATCTATTTCTAATGAATGACAGCTAAAGGGTTTTGATTCATGACTAGATCCAATGTTTCTGGGTGATTCTAAGTGAATTTGACAACGACAAAGTCATATCCAAAGTAGTGGAAAAGATTCATGATTTATCTAGTTTATGCACAAATATCATTTACACGCCGTGTTCAATGAAGAACACATGGATTGTATCCCTCCCTCAGTGGCAATGCCAAGGTTTGGGAAATATTAAGGATGACATAGAGTGTACTTCCCTTGACACACTGTGTACTACCTTCCTGTGTGAGGTGAACCTTGTGAGGAAACACACAACCATGTGTCGAGCACAGGGACACAACTTGGTCACACAGAAATCATCCTGTGTTGACCAACATGCCGTGTACCTAAGTACATGGACACGAAGTTCGAGTATACAGGCACAACCATTAGACATGAGCTGATCCCCAGATCATCAAGAAGCACCATGTATTCCACCAACACGGAATGTTCCCCTACATGGTATGGAACCCGTGTCTGGATAGAGACACAACTAGGAAATGAAAAGGGGAACACGCCGTGTGGAAACTTTACACACTATGTACTTCTTAATCTCAACCGAGCGATCTTCAAACCTTCATATCTCCATCATTTGAACATGGATTTTGGCCCATGAGATTTATATCCTGAGTGTTTTTTCACATAGAACACAATGATTCCCTAAGAGGTAGCTTTCAGAATATGATGTGAATGTTCTAGGTTGGCATGCCCAGAGAAGACACCCGATGAAAATAGTGGATTGACTTTTCCCAAAAGTGTGTCATGGTTTGACATTACCCAGTAGTGTGGAAAGGCTTAAATTTTCCCAGTAGCATGGTGTGGCTTGACTTTTCCAAGTAGTGTGGCATGGATTAACTTTTACCTGTGGCATGACATGGGTTTACTTACCAAAGGACTCACAAGGAAGATGGGCACTTTCCCCACTAAGATGCATCCTTGTGACGTGACCCAAAACCACCTGGGGGAGTAAGTGCCACCCAAAGTGGATAGTATCGAGGTATGGTGATTTGAGACCCTATGACTTGTGCCTTCTGGGTAGATGTGATGAGATGTGGGGCATTATAGACGGTTTTTACCTTGGAACTAATGGATATTCACTTTCTTGGGTTGAGCTGTGAGATGGATATCCCATTACTTCCTCAGTTAGGCTTCTTTAAATAAGAATATATACATATATATAATAATTATTATATAATTATTTATTCAATTAGATAGGGGACAAAGAAAACACCAAAAACAAAGAAAACAAAGAAAACAAAGAAAACAAAGAAAAAAAAGAAAAAAAAGAAAACAAAGAAAACAAAGAAAACAAAGAAAACAAAGAAAACAAAGAAAAAAAAGAAAACAAGGGGATATGGGGTTATGGGGGTCTAAATTAGTGGAGGAAAAGGGAATCCCCTCTGATGATATTGAACCCTTATAGCTTCAGATTACCCAGATTGTGTAGGAAAAGGACTTCAGAGCTGGGGATATCTAGTGAGGCCAGGTAGTCAGATACTTTGTTGCCCTCCTGCCAGGTATGCATCACTCTGGTGTTGGTATGAAGAAAGCTGTGACATTTTCTGATAATGTACTCTATTGACCATAGGATGACACCATGACCTTGAAGAGAATTTTGTGGGATCAGTGAGTCTGTTTTGATCTATGAGATTTCCAGAATACTCTGGATACATGCTGTGAGTCCTGTTTACATGTCCATTGCCTCATCCTAGAGGGATGAACCCAGAACCATCTAGAAGGATAAGGCCAAGATGACTGACCTTTTACCATCATGGACAATACCCCCACCATGCATGAACCCCGAGACATATGAGCCATCCTAATTAAGCTTCAAGCCCCTGGATGGGGGGTTCAAGCAGACCCAGTTGCCTAAAGAGGAGTTGCTGTTGGGAGGAGAGGTGGGGTGCCTGAGATTAAAGCATTGTAGGGACAAGGTTTCCTTCCAGTTGCCTAAGACCCTAACTGGATCAATGAGTAAATTGTTGGAATAATTGATGATGGAGAGAACGGTCGAGGCCACCCCCTCGTGAAACCATTTATTTCTCGCCTACCACAAACACCAGTATCCAGCATGAAGCATAGTACGAGTCATCCTCTCCATTCCCCCTCACCCGAACCATGGAACCAAAGTTCAAGGAATGGTTGATCGGCCATAACTATACTGGAAAAGGCAGTGAAGTCACCATAGTAGGACCAGACCTCATGTACCCATTTGATATCAAAGAAGAGGTGGCCCAAATATTCATCCATGTTGTCCTTGCAAAAGACACACCTGGAGGCCATGCTGATTCCGCATCATCTACTATTCTCATTGCTGTGAACTTCCATATTCTTGAATCTTCATATTAGAAAGTTAAATTTTAAAGAGATATGTTTAGACCAAATAGAGGGGAAGAGGGATGGGGTATGCCTCTTTCTTTCTGCATTTAGATTCTCATGGTTGGATAGTTCTACTCTATGGTTATTGGTAGCAAAGACTGGAATAAGACTTAATCTCCTCACAATCTCAAGCTCCTTATGTCTGGATGAGTCTACTTACACACTCTTATTGGGTTGATCTGCACTATTTCCATCATCTTTGATTGTACCTTGTTCTTATACTTCTTATCTTCAGTTGTATCTCTTACTGCTCCCCATTCACCTTTTCAGGACGTTCTATTGGGTATGTATATACTCACCCCTGCATGAGATTTTCCCAACAAGTGTCATGTCTTTTGCAGATGACAGACAAGTCGATCGTGATTATTGAGGGGCATAGGGATACGAGATACATGGACCGTGTATGGTTGTAAGGCTTGGGATACAGGATATGGGCTCTCTCAGTGGACTCTCTTTTCCAGCTGTCTTTAGGTTAGGACCAGTTTCGGGTTTGGGTGTGTGTTTTTCCCCTTTACTTTTCAGTATTCACTACCATACCTTTGTACTATTTATAGGTTCATGTATGTTTACTTTAATTTATAGTATTTGAATATTTTATACTTTCCCTATGAACTTTTTCATCGAGTAGCAGTGTGTGTGTGTACAGGTTCTAAGGAAAAGGCCTCCCTGAGTTAGTTGTGCCTTCAATGCTATTCACCAACCCCTAGCCTATGGAGACGAACTTGGGGTAATGGTAGATCGAGCCCCAAATTGGATTGGGTGGTGACAATAGGCCATTATATGAATAAATAAAAAATTAATCTCTAAATACTTAATTACTTCAATAGCCTCAACATTAAATAATGTTTTAATCCAAAATGATACACCCTTAAGTTTACATATTTTAAAATTTAATTTAATTATTCCTAAATAATCTTTCATTTTAAATCACATGCTAAACCTAAGGGTTATGTTTATCTCAACCCAATAAAACATCTCCCAAATATCATTAATTAACATGAAAAATCACTATATAATCTTATAATGTAATTAACTTCACCAAAATATAATGAATAAAAATTAGATACTAACCTAAAAGGTAATCCTTAAATTAACCATAAATATCTCTATAAATATAACCTTGTCAATGATTATCTTTTCAACCATTAAGATTATGTATACCCCACAATCAAGTAGACCCTAATTAATCATAATATAAAATCATATACCAAGCCCTAAGGGGTTATTTAAACATCAATAGATTATTCTTCCTAAAACCTAGTAAAAGTTTAACATTAAAATACTACAACTTAAAACGTTAAAGGGGGTGTTGATGCATTTTATCCTATAAAAAACCTTAAATTTATAACCCCATGATGGTATCTAGACATTTTAGTTAACCTTACATGAAAAAATATATTATTCCAAAAGACAATTCACCCTTAATTCTTTAAATAAGCTCATATATTAACCAAAAATATTTCCATTTGAATTATGGGTTCATTATTGCACCAATAGATAATCATAAGTTGATTTATAATATCAAATATTATTTATATATTATAGAATTTATATTGAGAGAGCTAATAAATTCTAAAAATGAAATAAAATTTCACTAAAGGACGAATAATAATATTTTCATAGGGTGAATTCATATAAAATTCAATATGAAATCCCCAGCCATTGAGTATAAGATAAACATTCCCTAATTATAATGATTCACTTTAGTAGTTGTTATTTGATAATCTTTCCCTTTTGCATTTGAATTAGAAGGTTTTTGTGTCTTGTTATCCTCATTAACCCTTGGATTAGGGAATTGATTCACACAATTCCCAATTTTCTTTGAATTTATAGAAATAGAGTGTGGGTGGTGAATTCTATATATATTTCTCTCTATTCACATCATTATCCAATTTATTTCTTTCACTTTAGAATTATATTTCTTGATGAAATTCCTTTCCACACTTAAAAAATTTACTGTTTCTTTTAAGGCAATTTTTTACCACAATTTGAGCATAAAGAAAAGCTCATATTATTTTTTCCATGATTTTTAAAATTTCATTTTAATTCCATATTTATTTTCTTATAAAAAACATGAGATTTATTGGTAACTCAAATATCCATTTCCACCTTGATATCACACCAATAAATTTATTCATAGCTACCAAATTATGTTATGTATAATTACTTTTTAAGACTTGGTTTTAGGCCACCAAATAATCAATCAACCTTACTTTTAGGTTGGATAATAATTCCAAAAGTATACCTCATAAGTCATGTAGAATTTTTCTCATAGGTACCAACAAATTCCTCATCTTTCTTATTAAACTAAAAGGAATTCCTTCTCTATTTTTATGAAAATAATACAAGGAAAGTACTTATTAAAAAAAATCTATTAAACTCATCCCACTCCATAGAGTCAATTTATTCCCATTGGATTATGTTCTTGATAAGCGTCCACCAATGATATGTTTCTCCTTCCAAATGATAAACATCCAGAATAAATTTCTCATGTTCCAAACAATGAAAAATGAAAAATATATTTTCATTGGTTTTTATCCATTACTCAGCAACTAGTGGATCAACAGAACCACTAAAATAAGGTAGATGTTTCTTCATGAAGGAATAAATATAACATTGTTCCCTCCTTTACTCATTTTTATGTTTAGTATGATTCATATCTTGGGAAAGTTATGTGAGCATAACAATGATATTTTTCATTATATATCCCATAACATTTGGTTTATCACGAGCACAATCATTTAATTGTTAATTGAATTCCACATTAACCTGATTCCTTCAGGTTACAACAATTTAATAAAACCAAAAAATATATAGTGAGCAATAATAATCATAGTGGGAAACTATAAAATCATGAAAAATTATTTATAGGAGTATAAATTTTGAAACCTTCTCCCATGAAACCTTAGTTTTAACCTAGTCCATTGATGATCGTTACCAAAATATTATTATTTTATCCTTTATTGAGAATTATCCCTAGGGTTATCCCTAGAGTTTTTTCATACTAGTTTCCAAAGGTTAAATAAAAATCTATTTGATAACAACTGTAATGACCCATATTTTCATAAATAAATATTAAATCATAAAAGATTAATATTCATTAAATAACATTATGGTCCATGCTAGAATCATTTGAGTCTAGAACCTTTGTAAATATGGACACATAAATAGCTGGTTCATAAGAGTCTCCCATTAAGTCCCTCATAACTAGAACCTTTCTTAGACTTATCATTCTTGGAACCTTACTTCATAGCATAGGGAAATGAAACATAAGAAAGGGTGATCTTAAATACCCAGTGAGGGTAAACAAGGGATATATCAATGATTAATTGAGAATAACATGAACATAAGGGTATGAGAATAAAAGAATAAAATTTAAAAATAACAACCTGAATATTATAGATCAAAATATTGAGTCATGACATAAATCTTGGCAGTTCACAAGATTTGAATCATAAAGGAATCAAGGAACATAATCCATCATAGCATAAAATTGGAATAATACAAAAGTTTATGGCATACACATAAGCATAGAAAATAATTTTATTATTAGTAAAGGATCATTTACAATAATATCATAGTGTAATGAGTTCACTCCTCCAACCATCATAATAGTTAAGGTTCACTCCTAAGACTATCATAGTGGACATATTCCCTTACTGATATGGGTTCAATCCCCATTCTAGTTCAGTTTATCTAATGATATATGAATCTTTACCCAATGCATTAGAGGGATATATAGGTCCCACCCATTACATAATAAAAATAATACATATGTGTTCCTTAAGATCATAAAATATTCATCATATCAGAACCCATGAAAGTAAATGGTTTCCTAAACATTTTATCACAACATAACCTGTGGAAAAGGGATAAGTTTCTTAAAAATATTAACATTTCATTATATCATAACTCATGGAAAAGAAACTAGTTTCATAAAAATATTATCATAAACAAAAATCATACGGAGAAAGAAAAATGATGGTATATTTGGATCATGTCCTCATTAAGTCATAAGTGAAATCAAGGGTTGTTGTCTTTGATGAATATAAATACCATTAAAAGATCATTAAAACATTCTTGAGGAAAATTATTTTTCCATTTTGAAACCACTTATTTAAAATAACAAAAATTCAAAAAAATTATATAAATTTTTTTATTTCAAAATAACCATGGAAAATCATAATGTAAGCTTCAAATAATTTAGTTCTCATAATGGTGCGAAATTCTGTTCATGTCATATAAAATATTCCTTTAATACATTTGTAAAAAGTAAAAAAATACCTTGTTTAGAAAACAATAAGAAGATTTATTTTAATTTTTTTTAAAATTAAAAAATGGGTAAAAAATTCATTCAAAAACCATAGGATAATAGTAAAAACATTACTTAATTTTTTTTATAAAACATGAATATAAAAAAATGATTTTTGATTGAAGAGAAAAATAAAGTTTCAATAAAAACATATTTTCAGTATCTTGAGTACTTAAGGTGAGGTAAATGAAATTAAAACATGTATTCTGAAGAAATAAAGAAATGATAAGAAAATTCATGAGTTTATTGAGAGGTAGATCATAAGTTTTTATCATTAGAAACATAATCATAAACAATCCTGATAAACAATAAGATTGTAACATAAAACCCTTACCACTTTGGTAACTTTTAAATCATAAGACCCATGAAGGAAAGAACTATATATGTATATTTATATACTATAATTTTCGTGATAATAATTAGAAAATATATTCATGGGTAGTATATACACCATATAAAATAAACAAGTGGTGTATAAGGCATATGCCCCACAAAAATAAAAGTGAGATGAAAATCCATTAAATTTAGTCCGACTTACTTTTAATGTGTTAGAATATCATTTAAAATGAATATATTAAAAACCATAATTATATATATCATACCATATATTATTTACTTATAAACTTTTACCACCAATTTATTAAAATGTTTTTATTAAAATCACTCTTCTAGGTAATATTTGCATTGTTTTTCGTGTATGTTTTGGTTTGGTAGTTTTGGTTATTGTATTTTGATAATAGTTACATCATATATAGAATTTTATTCATAATATAAATATAATATATATCCATTTTATACATGTTTATAGTTATTCCTAAAATATAAATATATAAAAATAAATTACACCGTTCATGGAGATGGTAGGTCGTAAGTATGCATGAATAATGTTTTCATTTTTTTGAAGGATGGAATGAAAGAAAGGTAAATAAAAAATCACATTTAAATAATAATTATTATATAATATAGATCATATATATTCATTAAATCTATCCTTATTTCCATCCAAGTAAAACAAAAATGAAAAAAAAATCACATCTCTTCGTGGAGGTGGTAGTCCAAGCGTACGCACGTTCAACGTTATCATTTTCCAATGGTTTTGAATGTAAGAAGGTAGATATGATATTATAATTATATAAGTATAATTATTTCATAATTATCATATATAAACTTTAAAACCATCATTATACACACCAATAAAATATGGTGATGATAAATGAATTGTAACGCTATTTGGAGACGACAAGTCATATGTACGCACGAGTGATATTTTCACTTGTAATTTTATGAAAAAGGTTGAATAAATGTGGTTTAATAATAATAAAATTTAATCATATTTAATGCACTGAACTTAATATTTTATTAAGAATATAATATATTTATAGGAGGTAAAAAATAATTAAATAGAAAGTGATTGGTTAAGGCGATTACCTCTTCTTTGAAACAACTCATTTAGATCTCCTCCTAAGAGATCTAGGGTTGGTATTTTGAAAAAAATAGATCATATAAAACGTGGATAGGGATGTTTAGAAGATAAATTTTCAGATGTTGGTAAATCTAGAAGGATCATAATGGTGTGAAGAAA
This sequence comes from Viscum album, assembly GCA_963277665.1. Lineage (NCBI taxonomy): Eukaryota > Viridiplantae > Streptophyta > Magnoliopsida > Santalales > Viscaceae > Viscum > Viscum album. Next base: position 760,596,408 of record OY728126.1, on the reverse strand, counting down.
AGAAACGAGGGGTGCCCTTTTATAGTTGAGGGGAGGGGTACTGTTGGAATTTTATAAAATACTAAACTAATAGAAATTATTTTTTTGTCAAATGGATAAAAATTGAAAATATTTTAAGATAATATGATGATAATTCCAAATAATATCATACAATAAAATTTGGACAAGTTTGGATCAAATTTCAACCCTTATCTTTTTGTTTCAAATCTTCACCGACCCTTTTGACAATTACCATAATATTTAAGTTTTATACCCTTTAAGTGTCAATAATATTACTATAAAATGTCAAAATACCCATAAATAGACCATGGTTGGTGTTTAAAACCATATAACATTCATTTGGTCGAATCTAATATTTCATGACTTTTATATCATTTAATAAAATAACATTGATTATAAAATATCATTAATGTCATTTTAGAACTATTCATTACTTTAAATATAATAACATCATTTAAAAAAGTGAAATTATAAAAAAATATTTTAATAAATATATAAAATGTTATATTAATATAAAGAATTCATAAATTAAATTAATTATTTTAAATAAAATTACGTTTAATATTCTTAATATCATTTATTTGATTATTAAATTAATTGAATAATTACTATGTGAGTGTTGTGTAATAATTTAAGATAATTATTTCTTCACTAAAATTTAAAATTAAATTACCATTATGAATATACACAATTTATCTTTCAAATTAATATTTATTAAAAACATATCTTCTGTTTTCCCAATTTTTAAAATATTATAGATATTAAAAACAAGAATGTGACATTTTTTACTTTTCTTTACATACAATATTATAAAGGTCATAATCACATAAAAATGATAATAATTCATATAAACAGATCTTGTATGATTATGGGTTAAATTTACTCATAAAATTAAATTAAGTCAAGTTTTAGGGTCATTTAATAATCTTTATCATATTATTTTTAACTATTAATTACCTGATTTACCCTTTACTATGGTAAGAAAATTACTAAGGTTAATATTAATTTGAAAAAAATTAAAAGAGGAATATTTATCAAATTTTAACTTACTGATTAAAAAAATGGAATATATTTTATCAAATTAAATTTATAAAAGTGCAATAAATTAATTTTAAAATAATCACGCAATAAGTGATGAAAACTGTTTTTTAGAAAAATACAATTTTAGCATAAAACATGGTTTATTCTTATCCCATGATTTAAATTTTTTTTAAATGAATATTAAATTTTTTTATTGAATTTATAATTTATAAATTTCATTCAAAATAATTCACTAATAGTGATTAATTTAATTTATTAATATAAAAAATACATTACACACATAAAAATAGATTTTCTAAAAAATATTTCTTTTTCTTTCAAATATTTTATATTTTCATATATAATTAATTGATAGCTAATCAATTAATTTGAGGAATATATAACCATAAATATTTCATAATTTAGTCAGTATTATTCATTCCCTCTAATCCATCATCTTAGTAACAATTTTCACTTTAAATAATAATATTTTAATCATATATAATAGTTGTTATAAATTCGGTGTTGCACGCAAGGAAAGATATAAAATAAATTTAATTTATTCAAAAAAAATATTTTATAAAATCTCAGGGTGTTAAAAATTATATCTCATCAAGCCTTACTAACTTTGGAGCGTCGTCTGGTGGACTGTACCATACTTGAATCATTATTATTCAAAGGTCGGTCAAAATTATGCTGAGGTTATTCTCTTCCTCATATGAACTGGATTCCTCATCCTCTAAGTATTCTAAGTATAATGAATATAAAATCTCATAGTCTATACCTTCTCCCTAGATAGGATCAAACAATATCTCTAAAGTATCTTCTATATGTATTTCTTGCGTACTACCTCTTCTTTTATATGTATTCTGGGAAAGTGTTAACTATATGTTTTTTCTATCCTTAGAAACAAAATAAATCATAACTAGATATATATTTTTATTTAGTACATTTAGGATAGTGACTGTACTTTTTATTAATGTTTTCTCTTACATTTAATATATATTTATTAATACATTTAATAAAAATATTATTATTAATTTAATGTCAATATCATTTTATGAGGGGATTAATATCAAATAATTAAGTACTAGGGTCTATATAACTGAATAAAATCGAGTTTAGATACCCTTGAACTTGGTTTGTAATTTAAATATGGTATTAAATTATTGATCATCATAGGTTTGGGTACCTCTTATAGGTCACCCAAAATATAAATATATAAACATCATTATTATGTTTTAATAATATTGTAAAAAATGTTATATTTGGGTTCTAGATTTAGTTATTTATAATCTCAAAATACATTATAAAAAAATCATAAACAAAATTTTTAATGGGTTTGTGTTTCAAATAGGTAATTAATATAGGGTATGGGTATTGTTAAATGGTTATTAAGTGTAAAGACCCGTAAATTTCAAGGAAATTTTTTTCTTAATTTTCTTTGGAATTTTACAAGAACAAAGTTTCTGACGACACGTGATTCTGAGGCCCGGTGTGCCCGGAATCATTTTTCGAAGTTTGGCTTGGGTACGTTTAGTGAACGAACAAGCGGGTTTTTCTAACTTTTGAACCGGTACTCGGAATCGAATTCCGAGGGCACCGATGGAATCGCAGCGCTGGTATTTGCTTAGAAATTCCTTTTTCGGAGTTGCATTTGCTCAGGTGTGGTTTTTAATTTTTGGGCTTTAAGTTAAGAAATAAAATAAAGTGGTGTGACAACTTTATTTTTATTTTACTTAAGCCGCTTAAAAGCCACTTAAAGCCACTTAAGCTGAGTTGAAGCGGAGAGGGTGGAATTCAAAATATCCTACCCTCTTAATAGGATATTTGTGAGGTGGGGCCTTCACGAGCCCCACCGTTTCTTTTCCGCTAAGTAACGCACCCACGAAAACCCCTATTAATTAAAAGTCAACTGGGGTGTTTTCTTAACCAATTAAATGCTCCTACTAATTGGGCGGGTTACTCGTTGAAATTAATTCTATGAATTAATTTCGTTCGTTTCTTAACACGTTTTCGTTTTGTTGGCATGTTAATAAAATAAGACCAACATTCTTCTTCTTGTGTGTTGTTCGTTGAGAGGATTTGACAGAACCTTAAGTCCTTCAAACTCCTTCGCGAAGAACGCGAAGAACGAGAAGAATGTGAAGAACGTGAAGAACGATGGCCTTCGACGAAAGGGCGACGAAGAACGCTGAGCCCTCGGAGATCGACGACGCGACGCCAAGTACCACGACGCCGACGATTCTTCTCCTGCGACGTTCTTCAGCGACGTTCCTTCTTCCGCGACAAATCTTCGAACATCCGCTTGAGGTAGGAATTTAAAATCTTTTAAATTCCTTTGTGATTTCTATCCTCAACAGGGATTTAATTGTTATAATTAAATCCGTGTGTTTCTTAAACCCTCGGAGATTGTCGACGCGACGCCCTTCCGCGACGACGCGACGCCCTTCCGCGACGACGCGACGCCCTTCCGCGACGCGACAATCACCTCCTACCGCGACGGTAAATTCTGTGAAGAACGCACGTTCGACGACTTCGGCGAGGTATGGGTTTGATTCTTTAAATCTTTGTGATTAAATCCCTGGTTGTTTAAATATTGTTGGGTGAATATCTTTAAGACCGCTAACGTGGTGGGTGCGGACTAATGAACAAGTCCTAACCCACCGCACCTTTTCGTTCTTGGTGCGTGAAATGGCGGACGACGACAAACGGAGCCGCAAGGGCGATTCGAGGGCCTGACAGTGAAGATCGAGTCCCGGGAGGACCACTGGCGAAGACCGCACGCAAAACAGACCACCAGAGCACGTCCGGTGGCCCGCAGAAGCTCCCACCGGCGCGCCACACTGGCACGGCGGCGCCCGGCGTGCCACTGGCAAAACCTGCCGCGGCTGAAGCCGCGGAGGTGAGTCGGTTCCGCGGCCGCGCGGAACCGGGAGGAGGGACGCGGCCCGGCTGCCGCGTCCGCTGGCGAGGCGGCCCCACCCTGGGCCGCGACGTTCCTTCACGCGGGGGCAGCAAGCCCCCCGCGGCTTCCCCTCGCTCGACCGCTCGGCCGAGCCGAGCTGGGCCGACTCGCCGGGCCGGGCCGCCCCTCCGGGCCAGGCCGGGTCGGTCCGGGCCCAGACCCCCCGTTTCTGTACCTTTTCGATCTTTTGCTCATAACTTGAGCTACGGGCCTCCGAAAGATGCACCGTCAGCGGCTATGAGATCTTTGGATCGAGACGGTCATTTAGGTATATCACACCCAAGGTTTCGGAATACTTTGGGTTCGGCCGGGTTGGTTCGTACACGAAACCAACGGGGCCCTCGGAGTGGAAACACTCATATCTTGAGCTTCGGACGTCCGATTGACGTGCCATCGGCTTTGTTGAATTCCTCTAAGTGAGACAGATCTTTTGGATTACTCCGCCTGAGGTTTGGACAAAGTTGGAGTACGGTCGGGTTGGTTTTGACTTAGAAACCAACCGGGCCCCTGGGACAAAAAAGCCAATAACTCTCAGACCGGGCGTCCGATTGACGTGCCGTCTGTGACATTGAGTTCCTGTTGGCAATACAGAACTTTTGGATACATAAACTATGGACTATGTGTCAGTTGATGTATCAGCCTCTCGGCTCATGGAGAGGACCCTCCCGAACGAGCTTGCTGTGTGCGGGAACCCTAGAGCTGGCTTCAACTGCTGCTGTGACGACGACAACTCTACAGAAATCCTCAGTGGATTTGATTGCGACGATGATGAAAACAGTACGGGAATGCTCCGTGTTTTCAGCAGTGACCACTACAGTACATCTTGGGATACATCAACTCCAGACTACATGTCAGTTGATGCATCGACCTCTTAGCTCGTTGAGTGGACCCTCCCGGAATGAGCATGCTGTGTGCGGAAACCCTAGATCCGGTTGAGACTTGACGACTGCTGATCGAACGAATCGGTGTGTTACAGATATCCCAGTGGGGAGCGCTTGGTTGCAGCGGAAGACCCACGGCGGAGGAGTGCTTGGTTGTAGCGGCAGACCCGCGGTACTCAACAGAAGGTGTACCTCTGGAGGCTATGAGGGGGAGCGCTTGGTTGTAGCGGGAGACCCACGGAAGAGGTGAGCTTGGTTGTAGCAGCACAGGGGAGCGCTTGGTTGTAGCGGCAGACCCACGACAGAGGTGCGCTTGGTTGTAGCGGCACAGGGGAGCGCTTGGTTGTAGCGGCAGACCCATGACGGAGGAGTTCTTGGTTGTAGCGGCACGAGGGAGCGCTTGGTTGTAGCAGTAGACCCACAGTACTCGATAGGTGGAGTACTACAACAGTCCAAGGTAAGAGGGAAGTGCTTGGTTGTAGCGGCATAACCACTGTACTTGATGGAGAAGGAGTTTCCCAATAGCTTTGGGTTCAACTTCATGATCGATCCTGTGTGGGTCATTGCGAGGTTTAGTACCTACAGATCCTTTGTGGGTCTGATGGCTTAGATGAATCAGTAGCTACATCTGATCATCTCTAACTTCATACGAAGAAGTACTTGTGTGAGCTGAATCCAGTTTGCTTTCCTTTGTGGATTGTGTTGTGCTATCCTGTGTGGATTTACGTTTTTCTTTCCTTTGTGGATTGTGTTGTGCTATCCTATGTGGATTTACGTTTTGCTTTCCTTTGTGGATTGTGTTGTGATATCCTGTGTGGATTTACGTTTTTCTTTCCTTTGTGGATTGTGTTATGCTATCCTGTGTGGATTTATGTTTTTCTTTCCTGTATGGACTGGGTTGTGCTTGGGCTCGGATGTTGGAGCCAGACGGGAATTGATGACTTAGGTATATGTATGGGCATATACCTAAGCAGTGTCGGATGTTACTTCATGATTGTATCTTTCCTTTGTGGCTTATCCTTTGTGGAATCTCGGAGACCTTCGGGGGTCTCGGGGTCCCTACTGAGTAGCTTATACTCACCCCTGCATTGGCTATGCCCGCACTACGCTGTGTTGGTTGCAGATGACGGACAACGCTGATCGTGGTGGAGGCTCGTGGAGCAGGACGGTACCTATAGGTGGACCACTGGGCGGGGTGTACTCGGAGAGGACGGCTGGACCAAGGAGTTGTGGAGGCTATCTGTACTCACCCTTCAGGTGGGACTTCCAGAGGACGGCTCGACGCGGCAGCTTTTCCTTTCAGTTGCTATTTTTCCCCTTTCAGTTGTACTTTACAGTTGGGCTTGTATTTCCGGCCCCCTTTACTTTCAGCACATCTTGTTTCAGTTTTTACTTAGTGTTTTACTTCCGCTTACTCTGTGGTGTTTGTTGTTTACTTTACAAAGGCAATGCCTTCCCTTTACCGGGATTTACGCCTTGGTGCTAGTCGCCGGCCCCTGGCCTATGGAATGCGGGCTAGGGGTAGTCACGGTACGAGCCCCGAGGATGGGTCGTGACAAATTGGTATCAGAGGAGTTCGGTTCTACCGCAGACTCTGATCTTTCTTCTATGTGAAGCAATAGTGTTTAGCGTATTGGGTGTGGTTATCAGTCCAGGGAGCCCAGTGTTGGTGCGGCGGCCGATGTATCCGTACACCAGGACCCTGACTTCTGATTTTCGACTTAATGCATGAAAACATTGATTGCATGTGTGTTTCAAGTTTTCTTTGTGATTTCTTGTATCAGCTCAACAGGTATACTATTATGACCGTGGCGCACCTGTTTCCTTTTCAGGATGACCCCACGATGGCAGCCAGATAGGGTTTTGAGAGTTGAGTGTGAGAACAGCCCACCGAGCGACGAGGCCTCGGTGCAGGGCCCTTTGACAGTAGAGGCACCGACGGTACCTCTACCCGCCTAGCCACCGATGCTTCCAGCCCTAGCCGCTGACGATGCACGTCGCCTTAGTGCACTGCATGAGTTCCAGCGCCAACGAACGCCCAGGTTCTGCGGGGAAACGGACCCCCAGGCAGCCGAGGACTGGCTGGAGGCGGTTGTACGAGTTTTCTGGTTAGTGAGGACACCAGCAGACCTTATGGTGGTCCTTGCAGCGAGCCTCCTGCATGCGGCAGCAGACAGATGATGGAGCTTGATGCTCCAGGTGCACGACAAGGCATCACTCTTTTGGATGGACTTTGAGAGCCTTTTTCGCTCAGAGTTCATCCCAGAAACCCTCCGAGCGGTGTGCATTCAGGAGCTACTACAGCTGCGGCAGGGCAGCATGATAGTAGCCCAGTACACGGTGAGGTTTAACGATCTCTCGCGCTATTCCACAGACATGGTATGGGACCCATTCTTCAGGGCCCGAACCTTTGAGCAGGGGCTCAGGTGAGAGATCAGAGCTTCAGTTGTTTCTCACAGCATTCCGACACAGACATGGGTGTTGGAGCGAGCCCTCTTAGTGGAGAGTTTTCTTGCTGAGCAGTCTCTAGCAGCAGGACCCACCACTAGACGGCATGCAGAAGATTCTTCTGCAGCGGGCAGTAGACAGATGACGCAGGGGTCCAAGAAGACTAGACCTACTGGTGGTCGACCGCGTGACACAGGATCGTTTGTGCGAGGCACTCGGGGTGGACAACGACATACTATGAGCGGACAATGTTACTCCTGTAGTGGGTTTGGTCACATGGCTCATGACTATCCGACCCGCCATACGGATGACCAACAGATGAACGAAGGACCCCCCCAGGCAGAGGCAGAGGTTCGATCAGGGCGGGCCGCAAGAAGCAGGAGGCCATGGCAGGGGAGCTGGCCGTGCAGCTGGAGGTGGACAACGCTTCGAGGTGTTGCCACCAGCACCACCAGGAGGTCCACCCTGACCGTAGGGGACAAGAGGACATGGGAGAGCTCAGCTTCAGGCAGCTGAGGCCTACGATCATGGAGCTCTGGAAGCATATGGACAGGAGCGGGACTAGCTCTAGACCTGGAGACTTTTGTTCATGTTGCTTCTAGTTTTGTTGATGTTTGTTTGTAGATGCTTTTTGTCTTTGTAATTGAGCTGCAGTAATAAAAGACACATTTTCTTGTGGCATTTACTTTCCTGTCCTCTCTTGTGTTGTTACTAAGAGGTTTCAGTTTATACTGTTGACTTGACCCTCACTTGAGAGATACCTACTGGAGGAGACCCAGTTACCACACACTGATGCCGATAGTGTGACTCAACCCTTGGAGGCGAGAGTAATGGTTTGATCTCTTGGTATTAGTGTCGAGACCTTACAACGTCATCCTTGGTATGGGTTAGTATCATCCATGCCGGGATTGACTGTATTAGGCAAAGAAAGTGGTTCATCCATGAGATGTGACCAGATTTCTCTTATCGGCAAAGAAGAAATCTTAGCAGCTCTTGTGGGACCGGAGATGGTCCAGGCCATGACAGAGAAGGTCCAGGTCATCCAGGAGCAGATGAGGACAGCTCGGAGCCAGCAGAAGTCTTATGCTGACAGGAGGCGGTGGCCACTGGAGTTCGCGGATGGCGACCACGTCTTCTTACGGGTCTCACCTCGACGTGAGTTACAGAGATTTGGCCGAGGCGGCAAGTTGTCTCCATGCTTCATCAGACCCTTCCAGGTCCTCAGTAGGGTTGGCAAGGTGGCATATCATTTGCCTCTACCACCTCAGTTGCACTGGGTTCACGACGTCTTCCACGTATCTCAGCTGAGGAGATACATGCACGATCCTTCACACAACATCGACCATGAGGAGCTGGACGATGGCGATGGGGTGACTTTTGCGGAGGTCCCAGTGGAGATCAAGGATCGACAAGAGCGGATCCTACGTGGACGGTCGATTCCTCTAGTGCGCGTCATATGGCAGCACGAGAACCTCCAGGAGAGCACTTGGGAGCGGGAGGCTTAGATGCGTGCTCAATACCCACTTTTGTTTCCCTAGTTTATGACGTATCTTTACGGGGACGTAAAGCCCTGAGGTGGGAGTGATGTAAAGACCCGTAAATTTCAAGGAAATTTTTTTCTTAATTTTCTTTGTAATTTTACAAGAACGTAGTTTCTGACGGCACATGATTCCGAGGCCCGGTGTGCCCGAAATCATTTTTTGAAGTTTGGCTCGGGTACGTTCGGTGAACGAACGAGCGGGTTTTTCTAACTTTTGAACTGGTGCTCGGAATCGAATTCTGAGGGAACCGATGGAATCGAAGCACCAGTATTTGCTTAGAAACGCCTCTTCTGGAGTTGCGTTTGCTCGGGTGTGGTTTTTAATTTTTGGGCTTTAAGTTAAGAAATAAAATAAAGTGGTGCGATAACTTTATTTTTATTTCACTTAAGCCGCTTAAAATCCACTTAAAGCCACTTAAGCTGAGTTGAAGCGGATAGGGTGGAATTCAAAATATCCTACCCTCTTGGATGGATATTTGTGAGGTGGGGCCCGCACGAGCCCCACCGTTTCTTTTCCGCTAAGTAACGCACCCGTGAAAACCCCTATTAATTAAAAGTCAACTGGGGTATTTTCTTAAACAATTAAACGCTCCTATTAATTGGGTGGTTTATTCGTTGAAATTAATTCTATGAATTAATTTCGTTCATTTCTTAACATGTTTTCGTTTTGTTGGCATGTTAATAAAATAAGACCAACATTCTTCTTCTTGTGTGTTGTTCGTTGAGAGGATTTGACAGAACCTTAAGTCCTTCAACCTCCATCGCGAAGAATGCGAAGAACGCGAAGAACGTGAAGAACGTGAAGAACGCGAAGAACGCGAAGAACGCTGGCCTTCGACGAAAGGGCGACGAAGAACGTCGAGACCTCGGAGATCGACGACGCGACACCAAGTACCGCGACGCCGACGATTCTTCTCCTGCGACGTTCTTCAGCGACGTTCCTTCTTCCGTGACAAATCTTCGAACATCCGCTTGAGGTAGGAATTTAAAATCTTTTAAATTCCTTTGTGGTTTCTATCCTCAACATGGATTTAATTGTTATAATTAAATCCGTGTGTTTCTTAAACCCTCGGAGATCGTCGACGCGACGCCCTTCCGCGATGACACGACGCCCTTCCGCGACGACGCGACGCCCTTCCGCGACGCGACAATCACCTCCTACCGCGATGGTAAATTCTGTGAAGAACGCACGTTCGACGACTTCGGCGAGGTAGGGGTCTGATTCTTTAAATCTTTGTGATTAAATCTCTGGTCGTTTAAATATTTTTGGGTGAATATCTTTAAGACCGCTAACGTGGTGGGTGCGGACTAACGAACAAGTCCGAACCCACCGCACCTTTTCGTTCTTGGTGCACAAAATGGCGGACAATGACAAATGGGGCCGCAAGGGTGATTCGAGGGCCTGGAAGTGAAGATCGAGTCCTGGGAGGACCACTGGTGAAGACCGCACGCAAAACGGACCATTGAAGCGCGTCCGGTGGCCCGCAGAAGCTACCACCGGTGCACCACACCGGCTCGGCGGCGGCACCCGGCAAAACCCGCCGCGACTGAAGCCGCGGTGGAGAGCCAGTTCCGCGGCCATGCGGAACCGGGAGGAGGGACGTGGCCCGGCCGCTGCATCCGCTGGCGAGGTGGCCCCGACGTTCCTTCACGCGGGGGCAGCAAGCCCCCCGCGGCTTCCCCTCGCTAGGCTGAGCCGAGCCGGGCCGACCCGCCGAGCCTGGCGGACCCGGGTCGAGTCGACCCGGGGGGGGGGGGGGGGGTCGGGCCGGGTCGGTCCGGGCCCAAACCCCCCGTTTCTGGACCTTTTTGGTCTTTTTCTCATAACGTGAGCTACGGGCCTCCGAATGACCCGCCGTCAGCGGCGATGTGATCCTTGGATCGAGACGTCCGTTTCGGTATATCACACCCAAGGTTTCGGAATACTTTGGGTTCGGCCGGGTTGGTTCATACACGAAACCAACCGGGCCCTCGGAGCAGAAACGCTCATATCTTGAGCTTCGGACATCCGATTGACGTGCCGTCGACTTTGTTGAATTCCTCTTAGTGAGACAAATCTTTTGGCTTACTCCGCCTGAGGTTTGGATGCAGGTGAAGTATGGTCAGGTTGGTTTTGCCTTAGAAACCAACCGGGCCCCTGGAACGAAAAAACCAATAACTCTCAGACCGGGCGTCCGATTGACGCGCCGTCTGCGACGTTGAGTTCCTGTTGGCGATACATAACTTTTGGATACATCAACTCTGGACTATGTGTCAGTTGATGTATCAGCCTCTCAGCTCGTGGAGCGGACCCTCCCAAACGAGCTTGCTGTGTGCGGGAACCCTAGAGCTGGCTGCAACTGCTGCTGTGACGACGACGACTGTACAGAAATCCTCAGTGGATTCAACTATGACGATGATAAAAACAGTACGGGAATCCTCCGTGTTTTCGGCAGTGACCACTACGGTACATCTTTGGATACATCAACTCCGGACTACATGTCAGTTGATGCATCGACATCTTAGCTCGTGGAGTGGACCCTCCCGGAATGACCATGCTGTGTGCGGAAACCCTAGAGCCGGTTGAGACTTGACGACTACTGATCGAACGAATCGGTGTGTTACGGATAGCCCAATGGGGAGTGCTTGGTTGCAACGGCAGACCCACGGTGGAGGAGCGCTTGGTGTAGTGGCAGACCCGCGGTACTCAACAGAAGGAGTACCTCTGGAGGCTATGAGTGGGAGCACTTGGTTGTAGTGGCAGACCCACGACAGAGGTGCGCTTGGTTGTAGCGGCACAGGGGAGCGCTTGGTTGTAGCGGCAGACCCACGACAGAGGTGCGCTTGGTTGTAGCGGCATAGGGGAGCGCTTGGTTGTAGCGGCAGACCCACGACGGAGGAGCGCTTGGTTGTAGCGGCACAGGAGAGCGCTTGGTTGTAGCAGCAGGCCCACAGTACTCGATAGGTGGAGTACTATAACAGTCTATGGTAAGAGGGAAGCGCTTGGTTGTATCGGCATAACCACTGTACTTGATGGAGAAGGAGTTTCCCAATAGCTTTGGGTTCAACTTCATGATCGATCCTGTGTGGGTCATTGCGAGGGTTAGTACCTTCAGATCCTTTGTGGGTCCGATGGCTTAGATGAATCAATAGCTACATCTGATCATCTCTAACGTCATACGAAGAAGTACCTGTGTGAGCTGAATCTTGTTTTCTTTCCTTTGTGGATTGTGTTGTGCTATCCTATGTGGATTTACGTTTTTCTTTCCTTTGTGGATTGTGTTGTGCTATCCTGTGTGGATTTACGTTTTTCTTTCCTTTGTCGATTGCGTTGTGCTATCCTGTGTGGATTTATGTTTTTCTTTCCTATGTGGACTGGGTTGTTCTTGGGCTTGGATGTTGGAGCCAGACGGGAATTGATGACTTAGGTATATGTATGGGCATATACCTAAGCAGTGTCGGATGTTACTTCGTGATTGTATCTTTCCTTTGTGGTTTATCCTTTGTGGATTCTGGGAGACCTTCGGGGGTCTTGTGGTCCCTACTGAGTAGCTTATACTCACCCCTGAACGGGCTATGCCTGCACTACATTGTGTTGGTTGCAGACGATGGACAACGCTGATCATGGTGGAGGCTTGCGGAGCTGGATGGTACCTGTAGGTGGACCACTGGGTGGGGTGTACTCGGAGCAGACGGCTGGACCAAGGAGTTGTGGAGGCTATCTGTACTCACCCTTCAGGTGGGACTTCCAGAGGACGGCTCGACGTGGCGGCTTTTCCTTTCAGTTTCTGTTTTTCCCCTTTCAGTTGTACTTTACAGTTGGGCTTGTATTTCCGGCCCCCTTTACATTCAGCACAGCTTGTTTTAGTTTTTACTTATTGTTTTACTTCCGCTTACTCTATGGTGTTTGTTATTTACTTTACAAAGGTAATGCCTTCCCTTTACCGGGATTTACGCCTTGGTGCTAGTCGCCAGCCCCTGGCCTATGGAAGGCGGGCTTGGGGTAGTCACGGCACGAGCCCTGAAGACGGGTCGTGACATTAAGTGTGTTTGGGTTTAATTATTGTTAGATAAGATTAGATTAATCCACCTGTATTTATGTGGACACCTAACCCATTGACATATCTAATTTTATATAGTAATTAACATGTATATTAATAATTTTAAGAATAATGATTGATATTATTTGCAAGATATTTTTTCATAACTTTAATGCATTATTCACATTATTCATATTTATTATGGTAATGGGTTGGCCTGTATAGTTTATTTAATTTTAATGATAAAAAAGTAAACTGAATATTAAATCTAAGTTAACAACTTTAAAAAAATCCATTACAGTACAGTTGATATTAGTAGGCTTGATTAATTAATTTATACATAAAATATTATATAATTTAATTAATTTAATAAATTAAGGTGAATAATGATATAAAATAAAAAAGTAAGCTAAATGAATGCATATTATTTTATTAAGAATAATTATTGCACATTATTTTCTCATAAGATGAGAAGTGATAGATAAAAAAATAAAACATGAGTTAAATAAAAGTATGTTATTTCTTTAATAATTTTTTCCTATGTAGTATCTAAAGAAATACATGGTTTTCTCCAGAAATAAATAAAAATATTTTAAAAATTATGGTATATCTAATTTAAGATTCTCTTTAAATGTAACATTTGTTAAAAAACATTTTACACTCTAAAAGGCTACGAGAAGAACATAATAGAGGAACAATACATCAAAAGGAAAAAATACACATAAAATGATATTTTGGGTCCCTCTTATCATTTTTGAAAATAAGGGGAGTATTTTATATGAAAAAAATATATAATATATTTTTAATGATTAATATTGATATAAAATTGAATAAATTATGCACCAAAACCCTAATCATATATTAAAATATAGAAGTAGTCATATTATATGATGAGTGAGAAGTCATACAATATATCATATAACAGAGTATGGTATAATAATATTAGAACTATCATCAAGATTCTACATTTCCACATAAGTTCATTTATATATGGGGGACACAAAATTAGATGACATGTTAAAGGTAGTTTAACTATGTTGTATTAAATTATTTAATTAGACAATAATCAAATAGGCTATAATGAATAATTAGTGTATATTATAAAATTTATGACACAAAAGTTTTATTCAATGAATGTTTAATAAGAAACATATATCATTATAACCTTCATTATTTTTTGAAGTAGGGTTATAAAAGGAGGTGTAAAACTCTTTGAAAAAACCATCCAAATATTTTGAAAATCCATTAGTCATAGTTTTTTTTATTACCTTTATCATTTTTTCCTTGGAGGCACTAACATTTCATGACTATATTGAAACATTTATGATTATGAATCATGATTTTATTATTTATATGATTTATTCAGGAAATTATGAAAAAATATAAAATTATGAAAAAAAAATTAATATTTTATATTTTACATGGTTCCACTAATATACCCTACATCCGTAGAGAGAGGTGAAAAATATTACTTTACTGAAAAAAATATTAGAGAGGTTTTTTCCACCAGACTACCACAATTCAACGACACTGAAAAATAAAAATAAAAGTTCTTTAATTATATGTGAAAATATTTTGTGCGAGATAATAATATACACAAAATAAATTTATTCATTATTTTTATCTTTCAACATTGAATCTATGTAAAATAAATTTCTAAAAACTTTACACACGAACACTATGTGAAATTTATTTCTTCGTCATTTCTATGCTCTAGGTGAACCCTATGTGAAATTTATTTCTTCATAATTTATAGAGAAATGGTAATTGTTTATTATAATTTTAGTAACCATGATGTAAATATAAATTAAAGGAGAATGGTTTATGAAAATTGTAATATCATGTTATAGTTTATGAAAAAATGTAATGGAAAATGTTTCCCAAAAACACAAAATTGTAAAAATATGATTTTAACTAAAATGAACATGGTTTTTATGAGAATACATATTGAATATTAAAAAACCATGGATTTTTTTTAATACAACCACATACAGGTTTAATTGCATGATTTGTAAAGGATCTTCCTCATACTATTTCTAAAAATAAAAGTGACATGGATCTTTTGGAAAATCTTGTCACTTGGGAATGACTATATTATAGAAATGGTTTTATAATTTTTAATGGAAATGTTTTTTCTTACCAAAAAAATATGAAGGGGACTTTAAACCACACCAGAATTTTTTAGTGTATGTGTTATAGGTCTAAATTTAATTTACATGGTTTATAATTTTATAAAGTCTTCATAACTTATAAAATAAGCCTGAAAATAAAAGTTTTTATATTGTTTTATGAAATTTTCAAAAATGATAATATGAATTTTTCTTATTAAATGCCTTATTTTAAAAATGTATTAAAACCAAGACAAACAAATATTTTCATAGATTCCATAAAATATTTAAATAAATATAAAACTGTTGATATTAAAATAATTAAAATAATTTATATTATTAATATTAATAATTCAAAAATTAAGATATGTAAAGGATTCATATTTCTCAAAGAATCTTAGAATTTGATTTGAAAGAGTTCATATATATGCTAGGTAAATGATGGAATATAAATTATTCATATTTATAATATAAATATAAGGTATTTATATTTTTATGTCATATAATTTCTATAAAAACATGTTTAAATTTTAAAGTGATTATAATAATTATATTTATGAAATTTTTAAAAATTCATATCTCATATATAAAAATTTGAAATGTTCATTTTAGTTATTCCCTGCTCATAATTATTCATCGATATAAAATGTTTATATAGTGAATAAATATATGAATTTCTTAAAAGTATTTAAATCACTTATTGTACATTTTATACCATGAAAATATGGAGTTACATGGTGGATATAACACATTATTTAGTTTGATTAAAACTTTCCTATGATTTGTTTCTTGGCCAAAAATTTAATTATAATAGTTAATTATGATTTATATATATTTGGTGTTGTATTTTTTTTGGAATTAAGTACTCTCATGTGTATTTATTTATGGATGAAATGAATTTGGGTCAAAGTTATAATTGATCTATTATATTAGTATTTATATTGAAAATTTGGGGTTGGCTACCAGCAAAAACATATTTTCTCTTATAGAGATTTTAGTTTCATCTGATCTTAAACCTTTATATGGAAGGGATTCATGTACCTTATTCATGAGATGAATTTTGATATATATGTATACAATTGGATTTTATTTTTGGTATAAAAAATTATTAGTCATATAAAGTGTTACACATTAATATGTGTAGATCATTTTAATTTATTGGGACTTGAAACAATGATCAATGAAAGTTAATCCTATGAAATATTCAAGCATAATAAAAAGATATATAGCCTCCTAAGCGAAAATAACCACTTTACCTAGATGTGCCAAAACTTATAAAGTCAATACTCACCCTAAATAACCACACCAAGTTAATCCTAGTGCACAATATCACAAGTAGAAAACTTGAAAAGAAACATGCCTGTGAAATAAAGAAAAACCAGAGACAAAAAATATTTATTTGGTCAAGATGTTAAGTACAATATGAATGAGGGAACACTTCTAATTCCATTTATTTTAGAAAATTTATAAATTTTATAATTAGAGTTACTCTTACATATATTTTTTATACTTTTACATATCAACAAAGTTCAACCAAATTCATCATTATAGAGCACATGTGAAAGTGGTCCCACCTCACCTTTATAGTGGGACCAAACAAGAAAAGTAGTTACATCACCCTTCTACATTTTAAATGGACCTTCCATTTACCTTGTTCACATCTGATATCCCTTAGGTGTCTCTACCCAACCAAAAACTTCAAGTAAACCAAATAAGTTACTCATATGTTTCACTTTAATTACACTTATATAATTCCTTTTCAACTAAACTATTAGGAAACCCTTATATATTCTCATTATTGAAGCCTTATTTATGTCATAACATATTTTCACCATCTTGTGGTACGTGAACACATAAAAATACTTGTACTAGAACATAACTTCCGGACCAATGTCTCTATTGGAATTATGCTAAAGTGTGTATGTACGTTGTGATGAAATATAATTTCAATTTTTTCTCCTAATATATGTCTAAATAAAAACATTGAAGAAACTATACCATCCCAAAAAATCTCACAATTGAATATTTTACACAAGTAAAACATGACAACCACCAACACTTAGAAAAAACCTCTGATCATCCAATCTTCCACAACACTAACAGTGTCTCTATCCCACCTTTCGATCACCCTAGTCCCACATATTGGTTGGAGTAAAATGGAAAAAGAGTGGTTCGGTGTGAATTTACTTTTAATAATTTAAATTAAATATAGATACAAATAAAAAATTAAGCAATATATATTAGAACAAACAAAGTAAATATAATGAAATTGATAAGTGTTTTTGAAATTTTTACATAAAAGCGCAGTGGAAACAAAATATTGATTAAGATATAAATTGATTTAAATATGTTTAAAATATTATGAAATTGATTTATTAATTGAAAAAATGAGATTAAAAAGTAAAAAAATGTGAAAAGTGAATAAGGCACACAATTTGTACACAAAGTTTGGAAATACCTCAATAAGATCCCTTATGTCTCCCACCACAATGTATTATGGATTTATGAATATATTGACCTTGAAATTAGTGGTATACAAGAAACAAAAAAATAGAACAATCCATTGAATTAATTGGTAGTAAAGAAACTTAGAAATATGAGTTGGTTTTAGCAGTTTACTAAGAACCTAAAGAGAGAGAAAAAGAGAGATTTTATTTGGTGAGAAAACTTTGAATAAAAGATATTAACTCTCTATAATGATAGATAAGTTTAAATTTAGTGAAAAATAGAGATAAATATGGGTTATAAAGGTGTTTGGAGATTAAAATATAAAGAGATATAAAGAGGAATAAATTTTATAACTGATGATCATTGTCATTTTCTATGGATCAATGAAGTCATAATTGATCAGGAGTATATATTTAAATGCCTCACATGGGTTGTATTTATATCCTCTTGGGGTTTAAGGGTATATTTGGAGGTGTAATAGGATCAAGTTAGCTTTTTAAGAAAACCATCAATGTACCCTTTGACTTGTAGACTCAGCACCACTAGCTCATTGCCCGATGCCACTGACTATGTGGAGGAATTGTTGTAGGCTTAATAGATGCTAAAGACTCTACCAATTATCCACTAGCTACCACCAGGTAAATGGAAAGTTATTTTCCTTTCTTTTGATTATATACAATTCCACCATTTGGTATATGAAAGTCCATCAGGTAGCTGGTGAGGTTTTAGTAGCTAGGGAGGTTCTGTCAGTGCCACTAGCTGGAAATTGACACTCCACTGGGTAGTCAATGATTACATACTATATAAGATCCTCTCTTGTTATTCTTCATTTAAATTGAATCCTTAATTTTTTCCATTGAAAAACTATCATCATTATTAAACATAAATACTATAATACAATCAATTAAAAACTTTTGAAAACCAAAAGTTGTTTATGATCATTAAAAAACATCCAAGAGGGTGAGTCACAACTCCATTAAGGCACAATGACACCTAAAACATTCCTGAAATAAAACCTTAGTGAAAATTTCATCTTAATTCTATACCCTAAAAATATTTCATATCTATACCTCTATATACTCTAACATCATATAGATGAAATGAAATTTCAGTTCAATTAGAATTTTCTGTATGTGAACCACCAAATTCATAGCTAAATAAATTTCATTATGATAGTTACAGTAGAGAAATACACATACTTGAATTTTTTTGAGCTCCTTCAACCAAAAATTGATCCAAGAAAATTCTTTTACAACTTTTATGATGACTATAAATTAATCTTTTTTTTATGGATAGTGCTACACCCAACTGTAACCTCAACATCCGACTTATAACTATACCTCATAATGTAGAAAACATAGCCCATAAAACTCTTTCATGTGTCTGTATTCTATCCTAAATTTTCATCTACATAACCCTATAATGGATCATCTAATCCAAAATATATATCCAAGTCTTTTTATCCTCTAGGATACCAAAGGATCAAATTCATGGATTCTTGGTGTTTTCCCCCATATTATACATAAATTGGCTAAAAAATACATTTGAAAATGAAATGTTCAGCCTTTTATACAATTTGATATACATCAATATTCCTAAAAATGATGAATATTAAACTTTAATCATACACCTAGCCTTATATAATATATTTTTATTTCCCCTTAGATATTTTAAATTTCCTGACCAATGGAGTTGAAATTGGTTTACATCCCTTTATTAAAAATCTATCAACGAACTTCTATATGTGATCATTTTTAGTCAAAAATAAACTATGGGATTTTTATATTTATATCAAACTAAATTAATAATATTTTATTGACCTTATGAGGAACCTTTATCTCAAATATTCTAAAAAATCACTTTTCACCTTTCGAATCAATTTAATATTTAGGTCTTCTTGGATCTTTTCATCCACATATAGGAGTAGGATGATAAAACTACCATCCTTGAACACCTTCTTATAGAAAAAGTGATCCAATTTTATTTAGATGAAATAATTCTATTAAATGAAAGAATTATACTTTCAATCTCATCACTTTGGTTCTTTTTTAAACCAGTAATGTAATGACCCGGACCCTCCTGGTCCATTACTTTGACAAATCCTGATGTTCGAGGATTTTGGGGACCATTAGTGACTCATTAAGGATTTTTCCAAATATTTTTTCAGGTTGGAAGAACGGTGGCACCGATCGACATTAGTACCAGGGCGACGGTGTTAGGGTGTTAGTGACTCATCCATCAGTGAGTCATTTTTATCTTTTCTCATACTTTTTAGTTTCACTCCAGTAATGCCTCTTTTGGCATAAAAATGTTTTAATACCTATTTCAAAATGATTTAAGGCTGGTAAAAGATTTTTTAAACCCCCAAGAGTTAGGAAAACGTTGATTTACCAAAATTTGTGGCCCTTATATCGATTTCAATCCATTTTCTATGTTTTCCAGTCTCTCGTGTTTTCCTAGTTTTACCCCTATTACGTGGTTTTCTCTATATAAAGTTAATCTATCATCTCACACCCATCCACTAGTCTATCTCTACCATTTTCAAGAGGGATTATTAAATATAAATTAACTCCAATGTGTGAAATTTCCCAGCCACATAGTCAAGTCACGATATGACTTTTAAGTACTTTGAAATGGTCTCCTAGATTTTAGTATCTAGACTCTTCTTAAGATGAGATCCTCTCTTCCTTGTTTCTTTTCATTTCACTAACTACACCTCGAGACTTCCTCCCAATACAAATCATGCGCCCATGCTAGAGCCCTTTCCACTCATCCTTCGAGTTCTTCCTACAAGTCATGTAATCCCAAGTTCTTGGTGCAATGATAAAACTTTGATCCTTGATCATGCATGTAGGGGTTTTCCTTCATCTCTTTACAGTGCATCATGCAGGGTGGGTATGATGATGTTCCCTTGGGATGCAGATGAAACCAACTTTAATGAAGATAATAAATGGGATTTTAAAGAAGGAAGGGGTGGGAAATATGATGATTTGTATGTATTTTACCTTATTTTTATGTTGTGAATTTTATGGGCTCATGTCTACTGAAAATCACGGCTATTGGTGGTCCTTTCTTGCACACTAATGAATATCTGTTTTCTGGATAATATTGTGATTGAATGATTGTAACATGGAAACTGATTAATCACATAAAATTGGTTGATTAAATGGATAGCTAATGGATAATAACCCTTATGTGATCACCCCAGTTAACCAAATAGAAATAATGAACTTAATGAATGGTGTTGAAAAAATATGGAAACTCCCTCGCTCTGTTCTGGTGATATGCATAGTTGTTCTGTTAAATGTTTGTGGGGTGATGTAGAGGGAAATGGAATTTATAGTTTATATGTTGTTGGTTTTTGAATCTTAGGCCATTTAGATATGGTAAGTTGGAACTTGGTTTGCTTTTAGTACTTCGAGGGATCTCATGGGATCCCATTTGATGTTGTTACTTACAAGAGAACCGAGAGTGAATGCTTAAACGAATGCTTGGATTTTTTTCTTTCAGAAGTTGTTTTAAATTGTGATTATACCTATTAGTTTCTCGATAGTGAAGAAATATTTAAATGAAATCACTTGAACATGATAACAAGAATAAGTACAATAGGTAACTATTTTCCAGAAATGGGTTGTGCTCTGGTTGTGGCTGCTGTGTACTTGTGCATGTAGGGGTAGCAGCAAGAGTGGTTGTGTGTAGTATGGTTGTTGGTTTCAGGACACTTAGGTTGTGATGAGTGATTGATTATCTATATGTATAATATTTAATTATTGTTTTTCTTATACTCACCCCACCCATGTTGAGCACTTCGTGCCAAACACCCCCATTTCACGGGGGAGGGTGTTTTTCCCAACATTCCTATGAGTGGATGTTTATCAGCTCCTTTCTGCTCCATCTCCTAGGAAGCCCAAGATTCTTAGGGAAGGATGTGATGGCCTGAGGTTCATTATGGCCCAAGACTCTTCGGGCAGGGTGTGTTGTGGTGGTTGGCCTAAGTATGTGCGGGCAGGTTTGTTTCCCAAGTGTCTTCGGGATGAGGCCTAGGTGTCTTCGGGAGTGATGGTGGTTGTTGTGGCCCAGCTATCTGCAGGCATGATTATGTGTGGTTATGGACCAGGTGTATGAGAACATGGTTATGTGTGGTTTTGGTAGCCCAGGTCTTTGCAGTTGGGATAAGCGTGTGGTTGGGATGCCCTATATGGCTGTTGTTGGGGTGGCTGTGGGACTATAGTGGGATTTGTGGGAGAGGTATGATGCATAGGATATTCTAAATAACCAGTGGGAAAGCGGTGAGGGGTACCCAAATA
This sequence comes from Viscum album, assembly GCA_963277665.1. Classification (NCBI taxonomy): domain Eukaryota; kingdom Viridiplantae; phylum Streptophyta; class Magnoliopsida; order Santalales; family Viscaceae; genus Viscum; species Viscum album. The sequence goes on along the minus strand of OY728126.1, from coordinate 760,574,669 downwards.
TTGATGTTCTATTACTATTATTTTAACTAACTTGCATTATTCGGGGAGTGTGCCTTGGTGATTCTAGGTGGATAGTTTTCCTTTAAAGGTGTTTTGGTTACTTATATTTTTCTCACAGGGCATTATAATGTCTTCCCACTAGTTCAAAAGAGTTTTTGATTTCCCTACTTAGTTTAACTATATACTCAACCTACATATATAAAATTTCTTTTAGGTTTATAGGAGGACTTTGAGGACTGTTCCAGACCTTATTATATTGGGTGTCAGGAAAATTTCCATTGCTTCTTTTCTTTATTTTGGTACTTTCTTTTAGAGTTTTCTTGTACCTTTTATCACTTTCTTTTGAACATGCATGTGGAAAAATGGTTTTTGGCTTTACCTTTACTTTCGGTATTCGGAGTTGATTTGGGATTCACCGTCTTATCTCTCGATCTTGGTCTATAAAAAGGGTAATGCCTCCCATACTACATTAGATTCTTTACCCTTGGTTCTTGTAGCCACTCCAAGGCCTATTGAAGGTGGGACTCAAGGGTCATTATCTCTCCTTCAACTTGAAGAGGGAAGGGTCTGACTGTTTTCTATTCCTTCCCTCATGTTGAAAAAGGCGGGTCGTGAAATAATGGTATCAGATATGATGGTTGATACATAGGATGAAGTTTGGGGTTAGGAATAGTGAGTATTGCATGGAATGGTAGGGAGACAATGTTAGACAATCTTGATGCGTGAAATATGCCAGGGAAGACCGGTTATAACAATGGATTTTAGGTCCCCCAATGATCTGATGCAAGGAATCCGGACCTACTGAATGACCAAGTGAGGCTACACTGATTGTAGGGTAGAGAACCTAGGAAATTTACATGCATAATAATGACTTGTGTTATTGTGTGTATTGGGTGTTTTTGTAATTTAAAATGAATAAAATTTTCAAAAAAATTTAAAAGGTCTTTTCTACACTACTTGGGCTTAGTAGTTTCTTGTTTCTTTTTCAGTTATGGCACCCAGATGAGATCCACAAGTAGTGAAGGTGGTCAAGTCCTAGTAGGTTGATTTGGTTGATAAGTAGAGGGCTGATCAAGAAGAATAGGACAACTAGTGGAAGAATACACTTTGTGACTTCCAACGGCATGCTCTAGGAAAGTACGAGGGTAGTGTCTCAGACATGGAGAAATATAGATGAATCAAGATGCTGGTGATCATTTTCAGCTTGATCTGGGCTCTGATAGAGTTCTGGGTTCCTCTGGCTATGAGCTAGATGCAGGGATTAGTGTGTCATTGGTGGATGATTTATCTCTGGGAGAAGAAGGAAGATGAGATTTCGTGGACTGACATTGAGAAGAAGTTCCGGGAATAATTCCTTTCTTCCATGATGATGTCTAAAAATAAGAAATAGATAATCTCCCTCCAGAAAGGGAGTATGTCGGTAAGAAGTTGGGGATGAACTTAAAGGATCTCCTTTGTTTCTCTATAGAACTATTCTTGTATGAGGAGTCGCCAACAAGACGCTTAGAGGAGGCACTCTGACCTTCTCTTCAGTATGATCATACTCCCTTCACACTATCGATATACTTCGAGGTTCATGATAAGGCTGAATTAGTTTGTAGGATGAACACGCAGTGAGGTGTGCCATGAGAGGGGATCCAATTCAGTTCGTCAAAGGGGTAGGCCATCAGTAGTAGGCCTCCAACATTAGGGCCTTCCAGGTTTTGGCTGAGGGAGAACATGCCTCAAAAGTTCCAATTTCGATCTCCCGGTCCTCGCCCTTTCTCTATGGGACTAGGACTGAGGTACTTTACCTATGGCCATCATGGTAATCCTCAGAATCAGTGCCTTTTCTGAGTGAAGTACAGTAGGGGTGGGTAGGTTTAGCACTCACCTCATTAGCACCAGTTTACAGCCAGGACTTTTCAGCAGCAGCAGTAAGGGCAGCGAGATCCTGCTCCACCGAGGGCGGACGGTGCCGGAGGAGGCTGACATTAGGGTGCTCCTTAGGGACCTCAACTAGTGCATGGTTGGGGAGGAGACCGATAGTTGATGGGCATAGGAGTTGGGAATTAGCATCTGCAAACTATAGATGTAGAAGTTCTAGTAGGGCCAAAGGTCATTCGAGGTACGATCAGTCTGTTTAGTACTCTTTCCCATGCCTTGTTTGATTCAGGGGCATCACATTCCTTTATTTCAACTAGTCTATCCCATGACTTGGGTCTTGACATAGACAGAATTTCCATGCCCCTTGTGTTGAGTATTCCAATTGAAGGTCAGGCTAGCCTGTTTGATGTTTGTCAAGGATTCAGACTGATGTTGGGACTGCATCAGTCCTATGGGTATCTCTTTCTGCCACAAATTCAGCCGTACAATGTCATCCTGGGAATCAACTGGATATTTTCCATACATGATGTTATTGAATGATTTTGGATAAGGGTCATGTTCTCAGATATAGGCGACCAATGTGTAGAATTCCTTGGTGAGTGGGGTTTCCAGGAGGGTATCCAATGTGTGGAGACCCTTATTTCTTTGTTAGCTGAACTATCAGTGGAATCAGTAGACTCAGAGATGGTGGAAGTTCCGAGTATTGTTAGTGAGTTATTGGACATCTTCCCCAAAGAGATTGTGACTCTACACCCTCGACATGATGTTGAGTTTGGGATATACTTACAACCTAGTTCCCATCTGATTTCGATGGAACCATATCAGATGACGCCTTATAAGTTTCAGGAGTTTTTGATTCTGGTTGATGACCTTATGAATAAGGGTTTTATATAACCAAGCATGTCACCATGGGCTGCTCCAGCCTTGTTTGTAAAGAAGGAAGATGGTGGTCTCAGGATGTAAATATACTATCGAAGACTAAATCAGGTGATAGTCAAGAACCATTACCCCTCCTAAGGATCGATGACCTTTTTTACCAGTTGAAGGGAGAAGGTTGGTTCTATAAGATTGTCCTATAGTCTGGATATCACCAGTTGAGGGTGAAGGAGGGTGAAATTCCAAAGACTACTTTTAGGTGCAGATATGGGCACTTTGAGTTCGTGGTCATGCCGTTCGGAATTATGAATGCACCGAATATGTTCAAAAGGATCATGAAATCTATTTTCCACGAGTATATAGACCGTTTCATAGTAATGTTCATTGAAGACATCCTGATCTACTCAAGGTCATAGGAGGATCACACCGAGCATCTCAGGATAGTTTTGGAGGTCCTCTGACACCACCATCTCTACGAGAAGTTGTCAAAGTGCAAGTTCTAGACATGAGAGGTGAAATTCCTTGGACACATGGTTTCTTATAAGGGAATAGTAGTGGACCCATAAAAGGTCTAAGAAGTTTTTTTTGGGGAAGTACCCAAAAATGTGTTAGAGGTTCGTAGTTTCATGAGTCTGGCAGGTTTCTATTGGAGTTTCATACCTGACTTCTCTTGAGTTGCAGCACCTTTGATGACATTGACCAAAAAATACCAAGCTTTTATATAGAGCGAGTAGTGCCAAGAAACTTTCAGTTATCTTAAATAGTAGCTGGTTAGTGCCCCAGTGATGAGGTTGCCAGAGGAAGGGGTAATGTTTTAAGTATTCTGTAATGCTCCTGGTCTAGGCTTGTGGTGTGTTCTAATGCAGTAGTGGGGAGTGATTTATTATGATTATAGGTATTTACATGATAAAAAATTTAACTATTCTACTCACGACCTAGAACTTTCAGTGGTTGTGTTCGCACTGAAGTTGTGGTAGTATTACCTCATCGGGGAATGCTTCGTGGTCTTCACAGATGACAAGAGATTGTGGTATGTATTCTCGCTGTGAGACCTAAACTTGGGATTGAAGGTGGATGAAGTTTCTTTAGGACTAAAACTTTGATATATCATACACCTCAGGAAATGGGAACATGGTGGATGATTCCTTGAGTAGAAAGTCATAGAAGGGTGCGGTTCAGGAGTCAGTAGATGCTTGGAAAGCAATGGAGGAGTTGGTTGCATTGAATATGGGTGTGAGAGTGGAGAATGGCAGAGGCTATCTATTTCAGATGAAAATGCATTATTCCTTAGTACGGTAGGTAGAGGAGTCTCAGTTGGGAGACTTAGAGGCCTAAGTGATGCGTTATTAGGTTATCAAGGGTGATGCTCTGGAAGGATGGTCCGAGGATAGTCCAAATCAAATGCTATTCTGTGGGAAGATGTTTGTCTCGATAGCGATGCATGAGGGAGTTCTTGGTGAGTTTCACAACTCACTCTGGAGGTACAAAAAGGAGTTTAAAAGATGTAATGGGGATTGATAGATCAGTTTTGGTGGACCTAAGTGAAGCAGGAAGTGGTGGAGTTTGTGGCAAAGTTCTTCATGTGTCAGCAGGTGAAGGCTAATCACTGTGTTCTTGGTGGTCTGTTGCAGCCCTTAGACGTTCCTAAGTGGAAGTGGGATGACTTTTCGATGGATTTTATTATAGTACTACCTAGGGAAGAGGGAGTCTGTGATTCCATCTAGGTATTGGTGAACCGATTCACAAAAATGGTTCAATTCATAGCGGTTAAGGAGTCGATCACAGTAGATGCCCTAGCATAGTTGTATGTGAGTGAAGTTGTGCGGTTGCATGGAGTTCCTAGAACCATCATTTTGGATTGGGATACATTCTTTAATTAATGAGTCTGGAAGGGATTACAACATGATTTTGTCACCTAGGTATGCCTTAGCACTACTTTTCACCCTCAGATGGACGGGCAGACAGAGAGGACCATCCAAACGTTGAAGGATATGCTGTGAGCATGTGTTTTGGACTTCATAGGATCATGGGTATGACACTTTGCACAGTTAGAGTTTTCCTACAACAATATATATCAATAAAACATTGGCATGGCACCATTCCAAGACTTGTACGGAATACCGTGTCGTTCACCTGTGTGCTGGACGACGGTTGGGGAGGCATGTGTTCTTGGACTGAAGGTTGTGTAGGGCCCAATGAAGTAGGTCCGGCTTGTGCATGAAAGGATGAAGGTAGTTTAGGACTGGTAAAAGTCATATGATGATCATAGGATAAGACCCTTGTAGTTCAAGGTTGGGACCATGTGTTCTTAAAGATCTCTCCTCGGAATGGACAATGAAGTTTTGGCAGGGGGAGTAAGATTTCTCCCAGGTTCATCAGACCCTTTGAGGTGTTAGGACAAGTCAGTGAGGTGGAATATCAGCTAGCATTACCACCATAGTTGAAGAGGATCCACAATGTCATTATTGTCTCTTACATTTTTTGGTATCTACATAAAGACTCTCACATCCTCGACTCAGGAGAGTTGGATATTGAGGACGATGCGACGTTTGTGGAGCGACCGATGAGAATCCAGGATCATAATAAGAATGTGCTTCATGGATGGACTATTCCCGTGGTTCATGTGTTGTGGAGGCATGGTGGACTCGAGGAGAGTACCTAGGAATGGGAGGCACAGATGCGTGCCCATTACCCAGAGCTATTCTGAGTTTTAATCTTTTGTTTTCCTTGTAACTTTCTTATGATATAATGTATACCCAGCTTGCTATATGGTAAGTTATTTCCCTGTTTTCTGTTTTGTGTTAAAATTATTGAATATGGGGGGGGGGGAAGACCTAATCCCTAATCAAGATGCATTAATGTGGATGCAATTAAGCCCATGCAGATGAGTCAGTGCCGCCCAAAGCATATAGTATCTTAACAAGGAGGAAAGAGCTCCCAAATCTATGTGTCTAGACAGTGTGACCTTTCTATGTTTGTGTGGGTACTTGGGGGAGAGAAGTGGTAGTGTTTCCACAGTTTTTCAGGAGATATATGTGGGATAGATATCCTTGGATATCGAGGTTTTATTCTGGATTTTGAACAACCCTAGGGTGGTTTTTCCCAAAGTGGTATCTTACGAGTTGTTTGTTTAGACCCCTCTCTTTTCTTCAGGTTTACTCTTAAATTCTTGAGGGAAATAATAGTTTGAGAGGCATTTGATGTAATGATCGAACCATCCCAGTATATTACTTTTCCAAATCCTAATGTTTGATGCTTTCTAGGGACCATCAATGACTCATTGAGGACTATGCCAATTTTTTCCAGGTTGGATGAATGGTGGAACCGATAGGAATCGGTGGCACCGATTAGCATCGGTGCTATGACGATGGTGCCAAGGTGTTGGTGAATCACCCATCGGTGGGTCATTTCCAGCTTCTCTTGATTTTTTCAGTTTTTCTCCAATAATGCATCTTTTTCTGTAAAAGTGTTTTAATACCCATTTCAAAGTTATTTAACACCCAGAAAATATGTTTTAAACTACCAAGAGTCGAGAGACCCTTGATTTACCAAAACATGTGGCCCTTTTATTTGGGGAGTGTGCCTTGGTGAGGCTGGGTGGGTTGTTTTCCTTGCTAGGTGTTTTGGTTAGCTATATCTTTATCATGGGGAATTAGAATTTATCCCCACTTATGCATGATAGTTTTTGGTTTACCAATTGAGTATACCTTTATACTCACCCTACATATATAAAATTTCTTTCAGGTTTCTAAGAGGACTTTAAGGACTGTGCCAGACCTTACTAGCTTGGGCATTAGGACAGTTTTCATTGATGATTTTCTTTCTTTTGGTACTTTCCTTCAGAGTTTTCTTGTACCTTGTATCACTTTATTTTGAACATGCATGTGGAAATTGGGATTTTGGATTTACTTTTACTTTTGGTATTCAGAGTTTATTTGGGATTCACCGTCTTATCTTCCAAAATTTTTCTATAAAAAGGGTAATACCTTCCATACTATGTAAGATTATATACCCTTAGTACTAGTCACCACTCCGGGGCCTATTGAAGACGGGAATCAGAAGTAATTATCACTCCTTAAACTTGATGAAGGAAGTCTCTTTCTGTTTTCTTTCCCTTCTCTCATCTTGGAGACTGCGGGTCGTGACAAGTAAAAACTCATTTTCAATTTACACATAAATTTCCCATTCCATTTTTCCACATAACCATATGGTTTCTTCATGTAAATATCCTCCTCAAAATCATAATGAAGGATTTTTTACTTCATTTTATTATTAGTGTAAGAATTTAAAAGTAAATAGACATAGAAATTTATGGATCATAGTGCCTTTAATTATCGGTGATAAAATCAAGGATAGTCTAACACCTTTTCATTGAAACCCTTTTATAGCTATCCTAGTCTTATACATATTATGACTATTATATTATTATTTCTAACTATAAAACCCATTTTTTTCTATAGTTATATCTTTCCCTATTATAGTTATATTATCTCCCATGTTTCTTTTTTATCCAATGAATCAATCTCATCTTTCAGAGCTGATTCCCACTTTCTAGAATCACTGATACTAGTTGCATCATCGAGGCTATCCATCTCTCCTATATCCCTAAGAAGTAAGTAATAAAATTTAATTATTAACCTCTAAACAAGTAATATAACTATAGTAGGTCTTCAAAAATATTATTTAATTTATTCTCATTGTAAAACAACTACTTACAAAACTTCTCCTTTAAAAGCTATACTTTCAACTTTCATAGTTCTTGAGAACTCTAGCATGTATTTTTATGGCCTGATTAAAACTGATGAACTTTCTATTCCCCCTAAACTTTATACAATTTTTAACATTTTAAAACTTCCATTTAAATCAGCTAGGATACTATTATTTTATTATTTTTTATGAAATTAATTTTCAACCAAATTTTGGCTTTTCCATAAGACCTTATCATTATAGAGAACAATTCAAATTCTAATGACCATCCATTTTTCATTATGCCAAATCCAAAATCCAAAGTTTTCATTGTAACATATCATAAATAAACATGCATGAGACTTATATTTTAGTTTAGACTAATCCTTTAAATCCACATGGAAATAGGCTAAAGATTAAAAAAAATTAAAGTGGGTAAATTCCACTTCATTTTCAGACTAAAGTTGTTCTAGGATATCCTTCCCAATTTGTGTGGAAGTAATCCTATTAATAATTTATGATACAAAATTTAATTATTTCAACAAAATTATAACAATATGAGTCTCACACAAATATTAACACATTATTTTTAATAAAAAATTCCATAAAATACAACCATGAAATATAGAGGCCTAACGTCATTCAGAGATTAGATACATAACACATAAATTTATAAATAAACTAATCCATTTTATTTTGATCTCCAAAATGTTCTTATAAGTACATTTATAATTTTATTATTGAAAATGATACCTTGGTGGAATACATAAAGAAATGCGTGAGCTATAAATCCTTATAATATAACAAACATGATAATAAAGTATAACATTTGAGTAAAGAGGAATAACATGATATAATAAAAGAGGAGGGATATTTATATTTATGTAGAATCATGGAATAAAGAAGAAGATATCACGATATCATGGAATCATAATGATGTGGAAAAAAATATAGCATTATAATCATAATTCATATCTCACTACCAAGAAAACATAATATAGTGTTCAAGTATTATTTAACATTCACCATATATGGTTTCTCATGAGATCACAACATCATCCAATGCATTGAGAGGTTGTATAATTCGATCCAACTCATTATATCATATCATGTACATGAATATGTGTACCACTATTAAAGAAATTATAGGAGTAATGAAAATTTATTTTCATAGAATAAGAGTTAAATAAAGAAAAATAACAAAAGAATATGATTAATATCACAAATATAGAGTTTACGTGGTCTAAGAATAATCCCTACATCTATAGAGAGAAGAAATGTTTTAACTATTTTTTTGAGAAAGATTACAAAGTGAATTTAGAGTATCAAGAAACCCTATATTGAATGAATTCATAATGAAATAAGGTTCAATAGTTACATGTATTAGTATAATTCCATAAAACATATAGTAAGTGTAATGTGATACTATTTACCGATGGTTGGAAATTCGTGGAAATATAGTGACTTGTCAGTGCCACTAGTCACATGATACTACAATACCATATCAAAGGACACACTAAAATGGTGCCTAATTTATTTCACCAATAAGATCTGGTATATTTGATTATCATTTCTACATTACCCAGAAATTTGGGTCAAGGGACTTCTCCCCCCAGACCCCTGAGTAGGGACACACTATCCCCTGCAACTCCCAGTGAACTCACTATATAGGTTGATTTGTGAGTGTTTTGGTTTTGTGTTCAGTATGGGCCACAAAAAGTGTTACCAAATTTATACAAGTATTTGACTACACCAATACAATATCCACATAAGGAAAATAAATCATACATTTGGAATAATCATGAGAAAAACCCATGAGAAGGAAATGAGTTTCAAAATCTTATCTCAAAGAATAACTAAATTTTATATCATAAAGATTCCAAATAAAATAATTGATTAAAGAAATTTGGAAATTAATATTTTAATAAAGAGGAATTATTCCTGAATATGGAGTTCAAGTGTTGAAAATGTCAAAATAAAGGAGAGTATAATTAGGTATATAAACAAACCTCTTAAATGATGTTTTAAGAAATAAGAAAAGGGCCTTTAAAGAAGGTTGTAACATAGTGTTTTCCTTAAAAAATTAAACCATAATATTTTTCTAGAATTTTTTTTATTATTTTTGAGAAATAATTTGATGGAAAATAATTTAAAATAGTGAAATATAAAAATGAATAAGCATTAGAAAAGTTCCCTTTAATTGGTCTTGCTTTAAAGAAAAGATTATGAAGGGAAATTGAAAAACCTATATATCCCTACAAAATAGATGAAAAATAAACTAGTTATATATTTTTAAAATGAATATACATAATATATAATAGTTATATGAGAATAATATGTATAGAAATATAGGTATATTGAGATAAAACATAACTTAAAAGAAAATAGAGTGGTTTCAGATTTCCCAAACCTCATGTCCCGACTCACTTAGTACACACATCAAACCTCATCAATAATGAATTAAATTTAATAAATACATATATTTTTTAATTATTATTATTTCATGTCTATTTATAATAATTTTATATGGAAATTATGATCACATTCACCATTTATAATATGTTTGTTTCTCAGTTCCAAGGACACATCAGTTTATTAATAATGATGGAAATTCTTATAAAATGGGACCATAACTCCACAAGTCAAATGGTATGGAGTTCATTTTTTTCTAGTAGTAATGTTATAAATATAAAATATTCTTAAAAAATAATCATGGTTTATAGAGTATAAATGTTATAGTTTAATGAATAGTTTATTTAGGAGGGTCTTCCGACCATGATGAACTTAATTGGTTTTATTTAATATTTATGTTTATTTACTAATTCTAGAATATGAAATAAAAGATAATATACTTATTATACTCATATTTAAATAGAAATTATTATTAAAACCATCCAACATGTAGTGACGAAAAATGAAATACATCATCAATGGAGGTGGTGAACATACCATTATATGGGTGACATTTTCATTTTAGAATGAATGAGAGGAAGGCAGATAATGGTTATTCCATTAATATAATAAAATAATAGTATAAAATTGTGATACTAATTCTTTTATATTATTATGAATAGAATGAATTTGGAGTAGTAATAAGAAGAAAATAACTTAAAAGAGTTCGGTAGAGATAACCACCTCTTTCTTTTGATGTCCTCCTTTGACATGCTACTAGGGCTTACAGAATAGTCTTTTATAATAAAAAAACCTATAGAATATAGATAGAGATATTGGTAAGTTATTTTATAGGTATTAATTAGGTTATGTAACTTATGGTATGAAGATAGGTGGGGTAGAGAATAATGGTATTTATAAGGGGATGATAGGGGTGGTTTTGAATAAAATATTCATTAGTTTATTATTTTTTCTCAAGACTATTGATAACAATGATTATTATGAGTATAAATAGTAATTGGTTCATGTGAGGTAGAGATAATGGTTTCTTACATAATTTAATATTCAATTAATCATGAATTTAATTTATGATGAATAATATCATATTTTGTTGTATTTTATTATTAACAAAAATAAAAAATTAAAAAAATACAGAAAAAAACACTAAGATAATTTCACCATATAGTTTATAAAAATTAAATTTATTATATCAAAATAATTTTATAAATATGGGAAATTTAATTTTTACATAAAATCCTTATTTATTCAAAATTATACATTTTGTAAGACATGATCAAACATATGACCCTTAGAAAAATTAACTATTATTTCATAAAATAATATTATCATTTATATACACATATATAGTTTTTTATAATTTTTTTATGAAATTAATATTTTTAATTTTTTAATTTTTGAATGTATCATAAAAATTTATTTTAACAAAAATAAAATGTATAGGTTTTCTAAAAATACAATTATGGTTTATTTGTGTCAAATACATATTTTATCATATTAAACACGTTTATTTAATTATATTATGATATAAATTCCATATATTATTATTTCATATGATACCCAAATATTTTATCACTAATCCAACCATCAGATCAATATTTTAATGGTTGTGTTACTATTCCTAACTGTCAATTTACTATTCCAATGATTATATTACTAGAATTTGTATAAGTTTTATAGTTCCAATAAATAACTAATATTTTCTTCATTCATCATTCACTTAAATTCATATCATGGTTATATTATTTGTTTTTAAAAATTTTGATTTCATTAATAATGTTTTATTTATTTTTATAGTGTTATTCATAGGTGTGATTATTCTAGAAGACCAAAGTGATCCATATTTTCTTATTCGAGTCATTTTTGTGTGTTTATTTTACTATTGTATAATTTTGAATTTTATCAGGTATATTTATCCTCTAAATTAGGGGTAGAAGTAGGAACTTGTTAACTAGGTACCCGACATTAGCTGACCTAATTAAATATGGTTAGGGTAGTGGATAAATAGGTATTTATAATGTTAGGGTAGAAAATTGAAAACCCAATTAATATACAGATAGGGTTATGACAGTACTCTATGGGTATTAAAAAACCAGGAACTGATTATGAAATTTTTTATTAAGTAATCAATAATAAAATTTTAAATTACATCAAAATTATAAAAAAATATTAGTTTATTTTGAGTTCAGTTTATATAATATTTATACATAATTTTTAAATTTTATTTCATTAGATATATTTTATTTAATAAGGTATAATTAAAAAATATATTAACTTAATTTTTTGATGTGTTTATTCTATGTTTATAAATAAAATTTAAAATTTGGAATTTTTAATAATGTAATTAAAGTATTTAGGGTAGTTAAATGGGTAGATAAAAATATAATTGGGTAGGTTTAGGGTAGTTAATTTTGAAGATAAACATGTTAGGGATAGATTTAGGGTTTTTTAAAAATAAAAAGATAAGGGGTTGGGTACCCCAAATTTCATCGGTACCCAACCCGTTTCCATCCATACTCTAAAGGTAATTTTATAAATTAATATAATTAAGTATTTTTGGTATTTTTTATATGGTGCATGTATTTTATAATATATTCCAAAATATGAAATTTATTCAGAAGGAAAATTATATATAAATTTTTTTAGGTTTTTACATTATTCCCCCTTTAAAAGTTTCATCCTTGAAACTTAATTTCACACACTAAGATGAAAATAGATGAGGGTACTTATATTTAAGTACTTTTTTAGGTTACTAAGTTTCCTCTTAATACATATTATAATAGACCTGAACCCATACATTCAGATCTGATGGTAAAAATAAAATCTTTACATTTTTGGATTTGATAACTATAAATGTAACCCAATTTTATCCATCCAAAACATATAAAATAAAATAAAATATTGGATCACTCACATACCCAAGTAAATTTTACAATAATAGTTTTATAGAATTAGGAAAAACTATTACATAACAATACCCACGTCTTTAAGTTATAATTTTTCCCAATATCCCAATATTTTATTTTTTTCATTTTAAGTATTTATCATTTTTCATAATCATCTTTAAACCCTATGAAGAAATTTTCAAATCATGGGATGAGAAAAAAATATCAATAATGGATATATAAAAAGAATAAAATTAACTCATTATTCAATTTCAAAAATCATGAGATCATATACGAGAGTTTTCCTCTAACACAATAATCTTTGAGATAAAATAATTGTTTAACTATACATGAAATAAAATTTACTACCCAAATATTTTCATAAAGCACTTTACAATAAAAAATAAAGGAAAAAAATCATAATCATGAGGATTTTTTAAAATATGATACCCAATAAAAAATATTTTCTTAAAAAAATACATTTTACTATTAAAGGGCATAATCATTTCTTTAAACAAGAGATCATTAACAAATCTTATGGAATAAAAAAACTTTAAAAAAACTTATTTTAAAGAATATAAAAGTAATATAGGTTTTTATCTTTATATAACCCTTAAAAATGGAATAATCTACACAGTTAATTACAATATAATTATCCAACAAACATAATCATTACCCAATGCATTGAAGAGCTATACTAGGATCATACATCACCAAAAAATATTTCCAAGGATCGTAAAATTTATTTAATACATAAAATATTATATTTTCATCATCAAAATCATTAAAATATACTTGTTAACACATAAGCAAAACATTTTTAGATATCAATATTTTCAGTTCCCTTAAAACCCCGTTTTCAAAACCAAAATACCTAGAATAATGTGAAGAAAGGTTTTTATATGAAGAAAAAATGGAATATTTTAAATGAAAAAAATATAAAATAATTTTTTTGGTGTCAATAAAATAAATTGATTTCATATATGTTAAAAAAACTTTACATTTTTCTTGTTGTAAATAAAGTCAAAACATTCTGTATAAAATTTGTAAAAATATTCCGTTTTAAAATATTTTTTAAGGAGTCTAAAGAGATATAAAATTCTTTTAGTAATTTATTTATTATAAATAAATACATCTATAAAATAATTTTAAGAATAAGGAAATGGGGAAAACATTTTTTGAAAATAAATCTTTAAAACATTTAAAATGAGGTTTTATGGTAATGTGGCCCTTATAGATTGATAAATTTTGAACTAAAAGATCATTAAAGAAAATAATATTGAATATATTTGTTAAAACTATAATTTTTAGATAATAATTATAAAATACACTCATAAGGTAGTTTATACACCACAAAAAAAAAATAAAACATGTGGTTCAAATAGCTTAAGTCTCAAAGAAAGGGAATTGAGATTAGAAATCTCTTACCTAAAGTATGACTTGTCACATATGTTCTTTAAATACAATATAATGATACTATATTAATTACTTAATTTATTAAAGACCATATATAGTTTTAATCCTATATCATTAAATAATTTTTTTCATTTATTTAAATTACATATTAAATTATTTAATCATTTATGTCCACGTTGGGTGTTTTGGGGACATTCGATTCAAAATTTCAAAATGACTTCAGTATGTTGACCATATTCAAAGAGGTTGTTGTTACATATTATAAATAATAATATTCATTAAATAATAATAATTTTTATATAACAAATATAATTTTATATTCATCTCTGGATAGTGGTTATGAAAAACAAAATACATTGGCTCGCGAGGCGGTATTCCACACATACACACAAGCAATGTGTTTATTTTTTATTGGATGGAAAATAAAGAAGAAAATAAAATAAAATTTTTATCGAATAATTATAATTTTATAAAATTCAAATTAATTCATCAAATCCATCCCCAAGACCATCCATGAGATGCATTTTTTGAAAAATAATGTGAATTTCCAAGTGGAGATGGTAGTCCATAAGTACGCATGCACGATGATTCCATTTTAAAGGATTGAAACTGTATGATGATAAATGGAATATTATATTTCTAGAATCATAATTTTTTCATGACTATAATATTTATACATTAAATTAATCATAATAAACAACCATGAATGGTTGTGATGAGAAATAAAATATATCAGTTATGTGAAGCTGTAATTTTCACGCACACACAAAAAATGGTTTTGTTTCCCATTTGATGGAAAATGAGATAAATAAGGTTATTTCATTAAAATAATAACATATCAGTATATGTTATATACTGATTTTATTATATTGTAATGGTTAAAAATTAATTGAAAGAGGTATTTGATGAAATAAAATGAAAATGCACGACAAAGATGGTTACCTCCTATTTTAAGAACCTCTTTTGGATCGCTCTTCAAGGACCCTGGAGATATTATTTTAAGAATACAAAAAGATATTATTTATCTAATAAAGTTATAATGATACTTTGGAAGTTTTTTATTGAGATACATGGTTCATGAAGTGTGATTAAGAGATGAGGGGTGGTGACCTTATATGAGATAGGAGAGGGGAACCCTTGTAATTATTTAAAGTATTAAATTAATATAAATAAATTATCATTTTCAAGTGAAAAAATATATATTTAGATTATTGGGTGATTATAAGTTGAAATAATCTTATAATTTTTTATAAAAGTTTATGTGATGTTTTACCCTTATATATTTGTTTTAACCTCCCATTTACCCTTTTATTGATTACTACAATAACAATGTTTTTTACTCTTTAGGGGTCAGGAAAGTTATTATAAAAGAAAAATTGTCACATAAATGGATAATGGTTCATAAGATCAACCATATCCACTTAAATTAGAAAAATATAATATTTTTATTTATTTTAAATCATTTAATAAAATATTTTTTAATATATAATAACATTAAATACATTTTTGGAATATTTAATAATTTTATTTTTAAAAATATCAAGAAAATAATTTAGTTTGAATATAAACTTTTAGAAGATAACTAATACAATATATTTATCTAAAAAATTCATAGAATAAAATTAATCACATAAAAAATATTACTTTTAATTTTTTCAAATCATTTACTTGATTTTTCTACTACCTAAAAAAGTACTATGTCAGCACTACGTAAGAATTTAAGGTAATTAATTCATCATTAAAAATTATAAATAAATGACCATAATAAAAAAATAATTCATATTTAAAATAACCATTTATAATCATTCATGACTTGTTTTCATCAATTTTAAAACATATTAGATATATTAAAATAAATAAATTGACATTTTGGAATTATTCCTTACTTAAAACAATATAAAGAACTTTATCAATGAAAAATGACACCATAATTCTATAATTTAGACTATATAAGTGGGTTTCTATAATTACACTCATCTAATAAAATATAGAAAAGTGTATGGATGATTTTGAATCCTTATTCATTACAATAGTTCTGGGGAGGGGGATAAATACAACTAAAATCATACTCTAAAACAACTGGAAATAACTCGGAGGGACTTGAACTCAATAACTCATTGAGACCCCAAAGATATGATACCAACCGAGATAAAACCTAGGGGGAAAATCCTTATTCTTTATTTTTTACCATTTTGACCCATTTAACCCTTTACCGTGGCGATAAAGTTTTACCAAGGTTACTATTCATAATAAAAAATGAAATAGACCTATTTAAAAATTTAAACCCTATGATTCCAAATATGAAATCAATTTTATAAAATTTAATCCCTATAAAATTCAAAAATTACTTCTAAATTAATCCCGTAAAAAGCAATGAAAACATTTTTCCATAAAAATGAATTTTTAAGTATAAAAATGATTTTATACTATAATTAAGCATAAATTAAATTCTAATGAAATTAATTAGATAATAGTTAATAAAAATTAAATAATTATATTTTGAAACCAATTAAAAAAATGGTACAAGGTAAATACTTGAAAATGAAATACAATTTTATATAAAATTATTATTTTCATTATTCACAAAAAATCATTCTTTTCCGAAAAATACCAAAATTTCAACATAAGATAATTTTGATATGATTATTTAAAAAATTATATCTTTTTTATCAAACACAATTTATAAAAGTGATATAAATTAATTATAATATTAACTCAAAAGAATCTATAAAAACCATTTTTGAAGAAAACATATTTTTGAAGCATAAAATTACTTTACTAAAAATTGAGTGCTTATTTATTAAATATTAATAACTAATTTTTTTTGAGTTGGAAAATAATATATATTTCATAATTTGGTTAGTCTTATTCATACCCACTATTTCAATTTCTAGATTATAAAAATAATGTTTAAATAATAATATTTCATGGCCGTTAATGCATGATGTTGCGTATTAGGTACACTATAGAACATATTGTTCTTTTAAAATATTGGGATGTTACATTCTACCCCCATAAAATAAATTTTATCCTCACAATTTTATCTCATTCTAGATAATAGTGGGTTATTTTTTTTAAAAAAAAAATCAATTCCAGGGAGTGTAAGATAAAACATACGATCATGAAAGGAAAAATAGTTATAATATTAAAAATACTTTTGTTGAAAACCCACATCGTAAAAAGGGATAATAAAATATAATTTTGAAAATATGGAAAGGAAAATTTGAATTTCATCTATAATAACACATAAATATGTTTATAAATGGGATAACATTAGTGGAAATTAAAAATATGGGCATAGAGGGGAAAAATAATGTCCAAATAATGATGGGTAGTAATAGAGAATGTGATCATGAGAAAATTAATAACCACAAAACCATAAATTAGTGGGTGATAAATAAGACATTAAATTCATTAATTTTTTTTGTAAAAGGAATTTTTTTTCTAAGTTTATTTTTCTCGAGTTCAGGGATTCCTTTACCATCAAGATATAAAACACGAGAAAATATACATGATTTCTTTCCTTTTCATAAGAATAATTTCTTCCTTTGGTTGTACTTAGATCAATTTTCACTTTCATCACCTATCTTAATTCAATAAATGAATATTAAAATTTAATTTTTCATGCATAATGTAGTAAAATAAACTTCTAAGAGATCACAAGATCTATAAAATCATAATAAGTTATTCTTACTGTCTTTAGATATTAACCAAAAACCAAATGGTCAGCATAAGGTAAGGTAATATCCAATATAGATAAACCTTCTTATGAATAAATAAAACATTAATATCAAAATAATCAATAATAAAAACCAAAGTTCAACATAAATCATTCAATAAATATCTAACCTTAAAATTATTCAAAATATTATTGACCATGTTCAAAACCCATAAATCTGAAAGATTTGATTACATATTTTTGTAATATAGACATAAAATTTAATCCAAATAACATCAATCACTCCTAAAGTTACATAAAAAAATATTTATTCACTAATCATATAATATTTAAAATATACTAATATTTTCTATAAATAACCTAAATTACCATGAATCCAAATACAAAATGATATATACTTTCAAAAAATAATTTAATCATTATTCCTCAAATAAAAACCAATATTAGACAAAATTATTTCAATTTTCCTTAGCCCTATATTTTTTATAAAATAGAGAGCTTCTTAAAAAATTACATTAATCACAAAGTCACTAAATCAATTTTCAATCTCATGATTATCTATATGATAAATCATTTATTCCTAACATGTAATAGCCCTTTTATCCCAATTAACCATAATTAACTCAACATTGTAGAATGTTTTGAACTAAAATATTGTCTCATAAATTTCATATTAAATCCCTAAAAAATGAAATATAATTCTTCTGAAATAATACTTGATTTTAATCTTAAGGGTTACATATACCTCGACCTAATAAAATGTCTCCCAAAATATCATTAATCACCATAAAATCCCATCACTTAAAACAACAAAAGGTGTGTCTATTCCTTTGAACTTGTGATAAAAATAAAAAATTTAAATCCATGATGGTATCAATAACTATTAATTTAACCTCACATGAAAAAATCATAATCATCAATGTTATCTAAACCCACCTCTAGTAACAAATATAATAGGCTCAAAACCACACACCCAGATCTGGTGGTAAAAAAATAATCTATACATTTCCAGATTAGATAAAAATATACAATACCCAATTTTATCTATAAAAAACATAAAACATCAAAAGAAAAAAAATTATATCACGTACATACCTAATAAACTTATTGATTTAGAGTTTTAAAGAATTAGGAGAAACTCTTACATAACAATACTCATGTATTTAAGTGATCATTTTTCCCACTATACCTAGAATTTATTTTTCCCATATCAAGTCTTCATCATTATCCCTACTCATCCTTAAACCTTGTAAAAAATCTTAAATTATGGGATGAGTATTAATATATCTGTAAGGGGCATATAAAAATAAGAAAAGGTACCCATTACCCCATTTCAAAAATCATGAGATAGTATAAGAGAGTTTTCTTTTAATATAATAATTATTTAACTAAAATAATTTTTTACTTTTACATGAAATAATATTTACTAACCAAATGTTTCATAAAAAAATTACAAGAAAATAAATATTGAAAATTATAATCGTGAGGGTTTCTTAGAAAACATGAGAACCCATGATTTTTTATTAAAAACAAAACTTTTACACTTAAGGGAAAAAATCATTCCTCAAAAAATAATCATTATTTTATCTTATGAAATAAAAAAATGTATAATAAAACTTATTTTCAATAATAACAAATTAATATAGGTTCCTTGGGAAATAAAATTTATAGAACCAATACAAAAAACCTTATAAATGTAATGACCGACATGGTTAATTCTGATATAACTCTCTAGAGAACATAATCATTAACCAATACATTAGAGAGCTATTTTAGGACTACCCATAATCATAAACAATTTAAATGGACCATAAAATACATAAAAAACATAAATTCATTCCTTTTCATCATAAAATTCAATAAATTATACCCTTTAACTAATAAGTAAAATATTTTTGGATATATATATACCCCCTTCTTTTAAAACTCTATTTTCAAAAATAAAATACCCAAAATAAAGGTAATTGGGGGTTTTCAATGAATAAAACATTTAATATTATAAATTAATCAAAATATAAAATAATTATTATGGTCAAGGGGTAATTTATGGACATTTTATATGTTAGAATAGAACATTTATTTTTCTTTTTTGTAAAGAAAGTGAAAATGTTCCATATAAAATTCATAAAAAATTAATTTTAAACATATTATTAATAAAGTCCAAAGAGACATAAAATTCCCTTAAAAATTTATTTATTTCAATATAAATACATCCATAAAATAATTTTAAGAATATGGATATGGAGGAAAAGTATTTATAAAATCAATCTTTAAAACATTTAAAACGAGGTTTTAAGGTAAAGTGTCCCTTAAATTTTTGAATTTTGAACTAATATCATTGAAGGAAATATATTTGAATTTATTTTTAAACACTATAGATTTTATATAATAATTGTAATATATATATATATGTGTGATTTTATACACCACACAAAAGAAAACATTTGGTGAAAATAACTTAAGTCTAAAAGAAAAGGAATTGAGACTAGAATTCCCTTACCTTGAGTCTGACTTGTCATGTATGCTCTTTAAATTATATATAGTGAAATTATATCAATTTTGTATTTATTAAAAACATTTTACATGTTTAATTTTTTATCCTTAAATCATTTATTTCAATGACATATTAAATTACTTAATTGGTTAACTTTGCGTTGGGTGTTTTGAGGACATTCGATTAATAATTTGAAAATGAATTCGGTATGTTGACCAAGGTCAAAGATTTCATTATCAAATTATCTATAGAAAAAATATATCATAATTATCAATTTTATATATCATATACCATTTTAGAGATATCCATGAAAATTTGTTATGAAAAACAAAATGCATTAGCTCACAAGGCTGTAGTCTGCACGTACACTTGAGCGATGTTATTATTTTTCATTAGATAAAAACTAAAGAAATAGAAAAAATTAACATCTTTATAGAATAAATATAATGTTATAAAAATAAAGTAAATTCATTAAATTAATCCTCATTACCATCCCAGAGATGTGGTTTTTAAAAAACGAAGTACATCGCTATGTGGAGACGATAGTCTGTATGTATGCACGTGCAATGATTTCATTTTTAACGATTGAAATGGTATAAATATAGATGATATATTATATTTAAAAATAATAGTTATGTCATGAATATCATATATATTTATTAAATCTATCACAATAACCAACCATGAAAGGTCGTAATGAGAAATGAAATACATCATTTTCATGAGGCTGTAATCCGCATGTATGTATGAGAAATGGTTTTGTTACCTATTTGATGGAAAATGAGAATAATAAGGTTATTTAACTCATAAAATAAAATAAAAATATATGGTATATATCTATGTTGTTATATTTTAATGTATATGAAATAATTGAAGGATGTAAAATAATAAGTAAAATTAAAAATTTCAATTGAGATTATTACATCCTCTTTGATAAACCTCCTTTGGATATCTTCTTAAAGACCATAGGTATAGTATTTTAAGTATAAAATAACCTATATAATTTATATAATGAGTAAATTTTATTTTTTTTTCAAGGGTTTGGTTGAGCTAAATGTTTCATGAAGTGTGAGGAAGAGACGGGTGGTTTCCTTATATAAAAAAGAGAGGGGAACCCTTAGAATTACATAAAGTATTAAATAAATGAAAATTAATTTTCATGTTAATGTGGAAGAAAAATTATATATTTATAATATAGGGTGATGATAATTAGAAATAATATCATAAAACAAAATATATACAAGTTTATGCGACATTTAACCCTTTTAATGATTATTATGATAACATTTCTTTTTTACTCTTTAGGGTTAAAAAAGTTACTATAAAATTAAAAGTGACTCCTAAATGGATAATGGTCAATATTATGGACCATATACCCTTTAATTGGTCAAATAAAATATTTTATGGATTTTAAATCATTTAATAAATTATTAGTTAATATAAAATAAAATTAAAGTCATTTTTTGGACTATTTACATAATTTTACCTTAAGAAACATCAAGGAAATAATGTAGTTCAAATATAAACTTTTAACAAATAAATAATACATTATATTTATCTAATTTTTTAACACCATAACAAACCAAAAAATTATTACTTTGAATGTTTTTGAAATCGTTTACCTGATTTTTCTACTTCTACTCCATTAGTGTTACGAAAGCTTTTAGGGTAATTATTTCATCACTAAAAATTACAAATAAATCCCCATTATATTTTTATTATTATTTAAAATAAATTCTTATAATTATTAAAGACTTTATTTTAATAATGAATTTTTATAATTTTTAAAGACTTTAATTTAATAATGTGAAAACATATTATATATATTAAAATCTATAAAGTTAAATTTTGGAATTATTCTTTACTTAAAATAATATAAAGTTCTTTATCAATGAAAAATGACACAAAAAATGAGATATTTTGATATATAAGAAGTGCATGGTCTAATTACACTCATAAAATGAAATATAGTCAAGTTTATATATGATTTTAATCTTTATTCTATAGTTTTAACATTGTTTATTCCATTTTACCCTTTACCGAGGTGATACATTTTTACTAAGGTTATTATTCATAATGATAAAAAATAAAAGGGAACAATTTACTCAACCACCAGATTAAAACTAGGGAATAAATTTGACCAAATTTAATCCCTCTATGTTTTATAAATTACTTTTAAAATAAAATCATGAAATATGATGAAAATTATTTTCCATAAAAATACATTTTTTAGTATAAAAATGTTGTTATAGAAAAATTAAGAATAATTTATATTTTAATGATAATAATTTTATTATGGTTAAAAAATTAACTAATGAAATTATAAAACAAATTTATAAATGGGACTTTAAAAAAAATTTAAATGAGGAGAGGATTTTCTATAAAATCGTCATTTTCCCTATTCACTAAAAATTAATCTTTTAAGAAAAATCCCAAAATTTGACCCTAAGGTAATTTTTTTGTAATGATTTAAAAAAAACCATTTTTATAAAATATTTTTTCTAAAATTTTTATAAAGTAATTATAATATTAACTTACAATTAAAATCAAAACCATTTTGAAGAAAACATATTTTTGAAGCATAAAATGACTTTACTAAAAATTGAGTATTTATTTACTAATAATTAATCAATACATTTTAATTTATTAAAACCTTTATATATATATATATTTGAATGTATTTATATCATAATTTTATTACAACTATTCATACCCTCCAATTCAGTGGCATATTTATAATGCCCATTTTTAACTAATAATATTTCACAGTCATTAATTCTTAATGTTGTGTGAAATATACACTATCGAAAATAATATTATTTTTAAATTTTAAGGTATTAAACTTATGGTTTATCCAATGTACTCTTACAGGGTGAGTTGCCCTGTTCCATATAATTTTGCGTCTATGGTCTTATATCTTCACGACTTCTCCTCATAAGAGAGATTATGATACAACTATACCACCTATGGATTTAGTACATGGGAGGGATCTGATAAAATCTTCCTAAAAAGGGATATGTTTAACATTACAGACACTTCATACATGTTTTATTAGAGTACTAATTGATAGTCCACTACTCATATGTGATCAATAATCTCAAAGGGGCCTTTTTATTTTAGATTTATCTTTCCTTAATTCCCAAACCTCATGACTCTCTTTCAAGGAGATATTAAATAGAATAATTAATATCACATTAATAAATCTAGGCATCATTTATTATTTTCAGCATAACACTTCTGTTATCTCTATGCTTCCCTAATGTGATGTTAAATTTATTTACCCTTCTCTTTAAAATTTTCAACAATTTCAGGTACTAATATATTACATTTTCTAACTTCATCAAAAAATGTTGGAGTTCCACATTTATTCCCATAATGTATTTCATAATGATCCGTATAAATACTTGGGTGGAATCTATTATTTTATAAAAATTCAACAAAATGAAGATATTGGTCCTAGACTCCTTTGAAGTCCATAGAGCAAGCTCTCAACACCCCTTCATGTTTTTTGGATAATTCTATCATATTTCCCATATGTGTGGGGGTGATAGGATATATTGAAGTTATTTTATGTGTTCAAGACATGTTAATGATTTTTATATAACTTTTAGGTGAACCTAAAATATTGACTAGATATAATCAATATTCATGTTCCATATAGCTTCATAACCTATCTTATATATAAATTTTCTCGTTGATCAAGTGAGAAGTCCTCTCAAATTTAGATGAACTGAGTGGTATTTTTAAGATGGTAAATTATAACCTATATGTAATTATTTTCTTTTGATGTGTTAAGAATAACTGTGAAAAAATATATGGTGACGTTTTACCATTTCCATGTAGGTATGGGTAACATTTGTGTCATCAACTTGGACTATTTCCTTTCTTCCTTCAGTTATTGGTAACTTTGATTCATATTTAACCAACTCTTTCTTCATATTTTCCAACCAGAAGTTCTCTCAGATATCTCTATATATTTTTGATATCTAAGTATGGATATAGAATGTTGATCTTTGAGTATAATTCAATATCTCTTTCATTATCTGAAACTCTAGTGGTATGAATAACTGTTTCCCAAATATCATAACTGAATATTTATCAATGATGAACTTTGATTATTTCACCTTAATTATAGCATCATCTTTCTTTTATACCTCCACATCCTTCCTTTAAGCTTTATTTATCTTCTTAAAAGTGGATAATTGAGTAAACATTTATTAATAGTAAGATGTGATTTATTCTTGTGTGATTACTATATCCATCCTTTTCATGTCTAAAAATATTTTATCCTTCAAAATCCTCAGCATGGATAGGGTTTCAAGATATTTTATACATTTAGAATATTCCACTTGATTTACCTTCCAAACATGGTAATGGATTGAGAAATTATCATCCTTGATGAACTATAACTATCATTATTAGAGTATATTTATCTCATTATATATGAATATAAAATTTAATCTCTTATGATATGTATATATTTCAAACTTATATCTATAGGGATAATTCACCAAATCATAAATGAGAAGATTAATAAAGAAAATTTTAAATCATTTTTCAAATAATTTTTCAAGTGAACCTTCAACTATATTAAGGTATATGCTATCACTTTATCATTTTTATGAAAAAACAACCCAATACCTTTTTTAAATCATTATTATAGATAAAAAATCCTTCCCCAATTGTGGGCAGTGTGAGTACAAGTGTTGTAATTAATCTATTCTTCAACTCCTTAAATCTCTCTTCACATTCTCAGTTTGAACAAACTTTATTATTTTCAGAGTTAAATTGGTTAGTTAGTTTGAAAATAATTTGAAATTCTTAAAAAATCATTGATAGTACCTAGCTAATATGATTAAACTATTGATCACTGTTATATATATTTTTTGGGCCATTCATTTTTCATCATTTTCTTCAAAGGATTCATATATATATATATATATATATATATATATATATATCCCCTTTATTATGATAACTTTCCCTAAGAAAACTATTTTATCCATAAAAAACTCACATTTACAGTATGCTTCATATAACTTATCATTTATCAATGTATTTATAACAATATTAAAATAATATTAATATTTCTCCTTTTTTAGAGTATATGAGAATATACTACATAAATAAAATAATGATTTTTTCAAGGTAATATCTTAAGACTCTATTTATCGATTCCATAAAAAATTATAGAGAATTTGTGAGTCTGAATGACATTACTATATACACAAAGTATCCATAAATTATACAAAAGTAATTCATGGGAACATCCTCTTTCCTCAACTTTATTTGATGATATCTTGATCAAAGATCTACTTAAGATAATTACCAATCCCCTCTTAGTTGATTAAACTAGTTACCAATACAAGGAAGGTAATACTTTTTCTTTATCATGATCTTGCTTAGTTCACTATATTCAATACAAAGTTGCACTAACCCATCCTTCTTTATGAAAATGTGGAACAACACACCACATGGGAATTCACTTGGTTATGTGGAAACCTTGTCCAGATTCTCTTGTAGTTTCTTCTTTAGTTCTTTTAGTTCAATGAGGTATATTCTATAGGGACTCTTGGATATAGGAAGAGCTTTAGGTATAAGTTCAATTGGGAACTCAACCTATTGTTCAAGAGGAATTCTAGACAACTCTTAGGGGAATATATCATTATATTCCCTATTTTCAAGGATGATCATATCCTTTGTATCAACCATTTAATCTATATATTATTACTCACAAGGTAATAATATACATTTTGAGAAATATTTTCGAAAGAAAATTCATCCTTATACTTATACTTGTATATAATCTATATATTATTTATGATATAGATATTTAATTCCCTATCCTAGTAGTTTTTTTTGTCTCTATATAAATATAACCAATCCATGCTTAGTATAGCATCAAATTTTACTAAAGGGAGTATAAAAAGGTATTCTATGATATTATTCATATAAATGTTAATTGGGGATGATTTATATAATTGAGAATAAAAAATTTACTCACTTATTATTTTTATATATAAATCAAACTCTATGTATTGAGGTGGTGTTTATAGATTTCTATTAAACATACATGATATAAAAGAATGCATAGATCCCAAATCAAATAGGAAGGGGAATCCATGTGAAGGAATCCGAGTGTTTTATTGTATCAGGTCCTTACCTAATGAGTGAAAAATCATTTTTAGGGATGATTCCCTAGGTCTTCACCATTCCCCCCATAATTTTGGGCCACTATTTCTATTATTTTAATTTTAATAAAAAAGGGATTGAATTAAAAATCATATAAAAGGAATAACTTTGAACTTAGAAGGAATAAATCATAAATGAAATGTATATCCCAACTTATGAATTTATAGGTTCTAATTTCTATTATTAATGTTTTATTTTCTATTAGGATATATAAACCATTCTGTAAAAATAACTTTACCTTTCTCTTATACCAAATATAACAACTCGAGTTTCATACACATATCAATACATGATTTTTAAAATAAAATTCCATAAAACACAACCAATAAATCCAGGGGAATAGAGAATTTTTTATATTAGAAATATAATAAATCAACTTAAAAAAAATAAAATTACCTTTATTTTGATCTCAATAATTTACTCTTAAGTCCCCTTGTTCTTTTATTACTTTTAAGGATAGCCTGGGGACAAACATAAAGAATAGGGGGAGATATAAATCCTAGAAAGAGAAAAAACATGATAATAAAGTATAATATATGATTCAAGAGGCATAACATGATAAAATAAAATATTAAGTTCATATATAATCAAATGAAATTGTAAAAACCTTAGTTTTTTTAAATAAATAAAAATAAAACTATATTTGATAGCATATTCGACATACAATACCGAGTCTAAACAAACCATGAAATATTATTATTAAAATATAATTATTATAAACTATCCATTAAATTATTGTGTGTGAATAATATTAACGAATTTATGAAATATATATAAATTTTTTACTCTTGATTTCCAACTACTTAGTATATAAACACTCAATTCCTAAAAAATTCATTTTATTCTTTAAAAATATATTTTCCTTAAAAAAGATTTTATTGCTTTTTGTGCAATAATATTAAGAATTTTAGGAACTTTTAGAAATTATATTTTATAAAAATAATATCATTTTTGAAACAATAATATCTAAATTATCTTAGGGTGAAACTTTGATTTTTTTGAAATGTGTGCTTTTCATTGAATAGTCAAAAATATTTCTTTTTGTAACACTACCTTTTATTTTCCTTAAATAATTTAATTTAAAATTTTCATTATTGTTTTATTTTTATTTCAATTTAATGTGATTATTATTTATTTATATATATTATAGTTAATTATATTTGATTCATCTTTATACTGGATTTTATTATAAGTCTATTTTTTGACTTAAAAAGGCATTTTTATGAAAACTATTTTTCATTATGTCTTATGGATATAATTTCAAATTAAATCCTTAAAATTATATAAATTAAATCTTAAAAATTTATTCCATATTTTTAATTAGGAGGTATAAATTTGGTAAATAGGGTCCTTTTATTTTTAGCCATTAGGAATAGTAACTATAGTAAATAATTATCACCACAATAAGGGTAAATCAGGTAATTAAGGTTAAAAATAATATGATAAAGAATAAAAATAGACCCTAAAACATTATTTTATCCTATTTTATGAGTTTTTTTAATATATTTCCATTAAAATCCTGAATATATGGCCACTTGGTTCCATATTTCTTTAATTTTTTCCTTTATAATAATTAAGTAAAAGATAAAGACAAAACTGTCACTTTCTTGCTTTTAATATCTATAATATTTTTTGATAGGGATAAACAAACTTATTTTTGGTGATAAATTTTCATTTTAAATATAAATTATTTTTTATTATGGTAATTTATTTATAATTTTTAGTGATGAGATGATTTCCTTAAATGATTGCATAATGTTTTCACAACATTTATTAAATTGATAGAATAATTAAATAAATTATTTTAAAACATTAAAAGTAATATAATTTGAAATAATTATTTTATTACATAAATTATTTAAATAAATAAAAATTTTAGTGCTGTGTTAGTGGATTATAATCGAATTTATTTTTTACCATATTGTTTTTAAAGTCAAATTAAACAAATATTTCCAAAAATGATAGTAATGATATTTTATATTAATTAATATTTTATTAAATTATTTAAAATTCTTCAAGGTCCTATATTTAGAAATGTGATTAATAAATAGTTTAAAATTTGAATAATGGTCCATTTATTGGCTATTTTTTCTTTTATAGTAACTATGTTGACCCCTAAATAGTAAAAAAAACTTATTATCATGTTAATTTTCAAAAAGGATTAACACGAGTTAAAATAAAGAGATAAGAGAAAGACCCTAATATAAAATTCTATAAATTTTTTGGATGATATTATTTAGACCCATAATAATACTAAATTATAATTATATCATTTTGGATCCTTTTTTCCATGAAAATTAATTTATATTAATTTAATATTTTAAGAAGTTCCAAGAGTGCCCCACCTCTCTCTTATAATATGGAACCTTATATCATTTTTTATTCACACTTAAAATGACTTTTGGTTCATAAATTAACTTTTAAAATACCTTATTTACTTACCTTACCATGTATTATAGTCCTTGGTTTGATTATAAACCTATCATAAGAAGGATTTTGACGTAAACCTAAAGAGGTTTTTTGAAGAAGAGGTATCATTCTTAAGCAAGTGTTTTTGTTTTATTTATTCTTCCACATACTTTAAATTTAATACAACCATGATGATTTAATAACATAATTATCTCCCATATACTGATATATTATTATGTTAGTTACATAACCTATATGTATGTCCCCTTCTATCAAATGAGAAACAAAACAATCATTTATGTGTATGGGGGACTACCGCCTCATGAAATGATGTAATTAATTTTTCATCATCACCAATCATAGCTATTTATGATGATGTATTTAATTTATATATATGAAATTCATGACTTATTTATCATTTTTGAAAATTAATATATCATATATTTTCTTACAATTCCATTTATTGAAAGGTGATGACGTCATTCATGAGTACATGTGGATTACTATATCCACAAAGTGATGCGATTAATTTTTCATTAACACATCACATGAATGATATATATAAGTGTATTTATAGAAATAATATGAAATTTATGATATAATTATCATTATTTAAAGATAAAATAATTTTTACCTAATTTCCATCTTGATCATTGAAAAATAGAATCATTACTTATGCGTATGTAAGATTTACTCTCTCCATGATTGTAACATAGTTTATTTTTCATAACCATAATTTATGGTTGGTTTTAAAATAATAATTAATATAAAGAAATAATAATTATTTCATTATTTTTATTCTTTAGATGATAAAATAATAATATATTTTTTGGAATTAAAAAACGTGTCCAATAATACACCAATCACCAAGGAATCTAATAAAAAATGTAGCTCGTTCTGCAGGATTCAATTTTACCTGTCATAGAGCCCAAAAAAAGTTATGGATCAGAATTTATAGTTGTTTGAAGTCATACTACTGAAAATGGCCAGCCGAGGTGATTTTAGGGTAAATTATGGGTTTGCATGCAAGAAAACAATGATTTATTCAAGAAGGGGATCTTGTGCACAAGAGAGGTAGTTTTTCACAGAAGAATGGAATATTACATGAAAAAACAAAATCTTTCATGAAACCCATCACACAAACCATCTACGCTCGCAATGCGATGTCAAATGGCCCTTTTTCACACTCTCTCACTCATCACAACTCTAGATGTAGTTGTGTGGAAGATCTCTTACCCACACAAAATCTTACATTCTTCCACTAAATATTTTATCTACATATACATGTGCACCCCCTTCTTCAAGAGGAGGCTCTGAAGGTCAGTCGCTGCTCTATCATGCGTAAGACCGATCTTCTTTGACATTACAAAAGAATGAAACACTTGAGGCATTATATCTTGCGTGACATGTCCCCTATCGATCCCCCTTTGAGTGGTCCCACAATTGGTAAATCCTTTCCCAAAATCATTTTTTCCAAAGGCATGTGTGTGAAAATCCCCCTCTTGTATGCAAGCCTCCAATATTGCATGAAAAAGTGTTGAGATGCATAATCTTATATGCATCCCATGTTGCATGAACTTCTTCAAGATTGCACACAACAGTGAAAATATTCTCATTATTATATGCATCTTGTCAAGGCCTCCAATATTTCATTCACCAGTACTGCATAACCCAATATTATGCACATAATTTCTAGGAATGCGCCCTCTATTCCATACCGTGGGGTCTACGTGAAGGTTCTGGGCGTAGCGGAAGCGTGGTTGGGACGACACCCAATTTTGATATTTACCATGATCAATGATTATTATAGGATCAATACAACTATGAATTCTAGTCTCCATGAAATATAATCAAAGATTTAGATAAAGAAAAAAATAGGCCCAAAACCTTTAGAGAGGATCTTGCACATCATGTTTATAATTAATTTAATTAATTTCATAAAGAAAAATAATACATGTGTATTTGGTATATTTATTCATTGATGACCTTGATCATCTGGATTGACCCTTCCGGATTATCTCATTGCGGTTGTAAGGATCCAAACTAGAATCCCTCTAGCGGTGATCCACACGTGCTCCAATGGCCTCCGATCGACACTGCTCGTTCTCTTGGTGCTAGCACGGCGAAGCGAGTGTCTTGTATCGGTCGTTCTTGATTGCTTGTTCTTTGGCCTTGAAGAACATCTATCATTCTTGAGAGGGGAGAGAATAGTATTTGAGAGAGAAATTGTTTGGCTCAACAATTCTCAATTCACCAGGCATGTAGTGTGGTATATTGCACAATAGGGGTACTTTCCTATTTATATACATGGAATTTCTGTTACAATATTTGATTTCAAAGAGAAAATTAAATACATTCATGAAATTAGAGAAAACCTATGAATTTTATAATAATATTGTTTCATTATTTATAGTGTGCCAACTTGCGCAAAACAAACTTATAAATAAAATTCCGCATCACAAAATAATAGCAGCGTTATTTTAATTTGTGTTAACTAGTTAAATAATTATTTACCATCTTGCAAATAATTATTTTACTTCCAGACTGACCTTGGCCTGCTCGAACTCCACTTCCATTTATTGAACACCTGAATAAATAAATAAATAATTTATTCTCTTAAATAAATATTTTATTTACAAACTAGTAAATAAATATTTATTAAATGTTCAATAAAATAAATAAATAATCTTTATTTTATTTATGCGATAATCTTAACTTGAATAAAATTATTCCACTTTCTTGAGAATAATATTTATTTCATTAATTAAATTCAAATAGAATTTAATTGAGACCAATAAGGAAACTTAATATATGACCCTCTATGATTCTTTCTCATTGGCCTTAGGTAGGGTTACTTAAAGTCCAAGAGTAATTTTTAACAATGGGTCAAGGCACCCAAGAGAAAGAATGTAAAGTCACAACAACGACATCCACATACAAAAGCTCACCATGTAATATAATCCCTTTGTCTCAATATTTCATAAATCGGGTTTCATGATTGTGTCATCAACTTTTATGCTTGATACGTCGTTCTTTGACTACCTAAAATAAACTCGTCATTACACCATGACCATGGAATTTAGCGCGACAGTTCTATTTCAATCAAAGGGTCAAGATATCAGCTTCTATAAATGGAAGGGAAAAATACTTCCTCGACTTATCCATTAACAACATGCCACTCATGACGCACCCAACGTACCCTACTTCCCACCAACTGTCTGCGTGACAATTTTCATCATTAAATAAAAGTGCATAAGTCATGAAACATATTAATGATAATCTTAAAGTCTAAGGATCATTACACACACTCGCAGATAGAAATATCCAATGAAACCAAAGCATTCAAGATTCTTACTAGTGGGTCTGTTCTCATAATATCATATCTTGGAGATTACAAAGTGAAAACTTCATGAGAGAAAGTCTCATATGCTTATGAGTACTCACACCTGATGGTCTGCATGCTATGTGTGCCATAATAGCATGTCATCTAACTGTAGATCTATATTTAAGAATATTGTTATAGCATTTCAAGTTTCTCATCATAGCAGGGAAATGCCATGAACTTATCAATTCAAAAAATACTATAACACATTATTACATTATAGTCATGCAGAGAAATGTACAATATGTAATAATAAATTAAATATCCATGTAGTCAAAGAAAAATCACTTGGTTCTAGGAAACCAACTCTTACAAACTCCCACTTGGAGTAGAGACAACTGCCTACGACTTTCAGTCTGCTAGACCTCACATGATGACCATGTTTCTACGGAGTCAAGGATTTAGTCAAGGGGTCCACCACATTGTCTTCCATGGAAATACTTCTTACTGCAACTTCACATCTGTGAGAAAAATCCCTCTCGTTCACTGATGTTACCTTGCCTCTTTTGAGAGAGCCACCAATGTAGTATTATCACAGTACAATGTGATGGGATCTTTACTTCTAGGTAACACATCTAGCTCATGGAAGAAGATTCGCATCAAAACTCCTTCTTTAGCTGCCTCAGAAGCTACGATATACTCAGACTATACTGTAGAACCTGTGACCACACTCTACTTTGAGCTCTTCCATCTCACTACACCTCCATTCAAAGTGAAGATGTATCCTGTTTGTGACTTCATGTCATCTTGATCAGTCTGGAAACTATCATATGCAATCCTTTGATGACTAGTTCCTAATCTCCACTATAAACCAGGAACATATTCTTAGTACACCTCAAATACTTTAGGATAGTTTTGACTTCCATCCAATTGTGGTAACCTGGGTCATCTTGATATCTGCCTACCACACTCAATGTGTAGGCGACATCCAGCCTAGTACATAGAATGACATACATGACTGACCCAATCGTTGATGCATATGGATTCCTTGCAATTATCTTTCTTTCTTTATGTGTCTGAGGAAACATTTTCTTGAAAAGATGAATTCCATGTGATGCTGTAAACAATACCCTCTTGGATTTTTCCATACTGAATCTCTTCAGTATCTTATCAATGTATATACTTTGACTTAGGCCCAACAATCTCTTGGATCTATCACGATGTATCTTGATTCCAAGAATATATGCTGCCTCACCCAAGTCTTTCATGGAGAAGCAGTGAACCATGCCTTAACAGAATGCAAGAGTGGTATCTCGTTTTCAATGAGTAATATGTCATCAAAATATACTATTAGGAAAATGACTGCACTCCCACTAAAATGTTTTTAGACACAAGGCTCACATTCATTTTTTATAAAACCAAATTCTTTTATAGCTTCATCAAAAAGAATGTTCCATGAACTGGATGATTACTTTAATCCATAAATGGATTTCTGCAACTTACATACCTTATTGGCATCCTTTGGAGTCACAAACCCTTCAGGTTGTGTCATGTAGACATCTTCCTAAAGGTTCCCATTAAGGAATGCTGTTTTGATATCTATTTTCAAAATCTCATAGTCATGGTAAGCCGCAATAGAAAGTAGAATTATGATGGATTTCAACATTGCAACTGGTGAGAAGGTTTCATCATAGTCAATTCATTGATGCTGTTTAAAACGTTTTACAACCGGTCATACCTTATAGGTACTGACTTTTCCTTCCATGTAAAATTTTTTCTTGAATACCCATTTGCAACCAACAGGATTTACATCAACTAGAGGATCTACCAAAATCCAGACTTGGTTTTGGTATATGGAATCCATTTCAAAATTCATTGATTCTTTCCACTTGGCAACATCTGTGCCACTTATTACTTCCTTGTAGGTTAGAGGATCATTATTATCAACTAATAAGGAGCCACCATCCTCAGTAACTAGAAAACTGCACCGTTCCGGTTCTCTAACATCTATTGTACTCCTACACAATACTTGTGTCTCTGTAACCGATTCTTCTTCCACAGGGCTTTGTGAAATATGTTCTTGTACCAACTCTTGTGAACCTTAAGCCTCGAATTCATCGAATTCTATCTCGCTCCCACTATATCTTTTGGATATTTTCTCCCTCTCAAGTAATATGGAATTTTATGCCACTATAACCTTTTTTTCTAAGGGGTTGTATAGGTAATATCCCCTTGTTTCCTTGGGGTATCCTATATAGGTACACTTTTTGCCTCAGGGTGCGAGTTTATTACCTGAAGAGGCCTTAACAAACACTTCGCTTACCCACACATGTAAATTTGATAACATGGATTTTCTTCCACTCTAGAACTTGTATGGAATTCCATTTATCGATTTACTTGGTACTTGGTTTAGTATGTGTGCCGCTATTTATAATGCATATCCCCAAAAGGATAATGGAAGAATAGCATGACTCATCATTGATCTCACCATGTCTAACAAGGTGTGGTTCCTCCTTTAACATAAACCATTCCATTGAGGTGTGTAAGGAGGAGTGATTTGGGATAGGATACCAAAATCTCGTAAGTAATCAATGAATTTATGATTAAGATATTCCCCACCCCAGTCTGAGCGGAGTTTCTTAATCTTCTTACCAAGCTGGTTTTCAACTTCATTCTTGTATTCCTTGAACTTATCAAAGGAATCCGACTTATACCTCATTAAGTAGATATATCCATATCTACTAAAATCATTAGTAAAAGTTATGAAGTATGAGTATCCACCCCTTACTTCAACTGGAAATGGTCCATACACATCGGTATGAACCAATTCAAGAAGCTCTTTATCCCTTTCAACTTTCCCACCAAATGGGGCTTTGGTCCTTTTTCCTTGTAAACATGCATGACATAGGCCATGTGCTTTTAGTTCAAAATAATCTAAATATCCATCCTGATGTAACTTTTTCAAGCATTTCTCATTTACAAGACCTAGTCAATGATGCCAAATTTATGTGTGGTATAAGTCATGTGAAGTATTTTTGTCATCGATTTCCATTACTTGGTTTGTGTAATCCAACACATAAAGACCATTGTATAAATGTGTCCCACAAAAACAAATGCTATCTTTATAAAAGAACCAACATTCATTTATAAACTTGAAAATAAATCCATCTATATCTAGTTTAGATACAGAAATTATGTTTTTGGTTATAGAAGGCACATAAAAACAACCCTTTAACACCAAGATCATCCCAGTTGGCAACATGAGGTGGTAGTCCCTGACAGCTAAAACAGCTAGTCTGGATCCATTGGCTGCTCGTATATCTGCCTCCCCTTGATCAATCTTCCTGAATCTACTTGGTTCTTGTATTTGGATACATATGTGAGAACTAAAAGCTGTATCTAATACCCAATTTGTAGAAATAGATAGATTGCATTCGATAAAAAATTCACCTAAAGCTTCCCCTTGCTTCTTAGGCTGGGGTAAGTTCTTCTTCTAGTGTCCCTTCTTGCCACATAAGAAACAAATAGCCTCCTGTTCACTTTCCTCCCCATTAATCTTCCTTTTCATGGAAGTCCATGAAAAATCTTTGAGCTTAAAGCTCTTCGCCTCCCATATCCTCTTATTCACCATAAGGACAGAAGGCTTTTCACGCTTCATATCTTTTTCCACTTGGAGAACGAGGATAATAAGATCAGATAGATATTTCTCAATGTTGTGCATTTTTAAATTTACAACAAAGTTAGAGAAGCTCTGAGGGAGTGATGCGAGAATGATATTGGTGCCCAGTTCTTAAGGGAGTTTAAACCCTAGAACCTCGAGGCACTCAATGTAGCCAATGAGCATGACTTAATGAGGCCCATTTGGGGAACCTTATCCAAGATTACTCTAAAAGAGTGACTTAGAGATCTCAAATCTTTCATATATTTCTCTATCTTGGTAAAGACCACGGAGGTGCTCGAGCATGCTATAAGAATCCATGTTTTCATGAGACTTCATGATCTCACTAAACATTGATGATAACATCAAACATTGAACATCGACCACATCATTCATATGTTTCTCATAGACCAGGAAATCCTCATCACTCACCTCCTTGGAAGGAGGATTAAGTAATGCTGACTCCAGTACGTAAGACTTCTGTTCATGGCGTAGGATAACCCAAAGGAATCTAAACCATTCTTAGAAGGTACTGACGGTGAGGATGTTGTCTTTATCCAAAATTGATCGCAGTGATATTGTGGATGATGAGCTTGTGATTTTTATTCTACAATTAAAAGAGCATATCATTAGTACTTTCTTGATTACATTTTATGAAAAATAATAAATTTTATTAAGTCTCCCACTATTTTATCATGTCCCAATAGCCCTCACCATTGAACTTAGAATGTCTAGTTGCCATGAAATTCTAGTTTAAAGGATCAACATACCCCTTCACATAACCCCAACAAGGGTTGGTCAAGCTATTATAAGGTATTTAGGTAGGCAGGTCTTTGCCAACTACAGGCTTGCAGCTCCTTGATATGTTGAGTGGACTCCCCAATCCTGAAATCATGACTTAGTATTTCCTCAAATCTTGCCTCAAATATTACACCAAGTCTAGAAAGGGATACTATTCTTGATGTAATATGGTTAAGTCAACTCGAAAACTTTCATAAGGGATTACTGTATAAAAGTAAGTGTCCCAAAAAGGGTTGGTCAAACACATAGTTTTATTGAGTTTTCCCCTTTAATCAAGTAACGAAAGGCTTGTTCTGACTTAATATTTCATTTGAGGGATTTTTATCTCTCATACACGAATTTATTATTATCATTATCACATAATTTTTAATATTAAGTGGAACTTACTTAAGTGATTAACCATGTATTAAAATAAATAAATAAATTTTATTTTATTTATGCGATCATCTTAACTTGAATAAAATTATTCCACGGTCTTGAGAATAATATTTATTTCATTAATTAAAATCAAATAGAATTTAACTAAGACCACCAAAAACACTTAGTGTGTGAACCTCTAGGATTATTTCTCATTGGCATCAGGTGGGCTTACCTAAATTCCAAGAGTACTATCTAGAAATGGGTCAAGGAACCCAAGATAAAGAACGTAAATTTTCAACAACGACATCCACATAAAAACACTCAATGTGTAATATAATCCCTTTTTCAAAATATCTCATCAAGAAGGTTTCATGATTGTGTCATCAACTTTTATGCTTGATACATCATTCTTTGACTACCTAAAATAAACTCATCGTTACACCATGCCCATTGAATTTCTCACGATGGTTCTATTTCAATCAAAAGGATGAGATATCAACTTCCATAAATGGAAGGGACAAATCCTTCCTCAACTTATCCATCAATAACATGCCACTCGTGATGCACCCAATGTACCCTACTTCCCGCCAACTGTCTAAGTGATCGTTTTCATCAGTAAATCAAAGTGCATAAGTCATGACACATATTAATGATAATATTAAAGTCTAAGGATCATTACACATGCTCACAGATGGAAATATCTGATGACACCAAAGCATGCTGAATTCCTATTAGCGGGTCTGTTCTCATAATCTCCTATCTTGGAGATTACCAAGTGTAAACTTTATGAGAGGAAGTATCATCTGATTATGAGTACTTTCACCTGATGGTCTGCATGCCATGTGTCCCATCATAGCATGTCATCCAACCATAGAAATATATTTAAGAATATTGCTATAGCATTTCAATGTTATCATCATAGCGGGGAACTACGATGACCTTATCAATACAAAAAATACTCTTGGACATTATTACATTTTAGTCATGAAGAACAATGGAAAATATGTAATAATACATTAAATATCCATGTAATCAAAGTAAAACCATTTGGTTCTAGGACACAAACTCTTAAACTATGTCCCCACACCCCCACTATAGATCAGTGCCAAACAACATACCTGATCTTCTGACCTTGTCCCTTTCCTTCCATCACTAACCCCAATGAAAAATGGGGAGTCACACCCTGATCTATTTGGGTTGGCTCAATGAAATTTTGGGTTGTACCCTTCTACGACCCCAGCTAACACCCTGGAATATTGTGCTTCGATATAACCCTCTACACCCCATGAAATACGATGATTCAACCTATTCATCTTGGTCTCTTTCCCATGTCATGGGTGTATATTCTCTCCTGTAGTTCCCCAAGTACCTTGAGTTGAAACATTCATCAAGAATCTCATCAAACATCATCACCTGATTCCTATGTCAAGTTGAACCAGAAAGGGCCTCTCTTGCATAAGTCCCACACTAGAAATTACTAGGAATCTTTTACTTAATAGTCATCACTACATGAATTTAAACTATATCACATCGCATCACTTGTGAATAAGATGCCTTATGTGCCTAGAATAAGCTTCCAATGGTCCTCATTACATGAATTTAAACTATAGAATACCCTATTTGATCAACATAGTATCCCCCCTATGACACACATGAGATGCCTCATACGTCAAGCATAAGATGCCTCATCATGCGAAAAACACCAAACTCTACTATAGGCCTCCTTCTAAGGGAAATCCCCAAAACATATTCCCTTGACAAATAATCATGTCAAGATTACCTTGTCACTTGACATGAGGAAGACATAATAGGTAACTCATTACAAAATCCCCACACACCTTCTCTATTTACATGACGTTAAAATGAATCCTATTTCATGAAATGTACATGGTATCCCTTCATTACGTGATGTGAGTATGACGCATGGTCTACTTCCATGTGTAAACCCCATACACATCATTGTCTCTCTATAAGGGTATTTGGGAAGCTTCTGTGCATAATCCCCAACCACATACTCTCTACTCCTAACAGTGCATGGAAAACTTCCTTTCTTAAGCCCCTCATCATCTCTCATCGGTGCACCTTTTTCGACATGATATCCAAGTTTACTTCTTCCTCTTATTTCCCACACTAATAATGACTCACGTGGGCTTAGGGGTTATTAGTAAACATGACACCTAGCCTCTACTATAATGGTCCACCTCATTAGGTGGAATCCCCCAACATAAAACTTGACCTAGATGTAAGTTAAGATGCCCTCATTGCCTGACATGAGAAATATAGAATGGTTCACTCCTACACATAATCCATAATCATGTCCCCCCAGATAGGAAATTTACATGCCAAATCCACAACTAGATGGGCCTCCTTTTTAGGTGTAATCCAAAATGAACTTTTAGAACGATGTGAACTTTGATTCAAAACAATTTGGACATGTAGGAATCCTAAATTATGTTCAAGCCCAACACCCTAAAAAACCATCCACTACATCCATTTCAACCAACACTTCATTCACATCCATCATGATGTTACCTAGGCTTACACATCGTTGTGAGATCATGTCATTCACTTAGGAATATCTCATTCGTATGCCCAAAATATTCCACATAAACTCCAACTAAGAGTGTTCCTCTTGGTAAGGGAAACTCTCATGTGTAAGCCACACACCATCCATTGAACCGCGTGGGTTTTGATCCCAGTATTATAAACATGGTATGTAGGACGCCCCTTTGAGGTTCAATCCAAACCAATGGTAAACCTTGGTGTCCCCCTCTTAGTAGTGCAACCTATTTGATCCACCCCCAATGGTGTCCTGATCAACCTTCACAGTGTGAGACCTTCCATTTACAAGACACACCTGTCGGGTCTACCATCATAGGCAATCCTATCCCATCTAATGGTAAAACTTGGTGTCCACCTCCTAGGGGTGAACCCTATTGGATCCACCCCTAGAATGTCTATATCAGCCTTCATGGTGTGACACCTTCCCTTTATGGGACACACCTTATGGGTCCGCCCTCATAGGGAATCCTGAACCATCCATCTATTAAACCTTGGTGTCTCCCTCCTAGGTGTGAACCCACTCCGATACACCTCCAACAGTGTCTAGATCGACATTCATAGTGTAACACATTCCACTTATAAGACACACCTTCTTGGTCCACCCTCTTGGGAATCCTAACCCAATCAATGGTAAACATTGGTAACCTCTCCTTGGGTTGAAACTCCCTAATCCACCCCCAACAGTGTCTAGATTAGGATTCCTGGTGTGACACTTTCCATTTACATGACACACCTTCTAATTCCACCATTACTGGGTGTTATGATACATAAATTGGTAAAATTTCTAGGTAGTCCCCCCTAGGTACGTGCCTTATTAATCCACCTCCATGTGGTGTTTCGATCATTCCACTCCATCTCCACAAGACATTAAACTCACAACCCGTCACACTGCTACCTTATGTTAAACATGGGATGCCTGAGGAAACCCTTGTAAGACATGAATTTAGAATCTGATACCCCATGATTGACATGGTATGCCTCAGGTTCCATGCATGAGATCCCTCCATGAGATTCCCTCCTATGAGAAAAAATATAGGTGGCTGATGTTACAATATCCAGACATTCTAGCAGTGGCCAATGCGACTACTCCCCTAACTGAAGGTTTCTTTCCTGTCAAGACCCCTTGGAATGTCTAGACAAAAGTAGCGTAATTAACCATCTTCCATAAAGAGATGGTACTAGGAATGAGTTTTGTGAACAATGTCTTAATATATGAGGGAGACCAAGACTAGTAGACAATTTCCAAGGATATATCCATGTAATGAGGAACAAACATCCCATCAGCCCATTTTGATCAAGGAGAAAACATCACCAAGAAAGTGATGAATGTCATCCACTTTTAAAAATCAATAATATGGGGAAACAAACATGTGATAGAAAACATTAACACATGAGGCAATGCACCCCGATGAATGATTCAGAAACAATAAAACTCATATTTGTTTGTTTGAGTAAATCAAGGAGTTCTAATATTTTGTTAAAAATTAAGTGTTGATCCAATTTTTATTTTTTTTTGATTTTAAAAATATAAAGATAATTACATAGTGCAAAAGAATAGTGAGAACTAGAATTTACTCCCTAGAAATGGTGCAAGGTTGATCGTGTGGTTGTCTCGGGTGATGGGCAATTTTTTATTACTCTCCTGATGCATCTGAATTGTTAAACATGGTCATATATCAAGGATAGAGTGTTGTGAGTCTCAATATCTTGGAACTTATGTATCATTATTTTGTATTCTCAATTTTAAGATAGCCATAATTAATGATTGGTTTTTTCTTGGTTTTCAATTGAATGGTAATAGTGAAGAGAGTATAAATGAAAATTCACACAAAATAAATTCTATAAATACAAATTATCCTAAGGATAAATTATAGTCATATATTTCATCATTAAATTTTATTATAAATAATATAATTGAATGGGAGGGTTAAATATTAATCACTTATTCACTCTCCACTTTTCTATTTGGTATGGAATCACTAATTTTTTCAAGAGATCCTTAAATAGACTAATTTTTCTATGTATTCTCCTGGGTGAATAGGTAAGAACATTATTCAATCGAGTGAATGATCTCACTAAAATTCTAGGAAAAAATCACATACCATTATTACTATAAAACCACATGACCCCACTTGTA
Organism: Viscum album; assembly: GCA_963277665.1. Lineage (NCBI taxonomy): Eukaryota > Viridiplantae > Streptophyta > Magnoliopsida > Santalales > Viscaceae > Viscum > Viscum album. The sequence goes on along the minus strand of OY728126.1, from coordinate 760,532,917 downwards.
TGAAGTATCATGAAAAATGGATTGAATCTTTGTTGTGTAATAGTTGTAAGAGTGCAATAGTTTCTAATGGATTATGGAGTGAAAATTTCCTCCTCCATATTCCAATTCCACTTTCATATTATAATTAGAGAGAATATAGATAGAGAATTAAACATATAAATTTAATATAATTACTATGAATTCCTTTTGGAACAACCTCAATGGATTGTCTCTCTATGATCATGGATATTGAAGACGCTTGGACATCAAAGAGGTGAAAAACACAAAAAAATTAAGGGGGAAAAGAACAACATAGTGTGATTGGACAAAGAACAGAATGAAACATTAAATTAAAAATACAGAAATAAATAATTTTTAATAAAGGAAAAAACTATTCAAAATAAGTTGAAAGTTTTCAATGGGTGAGGAAAAACATATTTATAGCTAATGACATCTTAATGGAACACAGTGATGATCAGAAAACTCCTTTGTCAGCTTCAGATGAGTTCCATGTGTCGTGGTAGATGGTTGAGATCGACTCTGATGAGACATCCTCTATCTATAATCACCAAGCATAGTTTCAAGAATAATTATAGAATATTTTTTTATGTGATTTGCAGCTGTAGTTTCATGTGCTGGAAATTGGGAATGTAGCGAGCTATAAGAATTGGGTTTGGAATTAGGCCTTGATAAGCGGGTTTCAACCTAGATGTCACAAAAAAAATTAGTTTTTAATATATATATATAGATATATAATTATACATACTTATTTATATATATTAATAGAGATATATATACTCTTTATTATTATTTATATATTGTATAAATATATATGTATATATTTATTATATTTATATCTATTTTTATAATTTTTTTATTGTTATTGTTTTGTTTTATTTGTTTTATTTTTATTTTTCAATCGTGTGGAGGGGGTTTGGATAGGGTCTTCTACTCTACAGGTGATCGGAGAAGCACTGTATGACGACATCCATTAGTGAATCTTCTATACATAGTGACATGATTCATCCAAGGTGGTGGAATTCTTCTTCAGTTAGATTAGCTTCACAAATGATGCTGTGATGTAGCTCGAATTCTCAGGCAGTGGTCTTCTTTTCCAGAGGTTCGTCCCATGATCTTGTTCTCTTCATCACTTACAGGTGTGAAAATCTTAGTATTTTTTGTACTTATAGATAAGATTTATCCTCTTGGTTCTTCTAAAGGTCTAGATCTGTAGTACTGAGCATGGGAGATGTGGGTTATGGAAACACGTGGTGGTTCTGCTTCATCAGGGGTAGTGTAGACTTCATCGTTGGATGATGACGATTGGGTGTGGGGAACACTGGTGTAGTATGGTGAAGATGAGTCATGGTCATTGGCGACGTTGAGTGTTGATCATGCAATGGAGGAATGTGGAAAGGTCAATGAAACCCACGATCACTATGGTGACCATGGAGGATACTTGTGGTAGGGTGGTGGTGTGCAATAGACATGGTGGTAATCGAAGCTCAGGATCATTGTATTGACTGTTAGGTGGAGATACATGCAGTGTATCATGGTTAGTATGATGACTATGATCTTGGATTTGGTGGGCAGTGGGTTTTTCATAGTTAATAGATTAGCCATGGAGATGATATGCGGCTGACAGTATGGTGCGGTTAGCTGTGCATGGTTAGTTTATTGACCGGTCAAGTCCTTTGCAATATTCTGAACTTGTGTTCCAAAAGAAATTCATTTTCAATGTAATTTTTTTTTCAAAAATAAAATTTAAAATGATAAATCAATTAAAATCAGAATCTGAACAATTAGTTTGAAAAGTTTGAATAACTTAAAATTCCAATCTGTTTCATTAATTTTTATACTAAAAAATTCTCAATTGTAGATTATAATTGATTAAAAGAATTGATAATAAAACATTTATGAATTTAGTTACATAATTTAATTTCATTTATTTATTTCAAAGATTAAAAATAATTTTAATTTATGTATGGATTGATAAATTAATTCCAAGAAATGAATATATTAATAAAAATTAGTAATTAATCCATTTTAACATTTAATTCCAGATTATTAAAGTTCACAAAAACTTTTGTTGTTCCTAGTATCTGAATTAAAATCAGGGTTATTTTCAGTGAATAATAGATAAAAATATTAAAAATTTAATATCACATAATATATGTTTTGAAGAGTTAAAATTATGTCATGTTTATCTCTATCAAATCCAAAAATATAAAGTTGATGTCTTAGAAATTGATCAAGGAGTGTGGTCTCGGGGATATTATAAATTGTATCAGAGTAGATTTTATATAACTTTGGATATTGTGATGTTTTTTTTAAGATGGTAACTTAAGGTTTATAGATACCATAATGTATTTATAATTTAAGGTTGACCATATGTTCAAGTCTAATACACCCCTTTTTAGGTTTTTGGTATTAGTATTTTGGGGTGATTAATGATATTTTGGAGGACATTTTATTAGGTTGTGGTATATTTAATCCTTAGGTTTATTGTGAATTATTTTTTAAGAATAAATTTTCTAAATTTTTTAGAATGTAAGATGAAACGTATGAGACAACCTTTTAGGTAAAAAAATTCTTTAATGTTGAGTTTATTGAGCTTAATTAGGATATAGGATTTTTTATTTATAGAATGATCTATGTTTAAACATTGGTGTTATTATTGAAATTTAGAGATTAATTTTTTGTTTATTCATATGAAGGTTTATTCATTGTGGTTATTATCTTATCACATTCTAACCATTTTGGTTTTAGTAAAGTTAAGAAGAATAGATTTTCATTCTTTTATATATTTCATGGTAAATAATAAGTTAATTATAGTTATTTAAGAATTAAATATACATGCTCATTATTTGTATTAAAATATGAGATAAAGGAGGAAAGTGATTAAAACATATAACCAATGGAAGTAATTGAGTTTACAAATTTTACGAGAATAAAGTTGGTATATCTATTTATGTTATGGTTCTAGATGGAAAATCAAGTTCTCAATAATAGGAAAATGAAACTTGAAATAAAAATTTTGTCCTATTACCTTTTTTTCGGATGTGTATGTGGTCTTCTCTACACCACATTTATTTATGGTCTTTTGGTCATCGACATTCTCAGGATTGTTCAATTTATTTTGATCAATGTTCTTAGTCAATTTCATCATTATTTTGACATTAGATTTTTTCCTCCATGTCTATATTTTCACTTCTCAATAATTTTCTTGTATTTAGAAACTTAGTTATTTGTTATTTTAAATGACCTACGTACTTCACTTTCCCTCTTTTCAAGAAGAAGTTTTGTTAACCCTTTTTATGATTTGGGTTTCCAACAAAGGTATTTTAAATTATAAAACCCTTGATTTTTAAGACCAGGGTTAAAATATATTTCTATAATTTATTAATGGAGGTATAATTAAACACCATGATATTTTAAAATAATACTACATTAGATAACATATTTAACACACAACACCAAGTTTAAATGAATCATGATATTTTATTATTGAAATGTTACAGTTATAAGCAAGTATTTTAATTGGAGGGTATGAATATGATTAAACACATTATGACATATATATATGTATATATATAATGTTATTACTTAATACAAGTTTATTTATTAATTCTTAAAAAATTATCACTCATTTTTTAGTAACATTGTTTTGCTCTTCAAAATTATATTTTCATCAAAAATGGTTTTTATGTATTTTTATGAGAGAATATTATAATTAATTTTTGGAAAATTTATAAATTTTATTTTATAAAAATAATATCATTTTTAAAATAATAATATCAAAATTATCTTATTGTGAAATTTTTGGATTTTTCTAAAAATATTGATCTTTTAGTAAATAGTGAAAAATACCAATTTTATTAAAAAAATACAATTTATTTTCCTTGAAAATTCACATTATGAATTTATATTAATATAAAATTAACATATGTATCTTTTAATTATATATAATCTAATTAAATACATATTAATTGACATTAAACTTGATTTTGGTATAAATTTAATCACGAAAACGTATTTTTTAGAAAATAATTTTTAGGTGAATATTGGTTTTTATTTTATTTAATTAATATAATATATAATTAAGAATTATTTTATTAAAATATATGGTTTTATATCTATATTTATGTATTTAAATTTATATAATGATTATTATTGGTTATAATGTCAATATAATATCATGTTATACTTGAAAAATGCATCTTTATAAAAAACAGTTTTTTTTCACATTTTGTGGGTTTCATTTTAAATTAATTTCTTCCAATTATAAGAATTAAATATTTAAAATGGATCCCATATTTTTATTTAGTAGGTTCATATTTGAAAAATAATTCCCCTGTATTTTTTTCATTATGAATAGTAGTTGTAGTAAAGATGTGTCACCTCAATAAGGGTAAATCGAGTAATTTAGGATAAGAATAACATTATAAGCACTATAAAACACTAAAATATACCTTTAATATATTGTACAACTATGGTTAATCCATACTAATCCAATATTAAATTTTACTGATTTTTTCCCTTTTCTTTGAAAATTACTTATATATTATTTTATGTAATGAAAAATACAAAACACCACTCTTTTGATTTTAAATTTATCTTATATGTTCATTTAAGGATATAAATAAGTTTTTAATTAATATTAAAGTTAATTTTATGAATAATTGGATTATTTTTATGATGGTAATATATTTTTTATTTTTAGTGATGAAATAATTATATTAAATTCTTACGCAATGTTGAAAAAGTGATTGTGCAAGCAATAAATAAATAAAGAAAATGATATAAAAAAAATCCAAAAGTATTTTTTGAGGTGAGTTATAGGGTCCCAAAGAGTTTATTGATATTTATAACATATTATTGATTTCAATTGAAGTTTATATTCTAACTTCTTTGCTATCCTGACGACTTTAATGTAAAATTAAATAAATAGTTCCAAAAATGAAATTAATGATATTTAATTATAAAAAATATTTAATTAAATGATTTATAATTCCTAAAAAACCCTATTACAACTAGTTAATCTTATATGGTTAAAAATATGAAAAATGTTCTATTTATAGAGTAATTTTTTTTGATATCGTAGTAATCATGAAAAGGGTGAAGGAGTGCTAAAACAGATTGATATGGGAGAAAACATCACCTAAACATATATATATTTTATTTTATGATATTATTTGCACTCATAATTATTTTATAAACTAAATAAATCATTTTTGTACCAATTTACAAATAATATTAATTTATATTAATATAATTATTTAAGTAATTTCAAGAGTGCCCCTCCACTCACTTATAAAAGGGAACCTCTTACCATCTCTTCCTCGCACATTTTAAGTACTATAGTTTTGTGAATCCATACCTAAATACCTTACTAACATAACTATACATGTCCTTGATGTATTAATTTGGGTTTTATACCTTCCCTATATGGCATAAGGATTAAAGTAAATGAGGTTGTTCCAAGAAGAGGTATATCTTTTAACCGAATGTTTTAGTTTTATTTCTTATTTAACCACATTAAAATCTTGTTCAATAATTATTAAATAATAAAATAATTATATTACTTATACTATAAAGTTTTTATGTTAAATTCATTACATATATCCATATGATATTTTATTAAATGGGAAATAAAACCATTATTTGTGTTTATGGAGGAGTACCACTTCACGAACCGATGTAATTTGTTTTCCACCACAACCTCTCATGGATGGTTATAATGATGTATTTAATGTATATATATTATATTCATGGCCTAATTATTATTACATAAAAATAATATATCATAAATTTTCTTACCATTCCATCCATTGAAATATTATAACATCGTTCATATGTATGTATGGATTAATACCTCTATGAAGTGATGTGATTCGTTTTTCATCATAACATCACATGAATGGTATGTATAAAGTATTTAAATAGGAAATATTGTGGTTATCATATATTAATAAATTTTTAATTATAAAACAATACTTACCTTCTATATTTCATGTTCATTGTAAATGGAAATATTACTCATGTGTTTGTATGTCCTACCATCTCCATTATTGTAACAAAATCCATTTCTCATAAAAAAATTCATTATTGGTTTTAAAAGTATAAATAATGTATAAAATTATAATTATTTCATGCTTATTATTCTATATATTTTGAAGAAAATACCCCTTTGACCATGATCAACATACCAAAGTCATTTTGATGTTATGAACTGAGCATCCTCAAAACACCAAATATATAATTAACTAATTAAGTAATTAAATGTTTCATTAAAATAAATGAAATAAAAGTTTTATTTAAAAATTATTAATCATGTAAGAGGTTATTATGGAATAAAATAATTGATATAAGTTTATTATATAAGGGTTAAAGGGCAAACATAGTATATCTGGACTTCAAGTAAGGCATTCCATCTCAATTTTACTTCATTAAGGTAGGTTTTAATGTTATAATCCTAATTTATTTTATATGGTGTATATACATTATTTATTAAATTTTATATCATTAAATCTCTATACTTCATGGTATTTTAAGTTTCAATTCAAATTATTTCATATAAAGGGTTTATTAAATCAATTTTTATTCATTGAGTTATACATAATCTTTAATATATATGTTGTTCCAAGATTATGTGTAAAATTACATTTAATATTATTATTTTTAATTTCCAATTATTTTATGTTGTTTTATAACAGTAATACATAATCACATAATTTTTTAATTCTAACTTCAATTATATGATCTTTGTATGGATTCTTCATCCCAATATTGTTTTGTTGAGACATTTATGATTTTATGATATTATTTATGTTTATGAGGTGTATATACTATACTTTTGACATGTTATATCACAAATATACTTATGTTTATGGTATTTAAATATTAATTGGAAGTTATTATTTCATGTGTATTATGATTCAATAGTTACCAGTATGGAAAGTAGTTTATTTTTCAATATCATTTTTAATAAAGATTTTTTATGATTTAATTTCCATTGAAAAATTATATGATCTTTATTTTATAAACCCATTTAAATTTTCTTTTACTTTTGATTTTTTAGAATATTTATGTTTTAGTGATATTTTCCTCTCTTTTGTACTCAAAATTATTCAAAATTGTTTTTGAAAAAATCCAAACTTATTTCACATATTTCAGTCATAAATCCTTTTTCTTCTATATCCATGTTTTCAAGAATGTTTTTGTATATTATTAAATGATTTTTTAAATCTATTTTGACCCATTTTTCAATTTTTATAAAAATATTTAAAAATAATATTCTTTTCATTTTCTAAACAAGGTACTTTTTACTGAAGGTGTAAAAAAATATTTCTTTGAATGATTATGTCATGAACATAATTTATTAGCATCATGAGAACTCATTGATTTAAATTTTCCTTTACAAGTATCAATGGTTCCTATTTAATAAAATTTCGCTTTAATATTATTGGTATTTTTGGTTTTTAAAAGTTATTTTTAAAGAAATAGATGGGGAGGGGCAGTTCTAGTGAGTTGGGACTACGGGTCATGTAATGGGAATTGTATACCTCTAGGCCTTAGAGTCATGTATTGTCCTTTAGGTTATGTCAGTCCTTTTGGGTTGGGCCTACGGGTCATGTAAGGGTTATCCTCAACCCTTAAAAGGGGTATTATATATAATAAAAATAAAAAAGAAGGCCTTCAGGCCATTCGGGAAAAAGTTCTTATCAAAGTGAAAAGGTTATTTTCCTAAAAAATGTTTTTAATGATATTTTCATGGTTTTTTACTCAATAATGATAACAAACCTTGATTTTAATTATGCTCTACTGGTGATATTTTTTAATGAAATCGTCTTTATTTTTTATATAGATGGGTTGTGATTGTTTGAAGTAGATTTTCATAGAACCCATTTCTTTTCCATGTTTTAATAAATCTTTGAAATAACAGTTGTTATTTTTAGGTTGAAAAATGAAATATTCCATGTTTTATTATTATGTTTTTGATTTTATACATTATTTATGATGAAAGACCATCATCATGTATCTTATAATGGTAGGTGGGACTGATATCTCTCTCCAAAGCATTGGGTTATAGGATAGATCAAACAGGTTTTGTTTATATCCTAAGATATTATTTGAATTTACCCAGTATGTTATTTCATTTGTAAGAGTTATTGTAAGAGTGATATGAAAATTATGTTAGAAGTTACCAGTGTCTTTTCTTTATGTTTTCATTAAGTTCTAGTGTATATTTTTCTCAAGGATTGTTTTCACATGGATTATGATTGTTGAAATATATAAATCTTGTCTTATGTGAATGATTTAGGAAATTTTTCATGATTTATGATCCATGTATTTATGGGTATGAATTATTTTATGATATTATGATAAAATTTGATTATGTCTTTATACCCTTATACTCATCTTATGCTCACTGATTACATTCAATTATTAATACTTGCATTGACCCATACTGAGTGTTTTAGCTCACCCGTCTTATGTTTCCTTTTCCCCAAGTTATAAAGAAACATGATAAGTAAAATATGTATATAAGAGTTTCATGTGGTTGATGATAACAACTTAATATTAGATAATAAAATATGGGTTTAGTGGGAAACATATTCACTTAAAGACATAAGTATCACTATGTAAGAGTTATTCACAATTCTTTGAAACTCTAACCCTAAAAAAGTACTTGGGTATGTAAGTGATCTAATATTTCTGTTTGATATTGCATGTTTTGACTGGTTAAAATTTATTAACATTTATCAATATCAAATCTAGAAATGAAAATATTATGTTTTCACACAAGATCTATGAGTGAGAGTTCACACTTTTTATAAATCTTTTGTGGACTATGATCATAAGGAGAAAGTTTGAATGGTTGGTGAAAAAAATATAGTATCAATAAACTAAAGGAAAATTGATTTTTCATAGTGCTCAAAAGTAAAATTTTAATGAAAAAAGGATAAAAATATGAAACCAAAAGTTAGGTTTTATTTTTGTGGAAAGTTAGGGAATACCAAATATGTATAATCTATAGTTGGAATATATTTTAAGAAGTAAGAACACCAAAAATAGGACAACATAATTTTTTATTTATATTATGATATTAATAAATACTATTTTTGTGAGAAGGTTTCATGCATAGGGAAATAAATTGTGCACATAGAGTACAAAGAAATATGCCAAAGAATACCTAGAAAGGTATAAGAAATTAGTTAAAAACATCTCCAAATCATTTCAAAAATTTAAAAAATATTTTTTAAGTTTTATATAATAAATAAGAGTCTATTAAAATATAGGATCACCTAGTTTATGCACCATAAAATAAGGGGGGCCATTGGTCATGGGTTATATAAAGAAAAACTGAGATAGAAAATTTTGTTGGAATTTACTTGAGATAAATTTTCAGATCCAAAACATGGATTCAATATAGTGGATTCACTTCCCATCTGATGGGGAATAAAGACCATATCATGGGATTAAAACATAATAAGTATATAGTGTTCTATTTTTTGTAATGATGAAGGGATGTGTATCATTGTATATAATAAGGATAATGTTTGTGTAAGAGAGATAAGGTGAAATGATGTTCTTTTGGTTAAAGGTATAAATCAAAACATTTTAGTGTAAGCTAATTGTGTGACATAGGACATCCCATTTTACTCAACAAAAAGGAAGTCATTATAAAATGAAGAGATAAATATATTTTTTTATGAATAAGGATAACCAAGGTGATTAGTTATCTCATTAATAAATAACATAGATGTATGTTATCTAAAGAGGATGAAAATCAACTATGGAATATGATGATTTTCCATTTGAGCCCAACGTCTCTACAAAATTTGCTGAAAAATGAAGTATCTCAAGATTTCCCTAACGATGAATGTTATTATACTCAAACATGCGATTCATTTGAAAAGTATAAGATTGTATGGAAGTAATATAAGCCAAAAAGTGTAAATTATCTAGGTCAAACAAGCTAGTTTACATAGATGTGTTATTACAACCCTAGACCTGCACTCCTATATCAGGTGATAAAAACAATTTCATTAAACATTGGATTTTATAAAATGTGGGACAATAATATATTTAGTCTATAAAATTACTATAATATATATTTTTCATATCATAAATAACACACAAACCCAATAATGAATGGTTTTGTGTCATTGAATACCAAGGGATGAGATCATAAGATCAATTGGGGGAAAACTCATCAACATTTAATCAAAGGTTAGATCATAAGTATATGATAAAAATTGGGTAGGGAAAAATATCTTATTTAGAAGATCATTAGACAATAAGGGTTATCTATAAATCAAGATAGAAGAAAATGTATTCTCAATTAAACAAATATATACAATGGATTTTTTTTACAGAATCCGCATAAAATAAACATTTCCTATGGAACATAATCATAATCATATGGCATGGAAATGTAACATGCCATCAAAATAAAGCAAAAAAAACCTTTAGCACAAAAAAAGAACAAGGTATCAACATATTATGAGAATATCCAAGAAGGATCACCCTTTATTTTATTATCATATCCAACATGGATTACCCTTTAGTCCGTGAGAATATCCAAGAAGGCCCACACTATATAATGGCATGAGATAAAAAATATTAACCAATTCATTTTAGGGAGATAGAGGAAAACAACCTTCAACATCCATAAATACGTGTGCCATATAATATCAATAATCATCATATCATAAAGAACATATGGAAATAAAATGGATTTCATATCCCTTTCAAATGTAATCATATAAATAAAACATTAATAATTATTTTAATAAACATAATAACTCTGAGGAGTATAAATAGAAATATAATGATACAAAATAACTTTCTAGGTACATACCATTCATTGAAACATATGATATTTACACCATATATATAAATTAAATATTATTTAGTTAATAATTTCTCAAATAGATCAATATATGGAATCTAGGTGAACATCCTTCATTAAAATAAATGGAAAATAAGTTATTCCCAAAGGAAATACATTGGAATAAAGGCTATGAATTTTCACATAGGATGGTTAGGTACTAAAAAGGTAGTGATGGATCGCTCCTAAAATAGAAAATAAAATTTTATATGTCATCCATAGTAAAAAATCTTGGTGGTAGAATTTGAATAATATCCTAGACTGATCACAAAATATATTAAAATATGTTGATTTAGGAGAAAAATGGTTTTAAGAGCATTAGAAAAATCACTTAAAAGAAGTAATATCATTGACTGTTTTAAAATAATTATTAAAAAAAATAATTTATAAAACATATAGGAATTGTATTTATTTTTGAAAACAATAATGTTTAGATATAAAGTTTCATATAATAATGAAAAATGGAGAAAATATTTGTTCACACAGAAAACATTGAAAAGTAATTATTTTAACACTTTGATAAAAGAGAACCATATTAAAAATGTTAAAAATTTATTTAAAATTTTTATTGATATTCAATGTTGTATAAAATTAATTCATTATTTATGAATAGATATGTATATTATTTAAATAATATAATGAATAAAGACATGAAAAAGGGACGTTCCTGACCAAGAATAAGAGGTAGGGTTGATTTCAATTACAAAAAACACTTCGGGTAAAATATGAGTGAAGGGAAAATGAAATTTTGTGGGGATGTATAAAACCAAATTAATTATATTAATATCATAAAACATATAAATTATTTATTAATTACACTATATCAATGATATAATGGTGTACAATATGAAATATATCTCAAAAAATTAAATTTGAGATAAAAAATCCACAAACAATAAATCTTGACTTCTACTAAAGAACTTCAATCTCATGTATAAATAAATAAATATCTTAATAAAATATTAATAAAAACAATTTATTTCTATAAACTTTCCTAAAATAATTTATATTTAATATTTACATGAAAATTACTTATTATTAATTATTTTAAATATCTAGTGTGAATAATCTCAATCGATTTGAACTAGTTTCATAATAATAGTGTTTTTCTTAATTATTATCCCATAGTTCATCATTCATAAATAATAAAATGTATTGGAATTGATACTTTATATTTATTTATATTGTTATATTTTTGTCATTATGTAGTTTCGGTTATGGCACATGAGCCTTAGCCTGGTTGGTAAGGACTCCATAAGTACATCCGGGAGACCCGGGATCAAATCCAGGTGGAGACATTATTTCCAGGTTACTATAGTAGTACTGTAGCAGGAACTGTGTAGCACTGTAGCAGGTAATGTAGTGGGAAATATAGAAGATACTGTTTGTCACTGTAGCAGTTGGGAATATTCCACTGTTTGGGCCTTCGGGCCACCGATTTGGTCCCTGAGTCCTTTAAGGCCTTCGGGCCACCCAGTCCTTCAGGTCCGTAAGACCTTCAGGCCACCTCAAGGCCTTTGGGCCACCTTATGTGCAGATGAAAATTAGATGACCTACGAGGAACAAGCTCTACAAGGAGGATGAGCAAGGAGCTTTCACCACAGTAGAATCTAAACAGATTGCAAGAATGAGTGCGTATGGAACCTACTATCGGGACAAGCCTATGCATGCATGGGAATGCCTAGCCGAACAACCATGCGAAGGTGGAGAGATGATTTCACGATGAAGATGCTGGGGAGGAGCAGTTGCAAGTAGTTAGTCTGGGTTGTATGTAATTTTTGAAGCCTACGAGCAAATGAATTCCTCTAAGGCCTATGGGTCGTGTAATACTTACACCTACAGGCCTTCTAAGGGTTCCACCTCACCCCTTGAAAGGTGGATTATCAAAAATAAATAAAAAAATGAAGGCCTTTGGGACATTAATCTCCACAAAGGAGTAACCCAATGGAGTAACCCAAAGGACTGGCATATTGTAACCCAAAGGACTGTCATATCGTAAGGGTTCCAACGTGACAAATGACACATCAATCAGACACCCGGTCTTTGAGTTATAAACATTTTAGCTCTGAGGGCCCGGTTGGATTCGGGTTTGATCCAACCTATCCAAACACAAAATTTATCCAAAACTCAAGTGGAGTATACCAAAAGTACTGTCTCGATCCAGGTAATCCAATGCCATAGACAGTTCGTCAAACAGGTGCTCGGTTCTCAGGATAAAGCCAAAAAGGCGTATTTGGGTCTAAATGGGTCTAGTTCCGGTCCGACCTAGTCAGACCTACCCTGGGATGACACGACCCGGTTCGGGTCGACCAGACCTGGTCCGGGTCCATCCAGTGAAGGGGGCCGGCCCGGCCCACACCGTGTGTGACCCGCTGCAGCGTGGCCCGCTGCGGTGCGGACCGCTTGGAGCGGCCCGCTGGGTGCAGACCATGGTGCGACCCTTGTTTGGATGTCCCGCTGTGGTGGGGTCCTCCCTAAAGGACACCCTAGGGGGGAGGCACCCCTAGTTTACCCGAACGGTCTAGCGGACCGTTCGACTGCTATGCAGGACCCGCCGGAGCGTTACCGCACTGCGCGACGCGGACGACCGGAACGACCGACCCTCCTTCCAGTAGTGTGGACATGAGCCGCTCCTCTCACGACTAGCCGGTTGCCAGCCGCCTTGGTGCACCGCCATGACTGATGGGTGGTGACCTTCTCCTCTACCAGTGGCATGGATGCATGCTGCCCCGCCTTCACGCGGCCTGCCAGCGTGCCGACCACCGTGCTCCCCCACCACTTCCCCCATTGTGGCCAGTCGGAGTGGCGGCTGCCACTGTGTGCCTTACCGACGTCAGTCACCATCCTCCTCCGCTGTGAAGAACTCATCAACATGGAAGGTGTGGAGGAATCATGCCATGTTTTTTTGGCCTGTACCATCCGCGTTAGTCCAGTAGCACATGGGTTGAGGAGAAAAATTCAACGTACAAATTAATGATGAAAAATATTAAACAAACTCCTACCTCGATCATTGGAGATGGAATTAGGATGAAGATGAAGATGATGAAGATGTCGACGTTCATCGCTCCCGCAGTATGCTCTCGATCTGAGCTCATGCGTCATCTTCGTTAGAGGTTCGTTCTTCATTGGAAGATACTCTCTAAATCTCTCCCCGTACCAATGATTTTCCCAACCTCAAGAAAGGTGAGGATCCAAATTAATAAATTAAGTTTATTAATTAATCAATTAAAGATTCCTCATTAAAGTGGGGGAAGACCAAGAGTTTCTATATATAAAAGGGGAGTTCTGGTGGTTCCCAACAACAAGAATCCAATGGGAGGTTTCAAATAAAAATAAAAGTTATCATTTTATTTTTATTATTTTTTTAACTCTCCCACGAAAAACTGGAAAACCAACTTCCACCCACAAACTACTAATGTCAAGGATAAGGTTTCCTTATGCGAATATCAACACTACAAGTTCAATAGTGTCCTCAAATTTTAATTCCGAGCACCAGTCCAAATGTTATAAAACACCGCTCACGCATTTACTAAATGTAGCTGAAAATAAGTTTGGAAAATTATTAACAGTCACCCTTGATGCGCGTCGGTCAAGTTTAGGATATGCCTAAGTGAAAAATGCCCCAAAAAACCCAAAGGTACTCTTGGATTTCCAATTTGAGTTACCATTTAAAAGTCATAGATTTTTCAATAAAATAACTGTCACATAATTATTTTAGTTAAGACCAAAAACTAACATTCACTGGTGGCCTACGCTAGCCAATGTTAGTATTTGGATAAAGAGAGAATACCCTCACGAGTTCAGCAGTGGTCTCATATTTTTAATCCGAGTTACCGTTCATGAGGTATAAACATTTGAAAATTAAAATTATTTTATTTAATTATTTTATTTACGGTTATGTATTTTTTCGGTTTTTCTCACAGGTGGCCCACAACGACTAAACTTAAGTCATGACTAGGGTAAACCCGCCATCCTGAAAGCAACGGTGCCCTCAGATTTCTGATCTAAGTAATTGTTTAATAGTTATTCTACTTCTTCAGGAAAATAGCTTACACACGCTAATTAAATCTTAACAAAACTTCAACGGATAATTTCGGGCACTTTGGGCCTCAGAATTGCGCGACATTAGATTTCGCGGTCTCGAAATATTTTCATATAAATAAAAAAAATTATATAGAAAAATCCAAGTCTTTACATCAAACATTTCTATAATAATATAAAAGTTTGGTAAATTGTATTTAATTAATATGTGATATATAATAAAGAACCATGGAATAATCCCACATTTGGTTTGGTTTTGAAAATTTGAATAGGAGCCTGATTAATGCACCTATTTTTTTTTTGAGAAAAATGAGCACATAGGCTCTTATATTAAGAAAATTAAAAAGTTACACAAGATAAAATGAGGGAATTTTACATTAGTCCCGAACAATAAGAGACACCATGTCATTAGTCATAGTGGTAATATAGACACTCCCTTTTTCTAAGACCCATTTTTTGGAAAGACCATCTAGAATGAAATTCACTTCCCAAAATATTGGTGTGATAAAGTAGTTCTGGGAAGAAATATTGTCAAGGAAATTTATCCATTTACCTTCGAGTTTCTATGATAGCTAAGTCTGACTCACCTTTATTGCATGAACCGCCGTGTCGGATTCACACCCTAACCATATATTGTTCCAATGTCTTTGACAAACTATGTCCACCGCACTAATAAATGACACCATTTCAGCTTCCAATGTAGTATCATGCCTACAAGGACCGTAATTGCACTACACCATATACCCATGATAGTCCCTAAATATTAACCCGAATCCTGAGGGTCCTAGAATACCCCTGGAGGCCCTATCCATGTTGCATTTTAACCGACCACTGAAGGGGACATACCATAGAACCTCTATCATGCCCCTTGGTTTGAGATAGTAACCTACAACCTTTAAGCTTATGAGAATCATGAATTCCATAACTGAGGTGTTGCATTGTTCACTGATCATAGGGTTGGAATTTTTAATGTCCATAAGAATTCTGTTAACAACAGTGGTTTTGTTGAACCTTTTCTGGCAGTGTACAGTATTGTTTCAACCCTTCCAGACAGCATGTAAGAGTTCAGCACATGCCACTTACAGTAGGTCACGAATGTAACATCCCAAGTAAATAATGAATATGACATTTTTATATTTATTAATATTTTTTTAATTATATATTAATTTTACTTAAAATGGGATGCTATGTTCGATTGTGTACCAGACACGCAATAATGGGTTTCTCCGAAAATCTCGTGTTTCAATTATGCTGAGCCATTCTGAAAAATAATAATATAATATTATTTTAAATATTAGTTCATTCCAAGACGTTGTATTGGTGGGAATGAACAGAACAAACTAAAATATGATTATACATGTTTGTTAAATGTCTTTACATTTGTCCAATAATTTTTAGAGGCTTAAAATGAGAATGAATCCAATTTTAAGCGTAAATACTCTAATATTCTTTAAAAGGATGATTTACCAACTTTTGATAGAGAAACCTTTTTAAATATAGTTTTTTTCACTTTTATATGATCTATTTGACAAAATAAAATTATTCTTCAGAATTGTGACATCAAAATTTACTTTGGGTAAATTTTGGGTTTTTTCTGATAAAGTTAATTTTTTAATGAATAGTGAAAAATGCCACATTTTAATTCAAAACTGCCAATTCATATAATTTATTTATATAGTTAGATTGTTATTTTAATTGGTTTTAATGTTTAATTTAATTATAATTTTACCATTTAATCTAGTGTTAGTCACTGTTTGTAATTTCACTCTTAAATTGGCAATCTTTTGATAGGTATTATTTCTTAAAAACAGTTTTTTTTGGTTTTGACAATGATAATTAATTTTAAATAATTTTTTCCACATCTGTGTTTTGAATTTGGAAAACTAGATTCCATATTTGTAATTAGTAGGTCTAGATTGGGAAAATGGGTAACTTTTACTTTTATTCATTATAAATATTTACTTCAGTAAATATTTTTTTACCATGGTTAAAGAGATAATATGGTAAATAAGGATGAAAAATAATATTATAATAATATTAAAATCCCCTTACACTTGAGATAACCCTATTGTATGAGATATTTCCAACCACGGGAATCTTTGGGTAGATTTTGGGAACCCATGGAGCTACTTGGGAGTTATAATGACACTTTATATTAATTAATATAAAGTAAAGACAAAAGCAACATAAACGTATATCTTTTAGAAAAACAATTTTTATATGATGTTATATAAGTGATATATTTAACTATAAATATTCATTTGAAATCTAAAACGATTTCCTACATCATGGTATTTTATTTATAATTTTAAGACATTAAATAAATAAACTTAATTTTGACAAAATGGTGATGCAGTAATTGCTTCATTAATAAAGGATTCAAATAAATGGTATTATAAATATTAAAATAAATTTATTTTGAATAATTTTATGCCATACAATAATTTTAGGGATATTAATGAATTTTTAGGTTTGAATAAATGAAGGTTTTTTGAAAGAATAAAGTTGTTATAGTTTTTTTAAAAGTCTTGATATGAACAATTTAGAAATTGACATAAATGAGTTTTTAAAACAATTAATCTTTTATTAAATGATAAAATAATCCTAAAAATATATGATTCAGACCCATGACATAAATAATGTTAAAAATTTCATAAATTATCAATTTTTGGTTGATTGGTATTTTATATTAAATATATTAACCATATAATATGAATATATAAGTGGACATGGTAAAAGTTAAATAAGTTAACAAAGGGTTAAAGAAAAAAATATAAGGATTAAAAAATATCTAAACCCTGTCCAATTCTTATTGTATGATTTTATTTCGACTTATATGCACCTTATATTTATATTAAATATGTTTTGGACCTTTTGAAACCAAAAATAATTTTATAATATAATAATACTTTCAAAATTTCCTAAAGAGATCCTCCCCCTCTTATAAAAGGACACCACCTCTAACTCATTACTCACACCTCTCAAGCCCCTTGGCTCATCCAACCTATGCTTAAATAATCTACCAACATCCTTATCTTCCACCTAGAATCCTTACTTTGGGCCGAATTTCTAACACTTCAAGAATTTACAAATAGATTTATTATAGAATTCATGGATCACTGAGTCTCTACAAACACCACTTTGTTAAAACCTAGCCAAGTAATCAAAAGTTTTTCACTTTTGGGATGTGAATTTTGAAAATTTGACATAAACGGGTGTGATGAGTAAGTTATTTGGAGTCTGATAAGGAAAACTTAATTTTTGGTGAATTGTAACCTACCCTTATGAATAGTAACACACCCTTATGAATAGTGATATACCCTAATGAATAGTCACCATACCAATAAAATTATATGAATAATATTCAAGTTGGAGTACGATAAACCTATGTTTTGGAATAGGTAAATAAATGTTTTAATACTGTTTTCTTAGAATAAATTTTGATTTTTATGAAATATTAAATTAATCATATTTAGAAAATTATTTTTGAAAAATGGACATCATTTTTTGATTCTACACGTCGAAAAGTGGTTGGGGTGATTTTTTGGGATTTTTTTGAAATACTTGAATTTTTGATGAATAATGAAATACCTTAATTTACAAAATAAGCTAAATACACTAATTATAGAGTAATGTATGATGTCCTGCTGATGTAATCCCAATTGATTCAGATTCACATGATAAAATTACTATTCTTGGTCATGGAAGTCTCAATATTCCTTATCATGTGGTGAAATAATAAATTAATGAATATAAAATTGAGAAATCCCCTCTCCCCTCCACTATAAAACCCCCCATCACTCCCTCTACTCTTCACTCCTCTAAAGCCTTGCTCCTTCTCCAAATTCTGTCCAAATATACTCCCAACCTCCTCTCCCACGTCCATCAAGACTTGGTCTCATAAAAAGACCAAACCTCACCCTTAAAGAGGCTCTCATGGATGTTTGGTTCCAGAGGTAAATTCCTCTTTTTAATTCTTTGTCTTTCCTTTCAAGTTCATTTGATTTGTTTTTCTATTATTACCTCTCCTTATCCAAATGTTGTGATGACTCCATTACCTTACATGTACTACAATTTTTTCATGATAGTAGGATAATTTATCATCATCTCTTCCTTTTACCTTCTTTTATTCTAGTAGCAAGAACACCATCCGAGATGTGTCAATTTACCACATTCAAGGACGATGGGATTTTGATTTCTATTATAATTCTCAATTATAGTCATGAAACCATTATTTTTATCATTGAACCAGATTATTTTATATTTAATATACCCTATTTAAGGTTCTATAATCCCTTTGTACAAATGGTATTAAGTTATAAATAAAAACGAGTTCATTGTAATCAAAACTCACAAATTAACTGAAACCCTTATCATTAAAGTTATATATAATAATTAATCCTCATACCATGTAACTAAATTTTATAAATGACCACTAAGAACTATATATGATCATAAATAATATGAAAATTAAATTTTGGATATTTACATCTATTCCACATTAACTCCATTACTTAAGAATAAGTGAACCGATTATGAAAATAAAGAAAATGAAAACTGTGGAACGATGAAATTAAATATAATAACTTATTAAGAAGGAAATAAATTAACTAAATAGAGTTATGATAAACTAAATAAATTTCTAAT
The DNA here is from genome assembly GCA_963277665.1 of Viscum album. NCBI lineage: Eukaryota > Viridiplantae > Streptophyta > Magnoliopsida > Santalales > Viscaceae > Viscum > Viscum album. The sequence continues at coordinate 760,513,353 of OY728126.1, read as the reverse complement.
AGGTTATTAAATAAGTTATTAATAATTCTAATTTAATATTCTAGGACCTTAAGTTCAAGAGAGGAAGACAATCGGACTTAATGTAAGAGGTTTCTTTATCTCACTTCCATTTGTGTGAGGTTTCTCATATTCACTACTAATACTTGTGTATGGTGTATGTATAATTAAAAATGATGTATTATATCATGAATTTATTTTTTTTCATGGTATTCAATTTTTCCTTTTAATGTCATTAATTTTGGGGCATACGAATTGATTGATTACAAAGTGGTAAGGGTTTTTCCACCCGAACCTCCATTTTCATTCAGGTTACTTTTATTGTATAATTACCTCTATGAAACTCTTGTGTATTATTATGTACTCCTCATAAATTTTTTGTGATTGTTATATATATGTTCACCAACCATAATCATTCATTATTTTATGGGTAGTTACATTTTTTAAAGGAACTTTTAAAATTGTTTCCGAAATACAAACCCAATTCAAGGGATATATTCAAATTCTTACCCATTTTCACGTGTACTAAAAGAATCTATTTTAAGCCACCATTATTTTTATGAAAATTATAATTTTATAATAAAAAATGATCTTGGATAATTTCTAGATTTAATATAACAAACGTGCCTTTCCACTTTAAAATTCTCTTTAATACTTTCCTTAAAATGGTTTAAACTATTTTATTTATAAAGAATCTTAAGAAATCTTTTTACATGATTTTACTTCAGTGGGACATCATTTATGCCTAAAATATAATTTAAATGTCCTAATATTTTATTTTATGGGATATTCTTGTTTAATGTATGATTTCATGGAAAATATAAATGATTTTCCAAAAGGAATATTCCTTTAGAAGTAAAAAGGATTTTTCTCATCTTTCATTAACTTTTATGAGATATATGCCTAGTTCACTACTTATTTATTTCTTGTGGTATATGTACTGCCCTTTGGTATATCATATCAGGAGTCTCATTTTTCTCATGATATTATAAGGTATAATAATTTGAATGTTTCAAGGTGGCATGGGACACTTTGGAATGTTTAAGAATTATTTCCTCAAGAATTTTTCAATGGTCTCATTTATAAATATATTAATCTATGTAAACATCCTTTGTTGAATGCTGTAATTAATTGAGGTTTATCTATTAGGATATCATCTAAAATATGTTTTCGAAGAGTTTATGGTTATTATGACTATGGATGTTATATTTTGATCTCATTCACCATATTATTCCGAATGGTTAGTGTTTATGTTCAGTGATTGGGAATGTTATTTACATTTCATGTGTTAGTTTCAATATGAATTTATATGTTGATTATGTTAACCCCATTCATATGAGGAATTAATTGGACATATTAAGTGTCAGGTGGGGCCCTCTATAACTCCTCGGTGCATCGATAGGTCTAATGAGACAAACTACAGTCTTGGCATAAGGGCTTGACAAAATGATTATTTATGGTTTTGTCACGAGGCCTTGATGGTATGGTTATATTGTCCGAAATTATGTATTAACTCATTATGAAAATAAAATTTATGGTTCATGTGGTTATTAATCTAGTAGAATACTGATTATTATGTTTTAATATGGAATTACTTACTCAACTCTTATTCCTTTCATACTGTGTTCAAGTTTTTGTTAAAGGCACATGTTTTATGTATTTAACATGCCTAATGTTTACATTATGATATAATCTTTTTTATTGATTAACCTTACTAAGAATTTGAGCTCACCCCTTTCATTTGTTTTTCCTTCCACAGGTTAAAAAAAAGATATCATTTATTGAGTTTTTAAGGATGTAGTTTATTAGCTTTGGTTATGTATCATATTTTTGTTTCATTCCAAAATGTAAAATGGGTTCCATGTATGTATATTGTTTCTTTAAGACAACTAAATTTATCGGTCCTTAAATATGATTATTATTTATTTATATAACAATTTAATAAAATAAGGTACCGGATCTGGGAAACTGGGGTCATGTCCTTATAGAAGTCAATTCAATAAATCCTTTTGGTTCAAACCAAAAGGAGTAACCTGATTTAAAGGTAACATCTTTTCTCAAGTTATTTTCTTTTATTTTCCTTCTCCAACACCCTAAACTATCTTTATAAAATTATTTTATAACAACACCAGTATCTTCAATATTATAGGATGTTGTTATGTTGAAGATTCAAACTACACTCACACACACCTCCATCTAATGGATACAAACATATTGTTTCTGTGGACGAAGACCTACTGCCTCACGAAATGATGATTGTTCATTTAGCTCCCACCGCCTCTCATGATGGCCATTATGATGGAAATGTATTTATATATTATATATATTATATTTATATTTTCTTTATGATTCTGTAATTTTTATTTAAATCATACCTTTATGATTTTCATGTTGTGTAATTAGGATAATTTCATTTGAGGAAGTGCGGACTACCGACCTCTCAAAGTGATACGACTCATTTATGAAACACATGGAATATTTAAAGGATGGAATTAATGAACATATATAACCTATATAACATGGATATTATACTTTATTTACAATATACATATGTATCATTTTAGTTTTCATTCTTTTATTATGACAAAGAAATTAAAGTAGTGTTCATGCGTACGTACGACCTACCGTCTCCATGAACGGTGAATTTCATTTCTCATCTCTAAATACAATGGATTATTATATATATATATATATATGATATTTATGTGTTATTAAAATAATTAATATCATTCTGGACATGATATAATTACAACTACATGGTTAATTCTTATAATAACAAGTACATTTTTGACTCAAGTTCCAAACATCGACAAAACATCTAAAATGAACAACAATAATTAACTAAATGTTATAACATGGTAATAAGTGATATCAAAAGAATAATAAAATTTAAAAAATTTCTGAATCAAGTATAAATAAACTTATGTTTATTATTCAGGAAATTAAAGAACGAACGAGTCAAGTTGGACACAAGTTAAGGTGTTTTCATCTCACTTTTTATTCCTGTGAGTTTCATGATATATTTGACACCATTTAATTTTGTGTGGTGTATGCACTAACCACTATTGTATTCTTTATGTAATATAATTTAATTTAGGGTAATTTAAATCTTCATTTTATGATCCTTCTTTCATGGGGTATATGCTACGTAAGTTACCAAATCGGTAAGGGACTTCGTCTCAATCTCCATTCATTGAGGCATATTTTGATTTATACACAACATTATTTTATATCATGTATAAACCCATCTGACTTTTCATTTCACTCAAAGGGAATCTTTTTCTACATAGCGTTTTAATAAATGACAAAGGGAATGTTTCTTTTTTAATATACACGGTGACAACGAACTTTCCTCCGCCACAAGAGTTATTTGATATTTAGATTCCTTAACAAGATATAATGTATTTAAAAGAAAAATAAATACCATATAATCTTTTATGTATTTTGGTATTGAAAATGGTTTTGATAATAGATTGGTTATGTCAATATATTTAAATGATATATTGTGATTGAAATGTTGAAATTTTATCTTTCCTTTATGTTAGTTTTATGTGTTATGAATATGTTGTGGTTCTTGGGTATTGTTTACATATACGGGTGGTTTCGTGATAAAAATAGTGTGGGTGAGCCCAATATAGATCTCCAATACATTTGGTAATGTGATGGAGGTAAACATAAATTTTTCCCTCTAAGAAAGTTAGGGAATATATTATGATGGGTATTCCAAATATAACTCCTTATATAGATATGAAAGCTACAATTTAAGTATGTTATGGATTCCACAAGTTACCTTTGTGATTTATGATTTCATTGTGTTATTCATAAAACTTATGATTTTTTGGGGTATATTAAAGATTGAAAAGTATGATTTCATTTATCGGATTTAGTAATGGACTAATGATTTCTTTCCTTGTTTTATAACCCTTACTGATATTTTTATGCTCATCCCAAGTTTTTGAAATGTTTTTCATAGGGTATAAGGATGGGTAAGAGATAGGAAGAATTCAAGAAGATTTATATAAATAAAATAACACTTGTTTTATTTAAGGAGTTTTATTATTGTGAAAAAATTTAGATAGAGTAGAAGTGTCAACTTTATAATTTTTGAAATGTAATGTAATAGTTAAGACCTAATTATATAAAACTCTAAACCTAAAAATATCCTCAATGTGAATTATTAACTTAATTAAATATTATGTAATGTTTAAGGCTGGGGCCTTATTGTTGGTATTAGAGGCCGATTTGGATAACTTTAGAGGTTTGGGTGTTATTTAAGCATAAGTGACATAACCATAATGGTTAGCATATTATTAAGAGTCATAGTTATTTTAGATAAATTTAATGGGCTTAAGATGACATGAATAAGTATATCTTAGTGTTTACCCTCCTCATAAGATATTATATTATGATTTTACTAATATACTCACACTGACATTTTTGTTTTTAGTAAATGGATGGATCTAGAAAGCACCAAAGTAATAATGGATATGAAGAAAACTGGGATGGTATTCTGAAGAAGCAAATGAATGAAATCGGATATTCAATGAGAACTCCTGTGGTTATTTTCAATCCACTATCTTGAGTCATGATTGACCACCTAAACCATGGTGATTTTTATAAGGCATCGTATATGTGAGAAACAAATCTCTACAGAAGTTCAAGTAATAATAAAAAAGGTAATTTTATTCAAAAACATATGTTTCAAGGATGTGGAACAAAACACCTAGTAAAAGGCTTCAATGGGACGAGAAGATGCTATAGATTTGGTAATAATGGTCATAAATCAAGAACCTTCCATGGAAAAAGGAAACATCTAGTTGACTCTGGGAAAGAAGTTCTTTCTAAGGGATCAATTTAATGTTTTAAATGTGGTGTGTATGGTCATTATAAAAATAGATGTCCTATGAAGAATTTTTAGGAATGGGATAAGTAGGACCATAAAAATATATGTTTACCAATACCTAATGGAATTCCAATTGAGGATGAGGAAAATTACAATGACAAATGAAAGGTATGGATTATTTCTTAGCTAATGTATTGACATTATTGAATCTTAGGATAAGATTCATGATTTTGTTTGTAGGAAATAGGTATTACAGAATATGTTAGGAAATAATGGTTAATTGATCATGAAGAAAGTTTAATGATATAGAATTCTACATTTGAGGGATTCAAGAGTTACTCCAGATTTTAGGATGATGAAATGCATAAAAGTATTAAGGCTATTTTGATGATAGGATTACATTGGAAGAATTTTTCTAGTATTTGTAAACCTGAAGTTTGATATGTGAAAATGTTATCCAAGGAAGAATTATAGTTTATTTTTTGGATATAGTTATAAATAACCATTTGGGTTTATATGATCCTTGAAATTTAGGTAATTATAGGTTATTAATTTTTGGGATGAAAATGTAAGGTATGAGATAACATTTGTGGTTAAAATAGGTTAGGATTATTTTTGAGGAATTTATCTCATTTTTGGGAATTTTATACAATTACAAAGTTTTTTAAGAAAGAAAATACGTAGACCATGTGAAAACCCATCGCGTTAGACAAATCTATGGGAATCGAAGCCACAACGAAAGTGTGATTGGGATTTATCACCTACCACTAGACTACATGAAGTCCCTAGTTAACATGACTAACTCTTTTTAGTTAGATGATTTTATGGATAAAGAATAAGTTGATTTTGGGAACTTATGTTTTTAAAATGGATATCCTTAGTATATGAAGATGATTTGGTGATTAAGTTATAAAAGTTATTTTGGAAGATTTTCCCTCTTTTGGGAACACTATATGCTTAAGGAAAATAGAATGCTATGGGATCTCATTTGTGGAGTAATGGTTGAAATTATATTTTGGAATAATCTATGATTTTATTGTGGACATATATAGATTTAGGTTATTAATGGAAGTGATTAACCTATCTTAGAGAATATTTTATTAGGTTAATTACATTTTAGTTTGAGAATTTAGGAGAACCCAGTGTTATTTCGAGAAAAATGCTAAGATTTTTGTGGGATACTATGTGGTCAACTCCTTCTGAATTTTGGGTTTCAATATTATTTTGGATTACTTTGAATAATTTTAAGGAAAATTTTGTATTGAATGGTCTTTGTTGAGATTTGGGTATTTTTTGTTCAATTTTTGTGATTAAGAGTTGTATTTATTTTTTTAAAAGATTATCCTTTTTTCGGATTATCTGATCTTTTACTAACATTTTTGGTTTTGGTTAATTACTAAAGACATGGACAATATATGGTTCATATTTTTGGGATCATTTTATCCTCTAGAAATTGATTCTAGTGCTTCTGGTGTGACCAAGTAATTTTTAATACTCATCGTTTGGAGAAAAGATGAGTTTTTGGTAGAAACATATTAAAGGATGAAACTCTATTTGAAAAGTAATAATATTTAAATGTGTTTTCAGTCAATATCATAAATAAATTCTTCATATTTTTTAAAATTAACATAAAAAAACTTTTTAATTTAACTTTTCCTACTAGGGAATCTAATACCATTTAACCCATCACAAGTTTTTGATTTTAGGGTGGTTAACTTTCTCCTAATCATGTTTTCTATCACTCTCTCTCAGAACATGATGGTTAGTTTCTTTTCTCTATCCATATTTTCATGGAATTATAGTATGGGTTATCTCAGGTGACCTTTTTACTTATATTTATTTCTTTTAAAGTGATAGCGTTATTGACTCTTTTGGAAGTGGTACTTTTAATGAAGTTTCTGTGCCCAATTTTAAAATTGCAAGGACGCAATTTCCAAAAGGGGGAAGGATGTAACATCCCAGGTAAATAAAGAATATGAAATTTTCATATTTATTAATATTTGTGAATTAAATATTAATTTTTATTTAAAGGGGATGCTATGTATGATAGAGTACCTAACACACAACATTGGGTTTCTCTGAAAATATCATGTTTCACATATGACTGAGTTATACTAAAAAATAATAATATAATACTATTTTAAACAGTAGTTAATGCCTAGACATTGTATTAGTGGGAATGAATAGAACTAACTAAAATATTATTATACATGTTTGATAAATGTATTTTCATTTATTCAAAAAATTTTAGAGGCTTCAAATGAGAATCAATACAATTTTAAGTATAAATACTCTAATATTCTTTAAAAGGTCGATTTATTGCCTTTTGATGGAGAACCCTTTTTAAATCTAGTTTTTTTAAATTTCATATATTATATTGGATTAAATAAAATTATTATTTATAATTGGGACATCAAAATTTACTTTGGGTAAAATTTTGGTATTTTTCTGATAAATTTAATTTTTTAATGAATAGTGAAAATTACTGCATTTTAATCCAAAATTGCCTTTTTATCTAATTTATTTATATAGGTATATTGTTATTTTAATAGGTTTTAAAGTGTAATTGGATTATATTTTTATAATTTATTCCAATGTTGGTCATTTTAAGTAATTTCACTCTTAAATGAGACATAAAAAAAGGCCAATCTTTTGCTATGTATTTTTTCTTAAAAACACGTTTTTTGGTTTTGACAACATGAATTAATTTTAAATTAATTTATTCCACTTATGTATTTTGAATTTGAAAAAATAGATTCCATATTTGGATTCAAGAGGTCTAAATTGTGTAAATAGGTAACTTTTATTTTCAAACATTATGAATATTTACTTCAGTAAATATTTTATTTACCATGGTTAAAGGGTAAATCTAGTAATAAGGGTGAAAAATATTATAATAATAATATTAATTTACCCTTAAACCTATCCTAACCCTATTGGATGAGATATTTACCACTATGGGAATCCTTGGGTCGATTTTGGGACCCCATAGAGCCACATGGGAGTGATAATGACACTTTATATTAATTAATTTAAAGTAAAGACAAAAGTAACATAAACATCTATCTTTTAGCAAAAAAAATTTATATGTGGTTATATATGTGATATATTTGACTATAAATATTCATTTTAAATCTAAAAATAATCCCTACATCATGGTATTTTATTTCAAATTTTTAAACATTAAATAAATAAACGTAATTATGACACAATGGTGATACAATAATTGATTCATTAATAAAGGATTCAAATAAATGATATTATAAATATTAAAATAAATTTATTTTGAAACTTTTTATTCCATAAACGAATTTTAGGGATAAAAATGACTTGTTTTATTTAAATTAATTAAGGTTGTTCAAAAGAATCAACTTGTTATATTTTTTGTTTAAAATTCTTGATATGAATAATTTATAAAATGACAATAAGGAGTTTTTAAATCAATTAAAATTTTGTTAAATGATAAAATAATCCTTAAAATATAAGATTCTGAAAAATGACTTAAATAATGTTAAAAATGTCATAAATTATTCATTTTGGGTCGCTTGATGTCTTATTATAAATATATTAACCATATAGTATAAATATATTAGAGGACATGTTATATGTAAAATATGCTAACAAAGGGTTAAATAAAAAATGTTAAGGATTAAAAAATATCCAAAACCTATAAAATTATTATTGGATGATTTTATTTCGAGTTATATGCACATTATCTTTGAATTAAATAAGTTTTGGACCTTTTAAAACCGAAAATAATTTTATAATAAAATAATACTTTCAATCATTTCTAAAGAGCCCCTCCTCCCTCTTATAAAAGGTCACCACCTCTAACCCTTTACTCACACCTCTCAAGACCCTTGGATCATACAAAATATTCTTTAATAAGCTCCAAAAATCCCTATATTCCACCTTAAATCCTTACTTTCAGCCAAAGGAAATTTAATAAATCCTTTTGGTTCAAACCAAAGGGAGTTACCCGATTTAAAGGTAACGCCTTCTCTCAAGTTATTTTCTTTCACTTTCATTATAGAACCCCCTAAACACTATTTATTACATTCTTTTATAACCAACCAAGTATCTTAAATATACTAGAATGTTTTTATGGGAAGGATTTTAACTACACTCACACACACCTCCATCTAATGGATACGAACATACTATTTCTGTGGACGACGAACTATTACCTCACGAAAAGATGATTGTTCATTTATCTCCTACCACATCTCATGGTGGAAATTATGATGGGAATCTATTTATATATGATATATATTATATTTATATCTTCTATATTATTCTGTAATTTTTATTTAAATCATACCTTTATGATTTCATGTTGTGTAATTATGATAATTTCCTTTGAGGAAATGCAGACTACCGCCCCCTCAAAGAGATATGACTCGTTCATGCCACACATAGAACATATAAAGGATGAAATTTATGAAATTATATAACCTATATAACAATTTTATTATACTGTATTTATAATATACATATGTATCATTTTTTTATTCTTTTTTGATGGAAAATAAATGAAAGTAGTGTTTATGCGTATGTACGACCTTCCGTCTCCATGAACGGTGCATTTCATTTATCATATCCAAATACAATGGATTATCTTATATAAATATAAATATATATATGATATTTATGTGTTATTAAAATCTTTAATATCATTTAGGAGGTGATTTACTTATAACTACATGGTTAATTCTCATAATAACAAGTTCATTTTTGACTTAAGTTTCAAACATCGATGAAACATCTGATATGAACTAAAATAATTAAAAAAATGTTAAAATATAATAATAAGTGATATAAAATAAATAATAAACTTGAAAAAGTTTCTTAAGAAATTATAAATTAACTTATGTTTATTATTCAGGAAATTAAATAATGAGCGAGTCAAGTCGGACACAAGGTAATGGGTTTTCATCTCACTTTTTATTCCTATGAGATTCATGCTATATTTTGCACTATTTATTTTGTGGTGTATGTACTTACCATGATTGTATTATTTGTGTAATATACTTTATTTTATGGGCATTTATATCTTCATTGTATGACCCTTCTTTCATGGGGTATATGTTAAGTATGTTACCAATTCGGTAAGGGACTTCGTCTCAATCTCTTTTCATTGAGGCATATTTGGATTTAAAAATGAATTTATTTTATACAATGTATAAACCCGTTTTAATTTTAATTTCATTCAAAGGGAATCTTTTTATACAAAGTGTTTTAATAAATGAAAAAGGGAATGTTTCTTTTTTACATACACAGTGACAATGACATTTCCATCACCGTGGGTGTTATTTTATATTTGGCTTCCTTAAAAAGACGTAATATTTTTAAAAGGAACATAAATACCATATTCTATTTTATGTATTTTGGTATTTAAAATGGTTTTGATGATGGATTGGTTATTTCAATATATTTAAAGGATATATTCTGATTGAAATATGGAAATGTTATTATTTATTTTTGTTTTTTTATGAGTTATGAATATGTTATGGTTCTTGGTCATTGTTTACCTATAAGGTGGATTCCATGATATACCTAGGGTGAGTGAAACCGAGATAGATCTCCAATTAATTGGGTAACTTGATAGAGGTAAATGTAAATGTTTATCCTAATAGATTTAAGGAATATACTATTATTGGTACTCCAAATGTAAGTCCCTATATAGCTATGAAAGATATAATGTAAGTATGTTAGGATGCCAAAAGTTACCTTTATTATTTATGATTTCCATGTGTTATTCATAAAACTTATGATTTTGTGTGGTATATTAAAGATTGAAAAGTTTGATTTCATTGATTGGATGTAGTGATGGACTGCTGTTTTCTTTCCTTGTTTTATAACCCTTACTAAGATTTTTATGCTCATCCCAAATTTTTTAAATGTTTTTCATAGGGTATAAGGAAGTGTAAGATAAAGGAATAATTCATGAAGATTTAAATTAAGAAAAAGAATCTTGTTTTATTTACGGAGTTTTATTATTGTGAAAAATTTTGGATAGAGTAGAAGTGTCAATTTTGAAAATTTTGAAATTTAATATAATAGTTACGTCCTAATTCTAAAAAACTATAAACCTGAAAAGATCTTAAATTTGAATTGTTAAATTAATTCAAGATCATAAAATGTTTAAGGCTGTGGCCTTATAATGATGCTGCTTGGATTGCTGGATTTGGAATAGAGAATACAGAACATGAAGTACCGAGAAAGTGTTGGGAGGATCAAACTCAAAGATGTTGAGGATCACTTTCAATAGGGAAGAAGCAGTGCTGCAAGATAGGACCAAATGGTCAACATATTTTCTATGTGAATGGCATAAAATGCATATCGAGCATAGGGGAATCCCAACCCTCTGAATGTTATCATCCACTAGTATTTTTTTGTGAAATATTCTCCAAATAAATGTAAATATAGTGGGGAGTAACCAGTTTTTGTTTAATGAACCAAGCCAACATAAATATCCCTTTATCAAGTACCTTTAGAAACTTTTAGAGTCCATAAAACCACTCGAAGATCCCTCCAATAATAGAATGTCATTATATTTGATAAAGTCATAGTTTTAAATAATGGAAACAATTTCATCCGGAAGGTCATATCTAGGCTGAAGCTATTCTTTAATAGAGATTCTACTATCAATATTCTATTTTCATTGTTTAACCTCTCAATAAGAGGCATGCTGGTCCAGTTAGCATAACAGAAATGAATACATGAATCATCATTGAACACCTAGCGTGAATGCCTCATCAAGCTGTTGAACTCATTACACCGACCAGACCAGATTGATGATTCCATATACCCATGATTCCTAGTAATACTCCTTGAAATAACCCTTATTCTAAATAAGTCAAGAGAAGAATATTTTGTGTGAATAAGATGCGAAAAAAATTTGGACTACAATGCCTGATTGAAACAACTTAAATTATTAATGTCCAGTCCTCCCAGGATGGTGGTCATGCAACATTTTCTTCACTTGGAAGTGATGAGATTCCTTTCCATCAAGTTACATCTCCTTACAAAATTATTCAACATTGAATTTATTTTCTTTACAATATTGGAATGACACATTTATACCATGAATGAATAAACAATTTGTGAGATAACCACATGTTTGACAAGGAATACTCACCCTGCGATTGAGAGAGATTTTCCCTTCAAAGAGGCAAGAGATTTTATTACCTGGGATAAGGACTCTATAAAATGAGAGGCCCTAGGATTTCCCCAAAACAATATAACACCAAGGTAAATAAATGGAAGATATCCCTCCCTAATACCAAGATAGTTAATTGGATGGGTTCTCCTTGAAGATGGGATGTTTTTTACAAAGTAAATACAATATTTTCTCCAGTTGATTTCCTACCCTGATACATTATCATTATGCAGAAGTGCTTATTTAAGATGAGTGATGTTATTCCTGTAACCCTATGTAAAAATAACAATATAATTAGTAAAAAATAAGTGACAAGGAGCAGAGAGAACTCTAGGAAATTTTATGGTGGAAATTTTCCCTTTATCCACCATTTCAATAAGAATTATGCTCAAGTAGTCCTCATAAAATGAAAAAATAATGGTAGAGAGGGAATCCCCCCACCTCACACCCCATGAACATGTGAAATATACCTCCAGTGACCCATTAACCAGAATTGAAATATATGCAGACTCTATTAACTTTGTAATGCATTGAACAAAAACCTCACCAAATCCAAATACAAGGAGAATCTATTTAATAAATCCCCAGTCCATTGTATCAAAAGTCTTTCTGATGAGAAGCTTGAAATCCCCATTTCTTCCCCAGGTTGTCTTCTTCAGAAGATTAAATCACCCAATGGCAGGGAGAATATAGGCTTGTATATTCTTTCCTCTGACAAAACTGAACTAGTTCCAAGAAATAATTTTTTCCTTCACCTGAGCAAGCCTGTTAACCAAAATTTTTTTAATGACTTTGTGAATAGTGTTCACCCAGGTTACTGGTTTAAATTGACCAATTATACATGAATTATCCAACTTTGGTATAAGGGAAATAAACTCAGAATTAAACCCTAGATTGAGGCTCCCACACCTGAAAAAGTGTTTAATAAGAAAGAAAACCTCATTCTGAATGACATCCCAATAGATTTGGAAGAAAAAACTCATGAAACCATCAGGTCCAAGAGAGATATCCTTTTTAAGACCAAACACTACCTCCTTAATTTCAAAATCCATCATAATTGAGGTAAAAAGTTTATTATGCTCCTCATTGATTAATTTAGGAATGATTTTGTCTCTCATGAGCTCAGTTTGAGCCTTTACATTGAAGATATTCTTATATAATGAGACAATATGATATGCAATCCACTCTTTACCCTCTCGAATTCTATCACAATCCTTTAGAAGGGAAAGAGGTATATGCACTCTTTGGACCCTTTGGAGGGAATTGAATTTTTTTATATCCCCTTTCTGAAGCCACCTTAATTTGAAGACAAACTTTTTATATTGTCCCTAACATTTACAAGGTTATTCATCTTTATAGCTAACACAACCTCATGATGTATGTCCCCCAAAAAGTTTTATCTAGTGGCCTCTTTCTGAATGCCATGAAAGAAGCATTGAAGTCCCTCAATTTTACCATCAATAAATCTGAACCTAGATTTTATCCATTCCCTAAGATTAATATTTATCATTGTGATCTTTGAAATAAAAATAAAAGGACTTCCATTACATCACGATGAACTTTAAGTAACTTTAAATTTTTTTGATCAATTTGGAAGAGGGGCCCATGTGTTGCTGAACCTGAAAGGAATTTTCCACCCAAATTATTTCTCAATCTGACTAATTAGAAGAGGATGATGATCATAATTGAGTTTTGAAAGAGTAACACATGATATTGATTTCCAAGCATCATGAATTTTATTATTCAAAAAGTCCTGATCAATTCTACTCGCCCTCAAACCATTGACATTTCTCCTGTACCATGTGCATTTAAAACCAATGAAATTTACTTCCACTATTCCAACTTTCTCAATACATTCTCTAAAGTATCTTGTAGAAGTGACATTTCTTACCAAGGCAATTTTCTCATCCTCTTGGAGAATGGATTTGAAGTCACCCGTAACAATCCAGGGATCAGAGATACTATTCTTCAGGTGATGTATTTTACCCCATAAAAGTCTCATGTCCACAAGGTAGTTGTGGGCATACAAAATTGAGAAGAAAAATTTCCTACCACCCTCTATAAAACTACAAGGGATGATATGATTATCCTCATCAAATATCCTAGGATAATATACTTTGTGATGATTTAGAATCCAAATCCTATCATGACTTGTGGTAGCTTTGCTAGTGCCCAGAAGATTGTATCCTGTACTGCTGAAAAAATTTCCTATATTTTTAGAGTTTATCATAGGCTGTTAAATTCCAATTATCTCTAGTTTATACCTTCTATTAAGGAGCCTAAAGGAACCTTCGGTGTCAAGGTTGGATAGGCCCTGATAGTTCTGAAAAATAATTCGCATTATAGTTTTTGTTTGGAGGTCATACTTCATTTTTTTCCAAAGATTTCTTGGTGAATTTCTTGTTGTTTCTACATGTAATGCAGTCACCACCAAATTTTTCTCCCTATTGTCCATATCAAGTTTTGGATGAGTGAAAACTTTTAATTCCTACTTCTTATTTTCCCTGGCCTCACCTGTTTCGTCATTTTTATTTATGTGGGCATGTTTCTGTACCATCCCTCCCTCGGTAGATGTATCATCCACCGCTACATCTGAGTGATTCCCATGTAAGGAAATATGGCCCTCTAGTTTTGTATCAATCGAGCTGGTATTGAATTCCTCAATCTAAGTCATGAACCATAGTGCAGACCCTTAAAAAGATTCCCATTTTTTTTTTCAGAAATGCCCTTTAAAGGCCTATTTTCCCAATCAGTATAGTGACTTTCAGCATTTTCTTACTGCTTCTGCATTTGGTTTGGTCTTAATGAATATTTTTTATTTTTTACATTTAAAAGTGTTTTAAAGGTAAAAATAGGAGTCACAAGATAAAATAATGAAAAATATATTGTACTAATGTGAAACTATAATTAAATTATAATTTATAAATATATGATTTTGAGGAATAAACCACTAATCAATATCACATGTAGATTGATAAAAAACATTCAATGTGTGTTTTTAACATTTATAGGTGTTTTCAGAAGAAGAATTTTTTTTAAATGATCAGACCAAGAAAAATAAGAATATATTGATGTAAAAATATATTAAATTTATTTTTTATTAATTTTTTATGTGTAGGATTTACCCATGTTTCAATCCAACATTTTTTGGTAATAGAGATTAAAATTGAATTTAATACAATTAAAAGTGTTTATAAATTTAAAAACATAGTCTAAGCATTAAAGATAAGAAAATAATGCTAGAATGTAATGAAACTATATAAAAATGGATTCTTATAAAAATGTGATATAAAGAAAAAAACTCACATCAATACCACATGTGGTTTAGTAAGAATAACTCAATGTGAGGTTTTTAATTTTAAAAGTGTTTTTAAGTATAAATATGTATGTCATATACTCAAAATGTATAAATAATATTTGACTGATGTCGTACTTTAAGAAAATAATCATTGATTAATATTTTTCATGTAGTAATAAACTGTGTGTTAATCTTACAAGTGGGTTGATTGTAATAAAAAGTGTAGTTTTTTAAACTTTTTTAAAAATATAATAATATTTTTGAGAAGATCTTACTTAGAAAACAACTTGGGATATAATAAATCTATTAGAAAATTAAATTTTAGTAATATTTGATGTATAATAATAAAAAACATATCAATCCTAGATGTGTGGTCACCTAAAAAGCATCACTGCATCCCCATGGGTGGAATAAACTTAGAAATTTATAAGTTCACTCAATCCTTCTCTGCTATAAATGAGTATATAGAGGACGTGTGAGATCATCCCATGAAGAGGCTGAAATTCTTAGTTTTTAAGGTTGATTAATTTAGATATTGAATCATTTAACAATAATCGTATCTAGGTAATTAATAATTAGCCTTTTAATGAAAAAATGAGGTAAAACAATATTTTTGGGATCAATTTCAAAGGATTTAATAAAGAACAATATCATCTCTCTTAGTCATGTATTGGTCAAATTATTGGCCAAAAGTAATTCAAAGTTCACTAAAATCTTATTTTTGAATCAGTTATTCCAACCTATGATAATGAAAATTCATTTTTCTTAATAAATTCACTATTAAAGATACACTATAATCAACTCTTAAAGTTAAATATGAATACAAGTTACTACTCATAACTTAATTCACTAAGTTTATTCAGATTTCTCCCTAACACTATTATTAACCAGATTCAAGGGAGGGTATACAATCTATGTTGAGAACCAAAATCAATTCCAAACCTAAATGACTCACCGTTGTTGAATTGAATGATTCATTAATTCATTAATCATGTTATTCTCAATACATCACACCTTAAGTGATTTCGAATGTATGATAACAAGAAACAAAATCATATATTAAGAAAAAATCTTAAGGAATGAGTAAATAAAAGTGAAACATAAAACCATTTCTAGAAGAATGAAAGAAGAATATAACATACTTGAATTCTGAGAAAAATCATAATATATATGTTCTAGAATGAAAGGAAAATCTAGAAACTTCTCAAAGAATACAAAATGAGATGAAAATCCTCAAAAAAACAAGAACCCCAAAACTCTTGAAATATTATGCTATTTATAATTAAACACATTCACAATGTGAGTAGGGATGTCATAGTGTGATTCATCAAGGGATCCTCTTCAAATTCCTTTAGGCTGGAATTTACAATGATGTGAACCAAGGTGTTAGAACATGAAGTGATAAGATCCCTTTATTTAACTCTTCCTTGAAAAATTCATGACACCACCAAAGGATTCACAATACATCACATATATTGCTCTATTTTAACATGAGTCTCCTTTTTAGACTGCGACATGAAGTCTATAGGGAATCCATTGATATTTATTTGTTTTAATTGTCACAAACAAATCTTAATGAAAATACCCTAGTGCTTAAAATAATAACAATACACATTTTCAGACTATATATCCTAATATTTGTTATACCTGAGACCCTACTTTATCAGATAAACCATTTATCCTAAAATATCACAAAATGAACAATATAAAGTGATTTTATTCATAAGTATATTTAAATGTTTAATTTATTAATTATAAAATTTTATTTTAACAAAATAAATATCATTTTTTAATTCTTTATAATGATATTTACTTCAAATTATTTTTTGTGATTTTTATAAAAAAATTAATTTTTAGGTGAATAATGAAATATTTTGATTTTACTAATACTGTAACTATATTAAATTATTATCATATAACAATTATAGAAAACCATTTAATTAAAAAATATGTATTTCATAATTTACATTATAAACATAAAAATATTAATTATATTTTATAAGCCTATGATTGGTATTTTGGAACTCAAGTAATATTTTCTCAATGATTATTTATTATATTATAAATTTGTCAAATTAGTTTTTAACACTTATAGAAATTGAATCAGAAAAAATATTTTTAATATTTTAATCTGTATCTTGAAATTATCTAATAATAATCTCTTTATTTTTATAAAATAAATATTATCTTACCTTAAGTAAAAACATGTTAACACGGTAAAGGATAAAACAGTAAAAATAAAAAATCCGGGGTCAAGGTATTGAAACATGATAAAAATATTTGTATAATTGTATGTATGAGGTTTGTATCAAACTTATCTCTTCTAAAATCCATTATTTACTATTTTTTATCCACTTCACGTGCTTAACATGTGCTCCCTTAATATTAAGTTCAAATATTTATAAAAATATCAATCTTTCAACTTATAAAAGGGACTTATCACCAACCCTTTAAGGAACTCCTATAAATTTTGTTTCCTACAAAAAATTTACCATTTTCCATACCTTAGAATAATATTACACTCTAATAAGATTTTGTTCACCATTATTAATCATAATAAATTTTTTTCCAAGGAGACATCCATTAAACATTCAAGTCCCTAACATGAGTACTTTAAACTAGTTAGTTTTCTTCTTAATTACATTCTTGTAATTTTATTCTGACCACAATAATATAATGAACATTTTATCACTTATATATTATAATGTTTCTATATTCATTATATTATAATTATTTATTCACATACTCCATCCATTACAAAAAAATCATTGATCATGCATTATGTAGACTACTGCCTCCACAACATAATGAGTTTTGTTTTCCCTTATCTCTTTAAAAGGTTTCATAAAATGATTATAATAAAGGATAAATATTATGATTTTAATATCTTTAAATCTTTGGTATGTAAAATTAGATAACCAATTAATTATATTATCAATAAACGATCATCATTATTTTAATCATATAAAATAAGAATCCTCAGAAGATAATATTTTATTAAAATCATTTAAGATTTTCATATATGTCAGTGTAACATCCCATACTTGGCCAGCCACCTGAACAGTGCCGAGCTGGTCGGGTGTCACTACCTTAGGCGCACCTCCCCTGAATGCCAAAGGCTACCAACTAGTAGCGAGGGTCTAAATAGGTATAGTGGGGAGGCTATATCCTCTCAGAGGATCATAGTAAGGGTACTGGTCTGGGTATAATAGTAAAGATGTAGCGGAAAGAAAGACTCAGCAGACTTGAACCAGACCCGCAGAGCGGAAGCATATCCAATATCAACAAACAGCGGAAGCAATATTTATAACAACATCAGCGAAAATAAACACAACAGCATGCTGATAACATGTAACTACTATTGAATAGTAAAACATGCATCCAAAACAGGTCAACATACAAAAGGGCGCCAATGGCTAACCAATAGTAGCTACAACAAGTAAGCATGCTGATACAGAAAAGTAAACACAACAAGTAAACCCTAGATAGGCATGACCTCAAGGTCTGTACCATCTCCATGAAACAACTAACGTAACCTAGCTCTTGAAGCTGGACCCTTTCCTGCACGTAAATCCATGAAGTCTGCACGCATCCCGAAGGGCCCATGCAGGGTGTGAGACAAATCTCAGTAGGATACCACCCAACAGTGCGTACCAAATATATGTGTTTAAGTAGTCATGCATTTTCCAGGAAAGCAGTAAACAGTACAATGCAAAAATAAATACAAACTCCACTGGTGCTCAACAACCACCATGGAGTGTAACCTGCTTCGGCCAACGCCGGAATCTCTGTCGTGTAACTCGGCACCGTGTGCCACCTGACACCTCATGTCTCAAGTATTGATGTCCCAAAGGAATGCCCCAAGTAGTAACCCAGCACCATGTGCCTCATGAAACCTCGTGTCTCAAGTACCGACGTCCCAAAGGCACACCCCAAGTAGTAACCCAACACCATGTGCCTCCTGACACCTCGTGTCTCAAATACTGATGTCCCGAAGGCACGCCCACAAATAGTAACCCAGCACCATGTGCCTCCTGACACCTCGTGTCTCAAGTACCGACGTCCCGAAGGCACGCCCATTTCTTGAAGGCTCCTCACCTCCCATGTGGCTTTCTACGACAATCATCCCCAACCAAAAATACCTAATCGCAACTACAGGGGCCTCTACCCACACGAGTGGTCAAAACCACCTCATTATGGAGTATCTCTGTATGCACCCTACTCAAAGTCCCGGTGATCGGTAATCAACAAAATAGTACTAAGCCACCAAAACATCAGACACCTCGTGTCCCTGCGACCATTTCGCTCAAGTCTGATGGCATCGCCACCCTAGTATCCTGGGCCATGCCCAACATGAAAGTCGTACTGCCTCAAACCGACGTCCATGACGCCCAATCCCGTGGTCAAAACCACCCAAAGTAACCCGGGAAAAGCCCCAACCTGTGATCAGCATCACTAAAATGTAACTGGGCCAAGCCCAACACAACCCAAAGGGTCCAACAGATGCAATCCAGCAATTGCATATACAACATGTTTAAACAGAAAAAACATAAACCAACAAAACAACCTAACAGTTGAATTGCACTATACCAGGTGCTGTCCCATACCAGCACTGAGGTATTAAATGGCTCCAATAATTATAACAGGCTTAAATTATTTAAACAGATAGTTTAACATAATAATATTGCAATTAAAACCATTTTGGCATTCCCCAGCCAACATGCCCCGATGAGCCACGACCCCTCACCCGGCCCCGCTCACGCAAACTATAACCGGGCATACCCAAAGGCATCCCAGAGGTCCGATAAACAATACAGTATGAAAAAGCAGATAAAACGGGTCTCGCTCAAAAATACCTGAAAACGCGCCAAAGCTGCATCACACAAACAACCACGAAAACACAAAATGAGGTATGCACCACCTACCTGAGACTCACATGATGCTACTCCTCTAGTAACACCCGCCAATTCGGTCTAAAACATGGTAAATCTACAAAAGATTCAAAACCTCTCAAAGGGATATAACTCATTCTAGAAAGAAAATTAGACAAAACAGCCAAAGGGGAATCAAGGCCTTACCGAGGGGGTTCCAACGCACTAATCAGTGATCGAAACGGGTCTCGGACGGACGATCGGGAGGGGAAGAGAGGTTCGGCCGGCCTGGTTTGCGTATCCAAGCGGAGGAGGGGTGTTCTGCCTCAAAAACGAGGCTACTGCCGGTTTTAAGCGAAAAAAAAGTACACGGCATGTACTTTGGGACTACATGCCGTGTATGGTTCATTTAACTGTTTAGAAGACAGAAAGATTCCGCCGACTTACTTTCCGAACCTACCGACATGAGTACACAGTGTGTACCTCTAGGTACACGGCGTGTACTAGGTTCCTCTTCTATTCCTCTCCGACATACCCACACGCCATATATATCCCTCATACATGGCTATAATACACTGCGTGTCCATAGGGAACATGGCGTGTCCCTGGTTCTTACACGGCCAACGACCTACACGCCATGTATGGCCTCACACGATCGGGGGTCTACACGGCGTGTTCAAAACTACACGCCATGTAGTAAGAAACTACTACACGGTCACCACACGACATGTACTCGGCGAGCACACGGTCGACCACTCGCCTAGACATACATGGCGTGTACTTAAAGTACACGACGTGTAGTCTGGAAATTTCCAGAAACTTCCCATTTTATCCAGTTTCCTCAGAAACAAGTCAAAAATTTAAACAGGGTCGGTATTTTGACCCGTTCTGAAAACCCGGGTTCTTACTGTCAATTCCATTGATAATTCATTAAAATTATGATATATATCAGTAATAAATATTAAATAACAACATTATTCTTCTGGTTTAATAATATAACAATAAAAACATAATGTAATCATTCATTAAATATGGGTATGATAATGTCTGGGTCGGTTCAACAACCTATATGAATAATATTTAGAATTTATACCATGAATGACTATGATAAAATAGTTACTCTTATAATTTTATATAAATGTGAAAAATTTAATTGTTTTTATTTGCATATATATTATATCAATATCTAATTTTTAATTATGTCAACACTATTTGTTCATCAAAAATCACCAAAACATTATTATTATCGACTTCATGTTCACGGATAAGCTCAAAAAGACTCAATAATGGAATTAGAAAAATAATAAATTATTAAAAATAATACCTATTAGTAACCTTAATAACCTAGTAACAATTAAATTTCTAAGAATAATTAATATGAACATCATTATTATGAAATAAGTACAAATGACCAAAACTATAAACACTGATGTGGAAAAGAGGAGGAATTATTGTATAAAATGACTATTTATGAAGATTATTGATAAAAATGGATATGATTAAGGTCTTGAATCAATTTATTTAGATATATATATTTATGATACATGAGTTTAATTTTTTTTGGAATTCAAGAAAATAGGTATAGGTTTTCTATCTCAAATTCCTTTCTTTGTGAAAAGTTTTGTATTATGAGCCTAATTTCATTTATATGTTGTATATAATGCCTATTTGAGATGTTATATCATAAAATTACCTTATTAATGGTAATTTAAGATCAATTTTAATCCCTATATTTTAATATTTTATGATTTAATTTCTACCCAATCCATAAGTGATTTTTTTCCATCTCAATCTTCATTCTGTGGGACCCATGTTACAATCACCATGTATTTTATTTTTTGGTACATAATTTAACATAGATTTTTTCCATATTAATAATAAAATTTAATGGATTTATAGGCCAATATTTTTATCCCACTCTCATATTATTTTGATGTAATAGTTACAAAAATCATTATAAAATTCAATATTTTCCATGGTGGAAACCCTTCATAAGTTTTTATAAAGTAAAAGTGTCTATAATTTCTTATAAAATACATCCCTCTTTGGATGCTAGAAAGTGAATACATCTATAGCTTAGATTCACCTAGGGGTAATCACCCTAATAATTTTTGTTTGAGCATTGAGTCAACCATTAACCCGATGCATGATTAATGGACCTAAGACTACACACATGGTAAGAAACTCCCACAAAATATACATTGGAATATTCACATGCTCTTAATGAACCACCATGAATGATTTTTCCTACCATTACCTTTGTTTCCTATAAATTACAAACTTATGTACCGAAGTAATATATTCTATGGATAACCCAACACATTAATGGCACCCTAACCCCTATATTTGTTTGATAAGGGTACTACCTGTTACTTTGATGATACCCCATATATTCTAAGTTGATTAGTGGATATTCCCATAGACATCCACATTTTTACATTGAATGGGGAAGTACTTGATGTTCATATTTCTTAATATATGTATATCTATGTTTTATTCAGCAAAAGGTTCCTTAGGGAATTTTATGAAAGGTCTTGATTAATCTTATGTCTAATTCATTAGAATTAATCAAGTGATCAGTGGTGTCCATAATTATATATCCCCTGAATTCGTAAATTGGTATCATGAGACAAAATAGGTTGTTTTTTTTGTGTATACATATTCCCATAATAGGTTAAATATCTTCTCACAAGGTCTTGACAATATGTTATGATGTTTGTAATTATTCATTCCATCAGTTTGTGATGAATTATTATTGGCATCCATGTTTTAATTTATTATCATGGATATAATATACCCTCATTTAAATTAATTATTGATTTATGTTGATCATTTATTATTTCCATATAAGTTATTCCATGATTATGTAATGTAAGATTCCACTTTATTCTATCCTCATTGAGTATTTTAGATCACATGTATTTTTCTTTCTTTAACTAAGGAATTTATAAGAGGACTTTGTGTAATTTTGAAGATATTATGGAACGGATAATAATGTTCTCACAATATTTTGATGTTTTATCTTATGTTTTAAAGTGTAATGTATGTAATGACCTCAACCATAGTAGCCCAGATTTGGTGACTAAATTTATTACATTATAATATATACAAGACAAAAATACCAAAGGACTAATCAATTTAACAGTTTTTGGAATCTAGATTACATATATGATCACTACATTACAACTTGAAATAACATACAAGATAAAAACTTCATTTGAAACACCCACGAAATCCTAGATTATCCCTATAAGTCATTCATAATATACATCTTTGCATCCTGGAAAAAAATAACACATGATAAATGGAAGAGATTAGATACCCATTAAGGGTAAGTAATAAAGTAAAATATAATATAAATAGTAAGACATGGTGAATGAGTAAAAACACATGATGTTAGAACATAATCTTTAGCATAACATGGAAATAATAAGAGTTGAATAAATAATTGTATAAAAATAATCTCCTGAGAATAAAGCTTATTATACTATTAAAATATTCACATGGATTATCAGTTACTTATATCATAATGAGAGAATGCATAATGTCAGAAATCATCCTCGACCAAGACATATAAAAATAAATGGTCAAGGCCTCAGTCAAGTCTATTTCTATTTTGTATCATTAGAACTACCGATGCATCAAGTGTTTATAACATACACCAACCATCACATACTAAGTTAAATTCATTCCTTATATTATTTTTTTAAACAGAAAAAACATATACATATGAAATATAAATAAAATTCCCCACATTGTAAACATAACCACTAACCATTCTGAGTAGTATGGTGAATGGTATCAAGATAGCACATCCGCAATCAAACTTATCATAAAACATTTAATAAAATATGGTACATGATAATAATAATATATCAATATCAATGAAGCATAAAATTCAACATAGTTTTTAAAATAGTTGAAAGTAATCTGATAAAATCATATAGGAATTCTTGAAAAAAATACACCTTTGGATTTGAAAAAAAGAGTTCTTTTATAAAAAAGAATTTCTATTTGTCATAATTGTTTGTATAAAATCAGAAATGAGTAAATATATATATTTTTATGAAAATATTATTTATTTTATTAAAATAATGGTTTCTCAAAAAAATTATGCACGGTACTTGAAAATGGTTAAGAAATCGAGACGTTCCCTTTAATCGAGCTTGCGTATCGGGAATAGTTTAGAAGGGAACATTGTAAAAAAAGTATTTACTATAAATAAAAGATGAACTGATCTGAATACATGATTTTTAAATTTATACACTGAATTTAAAATAATTATATAAAAATAATTAATAATTACATTATTGTATAGAGGGATAAATCATAACCTAAATGAAAATGGAGGTTCGAGAAGAAACCCTTTCTTTATGTCTAAAAGGTTTTACACTTAACCTTAATGTCCTGGTTAATAAAATTAAATTGATTAATTAATTAATATAGAACATTTTTTTTCATGTATTTGATTTAATTTAATTTTATTAAGTTTATTTATAGTCTTTTTTATGAGTTATAAGATACAATTTTATCATTTAAGAGCGTTCGTTTCCTTGGTTTTCATGATCAGTTTACTTGTATTTGAGTATAGAAGTTCATCTAAAATGAGATTAGATATCCAAAATTTAAGTTATATGTTATTAATGAAGATCATGAAGATTAAATTTTTATATATGTCATTTGGTTATTTGGAGTGAGGTTTAATCACTAGATAAGATGCTAGTGATAATTATTTAGATTATTTTTGAGGTTTTTCCATCATCACAAATTAGTTTTTAGGTGCTCTCTGGAGATCTATGCTCTTGGGAGTGCCTATGATTTCCCAGGATATTTTCTTCCTTATGTATCAGGATGTGTGGGATATCTAATATGAAGTAGATTCTATGGGGGTGTTTTTGATATGCAATATTGGTCGGCTTGGCTATGGATCTGGATTGGATGGTGGAGATGGTGGTTGTGCTAGTCATTCCTTGGAGGCAACAGGTAGGCGATACCAGATCTGGACCTTGATGGATAGATTAGAGGATGATGGAAAATTCATAATTTATGCCTCATAGTTGTATCTTAGTGGCAGAATGGGTCAGAAGGACACATTTTGGTCGGCGGTGGGTCATGACAAGGTCATCGGTGGGTGGCGATGGAAGGTGTTTAGGAATGACGATTGGGTCAGATCTATGGCTTCAATGGTTCGTGGTTTGGGAAGTGCTAGGAAGAGGAGACACTTTGACATATACCATGACTTAGATGATATAATTTTCCACCCGTTAAGATAGATTTAAGGTGGTGGCATCTGAACCGATCACTTCTTTGATAGGGGTTCACAGCGGCGGCTCTTGTCATTTGAATTGGATCCGTCACGGGTGGCGCCAGTGGATGCTGGCAGGCCTGCACAGTTGTAGGTTGAGTCATTTGGATCTTTGGATTTGGTCTTGTTTTTGTAATAGTATTTGTTTCACTAGGCTTTTGGTCTATGAATCCTTTTAATGGTCTTTTTCCATTGGGCCTTTGAGCCATTCTATTTTAAGGCCTTTGTGGCTTGGGTGTTCGGTTTCTATCGGTTCCCCTTTTCCCAAAAACGGGTTGGTGTGTTTTTTCATTTTAATAAATAGTATTGACCAAAAATTTCCTAGTATAATATTTTTAACCATAAAAATGGTTTTATGACTATCCTTCAAGGAATTAATGGAAATTAAAAACTCTTTATCCTTGAATGCGGTAAATCAACACATCACGAACAATGTTTTCATTTTTAGAACAAAAGGAGATAGAAGGGAATTGATTATGGATCATTCCATAAACATAATGGAATTATATTATATAGAATATACTAGAGATATCATGTCACTCTTGGATAGGGTGTTGAGGGGAATATAAGAAAATAAAATAACTTGAAAATAAATTAAAAGAAAAAGAAAGAGGTTTTTACCACTTGATTTTCTCCTCATTGAGAACCTATTTAGGGAAAAGGGTTTGGTCTTTTGATGAGACCAAGGGATATTGGAAATGGTGGAGGGACTTTTGAAGATTATTGGGAAGATATTGGATAAGTCTAAAATCTTGGAATGTGTGAGGAGAAGGGGTGATTTGGGGTGATATTTTTTATGGAGGAGAGGGGTAATTTTTGAATATTTTATTCATTTGTTAATTATTTTGGCTCAAGACTATAAATAGTTTGAGAATTATCACTAAATAGGTTAAAATAATGAAGTTGATTTTGAATTTATGGTTATTACATCATATATTACTCAAGGAGTAGTTTGTTTAACTTATAATATATTTATAGCGTAAATTACAGTATTTTACTATTCACAAAACAATATGTATTTTAAAAAAATTCAAAAAATAAGACCAAATTTTTTTAAATATGAATAATTAAAAAATTGATTTTATGTTATGAAAATAAAAATAAAAATATTATAAATTTAATTTTTAATTAAAATCATCTTTTATTCAAAAAATACTAATTTTAATATTATAAATAATTTATGACCCTTTAAAAAATAATCTAAGGTTACATAATAGTATAATATAATCATAAGACAACCAAATATTAATATATGAATCTATTTTAAGAAAATAATCTTTATTTTAAATAATTATATTTACAATAAAATTGTAATTAAATATTTATTACTTACAAAAATACCAACACTTAATTTATCATTTTATAAAAATTTATTTACCTATTAAAAGTTATATATATATATATATATATTTATATATATCATATTTTTATTTATAAGATAAAAAATTTTAGTTATACTTTCATAAGTGATGTTACTATTATATTGGCCAGTAAATTATTCCTAAGTGTCACATTACTATTCTAGAGGTTAAGTTACTATTCAACTGGTATAGATTTTTTAACTTTTAGAAGTACCTATTATTTCATTAATTATTCATTTTTAAAGTTTTTATCGTGTTTTATAAGTTTTTATGTGATTTATACTATATAAAATAATTATAATATTGGAAATTTCATTGATATAATTATGGGTTGTTACATTATCCCTTCATATAAAAATTTCATCCTTGGAATTTACCGAATGTCACCTCATAAAAATATTTTGGTAGTTATTCATCATAACTTCCTCTCTTTCCCACACCACCTATTCAATTTTATGATTTTTCCGAAGTAATTTAACCATCCAAGTCATATGATTCCTCAACATATTCTCTCTAGTATCCCTAATCTGGATAGGCTCTTCATAGTATGATAAATGAGGTTCCAATTATATTTCTTTAAAAGCGAGAACATGCGTTGGTTATGGCATTTACATCCTTGAAAAAGATATTTGGAACACATCATGAACTCTAGAAAGTCTAGGTGGAATTTCCAAATGATAAGACATAACTCCAGTTCTCTCCAGTATTTCAGAAGGAACAAAGTACCTAGGGTCTAGTTTTCCATTCTTTCCAAATCTTATAGCACCATTCTGTAGAGATACTTTCATGAAAACATGATCTACCACTTGAAATTACAAGTCCTTCCTTTAATTATCAGAATACATTTTTTTTTCATTTTATCTTCTTTGATATGGATTTTAATAGTCACTACCTTTTATGTTGTTTAATCCACCATATCTGGGCTTATAGGCTTCCTTTGAGTAACTTCATCCCATCGAGTTGGTGTACGATATTTCTTTCCATATAATTATTCATATGGTTTCATTTGAATAATTTAATGGAAACTATTTTTGTATGAAAAATTTATAAAAGGTAAATTTTGATCCCATATACCTTGAAATTCAAGTGATAATGATCTCAACATGTCTTCTAATGTTTGAATGGTTCTTTTAGACTACCCTTCAATTTGAGGGTGATAAGAAGTACTAAAATGAAGCTCAGTATCCAAATATTTTTAAAGATTTTTCTATAATATCAATTTAAATCATGGATCATGAATATAAAAAATTCAAATAGGTGGTCCAAAAATTCTTACAACTATATTAATATAGAGTTGTGAAAGGAACTCTAGTGGATATCCTCCCTTATAGTGATTAAATGTGAGGATTTGGTAAGTCGATCAACAATTACCCATATTGCAATATTATTTCTTAGAGTCCTTGGTAATACAAAGATAAAATATGTATTAACATAATACCATTTCCATATAAGAATTGGTAGAGGTTTCATGACTACTCAATGATGTTTTTTTCAGCCTTCACCCTTTGTAAGACTAAACAACTTGATAAATAATCAAAAATTTCGTGCTTCATATCATCCCACAAAAAATGTTCACTTTAATATTTATACATATTAGTGATACCAAGGTGTATAGCAGAATTCGATCCGTGGGAATCATCTAATAACTCTCTCTTTATCTCAGGTATAGTGGGAATACAAGGAAACTTCCCAAATTACATAATTTCATTCTCATACATGAAGTTTCCTAGCTTTCCATCTTTCAAAACATTAATATTCCTTAAAAAATTATCTTCATCATACTAAGTATTTTTAATCCTTTTTAATAAATATATATGGTAAACTAATTGAAAAAGTAATGATGTTTCACCTTCCTTGATAATTCCTATATCCATCATGGCTATATCCATGTACACATGATCCTTGAAAAACCTCATTTTGTTAAAAACTCCATTATAATTCATGGTCAAGGAATTTTTTACCTTACTATCCTTACCTAGGTGATAGTGTATTTAAAAATCATAATCCTTTTGTGGAACGATCCACCACATTTGCCTTATGTTGAGTTCTTTCTGTGATAAGATATATTTCAAACACTTGTGATCGGTATATATCACACATCTTTCACCATGGATATAGTTTCTCTATATTTTCTAAGAAAATATTACAGATCCTAACTCATTATAATGTGTTGAATTGTTTTTTTCATTAGTTTTTAACTTCCTTGATTTATAGGAAATAACTCTATCATTTTTCATAAGGACACAAACAAGTCTTTTCTTTGATGAATCACTATAAATCACAAATCTGCCATTTCCCAATGGTAGATTCATGATCGAATCATTCAATAATATCCTCATAAATTATTCAAGACATTATTCATATTATTTTTTCCATACAAACTTGACCAATTTATGTGTAATCCTGGTTAACGAGTTATATAATCATGAAAAGTTCTGAATAATACTCTGATAGTAACCTACTAAACCAATGAAACTACATACCTCAGTTATGTTTGTTGGTGTTGGACATTCCTAAACCACCTTTTTCTTTATAGGATCAATTTATATTCTATTCAAAGAAAAAATATAGACAATAAAAGAAACTATTTGAATCCAGAATTCACAATTTCTAAACATCCCATGTAACTATTTTCTTCAAAGAGTCTATAGAATAACCCACAAGTGGTTCCCATGGCCCTCATAAATTTTGGAATATATCAATATATCATCAATAAATTCCTCCAACAATAATCATGATATTCCTTGAAAACTATGTTCATTAGATCCATAAAAATAAAGGGTGAATTAGTCAGTCTAAATGAAATTACTATAAACTCGTAATGTACATACCAAGTTCGGAATAGTGTGTTTGTAATATCTTAATTCCCCACACTCAATTGATGATATCCAAATCTAAGTTAAATCTCTTAAAAATATTTAGCTCCATGATTTTGATCAAATAAATTACCAATTTGAGGTAGATGATACTTGTTCATTATTGCAATAGCATTGATTTCTCTATAGTAAATGCACAACCCGATGCATCCATATTTTTATTAACAAAGATAAGAATAGATCCCTGAGGAGAAATACTAGGGTGAACAAAAACTTTATCAATCAATTCCTATAGTTTTTTATTTATATCTACTAATTACAAAGTGGCTATTCTCTAAGGAGTCTTTGATATAGGTCTTGAACCAGAAAATAAATCAATAGATAACTCAACTTCTGACTCTATAGGATGTCCAAGTAAAGCCTCTGAAAACACATCAATATATTATTTCACAATAGGTACATATTCAATTTTAATATTTCGTTCTTGATCTATATATGATGTTTAATTCCTCCCTAAGAATTACATTCTGAAGAGCTGCTATAGGTGGATCTAAATACGACTCAAATGATGGGATTTGTTCTCTAAAGATAAGTGATTATGCATCTTCCTCACCAATCATAATTTCCTTATTTTTGAAATATATTTTTGAATTATATTTTAAAATCCAGTCCTTACTAATGATTATATAAAAGTTAATCAAAGGTATGGTGAAAATGTCATCAACAAAATATAGTTTCCCTATCATAAAGGGAACTGATAGAAACATCATTGTTGAAATGGCACTTCCCTTATGATTTTTTACTGATAACTCCTTCATTAAATTAAAATGGAAATGTATAATTTTCTTGGGAAACTAGGAAGATATAAAATAATGTGACAACCCAGAATAAAATAAAGCATTGTATAAGTATGAGGAAATGATTAATGTACCTAGCACCAGATCATTAAGAACTGCAACCTCTGCAATTGTGATAACATAAGATTGGTCTTGTTTCCTTGGCAGTTTTGGGTAATGTTTCCTTGAAACTTAAGAACATAATTTTTATAGTGTCCCATATCCCTATAATTTTATCATTGAACATTGGTAGCTTCTTTTTACCACTTATAATCACAAGTTTGGTGGCCTTTTTTCACTATTGTAACTAAATTATTTTCCTATTAAACATGCACTAGGGTGTTTCCTTCAACAAGTATTCCCTGTTGGAAAATATCATTTTTTATTCTTTCTTTTATCCCTTTTTTCCTCCGTCACCCTATTCTAATCTTTTTTACCTTAAATTCACAAGTCATAGAAAAATATTTCTATCTTGATAGCACATGATATTATATCTTCATATGATGATAAATTTTCAGACACCAGTTCCATTTAGAGGAATGGTCTTAAAACATAAATAAATCTATCAATAATTTTCCTTGTATTATGTATGTATTTTGAAACATGACTTTCTAACCCTGTGATCTTGTTTTCATAATTCACAACATTTTCATCCTCTTTTTGTTTCAGACTCAATAATTTCCTCTCCATATCCACTTGTTGTTTCAAGGAAAATATTTTTCTAGGAAAATTTCTTTAAAATATTTTCATTACATATTTTAAATTTAATTCTATTTCTTTGTGTTTTGAATAAACAATCACCATTGATCAATATCTCCTGAGAGGTGTAAACTAACATGATAACCTTCTACCTTTCATTAATTCCCAAAGTGATAAATATCCTATCTGAGGAACTTATACACTACTCCCCTACAAATGGGTTTCTAGTCCCATTGAATGATAGAGGGTGGTTTCACATAAAGTGATCTAACATTGCTTCTCCACATTGTGGATCATGATGCTCTACATGGGAACATTTTTCATTTATAACCAGATTCATCTGTCCTTGTACAATTATAAGTTTCTCAAAACCAGTTGAAGCTCCAATACCAATATCATTATCTTGAATATAAGGGAAAACCCAACATGGGTTATAATCATTGATACAATTTCCATTCCATCCACTAGGCGCCATTTCTAAATAATGATATACATTATATTAGGTTATGAATAAAAATGTATAATCTTGAATAGGAAAAATAATTAACAAAAATTTATTTTTTATGCATAGATAATCTCATAATCATAAACGTGGTTTCATTGGTAACATATTTACATTTAAATCCTTCATAACGGTATGTAATGAAAATATGAATTATCCTAATCATATCCCCCAAGAGTGTCAAAATAACTGCTTAGTAGGGCCCATTTTCATGTATCAGGTTATCCTGAGTTAGGATCGGGACACCTTGTTGGAGTTGTTACCCCTAGGTATATCTATTATAGAACCATATCCACTTGTAGTGTCCATATAATGATGTATTAATTGGAATACCCACATAATATACACCATAACAAAATTATAGGATGTTATTATATTCTTATCCTTAAAGATTATCTTAGGGTTATTTTCTATAATATATTTTTTATAAATATAGTTTCCATGGTTTATACTAAATTTTCCTTGTTACCAACATTAAAGACTCTGACCACAGTATCCCAAATCTTGTGCCTTACTTTATTACATTTGAATTGATACAAGACATGAATCCCAAAGAAATGATTAATTTAGCACTTTTGGAATATAAACTACATTCAAGAAAACTACATTACAACTTAAAATGAAATAAAACATAGAAACTCCATTGAAAACATCCAAAAATGCTTATATTGTCCCTATGAGTCATTCAAAACATACATTTTCGCATCTTGGGGAAAAATAAAACATAATAATTTTTTTGATCTCAGATGCCCAGTAAGGGAATGTAATACAAAGAATGCTAATATAAATAATGAGTGTTTAATGAAGAAAACACATTCCATTAGAGCATAATCGTGAACATAATTTGGAAAGAATCATATATGAATGAATAGTTCCATAAAAATAATCAGATGAGAATTAATATTTACCATGGATATTCTAATAGTTGAATATTATAATGGATTATAAATTAACAGTATCTTAATGGGGTAATAAATAATGTCAGACATTAAAAACATACCACTGAGGCCTCATCCAAGAAATCTAAAACAAAATAGTAAGGGCCTCATCCAAATCAATATCTATGTTGTCTCATGAGACCTACTAATGCATTGAGGGGTTATAGAAGGTCACCCACATAACATAATAATTTAAATTCATTCCTCATATTAATGGAGTTAGACATAAATAACATGTACATAGGAAATTTAAATAACCTCCCCCAATATGTAAATATAATCACTAACTATTCTGAGTAGTATGGTGAGTGGTATAAAGATAGCACATCCATAGTAAAACTGATCATATACCATTTAATAAAATATGG
Organism: Viscum album; assembly: GCA_963277665.1. Taxonomy (NCBI): domain Eukaryota; kingdom Viridiplantae; phylum Streptophyta; class Magnoliopsida; order Santalales; family Viscaceae; genus Viscum; species Viscum album. The sequence continues at coordinate 760,480,357 of OY728126.1, read as the reverse complement.
TAGATAATAATCATAATATATAAATCTCCATAAAGAAAAAAATTCAATAGAGGTGTTGTAATAGATTAAAATACTCTAATTAAATCATTGAGGAATTCTTGAGAGAAATACCCTTTTTACTTTTCAATGTGGAGTTCTTTTGGAAAATTCATTTTTATTTGTCATAATTGTTTGTATAAAACCATAAATGAAAAAATATAGTTTTTAATGAAAAAAATTATTTATTTTAGAAAAATAATGGTGTGTTAAAATAGATTATGAATGGTATATTAAAATTGGTAATAAATCGAGACGTTCCGTTTTATCAGGCTTGTGTATCTAGAAGAATTGAGAAGGGAAACTTGTAAAACATGTATTTCCCATAAAATAATGATGAGATGATCTAGATACATGAGTTTGGGACATATAAAAATAATTTAAAATAATTATATAAAAATCATTAATAAATACATTGGTGTATAGAGGGAGAAAGAATAACCCGAATGAAAATAAAGGTTCGATAATAACCCTTACCTTGTATATGAAAGTGTTCTTCAATTGAACTTAATGTCCTAGATAATTAAGTTAAATCTATTAATTACTTAGTTTACAACCTTTTATACATGTATCTTATTTAATATAATTTTATTAAGTTTATTTATGGATTTTTTATGAGTTATAATATAAAATTTTATCATTCGGGAGTGTTCGTTTCCTTTGTGTTCCTAATCAGTTTAATTTATATGAGTATTAAATTTCATGTAAAATGAGAATAAATATATATAATTTATGTTATCTTTTATTAATGAATATAAATAATATTAAGTGGTTATATAATTCATTTTTTTATTTGGGTTGATGATGAATCATTGGATAAGATGTTATTGATAATCATTTAGATTATTTTGGCGATTTTTCAATCATCCCAAACTAGTTTTGTTTTATTAATTAACATAATGTATATATAATGGTTATATAAAATTAAATAGTATTTAATATATATATACATATATTATGATATATTTAATCTATAAAAATGGTTTTATGACTAACCATGAAGGTGTTAATGGCAATTGAAATCTTTTCATCCTTGAATGTGATAAATCAACACATCACAAACGATGTTTTCATTTCTAGAAAAAAAAGAGGGGGAAAAGAATTGATGATGTATTATTCCAAAAACATAATAAAATTATAGTGTATAGAATATAATGGTTATATCATGTCACTTTGGGATAGGGGTGAGGAGAAGATAAGAAAAGAAAATACCATGAAAAGAAATTTAAAGAAAAAGGAAGAGGTTTTTACCTCTTGAATTTCTCCTCCTTGGGAACCTCTTTAGGGGGAATGGTTTGGTATTTTTATAAGACCAAGGGATCCTATATATTGAGAGGGGGGATTGGGAATAGTATTTGGAATAAATTTGACAATCATAAAATCTTGGAAGTTGTGAGGATAAGGGGCAGTGAGGGGTGATATTTATAGTGGAAGAGAGAGGTGTTTTTTTAATATTTTATTAATTTGTTTTTTATTTTTGTTCAAGACTATGAATATTTTGAGAATTAGAAATAAATATATTAATATAATTAAGTTTAGTTTGATATTATAGTGCTTACATCAGTAATTAATCAAGTAATATTTTATTTAACTTATAATGTATTTATACCATAAATTAACGTATTTTACTATTCACTAAAAATTTTAGTATTTTAGAAAAATACCCAAATTTAACCCTAACCATTTTGAGGTTTAGAATTAAAAAATGAATATAATTTTATAAAAATAATTTTCTAAATATGATAAATCAATATTTTAATTTAAATCATCATTTATTCAAAAAATACCAATTTCAATATTATTACTGATTTTATGACACATTCAAAAATTAATGAAGGTATAATAAAATTATCCTATAATATTAAAATAAAAAAATATTAATATATGAATCAATTTTATGAAAATACTTTTTTATTTTAAGTAATTATATTAATTATAAAATTGTAATTAAATATGTATTACTTATAAAAATTGCAACCCTTAATTTATCATTTTTAGAATATTTACTTACTTATCTAAGATATTGATATATCATATTTTTATTTATAAGATAAAAAATATTATTTATTATTTAATTAGTGAGTTTATTATTAAATTTTCTAATTTACTATTCATAAGGGTAACATTATTATTCCCAAGTTCAAGTTACTATTCGACTATTATAGGTTTTCTAATATATATAAATACCTCTTATATCATTCATTATTAATTTATAATGTTTTTATTATATTCTATAAGTTATATTATGTGGTATATGATATATGAAATAATTATATGAAAATATTTTTCATTTTATAGATTTCTGGGTCATTAGAATATATGTATGAATCTAGTCATTTTTGAATACAAAACTATTCAATCATATGACAACTCTTGTATTTTATACCAATTGTGTAATATAACTGTCGAAATAGGGTTTCTAGAGCTTGATATGTTATAGTTGGTATCATAATAATTTTATTAGACACCATGTGGATTATATTTAGAGAAACCAAGTTAGATAGAATAGGTTCTATGAACATCCCTAAAAATCTATAAAGAACTATCTACAAATCATAAAAGGAATTTTATTTTTAAATTCAATGTTATGAGTTAATTACATGTATTTTGTTATAAAATTATTTAAATTAATAGGATGAATTAGAAATGCATCAACACTAATTGTCAATAAAGGGATGCGCCATTTGAAAAATTTAATTACGATATATTTTAGGTAAATAAATTTATAATAATATTAAGTAAATTAATCAAGGTTATGATAACTAATATTACAAATATAGATCAACATGTTGATCCATAACATGGTGTAACTGTATTTGACTACTTCATGTGACAATATCCTCTATCATTTAGTAGAACTATTAATCCCTTGGTAGATGAAAAATGGATCAAGTCCCTAGATAATATATTTCTAAAATTTGTAAGTAGTGAAAAGGGGAAAAAATTCATGGTGGTGTATCATCATATGTGAGATACGGTCTAATGGTGTTCTCTAATTTAAAACACTAAATAGGTATATGAGATCAAGTTCATGGCATGGGTAAATTTTAAGGAGGTATTCTATGAAAAACTATCGCTCATGAACAATGAGTGGAAATGGAAAAGAAATTCCTCAATCATAGAAAAAAGTAGAAGGAAAATGTTAATTAATATGATTCTAACATTACAAGGTTATCTAAGAACACTGTAGACTATATACTTATATAGGAAAACATAACATTTAATTTCTTCGATGGGTTGAAATCGAGCCTTCAAAGGGTGTTTTATCTTACAAATTTTCACATATGAATATACAGTCTAAATCTCCATTAAGATTAAACAATATTTCCCCAGGAAGTATTTATTCAAGGGAAATCATGAGAAGAAGAGGTAATATGAAAATAATTGGAAGAATAATGTGGATAAGGGGAATAAATGGTGAGTGGTATTTAATACATGTGACAGTAGTGGGAAGAAACACCTTGGGTATTAGTGTAAGGGAACTTGATTTTGTACAAGTACAGATAAAAAAGTAAATCAAAATCACCAGTGAAAGGAAAAGATAAAATCTATTTATGTTCAATGATTTATCTATAATGATAAGGTATGTTAGAGAAACAATTCCCCAAATATCATGTAAATTTACCTTTGAATATTACAAGGGAGAAAGGCCAAGTTTATGTGATGAAAATATCTAAAGTTGAAGTTCCATATGATTTAATGGGAGGTACTTTGATCATTAATTCAAAATTATTTAATATTTTATTGGATTTTGTATCTTCACACACTTTTATACCTACCATGTTTCTAAAAACATTAGATACTTCTATAGAACCCTAGTAAGGGAGTTGTCAATTAAGACAAAAATAGGAGTATTATTTCAAAATTTAAGTGTCAGGAAGTTCCAATTTTGATTTATGGGAGTGCACTATTTTTAGATTGGATTAATATACATATATTTGACTTTGATATAATCCTTTGTATATATTAGATTTAAATTTATAATGAAAAAAATTATTTTCAAGGCAATGATATTATGATTTGTGAAGGTGAAGTTGAATATGTTGTCTTATGAGGGGAAACATAATCACCTAAATCATGTCCAGATCTTACCCCAACATCTATCTTTAATGTAAATCTATGTAGATGGAAAGATAGAGTGTGATCTATAGATGAGGAAGAAATCCTAATAATAGAGGATATACATGTGGTACAAGAATTCATTAACGTTTTTCCAGAATAATTTTTGGATAATCCAATAAAGAATAAAGTTGATTTATCCATTGAAATCATTCCTAATGCAAGGCCTATTTCTAAAAATCCTCATAGAATGGAACCAGTGGAGTTAATGGAGTTGAAGAAATAGTTTAAGGAGTTGAGTGATTATAGATTTATATTCCCTAGTGTTTCACCACCATGAAAACCTATTTATTTCGTGAAAAAAGGATGGGTTGATGAGATTCTGTGATGATTATATGGAGTTTAATGCAATAACTATAAAAAATAAATACCCTTTTACCACACAATGGTCATTTATCTAATCTAATTAAATGAGCCTAATACTTTTTCAATGATCTATCTTCACTATGTTTGTCATTAACATAGGTTTAATAGGGTTGATATACTAAAGATAGAATTTCAAATAAGGTTTTCACATTATGAATTTATAATCATTTCTTTTTAATTGAATAATTTACCTTCCATATTTATGGATCTGATGAATAGAGTATTCAAGTAGTATATTGATAAAATTTTGGTAGTATTCATCGAAAATATATTGATATTATCTAATAGATATGAATACCATGAGAGTTATCTATAAAAAATTCTAGAGAAAATTATAAAAAATAATTATATGGGATGTATAGTAATTTTGAATTTCTCTTCATTGAAGTTTAATTTCATGGTCTGATTATCTCCATGTAAGGGATATATTTTGACACTTCAATGGAAAATGTAGTTATATAATGGACTAAACCAATGAAAATACATGATATCCAAATTTTTCTAGTCTTAATAGTTTACTTTTGATGGTTTGTTAATTATTTTTCTTAGTTTTCCAAGCAGTTAACCAAATTAACACACAAATGGGTTATACTCACATGGTCAAGAGAATTTCAGGAAATTTTTGAAGATCTGAAAAGGGTATTAATTAATGAAATTGTTTTAACTCTACCATAAGGTAATAAAGGATCATTAATATATAGTGATGCATAGATGAAAAGACTTGGTTGTGTCCTTATAACGAATTATATGGTAATTTCTTATTAATCGAGTCAATTAAAATCAATGAAAAACACTCTCCAACTCATGACCTAGAGTAGAATTCATAATATTTATGTTTAAAGAATATATATGATACCTATATGGTGAAATATGTGATATATATATATATTTACCAAAAGAGTTTGAAGTATATCTTATCTAGAAGGATATTAACATGGGGTAAGAAGATGGTTGGAACTAATCAAGGACAATGATTTAAAGTTACACTACTACCCTAGAAAGGTAAACAAGGTGAATGATACATTTCATAAGAGGGATTATATAGTTTTTCCCATAATGATGATTTATAAGGATATTATATATATAAATATAGTAGTCATGGATATTGTGATTTTTAGGCAAGGGGACATGACATTTCTTTTTCAAGAAATTTATAAAAACTCATTAATAAAAAAGATAGATAATTCCTATTTGGTTGATGAGAAATTAAAAAGTAATATTAATATGGTAAATGACAAAAAATTAGATGAATTAATATATATATATATATGGTGTTTTAATGTTTGGGAAGAGGTTATGAGTTCCATGCATAACATAATTAAAGAGGAGAAAACTAGATAAATCACATATCTAAAATTTACCCATAGTCCCTAGTATTATAAATATGTATAGATATTTAAGATAAAATTTCTTTTTAGATTGTGCGAAGTTGGAAATTTTGGACTATGTGCCCAAATTCATAGTTTTCTTTTATAGGTGAAAGCCAAAAAAAACATCTGAAAGGATTCATGAAACATCTACCTAAACAGATGTGGAAGTGGAAAAATGTTACAATGGACATTTTTAGAATATGGACAAGGACTCAAAGTAATAATTATACTATATGGCTGATCATTGATAACATTACTAATTCTTCTCATTTATTAGTGATAATAGAAAATATACCCCTTTAAATCCTTTCCCATATTTATATCAATGAAATCATGTGGATTAATAGGGAACCTCTATTGATTGTATCTAATCATCACCCTCATTTTACATTGAATTTTTGGAATAGTATTCAAATGACTCTCTATATTGATGTAAATTTAACCACCACCTATCATCATTAGATTGATGGGAAGTTTGAAAGAACTATCTAGAGTTTGGAAGATATTTTGAGATCATGATTTCTTAACTTCCATTGTATATGGGGTTAGTATATACCTTTGGTGTAATTTTCATACAATAATAGCTTCTATTTGAGAATAATTATGGCACCATATAAAGATTTGTATGTGAATATGTGTCATAATCCAACCAGTTTGGGATAAGTTGTAGAAATAAATTTATTTTACCTAGAGGTTATATAGGGTACAACTATTAATGTGTGAACTATTCAATATCACATTAAAGAAACTCAAAGAAAAAAATATCTATGATAATTATTAAAGAAAATACATAGAATTTTCAAGTTGTAAATTATGTAGTATTTAAGGTTCAACATGTATGTGATTTGTATGATTTATAAAAAAAGAGAAGTTAAGAAATAGGTAAACTGGACCTTTTAAAATACTAAAATGAACTTGAGTTTTAGTCTATAGATTATCTATACCGACCAACCTTTATAAATTAAACAGCATTTTCCATGTTTCATTACAAATGAAATACATATAGAATAGAATGAATTTCCTCAAATTTGAGGTAATAGAGTGGGAGTCTAATCTTTCTTAGAATGAATAACCTATCCAGATTATTGACACTAGAGAGAAAGTATAATAGAATTGGAAAACTCATTTAGTGGAATTCATTTGTATAAATCACAAGATACAAGAGGAAACTTGGGATCATGAAGAAGTTATGAGGAATTAATATCCACAAATGTTAAATAGATGATATATAACCCAATTCGAGGAAAAAATTATATAATGGTGTAATATAATACATGAGCCACTATTGTATGAAGAAAAAACGATATTTTGAATTATAATGCAAGAGACACTATAAAGATACATTATTCAGAAATATATTTAAATGTCTAATTTATAAATGTTTGAATTTTCTAACATAGTAAACTTCATTTTTTAATTAATCATAATGATATTAGCTGAAGATTTTATTTTTGAATTTTTCTAAAAAATTGATTTCAAGGTGAATAATTTATAATATCAATTTTATTAATACTATAAACTTTATGTTATTATTAATATATAAGATATTTATTAAATACTTTAATTAATAAAAATATATATTTTTTATAATTTAAATTATACACTTGAAAACATTAACTATACATTAAAACCCATGAATTTTATTTAAGAACACAAGTAATATTTTCTCAAAAATTATTAAATAGATTATACATTTGATATATTAAAATTAAATTTTAAAACTTATAGAAACAAATTAATAAAGGATATATTTAATATTTAGAATTATTAGGTCAAAATCATCTAATAATTATCAATTCATATTTAGGTATAAAGATAAATTTACCTTAAGAAAAAACAAATTACCATGGAAAAATTTAAAATGATAAAAGTAATAATTCAAATGGTAAAGGGCTTGAAAAATGGTTAAAATTTGTCTATAATTTATTTGATGTTGTTTTTATAGGCCTTATATCTCAAAAAATCCATTATTTTCTATTTTTTACCCACTTGACATGTTTAACATGTGACCCACTAATATTTAGTTGAAATATTTTAAAAATTGTTAATATCACAACTTATAAAAGGGGCCGCTCACCACCCCTTCAAGACACTCCTAAAAATATTCTGTACTATTTTAAACCTACAATTTTTACTTCCCAAAAAATAATATTCCACTCTAATAATATTCTAGTCACAATTATTTATCGTAAGGCCTTAATTTCAAATGTGACTTGAAGGGAAAATTAAAGTCCCCTATGTGAGTATTATCAACTAATTAGTTTTATTATTAGTTATATTCTTCTAAATTTATTACATACACACTAATATAATTATATTATTATCAATTATATACTTTAATTTTACTATACCATCCATTAAGAAAGACAAAATTTTCACTCATGTGTTGTGCTGACTACCACCTCCACGAAATAATGTTCTTAGTTTTCCTTAACTACCTAAACATGTTTTATATAAGAATGTAATTATAGGATAAATATGATTTTTAAGATAGAAATAAGTTTATGATATAAAATTTTTTATAACCTATTAATTATTTTATCAGCATACGATCATCATTAATTAGATAGTTTAAAATAATCGGCTAAGAAGATAATATTTTATTCAAATCATGTAAGATTTTCTTATCCATTAATTATTCTTATAATTATATAAAATTATAATATATATCACTCTTAATAACTTAATAATATCATTATTCTTATATTAAAGTGAAATTAAAACAAACCCACCTCAAATTTATTCATTAAATCAAGGTATGTTCATGTTTGGGTCATTTTATCCACCTAATTGATCAATGCTTTGAATTTATACCATTAATGAATATAGAAAAATAATTATGATATAAATTTATAAATAATAATTTTTTGTTTTTTAGATATTATATCATTATCTAATTCATCAATTAAAAAGATATCCACCCGTCATCAAAAATATCCAATACATGCTTATTGTCGAATTCAACTTCAAAGATAAGGTCTAAAAAACTCATGAAGGGATTTCGAAAAATTATAAATTATTATAAATAATCCATTAAAGTAAATTTAATTACATACAAATAGTTAAATTTTGATGAATAATGAAAATTAAAACTGTTAATATGAAACTAGTACGAATGATCAGAACTATAAACACTAATGTGAAAAATCAGGTGAATTCATGAAAAAAATGACTATTTATGAATATTATATATGAAAATTGATATGATAAAGGTTATAAATCATGATACATTCACATATTTTTATGATACATTTATTTTAAATAATTTTCAAGGAATTCAGGATAAGAGGTAATCATTTTTTATCTCAAAATCCACTCATTGAGAAAGGTTTTGTATTATAAACCAAATTTCCATTATGTAGGGTATATAATGCCAATTTTAGATGATTTTTCATGAATTTTATTTATTTATGGTATTTTAGGATCAATTTTAATCCATATATTCCAAGATGTTATTATTGAATTTCTACCCAATCCATAAGTGGGGTTTTCCATCTCAATCATCATTCTTTGGGATTCATGTTGTAATCACTACCTATTTTGTTTTGTTTGTTGCATAAATTGAGATTGGATACATTTTTTACATATTAATCATGAAATTTAATGGATTTAAAAGTTTCTATTTTTATCCCATTAAAATATTATTTTGATTCAATATTTATCCAAACTGTTGTAAAACTCAATCATTTCCCTGGTGGAAAAAACCATCCTATATTTTTGTAAAGTTAAATTGTGTATAATGTAATAAAAAATAAATCCTTATATGGATACTAGAAATTGTATTCAAATATGGTTCTGGTGTGACTAGAGGTAATAACCAAGAAAAGGATTGGTTGATGATTGAATCAATAATGACTTTGATGCAAGATGAGTGGGTCTACGAATTATCACCTGTTGAGACACGCCCAAGGGATATGATTTATAAAATTAACATGCACTTAATGAACCATGATTAAGGATTTTCCTACCATTTCCTTGGTCCCCTACCAATGAAAAATATTGAACCCAAATACTATCTTCCATGGATAACCCAACACATTAAAGGTACCCTCACAATTATTTTTCTTTTATTAGTGTACTACCTGTTACTTTAATAATAACCCATGGATTCTAAGTTGATTAGTGGATGTTCTCCTATAAATATAAACTATTCTATTTAATGTGGAAGCATGTGATATCCATATTTCTCAATATATATATAGGCATATTTTATTTAGTATGATATTCTTCGTGGAATGATATGCACGGTCTTGATGAATCTTTAGGTGAATGAGTTGAAATTAAATTAAGTATCATATGGGCCCCATGATTATATGTCCCCTAAATTCCTCAGAATGTCTCATGAGACAAAAACTGCTGGGTTTTTCTATGCACCTATTCCCATAATAGGATAAGTACCTTGGAAGAAGTTCTTGAAAGAAATATTTTTATGTTCAAAATTATTCAATCCATCAGTATGAGATCAATGATTATTGTTATCCATGTTAAAATATATTATCATGGGTATAATATTCTATCACAACCCGTCCTCGGTGCCCGTTCCGTGACTACCCCAAGCCCGCCTTCCATAGGCCAGGGGTTGGTGACTAGCACCAAAGGCGTAAATCCCGATAAATGGGAATACATTGCCTTTATATAAGAAAACAAACACCACAGAGTACACAAGCCAAAGTAAACACTAAGTAAACTGAGTAAAAAAGTAAGTGCTGGAAAGTAAATGGGCCAGAATACAAACCCAACTGAAAGTACAGTACAACTGAAAAAAAAGTACAACAATAGTAAAGTAAATCAGCAACCACCGAGTCATCCTCTAGCTATCCCACCTTGAGGGTGGGTAAATATGATCTCCTCAGCTCCTCGGTTCCGGCCGTCCACTCCATGTACGTCCCGCCTGATAGTCCAACTCCGGGTACCTTCCTGCTCCACAAGCCTCAACCACGATAAGCACTGTCCATCATCTAAAACCAACACAAAGAAGTGCAGGCATGGCCTGTGTAGGGGTGAGTATACGATACTCAGTAGGGACCCCGAGACCCCCGAATGTCTCCCAGAATCCACAAAGGATAAACCAAAAAGGAAGGATACAATCACGAAGTATCAAACAACTCTACTTAGGTATATGCCCATACATATACCTATGTAATCCTTTCCAGTTTGGCTCCAAGTCACGAGCCCAAGTACAACCCAGTCTACATAGGAAAACAAAACCCAATCTACACAAGAAAGCAAGTAAATCATATCGATGATAATGATTGAAAGTCAATAATCAACTCACACAGGTATACTACTCACGAAGAGGGGTGGAGATGATAGATGTATCCTCTAAATCATCTCTCCTGCCGAACCCATGTAGGATCCAAGTACAGAAGTAGTCGCTGCCGAACCCATGTAGGATCCAAGTACAGCCGTCATCATCTTCACAGTCGCAGCCAGCTCTAGGGTTCCTGTACACAACACGCTCGATTCTGGGAGGGTCCGCTCCATGAGCCAAGGAGGTGATACATCAACTGTCACAAAGTCCAGAATTGATGTATCAAAAAGTTCCGTTTCATCGATAGGAACTCAACGCGATAGACGGCGCGTCAACCGGACGCCCGGTCTGAGAGTTATTGGATTTTATGTCCCAGGGGCCCGGTTGGTTTCTAAGCTAAAACCAACCCGAACATACTCCAGCTGCATCCAAACCTCAAGTGGAGTAATCCAAAAGAACCGTCTCACTAAGAGGAATTCATCGTATTTGATGGCACGTCATTCGGACGTCCGGTCCTTAAGTTATAAGCGTTTCCGCTCCAAGGGCCCGGTTGGTTTCGGGTTCAAACCAACCCATCCATACCCAAACTTTGCTGAAATATTTAGTGTAATATACTAAAAGGACCGTCTCATTCCAAGTATCCCTACGCAACTGACGGTGCGTCGATCGGAGGTCCTTAGCCCAAGATATGGGCGTTTGAAGGAACCTGACCCAAAAATAGGGGGTCTGGGCCCTGTCCGACCTAGCCCAGCACCCCCTGGGTCAGTCCGAACTGGGTCGACCCAACCCGGGTCTGGGTCCGGCCCAATTGGGTGCGGCGCGGCCCGACCCGGTGCTGGCGGCCCGGCCCGGCGCGGGCGGCCGGGCCCGGCGCGGGCGTCCCGGCCCGACGCGGCCTGCGTCCCGGCTCGGAAGCCGGCTGCGGCTCGACTTTCAGTCGAGTGGGGTGCGAAGGGGGCGCCGTCCCCTTGTCTCTGAAATGGAAGACCTATTGGGGTCTGCCCTATTTGCTGGTCGGGGGGAAGTTACACCCCCCCCCCCCCCCCGATTTTTCCGAGAAACGGCCGGCCTTTATGGTCGGCCGATTTTCTGTAACCGCCGCGGGAACCTGAAGGGTCCCGCCTCCTGGAGCGCCGACGGTAGTACGAGCCCAGCCTCCCCTGCTGGTGACCGCTGCAGCCTTAGGCCGCGGCCCGCTCTGGCTGCGGCCTCCCTCGCCACGGCCCGATCCAGCCGCGGTCCCTTCGGCCTCACCGGCGCAGCGCGACGGTGCCGCACACCACCGCCACGGCCCACTCCGGCCGTGGTCCCCTTCTTTCCCGCGCGGTGCAACGACACCGCGTCGCATTTTCCACAATTATCAACGAAGGTCAACAAGGAAAAGTGGAGGAGAAATTGGCCTTGTTTGTGCGGTCCGATCCCCTCCCGTTATGTCGATAACATTTGGCCGAATTAAACGTGATACTTTAACGACATAACAAAGCACAATTTTAATTCATTAAAATTGAACTTAACCCCTAACTCAACAAATGATGACGAATGTCGGCGACGCGGAAGATGGAATCGTGGGGTGAGGTTTTTAGGATGGAGTTGGCGTGCGTCCAAGGAGGGGACGGCTTCTCACACTAGCTACGGAGAGAAGAAGGAATGCCACGTCGCCTCTCCTTGTGGTGATGGTGTTCTTCGTCAAAGGGTGTCATTCTTCATGGGAGGATGAAGTTCTTCCAATAAAGCTAAATCTCTCTCCCCAATTCCCAACACAAAAAGATAACCCCAAAATAAAATAAGCTTTCCATTATATTATTTTACCTTGCCATCCATTTCAAAAACTCAGAATTCAAACACATAACTCAATTAATCGTTGAGGTTCAATTAATTAAATTAATGTGAGTTGGCATTATTAAAGAGGGAGAGAGGGGAGTTACTCAAATAAAGGGGGTAGTTAGGGAGTTAGGGAACGTGAAGAGTTGGGGCTCGTGTGGGCCCCAACTCACATTTATCCTCTAAAGGGTTGTTAGTATCTAGTGGGTCCCACCCCAACTCCCACACCTAGGATATAACCACTTAGAATAAAGAATAAAAATTGTTCTACAATTTTTATTCAATTATTATTTAAACCACAAAATTAAAATCCTTCTCCAGTGAAAATGCATCTACGGTAAAAGTCCACTTAAGAAATTATCGATGCTGTGGTTCCATCGGTGCCTTCAGATTTCAAATCCAAGCACCAGTTCAAATGATATAAAAACCTACTCATTTGTTCACTGAACATACCCGAGCTAAACTTCAGAAAACGATTCCGGGAACACCGGGCCTTGGAATCAGGTACCGTTAGAAAATTTGATAAAACACTATTTTATTGAATATTTAATTGATAATAAATGATATAATTTACTCACATTGTGTTAAATATGTTTAATTAGAAAGTATTTGGGATTAGATCATTCATTTGAATATTTGATGAAAATTCCAGTTTTACCCTTTATAGTTCACTGTAGTATTTCAAATATAAATATTTATATATTTATTATTTGAATTTTAAATTTTCTAAAAGTGTTCCTAACTTAATTATATACAACTTTTATTCAGGACACTAGAGCTAAAGATTTCATTTGGTTGTTCAAATTGGGCCATGAATTCAAAGTTGGGCTGGGCTCGCCAGAATGGAGAAGATTCTGTATTGCGGCCATAACTCCTTCATATGGGCCTGTATTGAGCCCAAATTTGGAGAGGAGATAGAATACCCATATCCTCACATTTTACCCTTCTTTAAGGCCGGCCAATTCACGCGTTTTGGTGGTCAAATGGGCGGTGAAAGTTGGCATAAAATATTTGGTCGAATTTCCACATTCACACTTGAAACCACTTGTAACCTCTCCTCCCCTCCCCTCTATAAATTGGATTTTTTATCATTTGGAGGAGTTGGGACTTGCATTAGGAGATTTTAGGCATAGGAGAATTTGTTTCACCCAAATTATCCAACCATTTTAAGAGGGGTAGCTTTTGAAGCAAGGATCCCCTCATCGAAGCCTCCTTCTCTTCTTCATTTTGTAATGTTTTCATTTGTGTAATAAACTTCTTTGTTCTTCTTTTATTTCTTCTCTTTTCTTCTGTTTTGTTTAAATTTCTTCTTCTCTTAATCTTCCTCTTTGGGATGGAATTCTTGAGTAGAAGCATTATTGGGTTATACCCATTATAAACCTTTGCACATGCAAAACGCTTCTACGATGATTACGCCACCCATGGAAGAGTAGTCTTTTAGTAATCGATCTATATTCTACCCTCTTCATTTAATTATTTTGAATCATTGAGCTACTGTAATTCACTTAATATTATCCATGAATTGTGTTTTTAAATTGTAAGAAAATAAGCAAGCAATTGAACAATTAACACAAAAACACGCGAGGTCGAAATTTTGTGTAAATTGTGAGAGCGCGATCTTAATCGGTAAAACAAGACCACACGGGATAAATTTTAGAGTTCAAATATAATCCCTAAACACAATTCATCCTCATTTACATAATGGATATGCGCCTTAATTTACCACTGACCATAAGCTAATCTTAGAACATCAATCAAAGTAGGGTGCTGCGATTGCATGTTCCGAAGTTAGCCTAGGGTTAAATTCACATCATCTTCGTAGTAAAGTTAATTCTCATAGGGTTCGGGATTTAACAAATTAAGGGATCATAATTAAGTGAATGTTAATTTAAATGAAAATGATTAATAATAAAGTGAAGAGGTAGAGTTAGATCGATTACGCCTTTTAAATAGATTTCTAGAAAAAAAACATCTTCTTGTTGTGTCATTTTAATCGAAATTCATTTCAAAACTAAAAACAAATAAAAATTATACAATCTTCTTCCAGAAAACTTCTTCTAGATTCATAAACTACAACAAACCCCAATCCTTTAATGTAGTGCTTTTATTCTATTCTATTTTATTTTATTTTTTTAGAATACCTCTAATAAGTTGTTAAATTCACTTCCTCCTTTGAGAGACGACCTTGGTCAGCCACTCTACTGCACCTAAGTACCCCAAATCACACTAATCATTTGAGGGCGCCCACGATAGTGCTATATCAAATTGGAACCATTTCTGGGGAGGCAAGTAATTATTTCAACCAATTAGAGGTATTTATTTTATTTTACATTTTATTCTCTTCCTCTCTTCTTTCTTCCTTATTTACCCAATTTGTTTTTTCTTCTTCTTCTTTTATTTTCTTCTACTTCTTTTTGGACCATCAACTCAAACTTCTCATTTTTATTTTACTATGGTCAAATTTCTTTCTTTTCATTTTTATTTAATCTATGACACGAACTAATCCCAAAGATCTCTTAGATCTTGACCCTGAGATTGAACGTAGCCTTAGGGCTCGAATCAGAAATTCTCAGTCTACGGGAAGTTTCAATATTCAACCAGTTGGTGAATTCCTCTCTTCTGGAAACATTGAAATTGGAAGCTATTCAAATTCAAACATAAAAGAGGAACCAATGGCTGAAAACAATGGAAATGAACTTAATAAAACCATTCGAGAATTGGTTGCACCTGATATTAACTATCAACCAAATTGTATTGTGTACCCAAATCTCGAATCGGACTTTGAACTAAAATCTGGGTTAATTCACTTACTTCCAAAGTTTCATGGCCTCTCTGGTGAGGATCCCAATAAACATTTGAAATAATTTAATGTGTTTTGCTCAACCCTAAAACCTAGAAATGTTTCTGAAGATCAAATCAAATTAAGAGCATTCCCATTTTCACTTGATGGAGCTGCAAAGGATTGGATGTACTATTTACAACCTGAAGATGTAACATGTTGGAACGATTTGAAACGTCTCTTCTTGCAGAGATGTTTTCCAGCATCAAGGACCACATCCATTCTAAAGGAGATATTAGGGATCAAGCAAGCACAAGGGGAGTCAATGTATGAGTATTGGGAGAGATTCAAGAAGTTGTGTGCAAGCTACCCACATCACCAAATCAGTGAGAAACTCCACATCCAATACTTCTACGAAGGACTGATACCCATGGAGAGGAGCATGGTGGATGCTACAGCTAGAGGAGCATTGGTGGACAAGACACTAGTAGCTGCACGAGCATTGATCGACAAAATGGCCCAAAACTCTCAACAATTTGGTGATAGAGGTACACCACATGTTCGAGGAGTACATCAAGTAAGTCCTTCTTCTCTTGAAAGTCATTTGATTGATACTAAGTTAGAAGAATTGACAAATATGGTGAGGCAGATTGCATTGGCTCAAAAGACATCCCAACCCCCTCCTTTAAGGCCATGTGGCATTTGCACTGAGACAAGCCACCCAACTGACTGTTGCCCACAACTACAAGATACAGAAGATTGTGCATCAGTGTTTCCTGGGAGACCACTTCCTCAGAAACAACAACAACCATATCTCCAAAAGAAGTTTGATACAGTATACAACCAAGGGTGGAAAGATCAGTCAGACATGAGGTATGGCTCTGGACAACAACAAAGGCCCCCTTTTCAACCAAACTTCCAGCAACCTCCACCTTACCAACAGGGTTTCCAACAACCCCAAAGGAGATTCGAAGCTTAAACATCAATGAGTCAGCAACAAGGGAATATCCAACACAAGGTAGACTATAACACTGATGATATTTTGAAAAAAATTGTTCTTAATCAACAGAATGAGCTGAAGAGTCAAGGTTCGGAGCTGAGAGAGTTGAAAACTCAAATGAGTCAGATTGCCACCGCCCTCCATGAATTTGTGAGTAAGAATTCGGGAAATCTACCTTCCCAACCCACTCCAAATACAAAGGGGAATGTTAGGGCCATCACATTGAGAAGTGGGAAGCAAATGAATGATACATCTGGATCTACCATTCCACCAGGATTCACCTCTACTCTAGAGAAGCCACATTCCATACCAACTGATGAGCAATCCAAGGAGAAAGATAAAGGTAAGAAAAAGATTGATGATATACCTCCTAAACCCCTTCCTTTTCCAAACCGGGTTGTTCAAACCAAGAAGATGGCTGAAGAAGCAATGCAAAAAGAGGTTTTGGACACATTCAAGCGTGTGGAGATCAACATTCCTCTACTTGAATCCATTAAGCAAATTCCAAGGTATGCGAAATTCTTAAAAGAACTTTGTACCAATCGAAGAGGGCTCAAGGGAAATGAGAGGATCAACCTTGGAAGGAATGGATCGACACTCATTACACCAACTCTAGAAATTCCAACAAAGTGCAAGGATCTCGGGACATTCACCATCCCATGTACCATAGGGGAGTTGCACTTCTCTGATGCTCTTTGTGATTTAAGAGCTTCAATAAATGTGATGCCTCACTCTGTATTCTCTTCCTTGCAGGTTGGTGAGTTGAAGCCAACAAGAGTAGTGGTGCTATTGGCGAATAGAGCTACAGTATATACAGCGGGGGTTCTTGAGGATGTACTTGTTCGGGTAAGAGACATGATCTTTCCAGCAGACTTCTATGTGCTTAACATGGAGTATGATCAGGTAAGTTCTCATTCCCCCATTATCATAGGTAGACCCTTCCTCAAAACTGCAAAAACTATCATAAATGTCAACGAGGGTACACTTTCCATGGAGTTTGGAGATGAAGTTGTGATATTTAATGTTATGGATTCCATGAAGTACCCCTCAGAGGACCATTCTGCTTTTGTTATCTCCCATTTTGAACCACCATGTAAAAACATCTTGGAATTGGATTGTCCTATGCTTAGGGAGATTCTGAGTATTGGTTCTGGTTTGATGTCTAAGAGTACTTCCACACCCATTTCTAAGGAACAAGACTCTCTAAGATTTGATTTTGAAATGGAATCATATTCTGATTTTGATCGTGTTCACTCTGATTATGAAATGGCTGTTGAGTATACTGATGGATTTGATGCTTTATTTTCTGATTTTGATGATGTCTATTCTGATACTGATGCTCTTTGTGCACATATTTCAGTTCCTTCAATGTCTCCATCAATACTACACCCTCCTTCATTAGAACTCAAGCCATTTCCACCAAATCTGAAATACTCATACTTGTTGAGTGGTGAGATATTACCTGTTATCATTGCTAACAATCTCACTTTTGAACATGAAGAAAAGATTTTGAATATTTTAAGGGAGAACATCAGGGCTATTGGGTGGACCTTGGATGACATATCAGGTATTAGCCCCTCCATTTGCATGCATAGGATTCTCTTGGAGGATGGGGCTAAACCGGTGAGACAGCCACAAAGGAGACTCAATCCCACCCTCCTAGAAGTTGTTAAAAAAGAAGTTGAGAAATTGATCGAGGCAGGTATAATCTTTCCCATTTCAGATTCTCAGTGGGTAAGTCCTATTCAGGTTGTTCCTTAGAAGAGTGGTGTTACTGTTGTTAAAAATGAGGAAGATGAGTTAGTTCCAATGAGGGTGAAAAATAGTTGGCATGTGTGTATTGATTATAGGAAACTAAATCAGTCCACTCGCAAGGACCATTTCCCCCTCCCATTTATTGATCAGATGCTTGAGAGACTAGCTGGGAAGACACACTATTGTTTCTTGGATGGATTTTTTGGATATTTTCAGGTTCTTATAGCTCCAGAGGATCAGGAGAAGACTACATTCACCTGTCCCTTTGGCACATTTACCTACCGGAGGATTCCATTTGGACTTTGCAACGCCCCAGGTACCTTCCAAAGATGTATGGTGAGTATTTTTTCTGATTTTATTGAGACCTGCATGGAGGTATTTATGGATGATTTTACAGTGTATGGGTCTTCATTTGATGAATGTCTAATTAGTTTGGGAAAGGTGTTGAATCATTGTATTGAGAAGAATCTGGTCCTGAACTTTGAAAAGTGTCATTTCATAGTAGAGAATGGAATTGTATTAGGGAATGTAGTGTCAAAACATGGGATAGAGGTTGATAGATCAAAGGTAGATATTATTTCATCCTTACCATATCCTTCATGTGTGCATGATGTTAGATCTTTCCTAGGTCATATAGGATTTTATCGGCGCTTCATCAAAGATTTTAGTAAGATTGCTCTTCCCATGTCAAGATTACTTCAAAAGGATTCTGATTTTGTGTTTGATGTTTCTTGCAAGAATTCATTCGATGAGTTAAACAACGTCTGACCACTCCACCTATCATACGGCCCCCAAGGTGGGAGATTCCTTTTGAGCTTATGTGTGACACCTCCAACTTCGCGGTTAGAGCTGTCTTATCTCAGAGGGTAGAGGGGCGTTCACATGTGATCGCCTATGCATCAAGGACACTGGATTCAGCCCAATAAAATTACAAACCATAGAAAAGGAGTTTCTTGTTGTGATATTTGCTTTAGATAAATTCCGTTCATATTTATTGGGCTCTAAAGTAGTTCTTTTTTCTGACCATGCAGCTTTGAGGTACCTCCTAAAGAAGCCAGATGCAAAGCCACAACTTATCCGTTGGATGCTCCTTCTTCAGGAATTGGATGTTGAGATAAAGGAAAAGAAGGGATCAGAGAATTTGGTGGCGGACCACATGATTAGGCTTACTCACACACTAAAGGATGACACCTTGGACCAGGTACCACTTCGGGACACTTTCCCCGATGAACATCTCTATACCATCTCAGGTACGCATCCTTGGTATGATGATTTAGTAAATTACATTGTTTCCTCTGAAATCCCAGCAAATTTGAAGAAGCATCAAGTCCAAAAATTAAAAAGTGAGTCTAGGTTTTATGTGTGGGATGATCCTTACCTTTGGCGCATGTGTAGTGACCAAGTTATTAGGAGGTGTATTCCTGATCATGAGTTTGAGTCTGTTTTTCAATTTTGTCATACACTTGCATGTGGTGGACACTTTGGACCCCAACAGACAGCTAGGAAAGTTTTGGACTCTGGATTATATTGTCCTAGTTTATTCCATGATGCCCATGTGTTTTGTAAGTCATGCTCTCGTTGCCAACACACTGGGAATATTTCTAGGAGAAATGAGATGCCCCAACAACCCATACTATTCTGTGAGATTTTTGATGTGTGGGGAATTGATTTTATGGGTCCATTTCCAAGTTCATATGGTTTCTTGTATATTTTGGTTGCTGTTGATTATGTGAGTAAATGGGTGGAGGCCAAGGCCACCAGGACTGACGATTCTCATGTTGTTGTGGACTTTTTCAAAGCACAGATTTTTTACAGGTTTGGAGTACCAAAGGCCATCATCAGTGACCAAGGGACACACTTTTGCAATAGGAATTTTTCTTCCCTCCTTCGGAAGTATGGGGTGACACACAAAACATCAACACCATACCACCCCCAAACAAATGGCCAGGCTGAGGTTTCAAATCGTGAGTTGAAACAAATCTTGGAGAAAATCGTGCAGCCAAATAGGAAGGATTGGAGAAAGCGCTTGGATGATGCATTGTGGGCTTATAGGACAGCATACAAGACCCCCATTGGTATGTCCCCATTTCGGATTGTTTTTGGGAAAGCGTGTCATCTCCCCATGGAAGTTGATCATCGGGATTATTGGGCTATAAAGAAATGCAACATGGATTTGGCCCAAGCTGGAATCCAAAGGAAGCTGCAAATTCAAGAGCTTGAGGAGATTAGATTATCATCATATGAGAACTCAAGGCTCTACAAGGAAAGATCAAAAGCAGATCATGACAAAATTATCCAACAAAGGGAGTTTCATGTTGGAGAGAAAGTCATTCTCTATAGTTCACAACTGAAGCTGATGCCTGGTAAGTTGCGTTCCAGATGGTTAGGTCCTTATGTTGTGACTCATTTTTTTCCTTATGGTGCAGTGGAGATCACACAAGAGGACACTGGAAGGAGCTTTACAGTCAATGGGCAACGTTTGAAGAGATACATTGAGGGACTTCCTACTGATGCAGTGGATTTTATCACACTGCATGACCCCATCATCACTTGAGCACATCAGGCTGTTCCCAACCCTTTCACTTTTATATTATTTGTCCTATTTAAATATTATGCATTTCATGTGCATATATCATCTAATAGGTTCACATTGAGGACAATGCAATATTTTAAGTGTGGGGGAGGGAACCTTTTAGTTTAGTAATTTAAATTGTTTTCCTGTTTAAAAAAAACCAAAAAAAATTGCGTGTTTTTCAAAAAAAAAATTGTGTGTTTTTCAAATTTTGTGTGTTTATTTTACAAATTTCTGTGTGTTTTTGAAACTTTTGGGCTGAAATGATTCTCATCACCATTTCTAAATCCATATAAATAAGTGAAACAATTTACCCCTTGAAACTAAGCTTAAATGAATGCTGAAATGACTTTGTTTCAAGTTCAAATATTTAGTAATTTCATGAAAAGTACGCTGAATTTTGAATCCCATGCCAATCTCACTGTCTTTATATTTGAAATCACTTTCCTGTGAGGCTTCTAAACCATTATTTTCATATTATTTACATTCACCTCACTTCTTGAGAGAACCAAACCATACTTGATTTAACCATAATTTGATCTATTCCTGTCAAAACTTGAGGGTTTGAGGTACTTATGTTTAAATGATTGAGGCATTTGTTTGGTATTAAAGCCCCTATTTCAAAGAATCCTTTTTTATAATGGCCTACCTTGAATATTTAATCCTTTTATCCCTTATAATCCATGAAAATTATATTAGGTTAGCCACATTACAAGCCAATTTTCCCTATCCAACCAACTCTTGAAGTGAAATTTCATAATCTAGTTGATCTTAAGTGTGGGGGAAGTTGTCTTGTGTTTTGCCACCACATTCTGTGATACTTTGGGTTGAAAATTAAATTCTGAAGAGATGTGTTCACTACTAAAGAAATTCATTATATTGAAAGTTGTTCCTTTTCTGGAGCTTTCATGACAAGGGAAGCTGTGCCTTTTCTGGAGCTTCTAATTGAGGTGGAAAGCTGTGCCCATCTAGAGCTTTCAAGAAAATCATGTTTGAGAAGATTGACATTTTTTATGCTGAAATGATGAATGGTGTAAACCTTTCAAGACTTTTCATGATGATGGAGCTGAATTGATACTATGGGGATTGAAGAGAAGACCATATTTAAGTGAAAATTAGATTAATGCAATTTTTGCTTCAAAAGAGTCAAGCCCTCCTCATTCAGCCTCAAAGTTTTTCACATCTTAATCCTAACAACCGAAAGCCACAGAACAACCCTGAAAAGTCCTCATGATAAACATATGTCCTTGACTCACATCAGGTAGCGATGTAGGAATATATCAAGCCTATGGTGACCCTTGTATGAGTTTGGATGAGAAAGGCATTGCAAAACAAAATTGATATTTGAGTGATGAGAGACAATTCAAGCGAGGTAAGTGTTTTGTGCATGGGAGGATAAATGAAGTGGAAATATATTGAATGATATAAATGGAGAACTTGAAATAAGGTTTTTTATGAGGCATGATATCTTTTGATTCTTGGTGTGAAATTGATTGATCTCAAGGATATGTGTTTTAAAATTGGTTTTGATTTGATATTGATGTTTACTTGACATGAGGTTTTGCCCAGGAGTGCAAAAGGGTAAGTGTGGGGGAGTTGATAAAACACTATTTTATTGAATATTTTATTGATAATAAATGATATAATTTCCTCACATTGTGTTAAATATGTTTAATTAGAAAGTATTTGGGATAAGATCATTCATTTGAATATTTGATGAAAATTCCAGTTTTACCCTTTATAGTTCACTGTCGTATTTCGAAGATAAATATTTTTATATTTATTATTTGAATTTTCAATTTTGTAAATGTGTTCCAAACTTAATTATCTAAAACTTTTATTCAGGACACTAGACCTAAAGAGTTCATTTGGTTGTTCAAATTGGTCCATGAAGTCAAAGTTGGGCTGGGCTCTCCAGAATGGAGAAGCTTCTGTTTTTCAACCATAACTCTTTCATATGGGCCTGTATTGATCCCAAATTCGTAGAGAAGATAGAACACCCATATCCGCACATGTGATCCTTCTGGAAGGCCGGAAAATTTACGCGTTTTGATGGTCAAATGGGCGGTTCAAGTTGGCATAAAATATTTGGCCTAATTTCCACATTCACACTTGAAACCACTTGTAACCTCTCCTCCCCTCCCATCTATAAATTGGAGTTTTTCTCATTTGGATGGGTTAGGACTTGCATTAATAGATTGTAGGTAGAGGATAATTTGTTTCACCAAAATTATCCAACCATTTTAAGAGGGGTATCTCTTGAAGCAAGGATCCTGTCATTGAAGCCTCCTTCTCTTCTTCATTTTGTAATGTTTTCATTTGTGTAATAAACTTCTTTGTTCTTATTTTATTTCTTCTCTTTTCTTCTGTTTTGTTTAAATTTATTCTTCTCTTAATCTTCCTCTTTGGTCTGGAATTATTGAGTAGAAGCGTTATTGGGTTATACCCATTATAAACCTTTGCACATGCAAAACGCTTCTACGATGATTACACCACCCATGGAAGAGTAGTCTTTTAGTAATCGATCTATATTCTCCCCTCCTCATTTAATTATTTTAAATCATTGAGCTACTGTAATTCACTTAATATGATCCATGAATTGTGTTTTTAAATTATAAGAAACTAAGCAAGCAATTGAATAATTAACACAAAAACACGCAAGGTCGGGATTTTGTGTAAATTGTGAGAGCGCGATCTTAATCGGTAATACAAGACCACACGGGATAAATTTGTAGAGTTAAAATATAATCCCTAAACACAATTCATCCTCATTTCCAGAATAGATATGTGCCTTAATTTACCACTGACCATAAGCTAATCTTAGAACATCAATCAAAGCAGGGTGCTGCGATTGCATGTTCCGAAGTTAGCCTAGGGTTAAATTCACATCATCTTCGTGGTAAAGTTAATTCTCGTAGGGTTCGGGATTTAACAAATTAAGGGATCATAATTAAGTGAATGTTAATATAAATGATAATGATTAATAATAAATTGAATAGGTAGAGTTAGATCGATTATTCCTTTTAAATAGATTTCTAAAAAAAAACATCTTCTGGTTGTGTCATTTTAATCGAAATTCATTTCAAAAAAAAAAAATACATTCTTCTTCCAGAAAACTTCTTCTATATTCATAAACTACAACAAACCCCAATCCTTTAAAGTAGTTCTTTTATTCTATTCTATTTTATTTTATTTTTTTTAGAATACCTCTAATAAGTTGTTAAATTCACTTCCTCCTTTGAGAGACGACCTTGGTCAGCCACTCTGCTGCACCTAAGTACCCCAAATCACGCTAATCATTTGAGGGCGCCCACAACAACGCTCTATCAAACTGCATACTTGTAAAATCCTGAAGAATTTAAGAAAAAATTTTCCTTGAAATTTAAGGGTCTTTACATATTCCCTCAGTTTCAATTGCTTATGGGTTTATGTTTTTCATTTATTATTTCCATAACACTTATTCAATTTTTTTGGTAATTTATTATTCTATTGTATGATACTCCTTACTAAACAAATGATCTGTCACTTATTTGTCTTCCTTTACCCATGAAATATAGAGGAGGGGTATGAATATTTTTTAAGGGAATAATATAAGGGATAATAATTTTCTCATAACATGTTCATGTTGTATATTATATTTTAAAGTGTAATGTATATTTATATCTTGTCTTACAATACTAATAAGATGTTTGACCCTACATGAACTATTTCATTTTTTACTAATAATATAATATAGCTAATGAATCTAGGTTTCTAGATTTTAGGATGTTATAATCACAGTGCATCATAACACCTTGTGGCATAATTAGATTTTTCTTTTGTCCCACATTGGAAGGTCACCAAAAAAAATCACTCCCTAATAAATTGGAACATAATTACAATAGATTAGTAAATCCTTTAGGTACCATCCTAACTAAATAGGTTATGTTTCACCCCTCCCATGCTCTTCTCTGCTCACCAACACCAACCCATGATGGTTCTCTATACACTTATCCCTTCTTTTGGTAGATATATTTCTAGTGCCTATGGTTGAGTGGTCACCTACCTCTTGCGGGTTGGATATTTTATGGGTACCAACTCATGTTTTGTAGTAATTTTTATTTTAGTCTATTTTTTCTCATTGGGAATTTTCTTTCACAATGCAAGAAATTTTTATTTTTCTAATATAGTTCTTGTGTAGCCCTAGACATTGTCATTTATTCAATATTCCTTCAGAATTCCATGATTCATGTGTCATGGAATGAAATATAGGATAGATTTGATCTAAATATTCTATTTGGTCTCAATAATATCATGGAATCTTTAGTTCCCTCAGTATTTAGGCTTCATACAACCACTCATGCCATAATCAGGTGATTTCAGCTTGAATCACCTGTAAATTTCAATTGTCATATAGGATTCATTAACTAAAAAATCATTAATACAACAAAAAAATATCAAAACAACCACTCATTAGACATGATTAGTATTAATAATTACCAAAAAAACATTAAAAATATCCACTTGTATCACAAGTATAAAATTACCCCACACTTGAACAATTTCTTATGGTAATGAAATATGTTTCTCACAAATTATTCCATTAGAACAACACACACTGAAAAGGGTAAATGAAAACCAATAATGTCAACAAAAATAGGTATTAACTAAAGAAAATAAATCCCAATAACTCATTCTCCTAGGAACTTATTCATTCTATATAATCCGGCTTCACTCTAATTACTCCTTCCCTAAATAATTGGTTTCTCAAAATTTCATTAGACATACATGTCCATGTTGTGATTTACCTTTCATAAAATTTCACTCAACATTAAGTTTAATGGAAACTTGTGGAATTATCAATAGCAAGTGCACACACCCTATCTATATGATTTTAAAAAACTTACACCTCCACTTGGACATCAAACCACACATATCATGAATAATTTTTCATTCATTTTCTAATGCATCTGAGGTTGAATGATGGTGGGTTATAATGTGAAATATAATATATGATTTTGAAAAATGAGGGCTGGATTATAAAATAACAATTCATGATATATATAGTAAGCTCAATGAGATGATTTCCTCCTTTAACTCCCCTAATAAATACAAAAACCTGCACTTGTCACTCTTATTTCCAAATGAGGTCCATAATATAATCATGTAAAACGGTGGTGAAAATCCTCTTTTTCTTTCTGATTTTTTTGTCTCTAATTTTTAGTGGAATATGTGTAAGTAAATCTCTCATTCCCTTGGAAGTAAATTGAACCATAAAATCAATACACACCATCAATACAATGATGGCACTAATTAGTATAGTATGTACAATAAAATGGGAGGCATTTATAGATATAGGTCAATGAAAAGTATCCCACTTTTGACACTCTAATTTGTCACATGGACAAAAAGGTATTAAAGGAAAATGACTTCAAGGGGAAGAAATGATAAAAAAGAAATAATTCTAAGGGATACATTGTTTTCTAAATCCCCTTCCCACATTTCCCCACAAAGTAACATCAACACACTAGGTACCTATACATCCATTGGTGTTGTGCAAGCCCAGATAGCTAGGTCACCTAATGAAACAACACAGGGCACACCTGTGCATTAGTTTTCCTAAAATAACTACACAATACAACAACTCAAATAAGGTACCATATTTTCCTATAAATAAGAACAAGTGGTTCCACATTTGGACGATAGAAAATCACAAAGAAACCTGAAAGATCTAATCAACCTATTCCTTATCTCAGGCCCTCGAAAACCATTCAAGTAGCTCTCTAAAATGATAAAGTAGAGGGAATAAATGGGGATAGTTGAATTTAAATAAATCTAGGGTCTGAAATAGAAGTCATATGTTCAAGGAACCATTTTCCCCCTAATTGAAAATAAATAGCATGAAGGAACCTTCCCAAACATAAAGCCTTTTTGAGATCCTTATAGGAACACCTAAGGATACCTTTAGATCCTAGATAAAATCCTCACCCAAGTGTTGTTTCCTTGGTGTTTCATCACCAAAATAAAATTTTCTAATACAAGAATACCTGTGTAAAGCCCTTTCATCTATCAAAGGTATACCCCCCCCTCGTGTTAATCACCTCAATATCCTCCCATGACAAACATGAAACACCTCTTCCCATCACACTAGGACCTGAGTTAGTATCCTTTAAGACCTATTTCAAACTACCAATAGAAGGGATCATCTTCCTTTGGATCCCTTTTCTGGTAGGGGACAAATTGAATCCTTTGTTGAAGCCTCCATACTTGCAAAGAAATAGTAATAGGAACAATAGTGTGTCTAAAATTTAGATATTCATTATTTTTTTCATATGTATCTTGAAATTTTCCTACTATATGGGTAGGGCCCTCAGGGTGCATGTTGGTATGCATCCCTTCATTCACAAGTACCCAAAAACTGGAGGTAGTATCAGGGAACTCCTGGTCTCAAATAATAGGGTTAGGACTATGGACTTCCATAGTTTTATCTAAGATCAAGGACCCCCAATTATAATCAGGGAGGGGGAGAATCACAATTTACTTTCCCTTTTGAGTTGTAGTATTTGATTCTCCTCTCTTACCTAAGAACCAGTTATTAGGTAATCTCTTGTGGAGTAATCCCTTAACCATTCTTACAGGATATATAATTCTTTATTATTTCCTCATTCTCCATGATCATGGTATGTGTCCATATGGTTAGTCATATGTGGCTATATAGGATACAATGATGGGATGTGATGATCACATCAAAGCCCTTTCTTCTTCTTCCATCGCCCTGGCATCATCTACAAGCAGAAGATGGATCATGTGGTTTATTGGATCTTACACTTCTTCTTATTTCAAAAATTTGAGCATGACTCACATGATCTTATAAGTTATCTATGATCATAAAATATATATAGTCAGATGTGTGTTTTAGCATAGAATATTTACCCAGGTTTTCCTCTTGATTTTTTTCAGAGGGCCTCTATAGGCATGGGTCATCATGGTCTTGTATCCAAACGAAGAGAATATCTTTATGTATAAACCCCAACCAAACTCAGGGTATCCTATTTGGTATAATCCCCAACCATTTTTTCCCCATATCAATGGTTCATACCTCCTACAAGACA
This sequence comes from Viscum album, assembly GCA_963277665.1. Lineage (NCBI taxonomy): Eukaryota > Viridiplantae > Streptophyta > Magnoliopsida > Santalales > Viscaceae > Viscum > Viscum album. The sequence goes on along the minus strand of OY728126.1, from coordinate 760,452,197 downwards.
ATATTTTGAGGGACTGCATAGGCATGGGTCCTCAAGACCATCAGTCCTCTCAAATGGCCACATTCACTGTGAGACAATCCTTTAGAGGGCCTCCATAGGTGTGGGCCCTCATAAGAAAAGTACATAGGCTTTGATTCTCATCCAAATGGGATACATTGGAATCCTCCATGAAGTCCAAAACTAATCTCCCAAAATCAACACTAATTTCATCTAGGTCACATTCCCAGTGTAGTCCTATCCAAATTGAAGTCCACTTCCCATACAGGTTCCATGGGCCAATTTTATATAGGTCCCACACCTAACATTTACTAGACACATTTCAACTAGTAATCCTTGCTACATTATGTTAAACAACATGGTTTGGACCTTTTAACATGACCATAAAAGGTATGATGTTTCCAATTAAGTGGAACTAGACTACATGGGTTTTGATTCCTTTAACAAGGATATATAGGAAGCTCATATTTGGGGTCTGATCCCATCATAAAAACAACTACCATCTTCTTAGATGATGATAAACTTCAGAGAACCTCACTATGTGGATTGAAATCGACATCATGATAATAAATGATATGACAGTCTCTAATCTATATGAAATAGGGTACCCTTGATGATGAACCTTGGATGCATACAAAATATTCTAAGTTCTATCCATGATAATAATTGATCATTAATACAAGGGTGATCCACATCATAATTTTGAATTAATTAAGGATTCATGAACATATCATAAATCTTTAAGAGAGTCCCAAAGTATGAAATAATTCCCCCAAAAATGGTGTGATGAGACGACATCCCATCATGTTGACAAATGTTAGTTCATATGTATCATTCTCTAAGTTACCGAATGAGAACCTACCTTTTGAAAGTAGTTCCATGAGTCAACATGGATATGAAATCTGATGGTTTTTTCTGGTTCCATGAATAAAACCATAGGAAACCCCCTGAAAGTAATGTGGTGTTATGTTTCTGATGTGAAGGTTGTGAAACCAATACCACAAAATGTCATTCCAACACAAAATTTTATTTGAGGTTGAAACACCCACATGGTCACCTTTTTTATTTTTGTAAATATATTGGATTCAATATATACAATGAAAATTAGTTATGAAAACTTCCTCAAATAACAGAGTTATTTCCCCCACACCCATTCACGACACTCTCACCCAATAGTACCATGAAAAATCTAACACCCTCCATAAATATCAAAATAAATAGTCATGTAATTACACTCATGAATAGATTTAGAAAGGAAACATAGGGCTGTAATGTGGCTTCCTATATTGTATTCCATTATTTCTATGAGTTTCACTAGGATAAGATATAGGGTATACCAAATGTTAAAATGGGATAAAAAAATTCAGTCAATTGAACCAATAATTTAAATTTAGATATAAGTAATTATGTTTTTCTAAGATTGTAAAGAATGTTCTCATAGTGACATGTATCCGGAGTTCTCTTATGAAAATATATTATAAAAGAAGATGTAAAAGTTGTCCAAGAAAACCCATTGGTAATATGAATTAAATAATAAATACAAGAACACCAAACATTAATACATAGTAACGATTTAAGAAAATAAAACATCTTATTTTAAAATGTGAGGAAAAAATCATATTCATAAATCATACTAAATTCCACCTACGAGTAAATAAGATCTTGACATTAAATTATTTCCATCTAAAAAATTTAATTTAATCTATCGCGGTTGATAAAAAAAATTATCTAGATAATATAATGAATCCCAAATAGATATTTCTCTTAGAATAATGACTACAATACACGAATCATGTGTAGTAGAAGTTTTGATTAAAAATTACCCCTAAATATTTAAAATCAAATAGGATCCCTACGATTTATAAAGAAAGTGAATGAAACAAAAAAATTAAGGAGAGAAAAATCACTCCTAGGAAGAGATTTCATGATGATCAAAACTGATCATGGTGGTTTGTGGAATCTGGTCAGCTGTAATGAAAGGTTAGTGATAATTGAATGAAAACACCGTTACATGGAAAATTGTGAGATAAAATGAAATTCTAGTAGGTGTGATCATAAATATGATAAGATCAAAAAATTTATTTCATATATTCAAGTAGTTAATACAATACAGATCAACCTTGAATCCCAAGAAAGAAGAATATATGGTGCATCACAAAAATATAGAGAAAACGTACACAAAATAAAGAAGTAGGGAGATGTTATGACTTTGGATTCTCATCCCCTTGTTCTCTATTAGTATCATACTCCCAACTCAGATTCTCAATATATCTCATATTGTTAATGGAATTAATGGTGATCTATCTTAAACTATGTTCATCCAAGTCCTCGATTGGATACATATCTAATGTAGGTTGGTCTGAGATATGAGGAGTCTAATCTAGAAAAGACAGCGAGATATGGTATAAAGGCATAAACTGTGTTGTGTATTTCTCTAGAGGGGTAGGGGTTGGAGTATAGTGGTAGGGGTAGGATACTAGTCTAAGGATGTATAGAGAACATGGGATAGTTGAAAATAATGATAAAATATATGCATTGGTGGACTATTGATGGGGATTATCCTATCCTAAAATTGAACCCATAGGTTATCCATGATGAATTGGGATGAATAAAAAAGGTAATGAAACCAAAACATCATGGTGTTAGGTCTATAAGACCCCTCCATTCCTTAAGATTTTATTTTGAAAATCACAAACTCCTTCTTCATAAATATATTTCCTTACACTTACATAATTTTCCTTATAATCAAAATTTTCTTAGACTTTTGAGTTAAATATATTTTTATTAAGGTTTTTAGAAATCTATTTTTCTATATCAGAAAAGTTCTTAAGGTTTTAAAATTTGGTTCATGGTTATACCATATGAGAATTCCTTAAGACACTGTTTCCCATTCTCTATTTTCACTGTGATATCGATTTGTATCTAGAATAAAATCTAGTATCATATTTTTTTATACTAATATTTCTAGTATTTTGGTTTTCTAATGTACTAAAACTCTAACTTCATGGTTATCGGTACTGAAGTTCCTTAAGAATTATTTTACATACACATACCGGAAATCCCAATACCGAATTTCTTCTACCGAGATTTTTAATATCGAAAATTCCATTTTCATATATCTTTAAATGTCAATACTTTCAAAGACAAAATTTCTATACCAGAAATTTCCATTCCAAATTTTAAAGAATATTTTCTTAATACTATTTTTGTTAAAGATAGTGATACCATTTCTTATGATATCGATACCGGATAATAAGAAACCGGTACCAGGAATTTCCTTACACACTGTCTTATATAATCTGATACCGGTTATATTCTGTCATGCTGTAAATCATGATACCGGTACCGGAATTTGAAAGACTGAGTTTTCTTAAAGTATTTATTTACACCTTACTCATACCATTTTTATGAAAATCTATTCCAAAATTTATAATTACGGTATTTATTTTTCAAAGCACTTTTTCCCTTTGAATTATGAACCTTATAATTACTTTCATATCCTTTAAATTTTATTGGATTTCAAGTTCCTTACACTTAAGGTGTAAGATATTTATATTCTTGGATAGTTATATAAAACAATCTCATTATTTCTATTATAAACTAACTGTTGAACATTTTCTATGTGTCTGGGTCCCTCTGAGATTTATAGAAACATGACCGTTGGAGTGGAACTGACTGGTAGATCTTGAAAGCTATAAATAGGACCTCAGATGACGAGATTAATAGAAGGATGAATGATCTATTCATAGATTTTCATTTTACAGTGAATCTCTCTAAATGTGAATTTCTCTAGAGTAAGAGGCTCTTATAAACTCTCAGGCTTCGTGTATAAAGTTTGAATGACTTGTTCAAACATTTCTTCATGCAGAATTGCTTCGTGCAGAGGTGCGATTTACTTAAAATCTGAGACTTCAGGTTGTGAAGTCAGAGGTTCCTATTTACTTACAAATCGAGGGCCTATGGGGATAACAAGATAGATACCGATCTTAGGATTGAGGGCTTACCCAGGTTTGGGTAAGACAGACTTTCTTGTAAGTATAAAACAAAGGACCTTTATCCAAGGTTGTTGGATACCCTCTTATTTGGGTTAAAAAAAGATTTTATTTTTCCACTACTTTGTAAAAGTTAGGAAGTTTTATTTTTGTATAAACTTTATAACTTGTATCTCTGATTATAAGAGATTATATACACCTTGTGGTAGAATCTATTTATAAGAAAGGTTTCCTAATATTTATACATAAGAACTTTATATTTTCTCTAATAAGGTGTTTTCTTATTAGAGGTGTTGTGAATTTTGTTTATACAAAATTTTCTTAAGAAAATTTTAAGTATAAAATTCACCCCCTATTGTATATTATGCTTATTCAGTGATTTTTCAATCCTAATATTGTTATAAAGTATAATATCATACTCCATAACAACCTATAAATTGGTATGAGAGGAGGTTACCTCATACTCTAAATCATTTTATCAATTTGTTTCAGAGTGTTGGTTCAATCTGAATTAATCTCAGGATTAGATTCAGAAGTGAAATCATCTTATTCTTCATATTTTCAAATCATAATTTCAGACTCACAATTACGGACTCATATTTTTTTAAAGAGATATTTTTCTTTCTTTAACTTTATAATTTTTTTTCTTAACGTTTTCTTTAAGAACTTTATATTTTTTTAAGATCTATTACTAACCTTTTTCTTCGAAGAAAGGTATATGTTTTCTATGGTAGGATCCATGCATATTGGTTCTTTGTACAATTTAAATCCTACCAAACCTCCTATTTTGGGTGGAAACAATAATGAGTACTGGAGAGATAGTATGGAGACTTTTTTTATTAATACTAGAGTTAACAACTACCTAATTCTGACACAATATTATAAGATTCCTGATAAGGAATTAAGAACTTTTACTAATCTGGAGAGAGCAGAATATCAAACTAATTTTAGAGTCAGAAATACACTACTATGTTCCATGAATAGGAACATCTATAGTCAAATATCTTCATGTGAATCTTCAAATAGTATCTAGAAAAATTGGAAGTTACACATTTTGGAATTTCTAAAGTTATAGAGACAAGAAGAGCTATGTAGAGAGAAAAATATCATGGATTTATCTTTCTTTATAGATAACCCATAAGAAAAGTTCAGAAGAGGTTCATTACTATCATGAATAACTTATAGTCTATGGTATAAAAAGGTCTTGATGATGAAATAATTATTTACAAGATCATAGAAATCATGCCTAATGGATGGGAGTCTAAGAGGACAACAATTTATGAGAACATGAAAGTCACCCAGATTTCCTTAGATGAGCATTTTGGAACTCTTCTTAAACACAAGACTAGAATAAAGAGAGATGTGCATAATATTAAAAAAAATTGAAATGGAAGTGTTTCATTCACAACAACTTCTAACCATATGAAATCCAAAACTCCAAAGAGAATTACTAGATCAAAGTCAAAGAAAGTTACTATTCAGTCAAAATCTAGTGATACAGAAAAATCTGAGAATGAGTTAGCTAATCTTTCTTGGAGAATGAACAAGATAGTAGCTCAGAAGAATTATCAAAATAAGTTTAAGAAGAGATACTACAAATAAAATAAATATGGGTAAGTTACTTGCTACAAATTCATAAGAACAAGTCATATCAGACCCGATTTCCCTCTTTCAAAAAAGAAGGATAATAAGGAAAAGAATTCAAAGAGAAATAAGAATAAGTTCTATCTTTCTAAGCACAGGAAAAGTCTTAAAGAAAACTACACTTGAAGTGCTAGTTGTGGAGACTCTTTTGAAAGTGAATCTTCTGAATATGAATCATTAGCACATAATAATATCAGATTCATCACTACTAATTATTTTCCAAATACTTGTTTTATGTCCAAGGTACGCTCTGCCGAGGCTTTAACAAATTTATCTCTTGATAATAATTATTATCCTAAATATATTACTTCTAATAAAGATACTTCATCTTTAAACAATGAATAAATACCTTCCTATGAAGAAGTAACTAGATTTTCCAAGTTGTTAAAAGAAAAAAATTGTAAAATTTCTAAGAAACTAGACAAGTCAAATACTAGAGAATAAGTTCTTACAAAAGAGATTTTAGATCACACTAGAGATCTTGAAGATAAGGATGAGCTCCTATAAAAACTTTCTAAAGACGTTAAGGAAGTAAATTCTTAAAAGGAAAAACTTTATAAAGTTCTTAAGAATCCTGTTTCAAAAATAAATGTTTTTGAGGAAAAATCCATCTCTAAGGAAATAATTCATGAGGATAGGAAGTTAGTCATAAGACTAAAATCTGAAATATTTTCCCTTAAGAACCTTCTTGCCAACATTACTGCTGGTAAAGAAAATTTTGACAAGATGTATTCCAAAATCAGACCTCACAAAAATACTTCTGGAGTAGGTTATACTCAGAGAAAACCTATTTTCAAAAATAACTATTTTATTCAATCCAAAGCTCCCTTCTATACAAAATTTCAAAGTGGAGGACATTGGATGAAAACCTGTTCCTTAATCAAAATTCAATATATTGGATTCCACAAGGCTTATTTTTGAAAATAAATATTGGTTCCTAAAATTTTATTGTCTAACCCCAGATCCAAACAAGTTTGGATTCCAAAGATCTGACTTTTTTTTGCATGAAAATAAAAAATGTACCAACAATATCTGGTATATGGATAGCTGATGTTCCCGTCATATGACTGGTAAAAAAAGTTATTTCCATAAGATTGTCAAAACTAAAGGTGTAAAAGTAACCTTTGGGGAAAATTCTCAAGGAGATATTTTCAGTATAGGTAATATCATTCTTCTTGGAAAAGTTTTATTTTCAAATGAATTATTTGTTAATGGTCTTAAGAAAAACCTTATATGCATAATTCAATTGTGTGATGAAGGTTACCTTGTGAATTTTAGGAATGATAAGTGTTTAGTTCACAATACCAAGGATGAATATATTCTTACTTCCCATAGGCATGAGAATGTATACACTTTGAACTTAGAATACTTAAGAAGTCAAGATATTCCTTGATTAAGTGAAATTGAAGATCAATCTTGGATTTTTCATATAAGGTTAGGACACTTCAACCTTAAGAACCTTAGTAATATATCAAAGAAAGGATTAGTTAAGGATCTACCAGTTCTAAGTTTTGATTCTTCAAAAGTTTGTGACCCTTATCAGTTTGGAAAGCAACACAAATCTAGATTTAAATCTTTTAATGAAGTTTCAACAACTAATTTTCTATAGTTAGTGCATATGGATTTATTTGGTCCTACACAAATAGGAATTATTGGAGGCAATTATTATGTATTTGTTCTTGTTGATGACTACATTAGATATACTTGGGTCTATTTTCTAGCAAGAAAATATGAATCCTTTTCTTATTTTAGAACTTTTCAAGCTCAAGTAAAAAATGAGAAAAAACTACCATAGATAACTATTTATAGTGATCATGGTGGTGAGTTTGTAAATTCGGATTTTGAAACTTTTTTAAGTAAGAAAGGTATTACTAACATTTTCTCAGCTCCTAGAAATCCTCAATAAAATGGTGTTATTTAAAGAAGAAACTGAATCCTTCAAGAGATAACGAGAACCATGTTGAGTGAATATTCTATAGAAAAACACTTTTGGGCTGAAGCTGTATGTACTGCCTGTTATATTATAAAATGAGTTTTGATAAGACCTTTTCTAAATAAAAATCCTTATGAGCTATGGATTGCTTGAAAACCAAGAGTTTATTACTTCAAGTTTTTTGGTTGTAAAGTTTTTATTCTTAATACTAAGGATAACTTACACAAAGTTTCACCAAAATCTGATGAAGTAATTTTATTAGGCTATTCCACTGACTCTAAGGCCTATAAGGTTTTTAATAAAAACACTTGTACTATGGAAGAAATGGTACATATTAAATTTGATGAAACTAATCCTTTTGTTTTCAAACAACCTAATTTAAATCCTCCAGATATATTTTCTAAAAATGAACAACAACCTATAGTTGAATATTCTACCAAGGAAAATATTCACAAAAATATTCCTGAAACATTTACCCCTGAAGATTTTTTACCTTATTTTGATGATCAATATTTACAAAACCCTAATCAGTTGTTACTTAGAAATAATCCTACTGATAATGTCATAGGATATGTCAATCAACCTATAAGGACTAGATGTTCCTTAAGGAATAAAATTGAACATGTTGCTTTTCTTTCCCAATTCAAGCCAAAGACTCATGAGGAAGCCTTAGGTGATAAAGATTGGATAAAGTCTATGCAAGATTAAATCAATGATTTTGTAAGGAATCAAGTCTAGACCTTGGTTGAGAAACCTAAAAAGACATCTATTATTGGTTCGAAATGGGTCTTCAGAAATAAATTTGATGAAAATGGGATTATAGTTAGAAATAAGGAAAGATTAGTTGCTAAAGGTTATAACCAATAAGAAGGAATAAACTATAAAGAAACTTATGCACCAGTAGAAAGAATTGAATCTATTTGAATTCTTCTAGCATTTACAACATTCTATAATTTTAAACTTTATCAAATTGATGTGAAGTGTGATTTACTTAATGGATTTGTACAGGAAGAAGTCTATGTATAACAAAATAGTTGGTTTAAAGATGTAAAACATCCTAATCATGTATATAAACTTACCAAAGCTTTATATGGCCTTAAACATGTGGCTAGATCTGGGTATGATAGACTTTCATGATTTTTACTTCAAAACAACCATTCTAATGGAACCGCTAATCCAACACTTTTTATAAAGAAAGATAAGAAATATATTTTAATTGTAAAAATATATGTTGACAACATTATATTCAGATCAACTCAATAACCCTTAACAGATTCCTTTGCGGATCTTATGAAGTTTGAGTTTGAGATGAGTATTATGGGTGAGTTAACATTTTTTCTTGGTTTTCAAATTTCTCAAAAAGAAGAAGGAACTTATATATCTCAACATAAGTACATAAAGTATCTTCTTAAAAATTTTCGGTATGATATCACTAATAGTATAATTACTCATATAGAATTTTCTAATACTCTTGATATTGATGAAGCAGGGAAACCTGTGAATCAAACATCTTATAGAGGAATGATAGGAAGTTTACTTTACTTAATAGTAAGTTAACCCAACTTACTATTTTCTATTTTCTTATGTGAAAGATATAAATAAAATTCTAAGGAATCCCATATTAAGGCTGTGAAAATAATTTTACAGTATTTAAAAGGATCCTTGGATTTAGGACTTTGTTATTCTTCTGGAAATGTTTTTTAACTAAAAATCTTTTTAGATGCTGATTTTTCTGATTGTAAAATGGATATAAAAAGTACATCTAGAACTTTTCATTTCCTAGGATATTACTTAGTTCTTTGGCCTTGTAAGAAACAACATTCTGTAGCACTTTCCACTATTGAAGAAGAATATGTAGCAACTGGAAGTTGTTGTGCTCAAGTGTTGTGGATGCAACACACACTCAAAAATTATGGCATGAGTTTTACAAAAAAGCAGATCTTGTGTGATAAAACTAGTTCCATATATGTAAGAAAAAACCCATCACATCACTACCATTATAATCACATAGATATTAGGCATCACTTTCTTAGGGATCACACACTCAAAGGAGATATAATTCATCAATTCATCGGAATGTAAGAACAAATTGCTGGTATATTTACCAAACCATTACCATCCGATAGATTTTAATATATTAAAGAGAAGCTAGGAATGATATCTGTAAGATAATAATACATATATACTTCTTGTATAATCATATCCTAACATTAAATTACTCCTAAATTCATTGGGTGTACATATTATTGAAAATTTAAAAAAAAATTATTTTCCTTAAATTTTTTATTTTTTTTGGAATCAGAGAGTTTCATAATTAATTTCCCCCCAGTATCTATTTTGGAAATCCCAGAATCTAAATTCTCAGAATCCATATTTTCAGAGTTGAAATTCTCAAAGTCAAATTTCCTGTGTCTAGTTTTTCCAACCCCCAGAAAGTTTTCTTCGATATCGACAACTTCTTCAGAGATTCCTTAAAGGTACATTATCTTACAGTTCTATTTATTGGCATTTCATTCTTTCAAGAAATTTATCTCCAAATTCATATTTTCTTAGAATCCAACTTTTATTTTTCTAAAACCTCAAAATTTCGGTATGGATATATATTTTCAACCATCTTCAACCGTTAGATCATATTATAAAAATCTCAGCTGTTTTATTTTCTTATGGAAGATTAAAGGTCGCAGTTTTTCTATATAAGGTCTACCCCACTTCATGATGACCCCACTGGTTACTTAAGCCTTAAAATTGAAGTTCTACTACTTCGGAGTTTGTCATTCCGGATTTCTCCAGAGTTTTCTTATGGATCCAAATGTCATGCAGTTTCGACCAAATGGAAGTCAAGGAGAATAAAGACAAGATAGTATTTCGGGAGAGACTTGTATGTTCATATTCTTACAATTGGTATGATTTCCTAATCTCTATAATTTTCAAATTTAATCATTGGGATAATATCTGTATAATAGAGGACAAGTTTCAAGATCCTGTATATCTGGACCAATTCATACAGTTTTATGACACTGTCAATTTCTTTGAGAAGGACGACAAGGATTATTTCAAGTGTAAGGATTATGAAAAATCTTACATTTTTTCATACAGGAAAGTAGGAAACATCCAGAAGATTACCTATGAAGGATAATCCCTCATTGGTTCTTAAAAAAACCTGGATAAGGAAGGTTCTTTCGAGAAGAACTATACTTTAGAAAGTCTCGACATCAGGGGAGTTAAGACTCCGAATGTTTCACACTAATCAGTAGACCATAGGTTGGTTAAATTATGGATATAGGGGTTCTTTATTCCAAGAAAATGGAATAAATATTACTTAAAGACGTGTAACATTTTCCTGTTAGACTTTCTCATCCACCTCAGGAAGGTTAATTTTGTTAAGTATATTGTTCTTATGATTAATGTTGTGAAAGCTGGACCATCAACTCCCAAATCCTATTGTACCCTGCCACTATCTCAAGGATAGTTGTTATGGTATTAGCTGAAATGAAAATTTCATTCAAGTCCACTTTAAAGCCTTGTAAGATTTTGTTTCCAAGTGAAGATATGCTGAAGAGAATGAATCTTTATTACAATCCGGACTCTAATAAATTTGGAGAACTCTTGACGCTGGAAGTTCAGAAGCCGATATTAAAGAAAGACATTCCAGAATCATCCAAGGTAGCACCAAAATAGTCAGTACCAGAATCTTTAAAAAGGGATCAGAAGAAGAAAAAGTCGGATGAGGTCTCTCATGATGATCATATCTCAGTATGCCAAGATTCAGCTCCACCAGTTTTAAGGAAATCGAAGGCTTACTATGATGATATCGTAACCGACTGGAGGAAGTTAACGGAATCTATTAAGGAAGGGGATCCAACCTTTGGGTTGAATCCAAGAGAGGCAAAGGCTTTGAAGATTCAAAATACTGATGTTTTAGAGAAAGAAGCTAAGGAGAATAAGTATAAAAGAAAGAAAACTGAGACATAGATTATACAATCCTTGCTAAAGGAAGTAGAAAAATCCTCTAAGAAGCTACGAGTACCGGATGTCACTGCAAAACCAAAAAAGGTGAAGAAACCTGTAGTGATACCAGAACCTATTCCAAAACCACAATTAAAAGTAAAGGAAGAGTATGAGATAATTCAAGAAGAAGAAATTGATGTATTTAGACAAGTTTATGATTATGTTGCAACCCCAGGAGTTTCTACCGAGGAAGAAGAAGAAGAAGAAGTTAAGACCGAAGTTGAAGACGTAGAAGAGGTAGAAGAAGATATTGATGTAACTAGAGATGAAGATGAAATCCATGAATCTAAAAATAGTGATACCGGAACTGAAGAATATAAAGAAGGAGAGATTCAAGTAGGATTCAGAGATGATATGGCTATAGAAAATGAAGAAGTACCTCAGGGTTCCAAACCCTCTGAAGTGCTAAAATTTGGTAAAGGGAAGACCATTATGGTTACCCCTTCTGATGCTGACTCTCCTCAAAATCTTGAGAATCTGGAATCCTTTGTTCTGAAAGTCAATAAATAATTGAATCTGAGTACTCGTCAACTATGGTTGATGAATTTGTAAAAAAATCATTAAGGAAATTAGTAAGTACCATTCCGGTACTTTCTAACATAGATTCACAGATCCAAATGATGCAGGAAACCTTAAACCAAAAGATGGATTCAACATTTGTTCAAATGGACATGGTGGTGAAAGGTGGAGCCGATCATAATAATCTTCTCATTGATTACAAAGCTCAAAAACTTTCATGTTAGAAAGTGATGAGCCTGACACAAACCTTATCAGATAAGGCTCTACAATTCTCAAACTTCATGGAATTGACAAATGGAGATTTCAATGATGTAGCAAATGAGCTGACCAAAGTTCGACTTCTTTCTCAGAGAAATTTTCAAGTGAGTTAGCTGTGAGGAAAAATGAAGGCAAAAATCTTCTTGATCAAATGAATACTATAACTGAACTTATCAATTATCAGAAAGGAATATCTGCTGGTCTTGTGAAGAAATCATATTCACAAGAGGAAGTGATCAAAGTTCTTGAAGATAAGAATCGGTCCCAAGAATTCCAGATCCAAGCTTTGGAGAAGAAGGTATCTGATCAAGATTCCTTGATAAAGAAGCTTCAAGAAGATCACAAGGAGGTGAAAAAGATTAAGTCCTTGGTGAAAAGTTTTCTTTTAGAGAAGAATAAGGAGGGTTGATAATTTTTTTCCCATGCCAAATCATTTTTGTATTTTCTTAATGAAAAAATCCTTGCAAATAATTTATATATTTTGTCTTGTGTATATTTCTTTCTAACCTTACAGGTCTCTCTCTAATACTTTTTGAAGATAACAAAGGGGGATAATTCTATCAAAGGGAGAAGTTAAAGGAAGGAAAATTTATAGAGGAAATTTTATTTAGGGTAAAATCTAAGGAAAAATAAATTTTCTAACTTTCATCTATAAGGAAAAGTTCTACATCTAAGGGGGAGTCTCTCTAAATAAAAGAATATATATTTGAGGGGGATATTTCCATACTCCAAGAACTTCTACCTAAGGGAAGAATAATTTACCGTAAGCCATATACTTAAGGGGGAGCTAAGTATTTCTAACTCTAAGATTTTATTTCTTTCCTCTGTAAATTTTTTTGAAGTTGTTCATACTTTCCAAAAAGGGGGAGATTTTGAGGTCTATAAGACCTCTCCATTCCTTAATCTTTTATTTTGAAAATCACAAACACCTTCTTCATAAATATATTTCCTTACACTTACATAATTTTCCATATAAACAAAAATTTTATAGACTTTTGAGTTAAATATATTTTTATTAAGGTTTTTAGAAATAATTTTTTCCATACCGGAAAAGTTCTTAAGGTTTTGAAATTTGGTTCATGGTTATACCATACTAGAATTCCTTAAGACACTGTTTTCCTATTCTCTATTTTCACTGTGATACCGAGTTCTATCTAGAATGAAATCTGATATCACATTTTTTTTATACTTATATTTATAGTATTTCATTTTTCTAAAGTTCCTAAACTCCGACTTCCTGGTTATCGGTATTGAAGTTCCTTAAGACCTATTTTTCATACCGATACTGGAAATCCCAATACCAAATTTCTTATACCATGATTTTCTATACCGAAAATTCCATTTTCATATATCTTTAAAATCCTATATTTTCAAAGCTGAAATTTCTAGACCAGAAATTTCCATTCCGTATTTTAAAAAAATATTTTCTTAATACCGTTTTATTTAAAGATAGTGATACCATTTCTTATGATACCGATACCGGAGAATAAGAAACCGGTACCAGGAATTTCCTTATACACTGTCTTCTATAATATGATATCACTTATATTATATCATACTGTAAATCATGATACCAGTACCGGAATTTGTAAAACTGAGTTTTCTTAAAATATTTCCTTATACCTTACTCATACCATTTTTATGAAAATCCATTTCGAAATTTATAATTCTAGTATTTATTTTTCAATGATTTTTTTCTTTGAATTCTAAACCTTATCATTAATTTCATATCATTTCAATTTTATCATATTTCAAGTTTCTTACACTTAAGGTGTAATATATTTATATTCTTGGTTAGTTATATAAAATGATGTCGTTGTTTCTATTATAAACTAATCGTTGAATGTTTTCCACGTGTCTAGGTCCCTCTGAGATTTAAAGAAATATAAACGTTGGAGTGGAACTGACTGGTAGATTTTGAAAGCTATAAATTGGACTTCAGATGATGAGATCAATAGATGGATGAATGATTGGTTCACATATTTTTATTTTGAAGTGTGTCTCTCTTGAAGTAAATTGATCTAGAGTGAGAGGCTCTTATAAACTCTCAGGCTTCATTCTGAAAGTTTTATCGGCTAGTTCAAAATTTGCTTCGTGCAGAATTGTTTCATGCAGAGGTGCGATTTTCTTAAAATCAGAGACTTCAGGTTGTGAAGTCATAGGTGCCGATTTCCTAACAAATCAATGGATTGCGAGGATAGCAAGTTAGATACTGATCTTAGGATTGAGGGATTACCTGGGTTTGGTTAAGATAGACTTTCTTGTAAGTATAAAACAAGGGACCTTTATCCAAGGTTGTTGGATACCCTCTTCTTTCGGTTAAAATAAGATTATATTTTTTCTGCTGCTTTGTAAAAGTTAGGTAGTTTTATTTTTTTATAAACTTTCTAACATTTATCTCTGATTATAAGAGATTCTATACACTTTATGGTAGAATATCTTTATAAAGAAAGTTTCTTAAGCTTTAGACTTAAGAAATTTATATTTTCTCTAAGAAGGTGTTTTCTTATTAGAGGTGTTGTGAATTTTGTTTATACAAAATTTCCTTAAGAAATTTCTAAGTATACAATTCACCCCCCTCTTGTTTATTGTCCATATTCAGTTCTTTTGCGATCCTAATACTGGTATAGAGTAGAATATCATACTCCATACTAACCTATCAGATGGTTGGGGTGAGTGGATATTTTTAAGTCTATTCAGTAGAATCCCCCAACTCAGGTTGTGTATAGGGGGCTCTAGTATCTAAACCACATTCATATCATTCATCAATTTCCACAATGGTGTGCTAATATTCACACTCATACTGATTCATAAATGTATGCATTATTACGATCATAAAATGAATATTGAAATCAATAAACATTAAGAATCCAAAATATGAATGGTCATTGGATGTCTCGATGACTCGCAGATGCCAAGTTAGATGTGTAATGAACATTCCTTCCATCAGTAAGCCTCATAACTTCATAGTATGTCCCTTGTAGTAAAGTTTAAACTACCATGGTATGTGACTATTTTTTCATGAATCATCCTTGATAAAAGAATAAACTCAAGTTATATAATCATTATATGATAATTTATTTATTCTAACTAATCATAGTCCAGATCTAGATGGAAAATATAGGGTTGTACACGAGTGTACTCTTGGTATTCTTCGAGTCATGCCTAATCATCAGGTCATTCACTCTCTTGGACCAAATTTTCTGAAGTTTTCCCTTAGTTTTCTCCATGATCAAGGTTCTATATTCCTTTCTCTCAATTTGTTCTAAACTATTGATTCAAAATTCAACACCAAATTCCATTTCTGGTGGTCAAGATAAAATGTAATATGAACCAAGATGACCTCTAATGTAGAGTGAAACTCAATAAAAATACCTCTAAGTGTTTATTAATGTACTTGGACAATATGATATCAATTAATAGCTTAGAGATCCTCTATAAAAATACCATCCATATTAATTTTTCATATAACTACTAAGTCCACTATTTTATTAGTTCTAATTGGTTTTATTTATTGCATAGTTAAGAGTTCCTCTGTTTCTACATGATAAACTAAAAACATGGGTGTGCAAGATAGTATTGGTAATCCTCCACTTAAGAATAATGGTATGATGCATGTGAGGAAGAGTAAGGATAATAATGAGGGTCATGTGAGTGGGAATAGTATTGTGTTTTTCATTTTATAGATGGTTTTGGGTTGTTTTTAGACACTTTTCAGTTGGGGTTTTATCTAGAGGTATGGTTGTGACTTATTTTACATGGTACATGGTATTTAGAGGATTAATAAAATATATGATAGAACATTTGGATTATTGATGAAGAAAAATGAAGGAATAGCGATGATGTATTATTATGGGGAGATAGGGTAGTGATGAGAGTGACAATGTCTGGGGAATTAACTGGTTTAGGGAAAAGGAAAGGGGGAGAAAGCCCATAGAGTATTATTGTTTGTCTTACATTAATATTTATATGGAGTAGAGAGTGCGAGTTAACTTGAGGGAGGGTGAATGTGGGACCTTTTTCTATGGGAGAAGATGAAAGTGGACAATGTTTGATAGAGTTTCACCATGATATTTAAATCCATAAAAAATGTCATGATGTGAATTCCCTACTTTTTACAATGAAGAATTAATGAAAACTACCAAAAATGTGTAGTTTTATATAGGAAATGTAATGTATAACTTTATATACCTCTCACTTTGAATGGATGGATGAATTGTAAAATATAGATAATGAATTTTTCCTTGGAAGTTTCATGGTGTGAGTCACTCTATATGAGCCATTTCTTAAAAGTTTTAAATCCTATGAAATTCAAAGTAATATACTAGAAATAGTGTTTCATGTACGAACTAATTCATGTAATGATTAGAAAATTGGATTTTAGAATTTAATAAAGGTATTTTCCTAGGAAGTGTCATAACATGTGTCATTTATCCCATGTTATAAACTGAGAATAATAAATCATTGATGTTTTGGGTGAGTGCAATAGAAAATGTCACACCATGGTTATCTCATTTCCTAAAGAAAATGGTTGGGTTCAGTTTTAGGTGGAATATATTGAAACTACCCTATGGTATCAAAACACAATTCACCTCTTACCCATTACAACATAGACTGGATATTTTGGTGTTACTCTATTTCTGGATTGTTTTTCCAAAAATCCAATGATAAGGATGAGAATTATTTCCCAAAGTATCAACTCTTGTATTTATTTATACTATTCTAATATAATGTAAAAATAAAAATTGAAATTATACTTAGGATTACTACCATCCCTCACTTCATTTAAATTCAATATATATATGTACCTTCAAGGATATTAATCAAACATCAAATAGAGAATCCATCCTTCTTAGAAAGGTTCCATGTATAGATTTATTCATTGTATGTTAAGCATGAAGGAAAGATCATTATCTCTTTGGATTTTTTCCACTCCACATGGATAAACCTTAATCACCAAGAACATTATCGATCATAGAGACTTCATATTACATGGAAACTGCTTCAAACATGAGTTAAATAAAATTGCCTTATCTCTAGGTGCAAAGGTTCTATAAGAGATGAATCAATCATAACATTGATGTTTTTCAACTTATAAATATTTTAATTCCAATAATCATCCATTTTCAAATCTTCCTGATAATCAAGATGTATTAATATACACTCTCACAATCATTGTGAATCTATTTTAAATTTCTTGATATACCAAAATGATCAGTGTTCTAACTGTACCAGTAAGTGACATGGATTTACATAGACATGTTTAATTGGGATCATACCAACAGGTGTTTGAATATCATCTAGTATGCCTATATTGCATCATAATGTTTCTAGATCTAATCTTTATAGATTATAATTTACCATTTTTTATAATTTTATTTATCTCTTGGTTGCTTAATTCCATTTATCCATTGGTTTTCAGATGATAATGGATGCTAGTGTTCTATCAGAATATATATTTATCAAGAATCTAACTCATTAATTTTTTATTGAAATGAGTACCTAGATCACTATTTAAAAATCAAGAAATTAAAAACAAAGTAATGATATTCATCTTAAAAAATTTCATTGCCACCTTGGTAGTATGTAGAGTTGTATCTTCTACTTCCACCCACTTCAACATGTATTCCACACAAACCAACATGTATATGTCATTGAGGAATATTGGGAAGGGTCCCATAAAGTCAATTCCCAAAACATAAAACCCTTTGACCATAAGGATACAATGTTATAAAATTTCATTTATTGTTCTAATATTCTAAAACCATTAACATCAATCACATCATTGAATGGATTACCTTTCATATCATTGATTTTTTGGACAAAAGATTACATTTGGAGTATCTTAAACATGGTACAATCAAATCCATTATGTACCTATGTGAGTGATGAATAAAAAAAATTCATGGACACTTGATACTTCCTTTTAGATTACACACCGTTGAATCAAACTGTCTCCACATTTTTTTTAACAAAAGGGGATGTCCTAAAAAAAGAGAATCGAATCAGATTTTTTAGAGGCTTTATTTTGGTTTGTAGATTCATCCTTATTCCTGGTATTATTGCTATTTGTTTATGTTTCCCTACATTATTTATTTACAAAGGTTCATTGATTTCATCACTTTTATCGTTGATGTCTGATCCTTGATCAAAATGGGATGATGTCATGTTGGTCCAACCTTCCATGGATTAAACCTTGGACCTAGTTTCCTAGTTCATGTCTCATCAATAGATTTAATTCATGTTCATGGGACTCATTCCTAGTTTATTCACTATGTGGATGCTGGTTAATTAAACTACTTTTGCCTTGATAAGGAAGAATACTTTGATTAGGAGAGTAGTAACATTGGGAATCTTTGGGAATGTCTTGAAATTTGGTATATTAGACACCTATGAATCTTCTCTTTTAAATGGAATATCATATATGGAATCCTATGCATAAAACCCATGGGATCCAATGTCGATCATGAGGTAATTGACACAAAGGGAGTAAGTCTTCCAAGTATTTTCACCTCATGCATGCCACAGTTATGCCTGGGATATGTATTATCGATCAAGTTACAAGTTATACATCCTTCGGAGATGGATCAAAACTTCCTATCTTGATATATCGGGTATGATTTTTATGTATTATGGAGATGAGAACAAGGTTAATTTCTTGTGGGGACAAGATGGTAGATCAAAAATCTCCATGAAGGCAGATCTCGTGTTATGGATCAGAAATACCCATGGAGGTAGATCCAGGTGGTGCATCCCTATAAGGGAAAATTTCACCCTTACGTTTACTAATTGATCAGAATGCTTTATAGAGGAGGACCTAGAGTTGTGGATTAGTACCCCCTGTAGAGGTGGATCTATAGTTGTGGATTAGAACACCTGATGAAGGTATATTTTGGAGGTGTGTCCCTAGGAGAGAAAATGTCACACTTGGGTTTATCGATGGATTAAAATTCCCTATAGAGGTGGATCCAGAGTTGTGAATCAGAACACCCCATGAAGGTAGATCTTGGAGGTGTATCCCTTGGAGAGAAAATCTCACACATGGGTTTATTGATTGATCATAACACCCCATAGAGGCATATCCAAAGTTGTGGACCATAACTCCCCATGTAGATGGATCTAGGAGGTATATCCCTTATGGGAAAAAAGTCACACCAATATTTACTGTTGGATTAGAATGCCCCATGTATGTAGATTTAGATTTGGGGATCAATACACCATGTAGAAGTAGATCCAAAGTTGTGGATCAGAACTCCCCATAGAGGTGGATTCGAGAGGTGTGTCCCTATAAGGAGAAATGTCACATTAGGGTTTATCGATGGATCAAAATTCCCTATGGTGGTAGATTTGGATTTGTGGATCATAACACCCCATGGAGGCAGATCCAGAGTTATTGATTAGAATGTCCCATGGAGGTGGATCGGGGATGTTCATCCTTAGGATAGAAAATTTCACATATTGGGGTAATAATGGATCAAAACACCCCAGTGAGGTGGATCTGACGTTGTGGATTAGAATATCCCATAGAGGTGGATATAGGAGGTGATTCCCTCTGAGGGAAAATGTCACACCTGAGTTAAGAATGGATTATAAAACCTCTTAGAGGTAGATACAAAGTTGTGGACTAAAATACCTTATGGAGAAAAATACAGTTGGTTCATCTGTAAGAGGTAAAATATCATATCTAGGTTTACCAATGTATCATAACACCCCATGGTGGTAGCTCTAAAGTTGTGGATCAGAACTCCCCATGAAGGTAGATCTTGGAGTTGCATACCTAGGAGGGAAGATGTTACATCTGGGATTACTAAAGGATCAGAACACCCCATGCAAGTGGATCCTGTGTTGTGGATTAGAATGTCTCATGTAGATAGATTCTGGACACATTTCCATAAGAGGGAAACATTCACAAATGATTTTACCAATGGATTAAAATTCCCTATATAGGTGGATCTTGGGTTGTGGATCAGAATACTCTATAGAGGAAAATCTAGGAGTTGTGTCCCTAGGAGAAAAAATGTCTCACCTGGGTTTAACAATGCACCAGAATTCCCTATGGAACAAGATTCCTGGTTTTGGATTAGAACATTCAATCAATGTGGATCCATGATGTGTTTCCCTATGAGGTAAAATGTCACTTCTATGTTTACTAATGGATCAGAATTCCCTATGAATGTGGATCCATAGTTGTGGATTAGAACACCCAGTGGAGTCAGATCTTGGAAGAGCATCCATAGGAGGAAAAATTTCACACCCTAGTTTAAGAATGTTAGGATTGAACTTTAGGGAAGCATCCTTTGTACCCTTTCTAAAAGGTACGGATGAAAACCCATATAGTTCAATGTTGTGGTTTCAGGTTATTTTATGGGACCGATCCATGTAGTTTAACATCATTCAATAAAGATGCTCACGTCATTAACAGAGAATCAATGAGAGATGGGGTAGGGATTATATGTGGATGATACTAGAATTAGGGTGTTCATCCAACCTAGAGAGAGGATTATTTGAGGATTACATGTGGGAGCTATCTGTTGTGGGTGTCTTATCCCGTAGTAAAGATTGATGATCGATCTTAGGCATGTATGCTACCCAGGTGTGGATTTTTATAAAATGGTTGTAGAAATTTTAGAATCACATGATAATTATACAAGAAGAATCATGTTTTTGTCACACAAGCTATGGATAAAATTTTGCATCATGTTCTAAGGATGTTTTCATTGAGTTTAACATCATAAAACTAGTACATGGAGCTGGTAAATTTTATGTCTTGCATCTCACGTGTGGACGGGGCACTCACCTAGTGGGTTACTACATCAAGGAGAGTTTAGATTCTTCATAAGGAACCCCGATAGAGACATGTTCATATTTTACCCCTATTATGCCACCCCTTGGGATTGAAGGGCCACCGCTCATACACCATTTGTTTAGACATGAAATTGGCATTGTTTTTGAGTATTGTTTAATCAGGAGATCGACATTAGTGTCCATATGCATAGAAGCTATGAAGGTTTAAGTACCTATGAATATATTTAATTTTTAGGGTGTAGGAAAATTCCATACTTGGGATGAAGTGGGAATAAATAGGAGTGGGTGGATCCAATCACATAGGGACTTGGGGTGAAGTTGAAACTATCATGGATTAGTATGGGGACCGCAGGCACTCGACCCTTGTGAAAAGGTTTCAGATGAATCGAGGAACCATTTAGAGGCTTGGGAGAGTGGTTCTATAGTGATTAGTGTTTTTCAAAGGATAGTTTCATGAATATCAGGGGGCTTATGTTGATAAGGGTCTTTGATAAGGTTTATTCTTTGTTAAATATAATAACCCTATATGGGGGAAAATTTCTAGTTCACATAGGGTGGGATTTTTGAAGTATAGGTGCCTCATGAAGCCTCAAGTGCCTTAAGGGGAATTCTTCATCTCTGAAAGGAATGGGACTTCAGGAGAGGTGTATCCACTTTGGGTGGAGGCTCTCAAGAACACAAGGGAAGCAATTTTATAAAGGTGGGATACCTTTGAGTATCCAATTTCTCTTTCACTCACAACACTCTGGTTGTTCACCGATATGGAGTGATTTTAAAAATAAAAAAGGTTGTGCGTATTGGAACATACCCAAATGATAAAGGGTTAAATGGCTAAATGATATGACTCATGTCAACAAGGTGAACCTTTCTTTTTGGGAGCCTACCTGATTAGAACTCCACAGTTAAGCGTGCTTGGCATGGAGTAGTGATCAGGATGGGTGACCTTCGGGGAAGTTTCCCAGGATGTGTGTGAGTGAGGACAAAGCACACTAGAAAGGACAAGTGTTGGCCTGTGGGGACCGTCATTAGTCAGATGACCCGTTCAGGCATGTGGGTGGACCCTGGGGTGGGCACCACGTGTCTGCGGGGCAACTGGTGGTTCCTGGTGGGCTAGGACTTGACGACCATGTTAAGGCGGGGAGACTGTGCTGTCATCGGGGCCCGGTTGTCACATTTGGTATCAGAGGTGGTACCCAGCCTTAAGTGCGGTGCGCTGTCTAGGTTGAGATGTAGGGCCCACAACGAGGGCATTGTGCGCTAAAGGGGGGGGGGGTGATTGTAACATCTCCAAATGATAAAGGGTTAAATGGATAAATGATATGACTCATGTCAACAAGGTGCACCTTCCTTTTTGGGAGCCTACCTGATTAGAACTCCACAGTTAAGCGTGCTTGGCCTGAAGTAGTGATTAGGATGGGTGACCTTCTGGGAAGTTTCCTAGGATGTATGTGAGTGAGGACAAAGCACACTGGAAAGGACAAGTGTTGGCCTGTGGGGACTGTCATTAGTCAGATGACCCGTTCAGGTATGTGGGTGTACCCTGAGGTGGGCCCCACGTGTCTGCGGGGCAACTGGTGGTTCCTGGTGGGCCAGGACCTGACGGCCATGTTAAGGCGGGGTGGCTATGCTGTCATCGGGGCCCGGTTGTCACATGTATCCAAAACTTTCATATCAAAGGGGGTATCTATATAAATTTAGGTTTTTTAATGATTGGAGTACATCAAAAATCAATATGAGATTTTTGGGTTTAGGATCTCATTGAGTCCATATAATGCTGTACAGAGGTTACCGTCATGCCTTAGTGTGGTCATGAAATACTATGTAAGTTGGGATTTATGCTTTGTAAAGATTACCATAAGTTCTCCATATTTTAAAGAAGAGAACCATTCCTCTAGATTAACACTTTTTAAATATTATTTTCATTTCTCTGTGTGGTCGGGGCCTTCATGTTCTTCACCCATTCTTGAAGGTGGGGAGCTTCATAAAATAGACCCCTTAGATGTATTTTTGGGCCATTTTTTCCCTAATTATCTCTGAAATGGTCATGGATTCTTTTTATATTCTTATGACACGCATATTTTAGATTAAGAAAATTACCAATCCAAATAGTATCCAACAAGAAAAGGAGGGTCATATTCTGAGACAAAACATAGAGAATTAGAAGTTTGACTCCCATTTATGAAGAATGTTTGTCAATACTGATTGCAAATCCCCAATCATGAAACCATCTCACAAACTTTGGGAAGTTGTATGCTTATAAATAGCACATGGGTTCCCTTAGAGATTCCATGATATTTTTGTGAATAGAAAATGCTATGATATATATTCATTAATCTCACCATCATCATGAATGGTTTGTGATTCCTATCCCAATCACTCAAAAAGATCAGAATCTCCCCGACCTTATATCTATGAACAAAGATCTATGAATAGTTTTTTAGAAACCTAACCTCCAAAAAATGACCTGAACAAACCCAAACTTCATGAACTGATCACTATGAATAGAGCTTTGTGAACTAGATCCAGAAAAACCATAATTCTTGAACGAAGTGTCCACTGAATGATCCACTGTTGTTGCCGCTCATTGAGAATAAATTGTTGGGAACATGATGGTAAGTGAGAACCTTTAGAGTGCCTAGTACTATGATTCACTCATTTCACTACTAATAGAAACTCAAAAGGATTAAACACTATGCATGATATTGGAACTATATAGTTTTGGACTAAGGGACAATGTATTCATCCCTAAGGTGAGTAAAGACAGACCTGCCTAATGGTTTAGAAGAATTTTGGGATAGTATTAGTGGTTTTGGGTTGTCAGGGGTCACATTCAAAAGGACCATGCATCACCCAAAGTAAAAAAATTATGGAACTATGTCCAAAATAAACATGGAGAAGCTAGAGGATGAGGCACCCCCCTCACTCGTTACATGAGATTATTCTCAAGGTAGGTTTAGGGGATCCCCTAAATGGATGGATGGATACATGGGACTTACGCCTGGGTGGACAAATTCAAAATAAATGGGCATGGGATAATTGGTAATGTGCATCATTCCATGAATTCAATGCCAATATAAAGTGAGTAGAGCTTTATGAGGTGTCATGGGACTTGAAATTCCATGTCTATCACCACCTGGACATCACACTGATGCTGCTAAGAATGTGGTCTCTAGAGAACAATACCATCCATTTGCATCACAAGGAGGTCTGCATCAGCCTATGGGAACTTTACCAGATCACTATGATCCCAATCTAATCAGTGATATATGATAAGTCCCTCCCCATGGAGAATGTGTGGGAGCACTGGGATAAGATGCTAGATCTTGTGAGGGAATTACTGAATTTGGTGCAAGGGACCAACAAACACATTTTGTGTATGAATAAAATCCCATTTAAGTACTTTTTAATATATTTCTTGAATGAACTATCATAAAGACTATCAAGAAGGCCACACACATGCCCCAAGGAATTCCAATGGGGTAAAGATAACTCTTACTGGAGGATCCTAGAGGTGAGACAGTGGAAGATGTGGGGATATGACATAAATCTTGAAGCTCGTATGGTCATGATGGTGGGGATTATTACTTATCTTATCTATGAATGGATTATATTGATCAGGGAGGAATATATGGGGGTGTGGCAGAGAAAATTTATAACAAAATCCATGCTGGAGGAGTGGAAGTGTGTCAATCTAGCTATCCTGGTATTGGTGATGCTATAAAAAGTTCTCCACCACCTCAACCAAGGAAAGAATACACTACTTGTGTGTGGTCCCCTACACTTATTTTATATTTGGGTAGTCACACACATTGGGAGATAATAATACCCAAACCCCATCTCTCCACTAACTATGAAATTCCGACCAATGATCCTGAAAATAATCTGGAGTCACCCACTCATGTCGGGCCATATAGATATACTAGTAAGCTACAAGCTAGAAGAGCTCTTCATGTTACAACTATTCCCTTACCAATGAGGATGGTGATTAATGATGGTATGGGGACCATTGAGCAGAGATCATACCCCATGACCTTTTGAGTAGGGGTACTAGTGGCGATGGTCGACTGCAAGTTGATCTGTGAGTCGTACAACCTACACCAGTTCGCAAGGAAATTCTGATTCTTGAAGTAGGTGACCCCAAATGTGTCTATGGATGTGTTTCACGAGCACTGACCTTCATTCATGTAGAAAATATGGAATATATTCAAGTATAAGTATGGGAAATGGAATAACATGTTTTCACCACCTACTATCACATGGGGTCTCTTACATGAATAAGTCAAATGTTGGGATCGCGCATATCATAAGGAGATGATGAGGAACTAGACCATTCGAGCTGACGAATGAGTGGTTTCAAAAACATATGTATAACAGAGAGTGGTTATTGGGGCATACCATGGAGGCAATATTGGCCTTGTAGGTAGATCTGTGGTAGCTGTAGAGATGACATTTTCTGGGCCGACACAGCTAGAGGCTGCAGAGAGAGGGGTAGCATCAGTCTCAGATCTCATAGGAAAGAGGTCATATGAAGAAGGTGAACCCTCTAGGGAAGTATCGAGGGTGTACATACAAGATTTATGGTAGTGGTTGTTCTGTACTTATATTCATAGTAACTATGTCCTTCTAGATTCATGGGAGAGTTAGAGGATCTTCAGACAGTTCAAAAATCTCCATGGGATGTGGCAGGATCTCAATTGAGAGGGGATATTACTCCCTGGGTTGGGCCATTCTAAGGCCTCCTTACACATTCCATGGGATGAATCAATGTATTAAATAAAAAAGATGAAGGATTTGGTCAACTCGCAGGTCACATAGTGTCCTTTTAAAACTTTAGAAAATTTGATGCTGGGGATGGAATTCACTTCAGATATATCTGCCAGATAGTTGGCTACTCATGTTCCTCCATAGGGAGACTCAGATGAATCATAGTGGAGTGAAACATACTAGGACTCTCTTATGGAATAAGTTTGTAGTTTTTACCTAGTAAATAGTCTACTATTGTATTCTTTGAAATCCATTTAACACCTATGATTATTTTATAACTCTTATTCTTGAATAGGGATTAGTGATCACTAAGGAGGGGGAGGTTTTTGGTGAACCTCGAGAAGAGGGAGATGGAACCTCAACCCTTGAAGGGGACCTCTCTAATGTTATAGACATAGGTGGACAACAATCATCCAAATCAGTGCCATTGGTTAAGGTTGAGGCCACTACGGAAATTACCTTCCCATGGGGATTTTCAATGAACGTGTCTAAGATTATCACTAGGCTATTTTATTCACGTATTCCCTCTTATGATTTTCACCTATATCTTTTATATTTTTTCCTTTTTTTTCTTGGATGATACATCTTAAAATGGAATTTCAAATTATTTTCAGGGCTTATATTTCAACATCAACGTATGATTCAATAGCTCCAGATGTTGAGACAATGAAAAAGGGTGTTATTCTATGGGTGTAAATGGTTGGAGAGGATGTTGTGGTAAACAAACTATGGATTTCCCACCAAAATGGACCATTCGGGCAATTTTTTCTATGGATGGGGTTGATATGGTTCCCATTATGGGGGTGGATGAGTGAGTGGTGTTGGAGGATCCTATTATAATGGCTCCACCAAAGGCGACTTTTGAAGATGAATCCCCATTGGAGGAGGATATAATTGTGAAAGTGGCTAGAGTAATTGGGGGGCCGACATTGGAAATGAATTCCCCATAATTTTCAATGCAGTGGGATAAGATATCTAAGGCTAAGATTGCATCACTAGAAGGGGTAGATAAGGAGGATGAGATGGTTGATTCTACCTTAGAGGTGCCACAGGGGGTAGTAGAGGATTCTGCTTCCAGTGAAGAGGCTGGAGAGGACCCATTTTTGAGAGTAGATTTCAGCCAATCCAGGGAAATTTATGATGATGAACCATATACTATTGTGTTAGTGTTCTTCCCTCAATATGATCCTATGATACCTGAAGACAACAATGATTTTTGATTAGATGACCCCGAGGAGAACTAGATCATTCATCACACGGTGTGGAGGTGCATGCGAAACTTCATCACCAGCACTCTGATGGTAGACCTATCAAGCTAAGTAGGATCTATCTTCCACTAGATAGTTATTCTATGTGTCAATGCAGTGTATTACAAAAAACCTCATGAACTTTTTTGGGACTTTCTCATTGAGCGGGTGTATCCCAAATGGGAGGTATTTGACTGTGCCTAGAAGAAGCATGTGGATGAGGGCTCTGAGGAACTTTAGGAAGCTGAAGGGGAGATCACCTTTCTATAAGGGTGGGAGAAGGATCATATGGTCAAGTACACTTATCAAGATGATATTATCAACCATTTTAAGGTCTATTTAGATATTTTTGGGGATAATGTGGTGGGGGTGTCATCCTTGGTAGTTGAATTCCAGGTGAAATAGATTTAGTTGTGTATCAAAGCCAAATAAGTCTATCTCAAAGTAGATGAGGAGGCATTTGACCCATTAGAGGATTAGAATACTTTATAGTCCAATTAATAGAGGTTGATTGATCTTTAATGTTTTTTCACTGGGTTGATCTTTAGGTAAATTTTACAAGGGAGAGGATCTAATGTGAAGATAACCCTCCAAAGCTTCAATTGATATGCCTGGAACTCTTATATGCTTGACCATGTTTATTATTATCATTTTTTATTATTTCACTTCAGGAATACTCATTAGGAAACCAAAAATAAATCTCTAAGCTCACACAAGTCATGATTTATATGAGAAACAAGGGATGAACATGTGATATATCATTTATATGAGACAATAAGACAATGATTGGACACTCAAGGTTGACATTTGTTGATTGAACATTGAACGTTTTTGGGATGATAAGGGATATGGATGGATAATGGGTCTCTCTGAATAGAAGATATTATTTTATAATTTTTTCTAGTGAACAAATGGGGTAACTCTAGGGTAATTTTATTCTACCCAAATAGAGGGGATTAGAGAGCATGAATCACGATTCCTAGGACCTGGAACATAAGGGGAGTGTCATGATGATAGAGGATAACAATTAAACATGTTTGAAACACAACACCCATTATCATTTTTACAAGGATGGGGACAAAAAAAATTAGGGCTGACCACTGATCATGTTAGAAATATGGGACCTATATCAAAATTTCATCGAAATTATTCCATGAAATTTTCCTAGAAAGGTAAGTAAGATAGTTTGTCTAGGAACCATTTATATTAGGGGGGATTCAAATGTGGAAGAGGATGGGGATCTGAATTAGGGGGCACATGAATCATGGAGTTGATGTTATGGAATTCTTGAATGGATTTCGATAGTTTTGGAATTATGCTATTGTGGATTTGAGCACATTGGTGTAGGAATATTGGTCAGAGAAAAGGCCATACTAGTATTCCAGATGGATCATCCTCTTATATGTAGAGTGATAGAAGAAGAAAATGAAAGAAATAGTTGGTGACCTAGACCCGAGGAGAGGGTTTCTTAAAAAAGGTCCCAAAAAGATTTTTACTTTTATATCATGAAATGAGGATGATAAACATGCAGTTTAATGTCATATGATGAGGAAGTTGGACACACAGTTTAACATCATATGATGAGGACAATATAGAGCATGGTTTAACATCATGTGATTGAGATGTACCATATGAGGCTTATGCACTAAGACAATCATATTTCCTTCCTCATGTAAGGTTAAGAGTGCATACCACTCTTTTCCATGGGGTAGGGTTATAGTTTAACATCATGTTAGAGGATGTGTGTGAACCAATGAAAATGAAACCAACATCAAAAAAGTGGTAGGAGGTGTAGGAAGGAAGTAAAATTAGGGTACTAATTATAGGGGAATATAAATAAAAAGGGAACTTAGAAGACCCAATACCAAGAGAAGGAATCTGGGGTGATTTTCATATAGTTGATGGTTTTGATACATGGAATGTGTCTCATAGTTTAAAGTTATATAACTAGGACTACAGGGTGGAAATACCAAAAGGAAAATGTATAGAATGAAAAAGCAATGAACTGATGTAAAGAAGGGTTCCATGATGCCCTTACACTACAAAAAACATTCTCGAGGTGACCCACACTTAGTTTAGAGTCGTGATTCCTAGTCCTAGGGCTCTTAGTTTAATGTTTTAGAGTTGAAGCCATGGGTCTTGGCTCTTAGTTAAATGTCAAAAAGTTCAAAACAATGTGCACATTAATGTGTTTGGCATGACATGAAATAGGTAGGACCTGATGTGTAAGGAGGGCCAAGAAGACCCATGCCATGCGAAAAATAAGGGACAATATGAAAATACTATAAGGTCATGGTTCTGGGAATTGGGTTTTTTGGGTCTCGAAGGAACATGTGTAGCATAAAAAAGCTTACCCAATGAAAAAGGAGGGGTTGAGGAAGACATATAATTCCATTAAAAGTAACATTGATATAACTTTCAAATAGTTTAAGGTCATGATGCTTGGACCATGGATTTTAGTTTAAGGTTCTAAATCTTGGACCATAGGGTGATGTGTCTCCAACGGATATGTGTAGTGTGGTGGAGTGAAAAAACCCAACATGAATTGAGGTATAAGATGAAACCACACCACACAAAACACTCCTAAAAGGACTGATAAACATTTTAAATTCATGTTTCTTATACTTTAGATTCTAGTTTATGGTCATAGATTTTAGACCATGGTGAATTGACATGTCTCAACCTTGATTGAAGAAAACCTCTGTTGACTCTTAGGCCCGCATGATCCATGCTCGATATGAGAAATAAGAATTATGGAGTCTCTAATACTTTAAAAATACAACACAACAAAGGGTTGAGGTGACCGAAAAATACCATGAGTGTGATGGAAATTTTTGATACCTAGATAATGAGTGGAAGGACTGACCAACAGATGGGGAAATTTTTTTTACCATGTTTGAAACACAATTTCAATACTTATGTGGAATGGAGATGGGGAGAATAGATGCAGGATTGACCATAGACTGAGTTTAAAATACATGATACACTTTTTGTTTCTAAATATCCTTTAAGGAATAAGCCAAGGATAGTAGGTGAGAAAGTGTGGCCTGAGACCATTCCATTAGAGAGCCTATTTAGATTAAGAGGATGCTAATAATACATGTTTAATAAGGTGAAAAGTATGGTTGTGGAAGTGTTAAATATCCTTAAAATAATTCAATGGAAAATATGGGTCTGATACTAATTGTTTAGGCATCACTACATATACCATGAGAATGTTAATCAAGCCAAACATAGTTCTGGAACATGGAATGGTAGGAGACCATTGTCGGCAGAGTGATATCATCACTGGAGAGGATATAAAATCTTTTCATATTAGGGTATAAGGCATATCGAATTTATATGGGGTAATGTTTGGTTTATCTTAAACTTATTGTATGAGGAATCATGGTTATATATGGGGTAAATTCATCTCTCATTAATAGTAATCCCCATTTTATATAGGTTTAAATCACATTTAACATTGTGCACTAGGGATGTGGGATTTGTAGTTTAAAATCGTACAACTTGTACTATGGTTTCTATAATCTTTAATTCATAGATCTCATACTATTAGTGTAGATTCTATGTTTAAGGTCACATATATTTGACTAAATGGGGTAAAGGGTTTACAAAAAGAAACATGAGTGACATAAAAGAGTGATAACCTAATGTGAATAAAGGGTCGAAGGTACCCTCTACCACACAAACTTGAAAATTCATACCCCAAGTAGATATTATGACATTGGGGAATGAAATCCATATAGTGAGTAAAATAAGAGGTTGGACCTTTGATTAGATATTTGGGGATCACAAAAAATCCAATAAGGATGGAAATCAAGTTGCACATAGTTCTAGAAGGTTGTGTGGAAGGAGACCGACGGCGGAGGGTGGAGGGATACCCTCTCGAATGAGAATATTGAATATTATCACATTAGAATATGAGGTATCCCACATTTATATGGGGTAAGGCTATAGTTTGATGTTTTTTTCTAAGGATTTTTTGTTTTTTTCATCCCTTATTTGACATGTGGGGAATCCTGGTTTGAAATGAGGTAAATCATTCCTCATTGAGAGGCATTCCAATATTATACGAGGTAAGGCTATAGTTAAACATCATGTGCTAAGGATATATTATGTGGGGATTGTGCATTGAAATTCCGTCCTTTTCTTCCTCATACTAGGCTATGAGGGATTAAAAATATGTTGATGGGTCAAGGAAAATTAACGGGGATTAAACCTAGAACTGAGGCCCATAGGGGTATTTTGGGGTGATTTCACCTTAGGTAACTGATGATTTTGTAGTAAATCCATGGCTAGGCTTGAAGAGAAAAAGTCAAGAAATCACTATTTATCCCATGAAGATGGGAATAAATCCACATGTAGTATTGTAAAGTGGTTGGAGTCATAGTCTTATTGAAACACCATAGATGAGGAAAACCATAATAATAAGGGATGATTGCACATATTTTAAGTTTCAAAGTGCTTGGACTAGGGGTGGGGGCTTTGAGGATGTTCACATTGTAAAAAATAATTAAAACATAACATGAATGAAGGGTCAAAGGGAACTTATGTGACACATGAAGAAATCCTAGAGCCAATTGCATACAATTTGAGGTCATACAACCTGGATCATGGTGGATAGTTTCATGTAATAATGTTTGAAATATTAGTGAACATTTTAAGGTCTTGATTCATGTACCATCATCAAATAGTTTAAAGTCATAATGCATAGACTGGGAAAACGTTATTTTAAGGTAACTTGCATGGAATGAAAAGGATAGAACCCAACGTGGAAGAAGGTAATGTAGGTCCAAGTACCACACAAATACCAGGAAACCAATGACACATATTTTATGTTCAGACTTCTTGAACCAAAAGTGGAAAGGAAAATAGTTTAAATTTATAATGATTATACATGAATGATGTTGGTCTTAAGAGTATCCATGTGGGATAGAATAGGTAAAACCTAATTTTAAAGGATCCAAAGAGGCCTACATACCATACACACACCTTGAGATGATTTTCGCATAGTTTATGGTCTTGATTTTAGGTCTATAAAATGGTCCATGGTGATGAAAGGTTGTTAAATTTATGGTTGGGTACAAAGATGAAAAGTTTATGCATATCTATATATCCCATGAAGAAGGGAATCATTAAACACTTAGTTCTCAAACATTGAATGATTAGAGACCAACACCAAAAGTGGGAGGAATTCTCTCTGATGACAGAATTAATACTTCCCATGATTTTAAAGGGGAATCATATGATTATTAGCATGGGGAAAGGATATAGTTAAACATCATGTGCCAAAGACATTCATTTTGGTTCATCTTATATGAGATAATATATGAGACATCCTTATTCTGAGTGGGAAAATGTTTTGTTGACCAAGTCATACTTATCGTATGAGGCATCCCGGTTTTTTATGACATAAAATCATCTCTCATTAAGAGTCATCCAGGTTTTATATGGGGTATAATTGTAGTTTAATGTTGTGAACTTTGGATATTTTAATTTTCAGTTTAATGACATAAAAATAATACTATTGGGCCTACAAACAGTTTAAAATCATAATACATGGACTGATTTCAAATTTCTTAAGTTCATACTACTTATAACAAGGGGGGGCTATTAGTTTAAGTTATTAAATCTCAGACCATTATTTTGTGTGACTCTACCAAATCAGTACACATCCTATCAAGACTCCTAAGCCCATGTGAGTCAAGTTTAGTGTTGGAAACATGTATTGGTGAGGTGATTTACCTGACACATGGAAGTATATGACATGGATAAGGATATGTTGGGCTGAGAAGGTCTCAATGAAACTGACATACCTACTCAATGCATAAATATGTACATAGGAATATAACCAAGGGTGTTGGGATTCCAAAAAAACATAGGGAGGTGTAAAGTAGGTAAATCATTTATTTCAAGATATAGACTATGAAATGAAGGAATGATTGGTAGGGACCACTATTGACCATGTTCAAAACACAATATCCACAACTACACCAATCAAGTATGGGTGAGAAAATATAGAATAAACCATTAAACATGTTTGAAACTTAGGAATCATAATTTTTCATAAGAGAACCATCCAGGTATGTTCCCGGGATGGGAGGTGAGCCATTTCATCCAAGAACCATCACTGTTTGGGAGCCTATTTGGATTTGAAGGATGATAAGGATCCAAATAGAGGAAGACTCAATGTTTGGATATGGATTGTGGAATGTACATGTGGAATACCACACTCTAGATTCTATGATATAGAATATTCAAACACAATAATGTGGTGTATCAGAAAGAGGGTGTCAAACCTATTTTCAAGGATGGGGTCCTGAGGTAGGTCAAGGACTGGGCTGGTCCTAGGGTATATAACCCATGTTTCTCTATGTATCCCATGAAACTAGGAATCAATCCACATTTAGTTATTTAATGTGCCATGGTAGTAGACCAGTGTTGACTTAAAGGAGCTCTCCCATTTATGAGATTATGGAATTATGTATTTTTACATCATGTGATGGGGATGTGGATGTGTCTTATGGTTACTTCATGAGACATTCTACTTTTTCCACATAGGATAAGTATATAGTTTAACATCATTTAATGAGGATATTAATCTTTTTAGTTTAAACTCATAAAACATGGACAATAGATATACTTTCAATTTAAGGTCATTGAGTTGGACCAATTTTGTACAACTTCTGGTCACACTTCCTAGACCCTTGAAAATAGTTTATGTTCATGTTACATCAACTTTAGTGATGTTATTCATTTAAGGACATAAATCATTTTCCATGGTATTGAATAACTAAAAAGAAAATGCGAAACAGGGTGGAGTGACAACCTATGATAAATAAGGGGTCTAGTAATCCATTACATTATACAATACATTCTTTAGGTGAACCACAACGAGTTTATAGTGATGATTCATGTACTTGGGATCTTAGTTTAAGGTCTTAGAGATAGGAACATAAAAAATAGTTTAAGTTCATAATGCTTGGAATGCATGTCTCATCTTTAGTTTGTAGGAGCATGATGAGGGCCTCTATGTTGGTTGGTTTAAGTGCATGGAAGACCTCCACTATGATTGGTATCAGAATGGGGAGGAACTCTGTGTTGGATGATTGTTGTATGGGCACAACCTCTATATTGGTTGTCGATGAAGTGAGGATGAACTCTACTCTAACTGACAGTGGCTTATAGAGGGCTCCATGTGAGATGATGGGGGTAAAACTAGGACCTCTCTACTAGAAATTGAAGTAGTGGGGATGACCTCTACTCTAGTTGGAGATGGTGGTGGGAGGACCTCCTTACTGTCTCTCCTTGTTACATGATAGACCGTAATGACTATCGATGGTGATAGTGATTGAGAAAGTCAAACTAGTCTGGCTACATGGTATCTAGGGTCTCAATCCCAATCAGGTAAATAGAGATCCATGTTTACCTATTTAAAGTATTTGGAGGCATATTCATGTGGTGTCAAGGGGCATAGGGTCTATAGAAGAATACCATTTTCTGAAAATGTCATCGACCTATCCTTGAAGTTGGTTTGAGGTGTGTTGGAAAGGGGATGAAGGAGAATGAGTGAAGTCCACATGCTCTTTTGCATATGGGAATGGTCAATGCTGGCACTAATGAGTCCTTTTTGGAGCCCTTATAGGTGGATCATAGGAAATAGTCATGGATGGTACGAATTAAATATATCCTACCTTCTCGGTTCATGGTATGGATTCATCAAATCATTCCATGGAGAGACTCCTAATGTAATTTTTCATTGTAATGTGGGTGTGTACCCCTAGTGTGGCCCTTGGTGTGACGATGAGGACAAGGTGTGATGCCTCTAAGTCCTATAGGGCTATATCCTAGGATTGGATGACCCCTTTTTTCTTATACCAAAGAAAAATGGTGTTGATCACCCACCTCTAGAATATATCATAGGGTGATATGGGGCATGGACACATAGTAGCTGAAGTCATGGAAGAATTATAGATAGAATCATAGTTAGGAGGGATTGTTGTATCAAAGTTTATCTGGGTGTGGAACCTTTGAGAGATGGGTTTCTAGTTTTTTGTAGCTTGTGTCTTTTCAGTCCTATTAATTCATCAATCAATACATGTATTGGAAAATTGATGCCCAATGCACCAACTCCATCCAATCATCTAAATCATAGAAGGATCCACATTGATGAATTCATAGAATAAGGATTCACAATGCTAACTACCCCAATGTGAAGGTGAGTTTCATGTTGGGCCCAATGTTTTCTTGGTTGGATCTAGCATCAAATGTTTGAATGTGATGACATCAAAATATGATGATGCTAAAAATGCTACTAGTTCCCAATGTTTAGGATAATAATTTCAGAATGGGTTCACCATTTCTATTTCTGATGCTTTCACTAGGGCTGCAACATCATCCTTCCACCTGGAAACAATGTATTTTTTTTCTTGCTCCACCTCCCCACTTTCCAAAGGCTGGTGGCTTTCATCACTTTTATCAATGATGTCTACTTCCTGATTGAAACAGAATGATGGGATTTCATTTAATCCTTCCATGGATTCCTACTTGGATCTCTTTTCCTAGTTTGTGTCTCTATCACATATTTAATTCAATTTCATAGAACTCATTCCTAGGGCCATCTCATTGTGGATTCCTGTTAATTACACTTCTTTTGTCTTGACATGGAAGCAACCTGTCATGAAACGAATTTGGTCGCCATCAAACTGGCACCAAACCTAGCTCATGGAAAGGCCCAAAGGGATTTTCCTATCCCCACAGGCTGGCACAAGTTCCCGAGTATCATAAAAATTCATTTGGGAATGATTTACCCGAGTTTAGATTCATAAAATAACCAAAAACAAACAATAATCCAAATCTGAAAAATTAGTCCAAACAAGACTTAATAAAATTCAGAAATGAGTATATGGGTTTAAAAAAAACACAAGAGGTCCAAAGGTTTATAAAAGTAGTAGAAAAACATCCCAAGAGACTCCACATGACAGGGGGTCATCACCCATGAGCCGTCTCCACAACACCACACCATTGAGAGAAACTAGCAACCCAAACCGCCATCTCCCAAGGCCTTGACTTTGCCTGTGTCAAACATGATCAAGTATACTTACACCCAAAGGTGTAAGTAGGGTTTGAGAATAATCCCAATAGGATGTAACCCAAGTATTCCAAGTGATAGGTATTATAAAATAAAAGGCTTGCGAGAGTTATAAACAGAAAATGTTAGCATTTATTTCTAAAAGTGAAACTTTGAAAAGAAAATAACTTTCAATGGGGTTAACTTTGAAGAATGAGTTCATTTTAATAAAACATGCAAGATACTGGTTTTCACATCCCAAAATACCGTAAGGCAAAGATAAATGCCAAAAAGGCCACGGGCACCAAGCATAAGAACACCCCTAGGTACTAGTAAGTTGTGAGCCCTAAGTACCTCGTACCTCAGTGAAAGTAACCATAATAGAAGTTGTTCTCGTGCATGATCCACTAGTAGGGAGTATACCCATAACCTAGTGGTCTCCAATCATCTTCATTATAGTTTTTTTAGTGTTATTCATCTCATACTCGCTAAGTAAACCATGGTCCAAACCCCTCCGTTCACTAGCGTACTAGTACACGTTATCCCACCTAGTTACACAGGTTTTCCATCTTGTGCTCAAATAGTTACCACATGATACCATAATCAATTTTCACATAAATATGAGTTCTATTCACACACATTAAAAACAGTAGCTACACATTCTTTTCACCTTTTTATATAACTCAATAAACCACTTATAATTTCCATAAAACAATTTCAAGAAAAGTAATCAAATTTTGCACATTAAATTCATCTAAAATACCACATTTAAAACCCAATGGAGACCAATATTATACCAAACCAGAAATTCCAGCATCAAAACATTTTTATAAACCCAATCCATGAATTATAAAACAAAACCAAGAGGCACAACATGGGTTTCACATGTAAAACACCCATTTTCACACAAAATTGGCACTTATAAATCAACCGATTTAAAAATGCTACCCAAATCAATTTTTAAAATCAAAATAATGAAGTAGGAACATAATGGAAATAGAAATATAGCAATCCTACTCCTTCTACAATACCTATATATGAAATCACCTACCAAAAGAGTCAAGAACCGCAAATCCTAGTGCAGAACATCAACCGCACCACCACCGCACCACAAGGGAGTGAGATCAAACCTAAAACCAGAGGATTGGACCAATAAACTCAAAATTAAACCCTAGGTACGAATCACTCACTTCTTTACATTTTTTTATTCATGAAAAACTAGATAAATCTTAAGGAAAAGGAAGGAACTTAGAAGGATAGTCACTTACTTGAGAAATCTGGATGATTTTAGAAACCAGAGAAGTTTGGCCTCAATTCTCGACTAATACGATATCCAAATAGGGTTAAACTAAGTTGGGGGTGCGGATAGGTACAGTGGGAGCAGGTGATAGGTGGAATCACCAAAAAAGAATAAAAGATAAATATTTTATAAAAGAATTAAAAAAACATTTTAAAACTAGAAATGGGATTTCGGGTTGGCTCAATACCTAATTTGATCACCCAAATCAAAGATTCTAATGAATTTTTAAGGGGCCCAAATTTCTATGGTGGTTTTAATAGTTAAATGAAGGTCATTTTGGAAGTTTAATGGGTGAAAATGGTTGAAACACAAAGGAGTTATTAAAGAAACAAAATTTACTTTCAAAACTGGAAATGAGCTCTCGGGTTGGCCCAAATTTTAAAAACCCACCATTTCCTTCAAAAATGCATGGAAAACCCCCCAAAAAAAGAAAGGATGTAAATTAAATGAAAAATAACTTTAAAAATATGTCATGTATGTGAATATTCTCTCCACCATGAAGGAATTTCCACCCCAGAAATTCAACATGAAGCCTGTTTGGAAAACAAGAACGGGTACTCTTCCTCGACGCATGACTTTCGCTCCCATGTATCATGTGAATCATTCCCATTATGCCACAGAACCAGGACTAATGTAATATAATTTACTCGAAGTATCTTCTCTTGGGAGTCCACTATTTTCACCTTCCTCTCAACAATAGACAAATCACGCTCTATCTCCAGTTTTTCCCAACTCAACACATGAGATGGATCCGGGTTGTATTTCTTCAACTGAGATACGTGGAAGACATCATGGATGGACGTCAATTGAGAAGGTAAGGCCAAACTATATGCCACATTTCCAATACACTCGGTGATCTCAAAGGTCCCTAAATACCGCGACATCAGCTTACCTTGATTCCCCAATCAACGATAGCCCAGACGAGGGGCCACTTTCAAGAATACTCGGTCACCCACAAAAAAACTATAGGTCTCAACGCCTCCAGTCAGCATAAGATTTATGATGACTCTGAGCTATCAATAAGCACTTCTTGATCAACTTGACCTTCTCAGAAGTCTCCTGCATAAGGCTTGGCCCCAACAGTGAAGTCTCTCCTACCTCAGCCCAACATAGGGGGGATCAACATGGACGACCATAGAGTGCCTCAAAAGGGGCCATTCTAATAGAGGATTGGTAACTGTTATTATAAGAAAAATCAACCAACCCCAAATGGATATCCCAAGAACCTCCAAAGTCTAGGACACATGCACAAATCATGTCCTCTAAAATCTTATTCGCCCACTCTGTCTGACCATCCGTTTGAGGGTGGTATGCCATGATCGTCTTAATTTGAGACCCCAAGGCCTTATGAAGGCCTTCCCAAAATCAAGAAGTGAATTGGGGGTCTCTATCTGAGACAACTGCTGATGGTACACCATGGAGTTTCATCACTTCCTGAAGATACAAATGGCCCAACTCATCCACTTTAGTTGTATCTTTTATTAGAATGAAGTGGACTGATTTGGTCAGACGATCAATCACCACCCAAATGGAATTCTTACCCTGAGGTGCACGAGGTAAGCAAACAATGAAGTCCATGGCGACCTTGTCCCACTTCTAGGTAGGAATGGGTAGTGGTTGGAGCAAATCGAAAGGCCTTTGGTGCTCTGCTTTCACCTGCTGGAATGTGTAGCATCTCAAAACAAAGTTCGCTATGTCTCGTCTCTTACCAGGCCACCAAAACCGCCGAAGGACATCATAATACATCTTAGTGGCACCTGGATGGAAAAAACACTAAGACTGGTGGCTATCCTGCATCACCACCTTCTGCAGAGATAACGGTACTACTGAACGGCCCTTGAAGCAAAAGATTCCCTCAGGAGATGACGACCAATCAGAGGATGTCACCCCACCATGAAGAAACTTCTTCGGCCGCTAACAAAGCTTATCACTGGGTTTTTCCTACTGAATCAACTCCAGTAGAGGAGTTAATTGGACGCTTGCCAAGAATGCTCCTCCACTATGTTCCCTGGTCTCTACATGCATCTGAGAAAAGAGCCCCATCAATGTCCACTCATCACTAGACTTCCTCAAATCCTACACTAGAACCCTTCTTCTCAAGGTGCTGGCCACTACATTACCCTTACCTGGGGTATAGACAATTTCAAAGTCAATCCCCTACAAGTACTCGATCCAATGACACTACCCCAAGTTGAGGTCCTTTTGCAAGAAGATATAATCCAAGCTTTTGTGATCAGAGTAGACCACAAACTTCTCCCCGAAGAGGTAGTGACGCCATGTCTTCAAAGCATGCATCACTACTTCCAACTACAATTCGTGGGTCAGGTAGTTCTTTTCGTGTGGTCGAAGTTGGTGAGATCCATACATGACCACGTGATCATCCTGCATAAGCATGCACCCAAGTCCCATACCTGAAGCATCACAATAAACCAAATAGACCTTCCGAACCTCTGGTAAAATCAGAACAGGTGTGGTGGTCAACCGCTGCTTCAACTCCTCAAAGGATTCCTGACACTGTGGGATCCATTCAAACTTAACCCCTTTCTGGGTGGGTGCGGTCATGGGGGAGGCAAGATGTGAGAAGTCCCAGACAAAGCACCTGTAATAACCTACTAGGCCAAGAAAACTCCTGATCTCAAACAAATTTCTCGGTTGTTCCCACGACATAACTACACTAATCTTCTCAGGATCCACTGAAACCCCATGTTCTGAGATGAAATGCCCCAGAAACTTCACTTTCCTGATCCATAATGTGCACTTCGAGAGTTCGGCATACAGGCGATGGTCCCACAAGGTGCTCAAAATGACCCACAGGTGGTGCTCA
The DNA here is from genome assembly GCA_963277665.1 of Viscum album. NCBI lineage: Eukaryota > Viridiplantae > Streptophyta > Magnoliopsida > Santalales > Viscaceae > Viscum > Viscum album. The sequence continues at coordinate 760,411,836 of OY728126.1, read as the reverse complement.
TGATCCTCCTCAGATCCAGAATAAACCGGTATGTCATCCACAAATACCACTACAAATGAGTTGATATATTGGTGGAACACCCTATTCATGAGCGCCATGAAAACTGTTGGGGAATTCGTCAATCCGAAAGTCATGACTAGATACTCGAAGTGACCATACCTGCTTCGGAAAGCCGTCTTCGGAATGTCTGCTTCTCTTACCATGAGCTGGTGGTATCCTGAACGCAAGTATATTTTGGAGAACCACTTTTACCCCTTCAGTTGGCCAAACAAATCATCAATAAGAGGGAAAGGGTATTTATTCTTGATGGTCACTTTATTCAATTTCTGATAATCGATGCACAACCGGAGGGTTCCATCGGCCTTATTCGAGAATAAGACTGGGGCAGCCCATGGAGAGACGCTCAGGCGAATGAATCCTTTGGATTCCAAATCGTCCAGCTATATCTTTAATTCCCTCAATTCGGTGGGGGCCATGAAATATGAGGGAAGAGATATAGGCTGTGTTCCTGGTGCTAACTCAATCGAGAACTCCACGTCTCGCTATGGGGGTAAGCTTGAGAAATCATCTGGGAGATTTCTGGGAAATCATTCACTACATGAGGTAACCCGCCCTGAGAGATACCACCACCATCCTCCAGTGTGAGCGATGACAACTGATAAGCAAGATTCCCTAACTCAGGGAGTGGAAGTCCCGCGAAACCCAATCGAGGATCCCATTCTCCACGAAATAACTGAGGACACCCATCTGGTGCCATAAAGCTAACTCGATGCTGATATCAATCAATATGCACTTGGAAGTGCACCGGCCAGTCCATGACGAGGATAACATCAAACAGGTCCATATCAAGGACCAAGAAATCCCACTCCATCTCAACTCCTGACACAGAGAGTGCGCATGACGGGCACCTAAGACCCTGCTCCTTTTTCTTACCCAGTGGTGTTACTAACTCCAATGCAACAGATAAAAGCTCGGTTGGAAGGCTAAACAAGCTCACAAGATGGGCAGATATAAAATAAACTGAAGAAAAAATATCAAATAAAACTGAAACTATAGAAGATGAAATCATAATCATACCTCTAATAGTCAATGGTCCTAAATCAGATCCCCCCGGTGCCTGATCCACAACATGAAAATGTATGGTCCCTGCCTAAGAATGGCCACCCGCCTGTGGTTTTGCCCTAAATTGGCTCTGCCCAAAAGATGATCCTGCCCTGCCACCACGAACACCGAACTGATATCCCCCTATCCTCGATGGCTCGGATTGCACTGGCACTCCCCTGGGAGGAATAGATCCTGCCCCACTTTGAAGTGGATGTGCTATCCCTCAAAAGCGCTGCACGTGTACTATACCTCTACACTAAAAACAGGTCTTTAGAGGATGAGGGAATGTTGGATGGATGTGCCCTGTCTTCCCACACTGGTGGTACATGACAGTCCTCGCATTTGAAGCCACTGATGAAAACTTCCTAGAAGAGTGGCCTGAACTACCACCTCCCCTCTTTCCCTGCTCTTTCTGCTTCCTCTTCTTTTTAGAAGAGCTACCAATGCCTATAGTAGATACCCCTCCAAAGATCCCAGACTTCCCCTTTTGATCAATCTCTACCATTCAAGCACGATTGACCACCTCATCATAAGTTCCCAAATTGAATAGGAAGACTTGTGAGTAAATTTCGGGTCGTAGTCCCTTCTTGAATTTCCGAGCTTTCAAGTATTCACTTGAAACAATCTCAGAAGCATACCACACTGATTCAGAAAAATGGTTAGCATAATCTATTACTGAACGATCTCCCTGAGAAAGATCCATGAATTCTCGAGATCTGGAATAGGATAGAACCTTTGGAAAATACTTCTCGTTGAAGATGGCCTTAAAATCTCTCCAGATCATGTTTTCATGCTTCCTAGATTGAATCACGGATTCCCACCACCTACGGCTAAGACCCTCTTGCTGAAAAGAGGCACATTTCACTCATACCTCCTCAGGTGTGTCTAGGGACTCGAATATACGCTCTATCTTCTCGATCCATTCCTATGCCTCTTGAGGTTCTGAGCTACCTCAAAAACAAGGAGGTTTATTTTTCCTGAACTCTTGGGCCTTATCCTTCCTGGGACCAAACTCATCTTCTCTGGCTGGAGTAGGATCCGGAACCCCTCATTTTCCTAGAGCCTGGATATCTCAGACCATAGCTTCTATCATCCTTTGATCGAGTGGTGTAAGAGAACTCTCTCTGGCTTCCTCCCCTAGGTGCGTGGGAGCTTTCCGGGGAGGCATGGTGCTACAAAAGGTAACAATCACAAGGAAAAAAAATCTGTACAACAGTTCTTAAAATATTCAGAATAACATCAGATATAAATAATCCAAACAGATTACAACAGTAAAATAAATAACTACTTCACCAACCTTGATGTCCACGTGCAGTCTGCATCCCACACGTCTCACCTAGAAGTGAAGATAAACAAACAATTCGAACATCCCATGGTGACTCACGGTCTGTCATGAGGGGTACGGGACATGCACCCTAATCATGACCAAAACTCCAAGCCTCTATAGTCCTATATCCTGTCTAGCCCGACTCATCCCAAAATAATAATATAACTCAAAAATGTTAACCTAATCTGATACCATTTTGTCATGTACCGAATTTGGTCACCATTGCACCGGCACCAAACCTAGATCATGGAAAGTCCCAAAGGGAATTTCCTACCCCCACGGGCTGGAACAAGTGCTCGGGTATCATAAAAATTCATTTGGGAATGATTTACTTGAGTTTGGATTCATAAAATAACCAAAAACAAACAATAATCCAAATATAAAAAACTATGCCAAACAAGACTTAATAAAATTCAGAACTAAGTATATGGGTTTATACAAAACAAAAGAGGTCCAAAGGTTTATAAAATTAGTATAAAAACAACCCAAGAGACTCCACACGATAGGGGGTCATCACCCACGAGCCGTCTCCACAACACCACACTATTGAGAGAAACTAGCAACCCAAACCGCCATCTCCCAAGGCCTTTCCTTTGCCTGTGTCAAAAATGATCAAGTATACTTACACCCAAAGGTGTAATTAGGGTGTGATACAAATCCCAATAGGATATCACCCAATTATTCCAAGTGATAGGCATTATAAAATAAAAATCTTGCGGGAGTTATAAACAAAAAATGGTAGCATTTATTTCTAAAAGTGAAACTTTGAAAAGAAAATAACATTAAATGGGGATAACTTTAAAGAATGAGTGAATTTTAATAAAACATGCAAGATACTAGTTTTCACATCCCAAAATACCATAAGGAAAAGATAAATTCAAAGAAGGCCACGAGCACTAAGCATAAGAACAACCCTAGGTACTAGTTAGTTGTGAGCCCCAAGTACCTTGTACCTCGGTGAAAGTAACCATAATAAAATTCGTTGTCATGCATGAGCCACTAGTTGGGATCATAAACATAACCTAGTGGTGTCAAATCATCTACATTGTAGTTTTTTAGTGTTATCCATGTCATACTTGCTAAGTGAACCATTGTCAAAACCCCTCCGTTCACTATCATACTAGTACACGTTAGCCCACCTAGTTACCCGGGTTTCCCATCTTGTGCTCAAATAGTTACCACATGCTACCAAAATCAATTTTCACATATAAATATCAGTTCTCGTCACACACATTAAAAATAGTAGATACACATTCTTTGCACCTTTTTATATAATTCAATAAACCACTTATAATTTCCATAAAACAATTTCAAGAAAAGTAATCAAATTTTCCACATTAAATTTATCTAAAATCCCACATTTAAAACCCAATGGAGACCAATATTATACCAAACCAGAAATTCCAGCATCAAAATATTTTTATAAACCCAATCAATGAATTATAAAACAACATCAAGAGGCACAACATGAGTTGCACATGTAAAACACCCATTTTCACACAAAATTGGCACTTATAAATCAACCGCTTTAAAAATGTTACCTAAATAAATTTTTTCAATCCAAATAATGAACGAGGAACATAATGGAAACATAAATACATAAATCCAACTCATTTTACAATACCTACATATGGAATCACCTACCAAAAGAGTCAAGAACTGCAAATCCTAGTGCCGAACTTCAACCGCACCACCACCGCACCACAAGGGAGTGATATCAAACCTAAAACCAGAGGATTGGACCAAAAAACTCAAAATAAAAACCTAGGTACAAATCCCTAGCTTCTAAACATTTTTTGATTCATTAAAAAAGGATAAATCTTAAGGAAAAGGAAGGAACTTAGAAGGATAGTCACTTACTTGAGAAATCTGTACGATTTTAGAAACCAGAGATGTTCGGCCTCAATTATCGATTGATACGATGTCCAAATAGGGGGAAACGAGTCTGGGTATGTGTATAGGTACATTGGGAGCAGGTGAGAGGTGGAATCACCGAAAAAGGATAATAAATAAATATTTTATGAAAGCATTAAAAAAACATTTTAAAACTGGAAATTGGCTTTCGGGTTGGCCCAATACCTAATTTGATCACCCAAATCCATGATGCTAATGAATTTTTAAGGGACCCAAATTTCTTCTGTAGTTTTAATAGTAAAATTATGGTCATTTTGGAAGTTGAATGGGTGAAAATGTTTGAAAAACGAAGGATTTATTAAAGAAACAGAATTTACTTTCAAAACTGGAAATGAGCTCTCGGGTTGGCCCAAATTTTAAAAACCCACCATTTCCTTCAAAAATGCATGGAAAACCCCCAAAACAAAGCAAGGATGTAAATTAAATGAAAAATACCTTTAAAAATATTTCATGTATGTGACAAAACCTATGGTTAGATTATTAGTCACATTGGTAACATTTGGGAATGTCTAAACATTGGGTATATTGGGAAGCTATAAATATTCCTTTTTGGTGGGCATCTCATATGAGGCATCTTAGGTTTGAGACCCAAGTCATCCCATGGAGATCAAAAGGTAATTGATGAAATAGGCATACGTCTTCTAAGTATTTTCACCTCAAGAATCCCACAATTATGTAGGGTAGGTATTATGGATTAGGTCACAAGTACTATGTCCTATAGAGATAGATTATAAAATTTGGTTGAAATGGATCAGATAACACATTTACCATCCTTTGGAGAGGATCACAAGGTCAATGCATTGTGGAAAAAATATGGTGGATCAGAACTCCCCATGGAGGCGGATCTAGAGTTTTGGACCAGACCTACCCATGGATTCATATTTTGGAGGTTCATAACTAGGGGGTAACATCACACCTATGTTTACCAATGGATTAAAACACCCAGTAGCGAAGGATAATATTTTTTAATCACAACACCCCAAGGAGGCTGATTTGAGAGGTGTTTCTTTAGGAGGTAAAATGTCACACGAGGGTTTAATAATGGATTATAAGGTTCATGGAGGTGAATCTAGAGATATGGATCAGAACTCCCCATGTAACAAGATCTAAAAGCTATATCCCTAAGAGGAAAAATGTCACGCATGGGTTTACTGATTGATCAGAACACCCCGTGGAAGAGAATCTTGATACATGTATCATAATGCCCTATAGAGGAAAATCTAGGAAGTGTTTCCCTAAGAGGGATAATGTCACACCTATTTTTACTGATGGATCAGAATTACCAGTGGTGGAAGATCTAGAGTTGTGGATTGGAATGCCCAATGGAGGTAATTTCAGAGTTCTGGATCAAAATAGCCCATGGAGTCAGATCCAGTTGGTTCATTGCAAGGTGGTAAAATGTCACACCTAGGTTTATCAATGGATCAAAATAACCCAAGGAGTTGGATTTAGAGTAGGGTATTTGAACGTCATGTGGTGGAAGATCTAGGAGGTGCGTCCCTAGGAGGGAAAATGTTACACCTAGGTTTATGAGTAGATCAAAATTAATCATAGATTAGGATCCTGAGTTGTGGATTAGAATTCTCCATGGGGTTGGTTCTATGAGTTGAATACCTAAGAGTATAAAGGTCACACTTTTGTTTATTAATGGATCAAAATTCCTTGTGGAATTAGATCTTGAGTTGTGGATCCGAATGCACCATGGATGCAAATCTAGGTGTTGTGTACCTAATATAAAAAATGTCACACTTAGGTTTACCAATTGATCAAAATTACCCTTAAAGGTGGATCCGATGTTTTAGATTAGAACATATTGTGGAGGTAAATTCAGAAGGTGCATACCTAGGGGGGAAAATGTCATGAATGGGTTTAATAATGGATAAAAATAGTCCCTGGTGGCGAATAAAGGAGGTGTATCCATAGGTGGGAAAATTTCACACCTAGGTTTACCAATGGATTATAACACCCTATGGAGTCATATCTAAAGTTGTGGAGTAGAAAAACCCATGGAGGTGGATCCATAAGGTGTGTCCCTATGAGATAAAATATCACACATTGGATTAATGATGGGTCAAAAATCCCCATAGAAGATGATCCCGAGTTGTGGATTGTAAACCTTGATGAAGATGGATCTCGTAGTTGCATCCATTGGAGATAAAATGTCACACATGGGTTTCGTGATGGATTAGAACACCCTATTAAGGAAGATCTTGAATTGTGGATGAGAATTACCAATGGAGAAAGATCTAGGAGGTGTGTCCCTAGTTGGTAAATTTCACACATGGGATTACCAATGGATCAAAATTCTCCCATGGATGTGGATCCAGAATTATGGATTAGAACATATCATAAAGGTGGGTCCAATAGGTTCATCCCTAGAAGGTAAAATATAACACCTGTGTTTATTAATAATGATATTGAGAATTGGGAGGTGTCCTATATACCTTATCTAGAATGAAGGGATCATTATCCACATAGTTTGATACCACATTTTAAGGTCATGTGATGGAACTGATCCATGTAGTTTAATATCATGCAATAAGAACAATTGTATATGGAATGGAGCATCGATGAGGGACAATGTCGGGCTTACATGCGGAACCTTCCTAGAGTAGGGGTTCTGTCCCACCTTGAGAGAGGTCATTTTGGGGCTTACACATGGTAGAAACCCATCTTGGGTGTCTCATCCCTTGATGAGGAAATATGGTGTGGGGCTTGTGCATAGATACTAATCAGGTATGAAGATTCATCCCATGGTGGTAGAAATGCTAGAATCCCACGATGATCATACATGGGGTATCACATGTTCATTACATAGGGAAAGGATATAATTATAAATCATGTGGTGTGGGCGTTTTCATGTGGTTTAACATTGTATGATTAAGAAATGGTGCTAGGTATTTTTACATCATGCATATAGAAAGTGGATGGGGATCTCACCTCGAGGGGGGCCATGCAAAGAAAGGAAGAGATTCATCATAAGGAACCCCCATCGATACAAACTGCATAATTTCACATGAATATTCTACCACTTTGTCTTATGTGACCACCACTCATGAGACTTTGGGTAGGATATGATGTTGGAAATTCTATGGAGGAGTGGTCAATCAAGAGGCTGATGTTAGGGTCCCTATGATTGGAATCAATAGGGGTTAGGGTACCTATGATTTGAAGCAATAGTTTGGGTGGAGGCCCATTTCACACTTATAATGATGTGTTAAGACATAGGAATGGGTGTTAGTAGTCACATAGAGACATGGTGTGTGGTTGAACTAGTCCTAGATTGTTATGGGGGCCCTGATCACTTGACCTTTATAAAAGGATTTCAGCTGAGGGGTGAACTATGGAGAGGCCTAGAAGAGGTGTTTCATGATTATTGGGTAATTATGAATTAGGGATCTTAAAAGATCAAGGGCATTGAAAAGGAGCGTTTTGGGAAGCTCAGGGGCCTTGTAGAGGTTAGGGGCTTCATAAAGGAGTATGCATTATGAAACAGAGTGACCCCGCCTAGGGGAGAAGTCTTGGATCCCATAGGGTGGGCTTAGAAAAGGTTCCTCATGAATGCAAAAGTGTCTCAAGGGTGATTCATCTTCCATGAAGGGTATAAGACTAGATGAAAGGAATATTCACTTTATTTGGAGGCTCCAAAGTTCACAAGGTAGGTGGTTTTGTGAGTCTTAGATTCCATGAGGGAACCTTTTTCTCTTTAACTTTTTAATCTTGGGTGGTTCAAAAATTGGGAGTGATTTTCAGAGGTCAAAAGGTCAAGCATCCCCCAAAAATTTTAATTAAAGGGGGTATTTATATGGATTTGGGTTTCATAATGATTGGAGGCCTTTTGATTGATTTGTGATCTACATGAGTGGAAAAGAATTAGAAGTCCGAATGAAATTACTTGAAGGTTACCATCATGTCTCAGTGAGGTAATGAAGAGCTCTGTGACTTGAGATTGATGTTTCATAGATATTACCATCACATATCTACATGGTTGTAAATATATTTTTAATTTGGGAATTACTCTTCATGAATATTACCACAAACTATCTTCATAGTTGAAGCCTTCATGAACTTCACATGTTTATAAAGGTAGGGATATTCTCAAAACAGACCCCTTAATGAATTTTTGGGCCATTTTGGATTGGATTTACTCTGAACTAGACATGGATTCCTCCAATATTCTTGTGACATGTGTATTTTGGCATCAACATTGGACTATAACATATTTCATAATTTCTTGGAGAAATAATTGTATATTTCACATTTTGATAAATAGTTATCAATATCAATAAACCATGAACTATCTTACAAATCCATTGAGAACAAAATTTTCTCTGGGAACTCATTCATAGCATTCGTCTCATATTTATTCCCAATTATTAGTAGGTAAATACTTGATAAATGGTCATCCATGGAATTATATGATCCATTATTATCATTAATGATGATACGAAATTCTTACATAAATAGAATATATCAGATTATTCTTGTATTGGAATCGATTTTTTAATATGGAACACAAAGATACATGGAATGTATAAAAATAACTTTAGATAAGACAAGATGTAACATAAATTTTTCAAATGGAAATATGATAACCTATAATTCATTTTTCATAATATTGTGTTTTACTTGAGAATCCTTGAGGGATAAACTAGCATAATTGATAGGTTAAAAATGTGATTAACATACTTTCTTAGAAAAAATACCATATTGAAATCACTTACACCTCACATCATCTCAAAATCATATCCCTAATAACAAGCTACAGTTATCTTTTTATACACTGAATTCCATTTTAAAATTGTAAAGTCTTATCTATAAAACTCATAAAAATTAAATAGTATATAATTCACCAAAATATGGGTAAGTTTCCATGTAATCTTGGAGATATCATTGAAAAATAATTCTCAGAACACCATATGTGAAATAAAGATTCTGATCCTCTTTGTCATGGTAGGTTTAAGTAGCTCCTTTATGAGTTTGATCATTTTCAGATCAATATCTATCCCTTGTTACAAAATCTAATTCTATATAATGATTAATAATTTTACCATAAAAAAAACTTCTCCATGTTTATCTACAGGAACTTTTACTCTCAACTCTTCTTCACTGAATCAAGGTTAATCAATATAACCTCAAAATAACACCTTGAAAGAGAAAAATTTTCAGAAAAAAATTCAAAAACCTCCTCTATGATATAATGAAAAATATGTGTCATGCACCATTGGAAATTATATTATGAATTAAACATTTCGAATAATGTCATGTTGTAGGTGAAGGTTTTGTATGCGAAAGGGAATGTGATTTTTGATTGTTCTTCTAGTTCCACTGATATTTGGTTATATCCCATGGATCCATTAAGAAATAAATTTTGATCATACCCAGATAACCATTCTAATATATTGTTCATGAAAGTTAATGAAAAATGATATATCAAGGTGGATAATTTTAGTTTCTTATAATTGAAAAATACTTTCCAAAGAATAATAATTCTTTTGGGGATCATCTCATGCACTTTGTTTTGTACCACTATCGTGGATCCTTTTCGGAAACACTTGAAGATGACTCATCCACTGACTATCTAAAATGGAGAAAACAATTCCTGTATCAAGTTGAATTAGGAAATCCTTTTTAATGACCTATTTCATGGTTTGGGTGATTCTACCTTTTTGATTTCAGCTTATATTTTCTCCTTCATCAATAATAACCTTGTGGTTACACAATGTTGGTTTTATGCCTTTGATTCCAGATATTCCCAATCTAATAGAATGATTTGTTTTTAAAAAAATAGTAAAAGTTTTATTCTCTTATTCATTTATCAATTATATGTTTACAATGATTGGTAGTGTTTATTGTTCTCATAAAAATGATTACCTTACTATACTCATTATTGGATTTAATTACAACATCATTGGATTGATAATTGAGAAAATAAACTCTGTGTAGAATTCTATTTTCAATAGATCTATCTAATATACCACTTCCAATAAGTTATTATATGCTTCTATTTTTTTAAATGTATTCTCTATCAACCACATTATCATCAATTATGGAAATCAAATAATCCTCATCATTATATTCTTAAATCTTCATTAGTGATATCTCATCTGGAACGTATTTATTCTCACCCATGAATATATCATTTTAGTCAACAAAATCATCCACTAACTTTGTTTCCTTATCCATACAGAACATTTCTAGATTTTCTTTGAATCCAAATATGATTCATCCTTGGTTTACATTAATTAGAACTTTACTAGTAACTAGGAAAGTTCATCATAGTGTAACAATCACTTATCATTCCTATTACATGTCAAGAATCATAAAAATTGAAGTAAAAATATATTTCACAACTTTCATAAGAACATACTCTAAAATTATTAGTAGGTACATCATTGATATGTAAACTATATTTAAGGTTACCCTTTTTAAGATTGGCTTGTCAAATTCAATCCTTTGAAATATAATCATCAAAATTAAGTTCACACAAACCAAAAAATCACAAAGTTCCTTCCCAAAATTATCTGAGCTGATGGTGTATGGAATAGAGAAACTATTATGGTCTCTCATATTTGGTGGGATTTTTATTTGTATAATAGATGAATATTATTCACTAAGGGAGATGAATCTAATGTACTCCATATTACTCTTATTTGAATACAATTTTTTAAAAAACATTGCATATGATGGAATCTAAAAATTATCTTCTATAAAGGGGATATTGATGTTAATATGTTTGAACATGTCTAATAAATTCCTATATTGAGCTTCCATTTTCCCTTATAATATTATATATAAGAATAGTGGAGGGGTTTTTATGGAATAGTTGATCTGTATTCTTCCCTAATGTTTTACTTTTCAACTTGAAGTGGAACTCTTCATGTTTTCTCTTTATTATTTTCCCTTCAAATATATGTTTTTCATAACTACAAGATCTATTTCCATCATTACTATCATCCATTTGTACTTTCATTTCCTCAAATTAACCCTATTGTTATGGAATGATTTACACCTTATTTTTATCATTACATGGACTCATTACATTTAGTTATTGTTCAATTTTTAATTTCATAGCATGTCCTCCTCCTATTCATATGTCTCCCTATTATCTAGTAATATACCTAGTAATCGGTCTAAAAGTGTTGAATATATTTCCCCCACTTGATTCTCAAGGTTATAGAGAGAAACCCATTGATTCTTTATCTTATTATTTTTTATCATCCACCAAAGTTATGTCTTTTGAATGAATGTAGAGAGAAAATTCTCAAGATTGAATAGTTGGGGTTATGTTTGGGGTTGTTTTCATTACTGAAACTAAAAAATGTATTAAAGTTGAGATAAATAATACTTACTTCTTGGGGGTTAAGATGGATTTAATGAACATGGAACTTATGGTTAAGGAGGATACCTAGATATTACTTGATATTTCATGTGGTTTTGACCACTATTATACTAGTTCCAATCCTGATTTAGAACTTTTGGGGGATTGAATGGTCTAGGATGAGAATAATGCCTCAAAACCACTATTGGACTCGATTGTAACTAATGTAGTTTTAATAAAGGGGTTGGTAAACTAATGATCATGCATAAAACTCTTGATATTAATGTCTACCTCCACACATATTCGGATATTTTCCATTTACTATTTTCACCAGTAATGGTGCATATTAAGGTGGAAATGGTAATGTTTTAAGAATTTATGTGAGGGCCTAACATTGGAATCAAAGTGTTTCATATCTTATACTTGATGAATGCCTCACCTCAGGGGTGATTGATCAGTCTACTATATTTTTTAATTATGGGTGATATCTTTGAGAAAATTCATATCAATTTCACATGTCTTCATTATAAGCCCTATATCTTCCAAGGAATTAACCATGGATCTCACAGTAAGATGAAATACATAATAAAAGGATTAAATTTGAAGCCAAATAGTGATCTCATGCTGTGGTAACTTCTATAGTAACTCCTTTAATCTATCCCATACATACCAATATGGTTCAATTTATATATTTCCATTTTTCTGAATGTTTCTTACTAATTTAAATGTATGTGCTAGGGGATAATACTTTTTGAGGAACTTCATATCTATCCAATCCTATGTTATAATTTATCTTGTGGATTAAAAATTCAAAAATAATTTATCTCATTTCAGTAATGATAATTGAAATAATCAGAGACTCATTCCATAATATAATACATCATTATAATTAAAGGTTTCCCATATCTCCTAAATGTTTTAAATATGTTTGTGTGGATCCTTACCTTGTAAGCTACTAAAGTGAATAATATTTTAGATTATCATAATGTTGATGGGACTCATGTTGAAGAAGCTCAATTGGATTAGAGAATGAAAAATTCTCATAGAAGCACTATTAATTGAGGGTAATCCATAATCTAGGATGGTACACTCATGAGGAAATAGTTTCCCCATATTTTTTATTTCATATGGGTTAATCGATAATTTAATCCTTTAGTGGGTGAAAGGTTTCGTTACTGTATCTTACCTAACTAACATTGGGATAAAAAGGATATCACAATATTGGGGTTATAATAGAGGGTTTATAGAGTGTCAAAGCTTCTATAAATAGTTTTTATATTCCTAATCATGATCTAGTTCTTCTATAATGATATAAAAACACTCATGCATGTAAAGATAATTAAAAAACAATATTAGGCTAGGATATAAATGATACAATCATATAAATTTATGTGATATGAAGTTCAATGTGTTTCCTCAGTAATGACATTAGATATTTGATTTCCCATACATAATTACAACTTAAACATGGGTGAATCAATTTATAAATTTATAATTGCACTCAATACTTTACTACAATAAGAGAGAGTAGATAGGGGAAGTTTGAGATTCTCCTATGAAGACGATAAAATTACGGGCCTTTGGAATTGGTTAATTTAGACATTGACTCGATTACCAATGATTGCATCAATATAATTAAAAACTATATTTTTAATGAAAATAAATGAATCAAAATAGATATTTGGGATCATCTCAAAGTATTTCACAAATGAAAATATCATCTCTCTTGGTCAAATATTGGTCGAATTGTTGGACAAAAAATCATTCAAAGTTCACTAACCTCTTATGTATAAATTATTAAATTATACCTAATCTAATAAAAAACACTTTGTCTTAATAAATTTACTCTTATATATGTATTTCATTAAAATATTAAAGTGTGAGATGAATTTGATTTATTATTCATAACTCAATTCACTCAGTTGATTCATACTTCATCCCCATACACTCCTCATGACTAGATTCAAGTGAGGGGATATTTTCTATGTTTAGAATAAAAAATAATTCCTAAAATAAATTACATAACATAATTGAAATCAATAATTCATTAATTAACTAACACTTATACTCTCAATCCCTCACCCCTTTAGAAATTATTCATGAGTTAATATTAAAAACATCATCATATGTTAAGAAAACATCTTATAGAAGGAGATCATGAAAGAAGAACATAAAAATAATTTGAAAAAATAGAAGAAACATAAAAATAAATTCATATCAATGAAATAATATTGAATAGAATTTATTGAAAAAAAATATTTCAAAATGTCTCAGTGAAAAAAATGAGTGAAAAATCCTAAAAAAATTCCAAACCCCCAAAATCTTTGTAGATTCCACTATTTATAATTAAACACCTTTCACATAGTGACTAGTGATGTCATGAAACAATTTATATGGATCCTATTCAAACTCATTAAACATCATACATACCATATAAACAATATATGTGTCATGATATGAAGTTAAAATTTCCCTTTCTTTAATTTTTCTAAAAAAATCACAATGAAACCAAAAACTTTATGGCACATCTCATAATTTCCTCAATTTGAACTTGAATATATATCATAGATCATATAACATAGTATCTAGGGAATCCTATGATATTTTTTCTTTTAAATATTGAAAAAAATAATATTGACACAAAGACCCAACTCATGACACAAGCAACAATACAAAGCTTCTCAAACATTATATCCTAACTGTGATGTATCAAACCATCTTGTAGTGTGATTAGAATATTCTTCTATCCCACATAAAAAAGTTTTAAAAAATATATAACAACATTGTAAATGTTAAGATTAATATTTTTAATGATATATTAATATTAAATAATTTGATTTTATTGAATTATTTTCATTATAATAATACTAGTTTATTTTTCAGTCAAAAGGAAAAAACATTATTTCTAACCAAAATGGGTTTTCATCTATTTTAAAGTTCATTTAAAAAATTATATAATTTTAATTTTAAAATATTATCTTCATTTTTTAAATCATCAATTCAAAATAACCTTTGGATGATTTTTTATAATTTCTTAGAAATTATAATTTTTCAATGAATAGTGAAAATATTGATTTTTATTGAAAGTTGTATTTTCTTATCAAGTATTTAAATAGTAAAAAACTATTTTGGATTAGTTTAAAATTTAGTTACTTCATTTTTATTAATAATTATACAATAACTTTTGTTTTAATTAAAATAATTCTTTTATTTTATATAAAACATTTTTATACTTAAAAAGTCATCTTTCTGAAAAACTATTTTCACCGCATTTTACATGTTTAATTTTAAATTATATTCTAACATTTTTTTGAATTAAATTTGATAAAATATTTTCTATATTTCAAATAAAAAAATTAATATGATTAAAAATTTCTAAATTATTTTTTGGTCAAAATTAATAGATAAAACAGTAAAAATCTATTACTATAGCTAAGGTTGAAACATATTTACTTAGGATTAAACTAATGAGATAAGGGTTAAAATGTTTTAAAAACATTTATAAAACCTTTTATATATCCAAATTTAGACACTAAATCATCTCATATTTGAAAATGGTCCATTTAGGATCCATTTTTCTTAATTAATATATTAATATATTTTCATCATTTTAAAAAAATCAAAATGTGTCCTTTCCCTTGCTTATAAAAGGACCCCACCTCTCCTATTTTCTATAAAATACAGAAGAATTTTGGCTCTAAAAATACCAACCCAAATTTCTATTTTACATACCTCCCCATGTCCATGATGCCATTTTTTTATCATAAAATCAAACTAGGAAGTATTTTGGTATAAACCAAAGGTGGTCGCTTGAAGAAGTGGAATAATTATTAACCAAACGTTTTTCAATTTTATTTATTTTTCTATCCCCTATAAATCATCTTCAACCATGATAAAATAATATCACACATATATTCCTTATACTTATATGTTGTTATGTTGATTTCATAACTTATATCCATCTCCTTCTTAAATCAAATGGGAAATAGGACCATCATTCGTGTGTACAGAGGAATACCACCTGGAAAACTGAAGTAATACATTTTCCATCATAGTATCACATGAATAGTTATTTATTTAGTGATTTAATGTATATATATTTGATATTAAATAAATATTCATAATTTCATAAAGATAATATATCATCTATTTTCATACAATTACATCCATTGAAAAATTATAACATCGTTCATGCGAAAGTGTGGATTACCACATCCAAAAAGTGATGTGATTCATTTTTCATGACCACATCACATGAATTCTATATATATATTTTTATTTAAACTAAATAATTGGTTATTTATGATATAATAAAAATTATATTTATATATAATAATACACATCTTATTTCTATCGTGTGTGTTGAAAAAAGGAAATGTTACACATGTGTATGTATGGTCTTCTATCTCCATGATTGTAACGTAAATAATTTTTTATAACCATATTTTATGGTTGGGTTTCAAAGTATAATTGATGTATAAAAATTCATATTATTATGTAGATTATATAATAATTACCTCTTTGAGCATAGTCAATTTACCAAATTCATTTTGGAAATATGATTTAAGTATCATCAAAACATCAAATGTAAGCATAATTTACTATGTAATTGTATAGAACATGGTAATAAATAAAATAAAAGGAATAATAAACTTGAAAAAATTTATTAATAAACTAAATAACGATCATAATTTTATTATTCAATAAGATCAATTACATATCTGAAGAGTCTTTATCAAGTTAGGTGACACTTTGTCTTAAAAATCATTTTTTAAATGTTTTAATGATTTATTTTATAAATCTTTTTCTTCCATGTATATATTTTTCAAATTATTTTATGGATGTATTTATATGGACATAAATGAATTATAAATTAAATTTTATGTCACTTTTGACTTTATTTTAACGATTTTTGAAAGGAATCTATTTATATATCTTATACAAAACATTTTTACAAAAAGGGAAAACAAAATTTTTTATTTTAAAATATACATTGTTAACATTTTTTCTTTCCATAATAACCATTATTTTATGTTTTTCTTAATTTATAATATTTCATATTTTTAAAATAAAAAATATTCTTCCATTTATTCTAGTCATTTTCAAAAAGTTTTTTAAATCGAATGGATATTTCTATATATATAAATGTTATTATTATGGGTGAAAAGAATATTTTTATGTGTATAAAGAAGGAAATGAAATATTTCGTTTTTTATTATTATGTTGTAGTTCATGAGAATTGTTTATGATAAAGGGTGAGCCTGTTATTTCTCATAATGATGTATGAGCCTGATTTAACTCCGGATTATGGGTGAGCCTAATGTAGCTCTCCAGTTCATTATGCAAAGGGGGAGAATTAAAAGATTAAGTTTATCCTAAGAGATTATTGGAATTTACAGTGTATATTATTCTATTTGTTAGTATGGTTGTAAAATTTTTATGTAGATGATGTCCCAAGTTACCTATATGATATATCTATAATTTCTATGGGTTTTTATAGAAATCTCATGATTTTTTAAGGAAATATGAAATGGTTATATTTAAATAAATCTATATGAAACTTATTAAAGGTAAAATGTATATCTTTTTGAATAAATTTTGAGGATTTTTTAGTGATTGAAAATAAATATTTATGAGTTTAATTTTTTCATTTATGGTTTATTCTGAAATATTTCAAGAAACTAATTAGTTAGAGAATTTGATTTGTTTGGTAAGAAATGTTTTATTTTGAGATCAAATTTTATTTTGGAAGGGGTAAATTTTTTTGAGTATTCATGGACTAAAGGTTTTGTTTATTTATTTTCATATGTATCTTACTAATATTTTTGTTCTCATTCCACTTTTTAAAATATTTTTCCTAGGGTTTTAATGATGAGTAGGGACATGGATGAAGTCTATATTAAAACTATGAACATATATCATGAAAATAAAACTTGTTCTATCTTAAAATTTTTTTATTGTGGAAAAAATTAATACTATGTAGAAGTATCCACTTTATTATGTAATATTTATCTATTTAAGGGTTATGACCTAATTCCTTAAAATTATAAACCTAAAAGATCTTCCAAAATGAAAGAAAATTATTTTTTCATAAATATTTTTTTAAAATATTGTTTAAGGTTGGGTGATTATAGTTTGTATCAAAGGAATGTTTTAGATAATTTTAATGGTTATTATAATTTAAGTAAATTTCATTGAGATATAATAATTTATGGATATAATGATATAAAATTTTCATATTAGAATTTTGTTTCATCTAAATAATGTTTGTTCAAAATGATTTTCTGTGAAGGAAACATGGAACTTGAAGTAGGCATGCACCAAGAGGAAAATATCCTTCCAAATTAGCAACCTAGAATGGCTGGAACTAAAAAATTGTTGTTTTTTAGTAAGATGGATCAATTGAAATAGGTTATAATTGGTGGTTTAATCCCTGATAGAGATAAAATAGATCTACCATAGTGGAACATGTCTATAGTGGATCATTTTATGAGACAACACACTCTAATAATTAGTTGATATTTTGACTTGGTGGTGGCTAAGGGATGGATTAAATATTTAAAAAAGATATTCAATGTCATTGTATGTTCAAATCATGAAAATTTAACTCTTGTTATTTACCATTTTAAATGTGAATTTGATTAATTTTGTTCATTGGTTAAGAATACTAGAGAGAGAGAAGAGATTTATATCATGGAATGTGATACATTTAAAAATATTTTCCTGATTAAGTATTTTACTAAGTTTGTTCTACCAAGTTTAGAAAATCAATTCATGGAATTGAGGTAGAAAATGAAATATTAAATGGCTACATATGATGTAATCTTCACCAGATTAGAAACATACACATGAAATTGTATTTAGGATTTCTATAGTAAAATTAATCAGTTTTACATAGTATTAAATCAAAGATATTAATGGGCATTAGCATCTCATGATTTTAAAATTTACAAGAATTTTTTTGGATTTTCCAAGGTGGAAATAGATTTTTTTATTATTAGGTTTTTTATGTAAAAAATTAGAAACCTAGTTGCATGTGGTAAACAAATGAGGAGAATAAATAGAAGGAATATGAAGTTAAAAAAATCAATTTTTCAATTTATAATAGGTATGGTAGAAATATCCATTGGGAATTTATTATGAAATATGGTAAGTATTTCTTATGGGGTAAGTTTGGGAATAAGACCATTGATTTCAAAGAAAAAGATATTAGTACTAGCAAGATAAATTCTAATAAGTATGCAATAAGGTGTTTTAAATGTAATGGGATGGGTCATTTTGCAGAAGCGTGTTCGAATAAGAACACAAATGATGGAAAGAAGTAAGAATATATGAAAAATAGTGTGGTTAAATCCATTACTACTACTTTAGTAGATGTTTTTCCGTAAAATAAAGTGGAAACATGCACATTAATTATTTATTAAAATTATATTAAAGTATTTTTTGATTCAGGGTGTACACATTTTTTTATTCCTTATAAATTTTCTATTAAAATAAAAATTTCACCTTAATAAATTAATTCATAATTTTTTGTAAAAACACAAGGGGTATTATTATGGTAAATATAATTTAAAAGTATATTCCTATGGTTATTTGTGTAAGATTTTTACCTAAAAAAATTATCTCCTTTCTCATTGTAGAATTTTATGTCATTCTAGGTATGTATTATATTTCAATTTATCTTGCTAAGATAGATTTTTGAGACAAAGAATTTATTTTTAAAAATTATCTTTTATTTATATATAATAATCAATTCAAAACATTGAATGTAATATCAAGAAGCTGAAAACTACTATAATATGCACATGGATTCTACCTTTCTCACGTTGTTCAAAATAAGGAAACTATTTCGAATAATGTGATGAAAGTAGTAAAAGAATATCTAGATGTTTTTTTCTAATTAGTTGAATGGTATTATACATGATCGAGAAGTTAAGTTTATTATTAAATTATTTTTATATGATAAGATAATTTAAAAACACCCATATCTTATGTATCTAGTAGAACATATGGAATTGAAAAAGAAGATACAAGAATTTCTTGATAAAGATTTCATTTATCCTAACACTTCATCTTGGGGTACACCTATTCTATTAGTTAAAAAGAAATATGGTTCCATAATTATTTTCATTGATTATATATAATCAAATATCATAAATTTTAATAATATGTATCAATTTAATAATATCAATGACTTATTTGATTAGATTTGGGGATCTCAGTATTTTTTAATGGTTGATATCAGGTCTGGGTACCATCTGTTGGAGGTGAAGGAAGATGAAATTCCTAAGATTTTTTACTAGGTATGGAAATTATGAGTTTTTAGTTATTACCTTAGGGTTGAAAATTTCTCCAAATATATTCATGGATCTTAAAAATAGTGTTTTCCATAAATATTTGGATATTTTTTTTTGTTTTTATTAATGATATTTTGATTTATTTGAAAAATTATGAGGGTCATGAAAAGAATCTAAGGAATGTTCGGAAATCCTTGAATGAAAAAAATGTGATATGTAAAATTTATAAAGTGTAATTTTTGTTAAATAAGCTTTAATTCTGGATTCATATCATATAAAAAGACGGCATAACTACTAATCCTAATAAAACTAAAGTGGTTGATGAATGGAAAGATCTACAATGTTATTGAGATTCCAAGTTTTCCTAGAATAGTAGGAAATAACTATATTTTTTTTGGATACAATTCATGTTTATCTATCTCAAAAACCATGTTAACATGAAAACTAATTGGGTTCATATAGATAAATGAATGCGATGAATATTTACAAGAATTGAAAATAAGATTAGTGAATGCTCCAATTTTGGCCCTACCATCCAGAAATACTGACATTATAATATATAGTGATTCTTTATTGAATGGATTTGGTTGTATTTCTGTGTATGATTATCTAGTAATTTCTTATGCTTCACATCAATTAAAACGAAATTAGAAAAAGTATGCTGCATATGAACATGACGGGTGGATGTAGTGTTTTCATTTGAAATTTAAAGAAATAATTTATATGGAAAAAGAGTAAAATATATACTGATCATAAAATCCTAAAGTATATATTTACTCAGAATGATTTTAGTATGAGATAAATGAGATGGATGGAATTGATAAAGGTTTGAGACTACACAATTCATTTCCATCCAGGTAAAAAAATAGAGCAACTGATGATTTGTGTAAGAAATATAATGCTATATTAACCATATTACATATAGAACATGATACTTAATTTAATTATTTGATGACTTTAAGCTTATAAATTATGCATATAATGGATCCCTCTATTTTTTAGGTGTTGGCACAATCTTCTTTGTCAAATAGGATTAAGAAATCTTATAAGGATGACCATTAGTTATAGGAAAATGTATAATTGGTTAATAAAGGTAAGTGGTCTAAATATAGTATTGAAAAATAAGGCGTTCTAAGATTAAAAAAAGGTAATGAGATTCATGTGACCCCTATTTAAAGAAATAACTTTTGAGTGAGTCTCATAGTTGCAAGACCCTGATATTTTTTGAAATTTATTTTTTAAAATAAATTTAATTTATTTGATATTTTGTGTAATACAAAACATGAATTTTATTTTATGTTACACGCAACAATGAGGAAATATTGCATTAAATTCAAAATTAAGTGTATATTTAATTACATGAAAAAACAAGTTAACATTTCATTACATGCAACACTAGGTATATCGTGTGTTACACACGATAATGTGTTTTAACAAAAACTGTGACATATTTTAAATATTATTCAAACGTGAACATTATTACCTAGATATTAAACATAGAGATATTATTAGTAATAATTTTTTATTGAATATTATTTATAATGGTTTTATAGAATGACGACATATTGATAAGAAGTACTTAATTTCCCAATAAAGTATTTATATGTTTTGAAAATACATTTTCTAAAAAATATGTTTTTTCTTTACTTTTATTAAAAATAATAAAATTAATTTTTGAAATATTTAAAAAAATTATTTGATATAATAAAAATATTTTTTTAAATAATAATATCAAGATTTAATTAGGGTGTATTTTTGAGAATTTTCTGAAAAGATTAATTTTTTGATGAATAGTGAAAAAAGATGAATTCTAATTGAAAACTGTATTTTTGTTTAAATTATTTATAATGTAAAATTATATTTTAAATTTATTTTATAGTAAAATTAGGGTAGGTATATATATTTTAATTTAATTTAGCTCATTTTAATCTTTTTCATATTTAATTTTGATATAAAAACTTATTAAAATTTTGAACATTTTTTCTTTAATTTTTTTTCTCACTACATCTACATGATTTATTTTAAATTAAAAATTCCCACTTTTGGGAACATAATTTTGAAAAATGGATTCCATATTTAAAATCATCCTAATTTATACTACCTAACAAGGTCAACTTATTTTTTTTGCAGCATGAATAGTAAAAATAGTAAAGAAAATTAATTACCACAGTTAAGGTAAAAATGGGTTTATTAGGGAGGGTTAAACTAAGAATAAAAATGTTAAAATAACCTACAAATTTTTTGAATGGAATTTGGAAAGCCTTTTTTATTCCATTATCACCTTAGGCCCATTTTTTATGAGTTTTTGGGACACTTATTCTTGAAGGTGACATATATAATATGCTAGGTAAAGAAAAAGATAAAAAAGGATCCTCACTTTCTTTTAATATTATAATTTTGAAGTTAAAGGGGGAATACATATTTTTTTATTGAAACAAAGCCCCCTATTTTTTGGGAAGTGGGAAACCATTAACACAGCCATGGATATGCTAATAAGATGAAATCCCAAGTAAAACCACAAAGACCCCAAACCCAAAGGCCCACCGACGTAAAATCACCACCAGTATCTGTGATCCTCAAGTAATCTTTCATATGGAATCAGATTCCACCATTCATCTACAACAACCTCCACCACCCTAGGTTATATCAACAGCTGAAACCCAATGCCATAGAACCTATGACCTACCACCGATGCCACTGGGGATCTCTTTTGTGATCCTAATGCACACCATAACCTACACCAGCCACCAAAAATGTTTCACCTCAATCTTACTATGTCCAACCAATCCCTACTGATATTCCACTCAAGTAGATCATATTTTCATTTTTAGGCCTCTATTAGAAGCACCTTCCAACTAAAAGAGAACCACCATGAAATATGCCACCAACGACATTCCTCCCCTCTATACATTCATACCCCATATACATGCCACATATAATTTAACAATCATAATTAGAGACCAATAAGACTTGGACCCTGAATTTGATGTAGTATTACAGGGCACACTTACCACTAGGTCAACATTCCAATTTCACCTTCCTTTAATTATCTATAAATATTTTGGATCAGGATAAAAACAACATGTGTACATTTATAAATATTATTTTGGAATACAAATTAGTTATTTTTATCATTATAATTTATTTTTAATTTTTAGAAATAAACAATTTCTTTAAATGATTAAGAAACACCAACTAGCGATTATTTAATTAATTGAAAAATTAAATAAATGACACAAAAACATTAAAAGTAAAGTAAATTGAATGATTTTCTACCATAATTTTATAGATAAAAATTTCACTTTATTCAGGTGTGACAATAAAATATTCAAATTCTATCATTTTCTTGATAATTATAAATTCAAATCAAATTAATAATTACAAAATTGAAATTAATGTTATTTTATAACAAATGTTATTATATTAAATGATTTAACATAACATAATATCATATCTTATACCAATAAATTTTTAAATATTAATAAATATAAAATATGTTACATGAATTGATAAATTTTTCTTTTATAGTGACTATATTGACTCCTAAATAGTGAATTTTTAGTTAGCGTTGTTAAAGTTAAAATGATGTTTTTTCATGTTACCTGCGCTTGTGTTAAAATTAAATTTCAACACACATATCAATTTTATTTGATAAATTTTGTTTCATATTTAGAATTAGTGTGTCCATATTATTAAAAATTCCTTATTTTATTCTAAAATTAAATTATAAATTACCTATGTTAAAAAGACTAGTTATCATAGTGAAAACCCAAAATGGTAAAAGTATAGGAACTTTGAAATTGAAGAAAAAAATGTTTAAAACCTATGTTTTTTTGTGTTTTTGAGTTGTTTATTAACCATATCCTCCATGAATTTCTTATTTATTAATTTTTTAGCCACATTAGGTGATAGTGACCCCCATTCTTGAATCTTTTCAGTATTTTCAAAAATGCCACTTCTCCTAAATTATAAAAGGGACCTCACTCCCCTTACTTACACACACCCATAAATCCATTTGGATCAACAAAACCAAATAAAAAACACCTAAAATCCTACATACCCTCACATTATAATCTTTTTCTTTATTTTAAATTTAACATATGAGGGATTTTGATGTTAACCTAAGGAGGATACCTAAAGAAGAGGTAATGTTCTTCAATGAGAATTTTTGTTTTATTTATTACTACACCACATTCAATTATTATTATCCAATGATTATATAATATCCTAAATATATTCCATATATTGATATTTTATTTTATTTATATATATTACCTAAAACTCTATCCACTTCCATCAAATGGGATATGAAATTATCATTCGTGTGGACGGTGGTCTACCACCTTGTGAATTGATGTCATTCCTTTTTTCCATTACCACCTATAAAGTCTGTAAATAATGATGGATTTATTATTTATATATGATATATATGATATTATAATATTTATGGAACTTATATATTACACATAAACTTATACTCTTGTTTTTTTTCAGAATACGATAACGTTGTTCGTGTGTATGATGAACAACCACCTCATGAAGCGATGTATTTTATTTATGCTTTGAATTGAAGGTAATATGGATGGGTTTAATAAAAATATGTGATATATATGACATAAAAATGATTTTTTAATGATAATATATCATGTATCTTCCTATATTTCAATCTAACATGAAAATGGAAACAACGTTCATGTGTCTATACGACCTACCATCTCTATGAATGGTGTATTTCATTTTCTATCCAAAAATTTTATGGATTAATAAAAATAAGTATATAATAAATATATAAGATATTTGTATCATGTTTAAAATTATGTATATTATGGAATTATTATCAAATTAATAGGACCAAAAATTAAAAATCAAAATATATTTGAGAAAATCAAAGCTGTTATTACCCAAAACATAACTTTAATAAGAAATTGTTAATAAATGGGTAATAAAATTTCATTAGAAAATAATATATGAAACAATATAAATAGATATTTTTAATGTATTTATAATAAAAATTAATTTATTACACATGAAATTTTAATGTGTACAACGAAAGACAAGGCTTAAGGTAAGGGATTTCCATCTCACCTTTTACTTCTGTGAGACACATGCCATATTCACCACCTATTTCTTTTATTTGGTGTATATAATTCCCATGAATGTGTCTTATTATTATTATCCTGAAAATTATTAGGTTTTACTTATCTATTTGAGTATCTCTATTTCATGAGGTTTACAGTTCAAAAGTTACCAAATCAATAAGGGTTTTGGTCTCAATTTCCCTTCTTTGAGACATATTATTATGTTATGCACCTATGTTATTGGATTAAGTGTATATAAATACTATTTGACATGTAATATCATGAATTTATTTATCCTTGATATATTTTTAGTTTTATTTAATTATATTAGTTCAGGGATCTTACATTTTAAAGTTACCAAAGTGGTAAAGATTTTACATTACATTATCACCATTTATGAGGATTTTCTATGATCATGTTTCCGATGATAGAATAATATGATACATATCTAAATAAACACACTAATTTTATTCTCTTATAGTTATTTCATGGTAATACATGTTTTCCATTAATTTTCCTATCTTTATGTACTCAAGAGTTCACAAAAATATTTTAAATTAAAATTTATTTTTCAGTCAAAAACCCTCTTTATTCAAAAACAAGGTTTTCTAAAAATGTTTTTTAAAATTATTTTAACATTATTAAAATTATTTTAAAAAAATGTTTACCCATGTTTGAATTTTATACAAATTTTTTTAAAAAGAATTTTCATGTCATATTAAAAAATAATGCCCATTTGGATATTACCCAAAATTTAGAAGGAATATTGGTTTTAATATGTATGACATGAATGGAAATTTACACGATCATAAAAATTATTTTATTGGAATATTACTATATAAATTTTCAAGGTTATTTTAAAATAAAAATTATTTTAAAAATTATTTTGTCTTTGGAATTTTTTTCAAAGCGTATAAGATATTTTCATAAAAAAAATTTAAATGATTTTAAATCTTACTTCATAATTTTTCATGATTAATTTCAAATAAAAGGATTTCCAAAATATATTATAAGGTTTAATTTTAACAATTTATTTTAAAATAAATTTTATTTTCATCAATAATTTATCCAAATGATTTATATTTCAAAATCATTTTCTATATATGACGACATCCTTTGAAATTACTTATGATTTACTAGGGATATGACCCAAGGATACCATTATTATTATTTCTCTAAATGGTTTATTTTAATGATGGAAAGGTGTTTATGAAACTCATTTATCTTCACAGATTATACCATTATAAAATTATGATGAAACCCACTTCTTTTTCCCAGAGTCATGCTTTGATGAAATGATAAGATAATTATGAAACAAATTAATTTTCCTTAGATTATGTTATGATTAAATGTTTGTGAACCCCATTTCATTTATGGGGTTATGATATGATAAATATTTTATAATCTTATAGAACAAATATGTATGATTTTCATTATATTATGGCTGGGAAGAATATATATCTCCAATACCTAGGGTATATATCTATATATTATCACTACTGGAAATTCAGGCTATAGCCACGGTTCTAAACCGTGGCTATAGGCCTCGAAACCGTGGCTATAGGTAATAGCCACGGTTCCTCGAACCGTGGCTAAGTTTGGCGTGGCTATAGGCCTAGACCTATAGCCACGGTTCCAAACCGTGGATTTAAATCTATAGCCACGGTTTCAACCGTGGCTGTATACCTATAGCCACGGTTGAAACCGTGGCTATACTAAAGGCCGGACATAATACATTGCCACGGTTTTAAACCGTGGCATTATGTCTATAGCCACGCTTAAAAACCGTGGCAATAAACCAATAGCCACGGTTTAAAACCGTGGCTATAGGGTGTCCAAATCCATAAAAAAATACCCCCTGGACACCCCCCTGCCACCCCCTGTCAGTCCCCCCCTGCCACCCCCCTGCCCCCTGCTTGTCCCCCTGCCAGCCCCCCTGCCATCCCCCTGCTTGTCCCCCTGCCAGCCCCCCCTGCCCCATGCTTGTCCCCCTGCCAGCACCACCCCGCTTGTTCCCCTTCCAGCCCCCGCCCCCTGCCAGCCCCCCCTGCCCCCTACTTGTCCCCCTGCCATCCCCCCTGCCAGCCCCCCCTGCTTGTCCCCCTGCCAGCCCCCCCTGCCCCCTGCTTGTCCCCCTGCCAGCCCCCCCAGCCCCCTGCTAGTCCCCCCCGCAAGCCCCCCCCCCCCGCCCCTACCCCTCCCGCCGGCCTGGACACCCCTCCCCCCTTCCTGGACACCCCTCCCTCCTTCCCCCTGCTAGTCCCCTCCCCCCTGCCCCCTGCTAGCCCCCCCTGCCCCCTGCCAGCCCCCCCTGTCCCCCTGCCAGCCCCCCCTGCCCCCTGCTAGTCCCCCCCGCCAGCCCCCCCTGCCCCCTACCAGTCCCCCTGCCTGGACACCCCTCCCCCCTGCCTGGACACCCCCCCTGCCTGGACACCCCCCCTGCCCCCTGCTAGTCCCCTCCCCCCTACCCCCTGCTAGCCCCCCTGCCCCTGCTAGCCCCCCTGCCAGCCCCCCCCCCCTGTCCCCCTGCCATCCCCCCTGCCCCCTGCCAGCCCCCCCCCCCCCCCCCCGCTTGTTCCCCTGCCAGCCCCCGCCCCCTGCCAGCCCCCCTGCCCCCTACTTGTCCCCCTGCCAGCCCCCCCTGCTTGTCCCCTTGCCAGCCCCCCCTGCCCCCTGCTTGTCCCCCTGCCAGCCCCCCCCCCCCCCCCACTGCCCCTGCTAGTCCCCCCCGCCAGCCCCCCCCCCCCCCCCGCCCCCTACCCCTCCCGCCGGCCTGGACACCCCTCCCCCTGCCTGGACACCCCTCCCCCCTGCCCCCTGCTAGTCCCCTCCCCTTGCTAGTCCCTCCCCCCTGCCAGCCCCCCTGCCCCCCGCCAGCCCCCCCCCCCCCCCCGCCAGCCCCCCCTGCCCCTACCAGTCCCCCCTGCCTGGACACCCCCCCTGCCCCCTGCTAGTCCCCTCCCCCCTGCTCCCTGCTAGCCCCCCTTGCCCCCTGCTAGCCCCCCTGCCAACCCCCCCCCCTGTCCCCCTGCCAGCCCCCCTGTCCCCTGCTAGCCCCCTGCTCCCTACTAGCCCCCCTGCCCCCTGCTAGCCCCCCTGCCAGCCCCCTTGTCCCCCTGCCAGCCCCCCCTGTCCCCCTGCCAGCCCCCCCTGCCCCCCTGCCAGCCCCCCTGCCCCCTACTTGTCCCCCTGCCATCCCCCCTGCTAGTCCCCCCGCCAGCCCCCCCCCCCCCTGCCCCCTACCAGTCCCCCCTGCCTGGACACCCCTCCCCCCTGCCTGGACACCCCTCCCCCCCTGCCTGGACACCCCTCCCCCCTGCTTGTCCCCCCTTTCCACACCCCTGACACCCCCTGCTAGTCCCCCCTGCCCCTACTAGTCCCCCCTACCCCCTGCTAGCCCCCCCTGCCCCCTGCTAGCCCCCCTGCCAGCCCCCCCCCCC
Organism: Viscum album; assembly: GCA_963277665.1. NCBI lineage: Eukaryota > Viridiplantae > Streptophyta > Magnoliopsida > Santalales > Viscaceae > Viscum > Viscum album. The sequence continues at coordinate 760,383,355 of OY728126.1, read as the reverse complement.
CCCCCCCCCCCGTCCCCCTGCCAGCCCCCCCCCCCCCCCCCCCCCCCCTGTCCCCCTGCCAGCCCCCCCTGCCCCCTCCCAGTCCCCCCTGCCTGGACACCCCTCCCCCCTGCTTGTCCCCCCTTGCCACCCCCTGCTAGTCCCCCCTGCCCCTGCTAGTCCCCCCTGCCCCCTGCTAGTCCCCCCCTGCCACCCCCCTGCTTGTCTCCCTTCCAGCCCCCCCTGCCACCCCCCTGCTTGTCCCCCTGCCAGCCCCCCCTGCCCCTGCCATCCCCCTGCCCCCTGCTTGCCCCCCTGCCAGCCCCCCCGCTGCCCCCTGTTTGTCCCCCTGCAAGCCCCCCCCCATGCCCCATGCTTGTCCCCCTGCCAGCCCCCCCCCCCCACCCTGCCCCCTGCTTGTCCCCCTTCCAGAGTCCTTCTTTATTGGTTCATTTCTTGAAGAATTCTTAATTGAGTTTGTAATGTTCATGTTATATAGCATCAAAGAAATGGTATTTTGGTTAGATAATAGGGATACAGGCTGTTCATAATAGTTCATATTATCTACAGATTTTGCACCAACAAAAGTTAAATTAATAGAATGAAGAGTAGGTGTACCTGGGTCCTTTGAATCATCTATATTCTGCATCTTGATAGCGTCCAGATCTAATGGAAGGGGCCTCTGCCCGATGGGTTCAAAATGTGCCTGCATTAGCGTGGGGTCTTGTACAGAGGTTGTGATTCCTTTTGTATGTTTTATAGGTTCCAGTGTCAAGGTACCTTGTTTATCAATGTTAGTGTGTTTTGTTTGTGCCTTAGCCTAAAGAGACTTTAGACTAATATGAGGATTCATACTTTTTATAGGACAACCAGTGGTATGAATGACGTTTAGATTAGTGGAGAGTTTTCTGGTTTTTATAGTAGTGCCAGTGGCATCCAGAGTTTTAGAGTCATAGGTGTAGTGACCAGAGGAAAAAGAACCTAAACCATTTGTCTGATTGTTTGACTCATTTATTATCTCTTGGTTTGGTGTGAAATTCAGTCAAAAGTAGACATTGAATTTCTATCACAACAGGCTGATCAGGTTCAGACGACATGTGCAGAGGACGAGGATGATCTGGTTCGGACAACATGTGAAGAGGATGATGAAAAAGAAGAATTCTCGAACAAATATTATGTGATAGATGTACAATAAAATATGTCAAACAATTCCAAACCAATGTTTTCAGTTGGATTGATCCTTTGTACCACCTGCTATGCACGTTTTGTGGAAAGATGGATGAGAGGCAGCGCTGAGAGGAGATATAGTTTAGGAATGAGGAAATACGAAAAATTAGAGCTTACCATTCAATGTTTCTCTAAGGAGGAGTAACCGCCGCATGGCGTCGTCCTGGAGTAGGGCCAAATCAAGGCGTGACCGCGGCGTGACCGTAGCGTGACCGCAACATGTTGGCCCGGTCCAGCGACATCTGCGGGGCAACATCTTCCACTTAGTTTCAAATAGGATGATATGGGTATGTGTAGACTACCAGTCCCCTCCCCCATGTATGGACACCCCCCCTGTCTAGACCCCCCCTATCTGGACACCCCCCTGCCCCCTGCCACTCACCTGCTTGTCCCCCTGCCAGCCCCCCCTGCCCCCTGCTAGTCCCCCCCTGCCCCCTGCTAGTCCCCCCTGCCACCCCACTGCCAGCCCCCTGCCCCCCTGCCACCCCCCTGCCAGCCCCCCTGCTTGTCCCCCTGCCAGCCCACCCCCCTGCCCCCTGCCAGTCCCCCCCTGCCCCCTGCCACACCCCCTACTAGTCCCCCCTGCCAGTCCCCCCTGCATCCCCCCAGCCCACCTGCACCAGCCCCCCCCCCCGCAGCCCACCTGCACCAGCCCCCAACCCCTAGCTGCACCAGCCCCCTATAGGTTAATTTAATTGTAATACCAAAAAATGAATTATTAAATAATTTAATTTAATACTTGAATTGAATTAATTTTCCCATGGGTATTAAAATTATTATTTGTTAAAACACAAATTAATATTTTAATTAATTTAATTTAATTCTAAAATTAAATTAATTCATTATATCAATTCGATTAACCTGGGCCCTGAATCTACTGTAGGCCCAATGCGAGTTACGAAGAACCTACACAAACATTTTTTGGACCGTGCAAAGCTCATACTTAGCTATTTTGGTCCAGCCACCCCATCATTTCCTCGTCCGCTCCTTCATCATGGCCTCCTTCGTGGACGAGGGCACCGACGGGCATGACCTTCTTAGCTGTGAGAACAGAAAACAAATCTATGTACTTGTCTTCTATTTCCTTTGAACTGTTGATCAGAATGATTTGCGTCGAGCGTTCAATGGTAGAGAGGAAACGTTTTACAGAATCATCAATATCGTGATGGGACGCGGGGTTTTTGGACTTCCAGGATGGAGGGGCGACCCCTCCTAATACTGTGATCTGGCTTTCAGTTATGGTGTCAATGATAGGAGTAACGTGAGTCTGGATCGTGCAAAGTCTAATGAGAGCAGCCAGAAAATGGTGGAGGTGCAGGGGCCCACGGGAGTGCCCTGGACACTGCCCACTCAGCCAATGGTTGCTGCATTTTTTGAGAGGCTAAAAACAGACTTGAAGGTTGGGAGTTATTTAGAGGTTGAAGTGGTGGATGCAGGTGGTTTGAGTATGATTTCGACTGGGAATTTTTGTGGAACGGAAGCTGCTGATGCTGAGGTGCTGAGATCGGATGAAGCGGTGGATCTGGTTGGAAGCAGTGAGCAGGATGGAAGCAGTGAGCTAAAAGGGAGGGGGAAAAGGAGTAGGGGATGACTGCTGATCAGGGAGGTATGTCTAGGCCTGGGCATAAGGAGAGCCCCCCTGAAGCAGTCCCTGGGAGGCGTTATAGTGGCATGGAGTAAGGTAAGTGGGCATGCCAACAGTATCTAGAGGCCAAATATTATTGATGTTGCTCTGAACAATAGGTTTGAGGCTTTGGCTTTGAGGGAGTTAGTTGGAGATGATGCTATGCAGGTGGGGGGGATGTCCGTGCATGTGGAGGTGGTTGGGAAAGAGGAGACTGATTGGACCTCACAAGAGATGATCTTGGTTGGACAGCCTCTAAAATTAACCATGTCTGGGAGCATCATTACAGACCTCACCCTATAGGTTACACATGACATATACTAATAGGGCTGCAACATTTTACTCTACCTGCTGTTACACCTATTCATGCTCGTTCTCAGCTAGACATTCCTCAAGGACAGCCCCTCCCCCTCTGCTGGACAGCCCCTCCCCCTGCCTGGACACCCCTCCCCCTGCCTGGACAGCCCTCCCCCCTGCTGGACAGCCCCTCCCCCTGTCCCCCCTGCTGGACAGCCCCTCCCCCTGCCTGGACACCCCTCCCCCCTGCTGGACAGCCCTCCCCCCTGCTGGACAGCCCTCCCCCCGTATTGGACAGCCCTCCCCCCGTGCTAGACAACCCTCCCCCCCTGCGGGATAGCCCTCCCCCTGCCGGACAGCCCTCCCCCATGCCGGACACCCTTCCCCCATGCCGGACACCCCGCCCCCCCTGAATGTATCTCTGAGGAGGAGTAACCGCCGCAGGGTGTCGTCCTGGAGTAGGGCCAAATCACGGCGTGACCGCGGCGTGACCGCGGCGTGACCGCAGCGTGATCCCAGCATGACCGCAGCGTGACCACAACGTGTTGGCCCAGTCCAACGACATCCACGGGGCAACATCTTCCACTTAGTTTCAAATAGGATGATATGGATGGCATGAGAGGATGTTTTCTCAGAAGATTTAAAGAAATGAATGCTAATCTGTGATGACTAGAGGATTGGATGACCCCTGATATACCTAATTCGGTGAGGTTTGGAGATCTAGAAATGTGTAGGAATACCTAGAGGAATAAAATATGGCAGACAATTCCAAACCAATGTTTTCAGTTGAATTGAGCCTTTGTACCACCTGCTATGCACGTTTTGTGGAAAGATGGATGAGAGGCAGCGCTGAGAGGAGATATAGTTTAGGAATGAGGAAATACGAAAAATTATAGAGCTAACCATTCAATGTTTCTCTAAGGAGGAGTAACCGCCGCAGGGTGTCGTCCTGGAGCAGGGCCAAATCACGGCGTGACCGCGGCGTGACCGCGGCGTGACCGCGGCATGACCGCGGCATGATCGCGGCGTGACAGCGGCGTGACCGCGGCGTGACCGCGGCGTGACCGCGGCGTGACCGCGGCGTGACCGCGGCGTGACCGCGGCGTGACCGCAGCCTGACCGCAGCCTGACCACAACGTGTTGGCCCGGTCCAGCGACATCCGCGGGGCAACATCTTCCACTTAGTTTCAAATAGGATGATATGGATGGCATGAGAGGATGTTTTCTCAGAAGATTTAAAGAAATGAATGCTAATCTGTGATGAATAGAGGATTGGATGACCCCTGATATACCTAATTCGGTGAGGTTTGGAGATCTAGAAATGTGTAGGAATACCTAGAGGAATAAAATATACCAGACAATTCCAAACCAATGTTTTCAGTTGAATTGAGATTCTGTACCACCTGCTATGCACGTTTTGTGGAAATATGGATGAGAGGCAGCGCTGAGAGGAGATATAGTTTAGGAATGAGGAAATACAAAAAATTATAGAGCTAACCATTCAATGTTTCTCTAAGGAGGAGTAACCGCCGCAGGGTGTCGTCCTGGAGCAGGGCCAAATCACGGCGTGACCGCGGTGTGACCGCGGCGTGACCGCGGAGTGACCGCAGCGTGACCGCCACGTTACCGCAGCGTGACCACAACGTGTTGGCCCGGTCCAGCGACATCCGCGGGGAAACATCTTCCACTTAGTTTCAAATAGGATGATATGGATGGCATGAGAGGATGTTTTCTCAGAAGATTTAAAGAAATGAATGCTAATCTGTGATGAATAGAGGATTGTATGACCCCTGATATACCTAATTCGGTGAGGTTTGGAGATCTAGAAATGTGTAGGAATACCTAGAGGAATAAAATATGCCAGACAATTCCAAACCAATGTTTTCAGTTGAATTGAGCTTTTGTACAACCTGCTATGCACGTTTTGTGGAAAGATGGATGAGAGGCAGCGCTGAGAGGAGATATAGTTTAGGAATGAGGAAATACGAAAAATTATAGAGCTAACCATTCAATGTTTCTCTAAGGAGGAGTAACCGTCGCAGGGTGTCGTCCTGGAGCAGGGCCAAATCACGGCGTGACCGCGGTGTGACCGCGGCGTGACCGCGGCGTGACCGCGGTGTGACCACAACGTGTTGGCCCGGTCCAGCGACATCCGCGGGGCAACATCTTCCACTTAGTTTCAAATAGGATGATATGGATGGCATGAGAGGATGTTTTCTCAGAAGATTTAAAGAAATGAATGCTAATCTGTGAATTATATGGGGACATGTATATAATGAATGTGGACATGTATATAATGATTCTAGAAGGAGTAGTCTTAACTAACTAGATGAATGTATAGACTTTCTGATCCAATATGAAAGGAAACCACAGTTCTACATGAATTATATGTTTTTTCCATCATTCTCCAGAATGTAATAGGGACAAGGAGTGTTCTTTTTACAATATGAAGGGGAATGATGTTTCTAACTATGAAAGTTGGAACGGTAAGATGAATATTCCAATCTATGACTTGGAGAGAAAATACACTGCTGTCCCTTATAATGTGGATAAGATAGGGGTTATATCAGTGTAGAAGGATACTGGGAAAACTACAGACTTAATGACTTCAACATCACCTTAGGATGGTCCTTCTAATGGAAAAAAATGGATTATTCTCAGTGTGTTGTATTTACTCTAGAGGGCCCACCCCCGGGAAAATCCTTGAATGAGGACAATGTACCCCTTCCTGATAGAGAGATAAACATTGGATAGAACATCCAGTTCGAGGGGCATGTATTTTGGGGGCACCTTTCCCTGATTAAATTTTTATTTTATGTTTGTAAAACTACATGGGAACAAAATAATATGTTAATATCACTCTAATCAAAACCAATAACTGAGAAGTTAAGTTCACATAGATGCCCATTACCAAGAATGGATGTTCCCTCTTGCTTGTCGGTTGCATGCCAACGTGCCCGCATTTGAACCAACACCAACAACCTCGTCCTATGGTATAAATGATTAATTAGATATATGCATCAATTGGTAATAATAAATAATTTTTTATCTAATTACAAACAAAGAATATAACTAATATATTAAAAACAAAAGAAATTAAGAACATAGAGTTCAAACAATCACACAAAATGCATGAATGATACCCACTAGTTACTATATTAACAACTTCAACACATATTCATGGATTTTAATATAGATTCATGTTAACATTTGAAGTTCAAAAATTATTTTTAGTAAAACATTAAAATAAGCATACACACCAGAATTTCAATACAAAAAGGTAGTAAAAAAGGAAGCAACAACCAACAGATTTAACAAGATTATTTCAGCATACAAAATTTATTAAAAGGCAACTTCCAACCATTTATTTCAACTAAAAAAAGAAGTGAATTTTCAAGTTTAAGTAGAAAAATCACAGAATTTAAACTATTACTCCCATGGTGTAGATGCTCTATTCATTTGAGATCATTGGAAAAAATTTCCCTTCTTTTCTTGTTGAATAAATACCTTTGGTTTCCAAAATTTCATCTCCTATAAGTGTAAACATATACATTAATTTATAAAATTTAAAGTTCAACACAGAACAAAACTAGAGTAAAAACTAAGGTAGATTGGTTCAAAGTTACTATGAAATATAACTTCTCTAGATCTATAAAAATCGTTGAATCTATACTTCAATAGGATGTGAAATTATGCTCATAGCTGCACCCCTCCACCCTCCCCCCTGCCCCCTCCCCCCCTGCCCCTGCCCCTGCCCCCCTCCAACCTACCCCCCTACCCCCCTGCAACGTGCCCCCTGCCCCCCTGCAACCTGCCCCCCTGCCCCCTGCCCCCTGCCCCCTGCCCCCTGCCCCCATACCCCCTTCCCCCATCCAACCTGCCCCCCTTCCCCCCTGAAACTTTCCCCCTGCCCCCTGCCCCCTACAACCTGCCTCCTGCCCCCTGTAACCTGCCCCCCTGCCCCTTTCCCCCTGCCCCCCTCCAACCTACCCTCTGCCCCCCTGCCCCCCTCCAACCTGCCCCCCTGCCCCTGCAACCTGCCCCCCTGAAACTACTTATTTTGTTATGCGAGGACATCTAAGGCATGGACGCACCATGCTGAAATTTTTATGGAATTCTGCTACTTGTTGAATAATATTTTTCTAGGAAAATTATTCTCATAGAGCATAATTTGATGTCTCAACAATTGTTGTTAGCTCGAAGGGATTGAGAATGACCCTCAAGCCTTTCCACAGGCCGACTTGGGTGCTCGGATCAGGGGTAATCCAATTTAGTTTGTGGAAAATGGTTTTTATAAATTATGTTTGGTAAAATTAAAACTTCGAGGGTGGAATGGATGTTCAAGTTTTAAAAGTTCCAAAATACCCTCCTCTTCTTCCTCAACCCCCACATCTTCTTCTTACCCAACCCCATGTCCCAAAGCTTGACAACACCCCTCACCATAGATGAACCAGTTTCTAATCCTAGTTCTATGAGCATACCGTAATTTGAGACCCTGGTGAGCTTCATTGCAAGGATGGCGATGGACTAAAAAACACATCCTGTATAAAATTGATCTCCATCCTTCATCACTTTGGAGCAACCTGAACATTAACAATCTCAATTAGTTATCAAGAACAAATCATTAGAACATTGTTGCTCAAAAATATGAGGTGCATTGAAGGATGTTAAATTACCAATGGTTTAATTATTACCAACTGAAAAAATCAGGAAACAATATAAATTCATCACCCACATCTAATAATTTTATTATTAAATGAATTTAGTTGTGGTACTCTACCTCAATAACATGCACTACTATGATATCTGTAACCTATGGATTGTACCTATAACCAGTTTATTCACCTATATAAACTGATTTAATGTGAATCTAGTTGGATAGTGTAAGATCCTCTAGTGTCCAATGAATAAAGTACCTATTAAAAAATTGGATGAGGAGTTCCATATCGATTATTGATAACATTAAGCATTATCTTTTACAACTGTCAGTTTTGATTTCTTCCATTTTAGGAAAGACATTGTTCATTTATGGGACTTCCTTGGAATGATCCATTGTAACCCATCTAACCCAAAAAAACATAGGTAATAGAAAATTGTTTATAATATCATAGTCGGGTGCTCCTTGATATATAGAATAGATACTCCCCTATAGATAAGAGTTTCCTCGCAATAGTTTTTACAGTGTAGAAGTTGTGATATTATATATAGAATCATGATACTCCCCTGAATGTTGATTTCCCAAATGAGGCTACCCTCTTAGTGGATCATGTCAAAGAGTATTAGAAAACATATTTTGATGGTGATTTTCAAAGATCGACTGAAATAATGCTTAATAATTACAATCTTAATTGAGTAGGCCAGGTGGTTGTCTTTATCACACCAACACAAGACGTCCAATCATACTTTTTCCTATTTTTATAAGGTTTCACTGATGATGAGGAAAATTATTAGGCTCTCATTACTGGTCATAAGTTATCAGATGATATTTATTTCCCCCAAATGGATATGAAGTGAGAATCCAAATTAGCCCTCAAATATATTAATGGTGACCGCGGCGTGACCGCGGCGTGACCGCGGCGTGACAGCCCCCCCAAACCCCGGACACCCCTGCCAGTCCCCCCCAGACCCTGGACACCCCTCCCCCCTGGCTGGACAGCCCCTCCCCCTGTTGGACACCCCCTCCCCCTGCTGGACACCCCTCCCCCTGCTGGACACCCCTGCCCCCTGCCCCCTGCCCCCTACCCCCTGCCCCCTGCCCCCTGCCCCCTGTCTGGTTTAAGGAATCCACTATGAGAGAACCTCAAGGAGATCACAAATTAATTCCTTCAAAATTAATGGAACTAACAGATGGGTGGAGGGGTCTCTCATAGTGGATTCCTTAAACCAAACAGGTTCTAAGAGATCATAAATCAATTCTTTGAAAATTGATGGAACTGATTGAGAGAGAGGGAGCGATTCTCTCATAGTGGATTCCTTGAACCAAAGAGGGTCTAAGATATCACAAATGATTTTCTTGAAAATTAATGGAACTAGAAGGGGGGGGGGGAGAGTTACCAAAACACCGGGTAAATGAGAGGTCTTTTCACGTATCTCCGCACTTATTTCTTGAAGGTCGAAAAGAGTCCTCCCACAAGACGGGCACGAAACATACTCCTGCCACAGTAGTAAAATTCCACACATCAAAATTATCAAAACTACATGATCAACCCAATCATCTTATTATCTAAAACCACATCACGTACCATCTTTGTATTTCGCATCCTGCAACCTTGCAGTAAGTTGAATGATGTATCCCTCACGAAATCAATGTCCTGATCCAGCGCTTCAATTAGAATCCCGTCCCCGAGCCCATCCACAAGAAGTGCCCCGGCATTAGTGCCAGCTTCGATCACCAACTCATCCCTGAAACCAAGCTACTTGACTCACACCCAATTGAAGAAACCCAGATGAGTTGCAGGTCATGGTATTGTTCTGTAATTACCTATGGATCCTGTTGGGGAATTGAAGATGATGGATTGCAGCGAAGTTCAGAGCATTGCCTTCCAAAAATTCAAAAACACCAGCATGAAAAGAGGGTATACGGTTATTGAAAACCAACTCATTCCTTGCTTTCCAAAAAAATGATAACAAGCTAAAAGAAGCATACATCATAAGGGCATGAACCTGTTCACTGCACTGGAATCGGCAAATGGAGAGAAGCAGTGCCTCAATTCCTTACAGGTCCAGACAGCAGCAGAAAACCATCTGTACATACTCCCATAGTCTGATTGTGAAGGTGCAATGCACGAAAATATGAGATAGGGATTCATTCGCATGAAGGCAGAAAAAGAAAAATGGAGGAATGGAACGTGATAATAAAATTAGAGAATATGCTTTACCTCAAATGGGTAGATTTGAATCTTCCCCCTATAAACATTAAGAACCCAACATTTCAATTTGTAATGGCAAAGGAAAACTGTAGAAACATTTGATTCATTTCGTCTCTCATTATGACACCAAGATGGGGAAACCTAAAAAATAGGTTGCAGTGAAACTGAAGTGATAAAAAATGGAATGATAAAGATACCGGCAATGAGGTCATCAGGAGGAGGAGAGTTCGTCGGAGGAGGAGATTCCGTCGGGAGTAGGGGAGTTGCGGTCGTCCGGAGGAGGGGAGTCCGTCGGGGGAGGAGGGGAGTCCATCGGGGGAGGAGGGGAGTTCGTCGGGGTCGTCCGGAGGAGGGGAGTCCGTCGGGGGAGGCGCGGTCATCCGGGGAGGATAGGTCATCAGGAGGAGGGGAGTGCATTGTGGGAGGAGGGGAGTCCGTCGGCGTCGGGGGAGGCGCTGTCGTCCGGGGAGGGCGGAGGCGCGGTTGTCCGGGGAGGGGAGTGCGTCGGGGGAGGGGAGTGAGTCGGGGAGGGTTCCGTAGGAGTGAGTCCGGGGAGGGGGGAGGCGCGGAGAGGAGGCGTCGGGGAGGAGGGCGTGGCGGCGAGGAGGGCGCGGCGAGGAGGGCGCGGCGCGGAGGAGGTGTCGGCGTGGAGGCGTCGGGGAGGGGGAGGGCGCGGTGAGGAATCGCGAGGGGGAGGAGAAGATCCCGATGGGTGTGAAAAAAAACGGAGCAGCTGGATATAGCCACGGATAGAATATTAACCGTGGAAGTATAAAAGATATATCCACGGACCTATAAAACTGTGGCTATAGGTCCGTGGCTATAGCTCAGATTTTCAGTAGTGTATGAGATATACAGAACTATAATGTGGAGTGAAACTGGTTCAGTAAGGGAATTTGTCTATTATGATGGTCTTGGGAGTGAACCTTGACAACTATGATTGTTTGGGAAGTGAACCCATTCAAATATAAGGAATTGGTTTCCATAATGGATGGTGGTGTGTCCTACATAAGAGGTATATCTACCCATGGAGTTCCCTAATATGGTTTGTCATTAAGCCTTAACTACTATAAAAATATTATTATATGATTATGTGTATGACACAATTCTATATGTTATGACAATTCTATGATATCATGAATCATGTTCTTTTATTTTCTTATGATTAATTTCTTATAAACTACAAATATTTACGCCATGAAACATTTTTATAATTTATGATATTTAGGGTATGGTTTTATTTAGTTATTCTCAAATTATTATTCCCTTGTGATCATGTCATGTTTATATATTTCCCTAGTTTTCCCTTTCTAAGAATTTGAGCTCACACATTCTTTTATTTTCTTTCCCATTGTTTTGAATAATGGTTCATGAAAGGGTTTTCTATGAATACTAATAAATGGGAATATATTTTTTGGAAACATTTAAAATATTTCACTAGGTAAGAGTATTGTGTATTTAGTCTCCGAATACACAAAGTTATTAAGGCCCTCATTAATGTGTTTGTGTAATTTATTAATTATTCATCTAAAAAGATATAATATATATGTTTGAATTTCCTAGGTCTTTATATTTAATATCATAGGAAAATTTTATTTAGCCTTAGGGAACTATGATAAGAAAAAATTAGTGAGAAACCTATGGATATTTGAAATGATATATCTAGGGATGTCTTCAAGGATAATTCTAAGGATGAGTCAACTTATAGGAAAATGGCCTAGAATTTTTATAAAGGATAAAGAAGTGGTTTCTAAACAATTACATCATGGTCTTGATAATACATGTGAATTTTTCTCTCGAATAATGGTATCTAGTAGTAATAACTCAAAAAAGAATCATGAGGTAATTATTAAAATAAATTTCTTAAGTGGAAATATAATTAAGAGAATCAGTAAGTTTTTATGAGTAATGGTTTTTATAGTGACTTTGAAGAGACTAAAAATGACATATGAGAAGAAAGAATTATTATGGAATATGATGATGAAGACTATGTAATGGTTTGAGAAGTGGGGTAATTTGGGTGTTTACGTTTTGTAATTCAATTATTATTTTATATAAATCATGAAATATATATTTATTGTTAAGTATAAGTTTTTACTTAAGGATTTGAAAAAAATATATTGAATGGTGTTGATGACCAAGAAAATATATTTAATAGTAATGTGATATTCATGGAAAAAAAATGATTAAGGGAAATATAAACCTTAATATATTCTGGATATTGAGATAATGATGTAGAGATAAATATATTATTGATATGGATAAGTTAAATTAGGTAGTACTAATTACCTTGGAACTATTTAATGATTTATTGACAAAGCAGTTTATGCCAACATTGATGGATTTTACAACATTATTGGATTTATGGAATATATTCAGTAATCTATGATTTTATTCCGGGAATAAAAAAGTATGTATATTTTTAATAAGGTTTTGTGGTAACTCTAGTTATTACCATTTTTCAAGATAATGCATGGTAGAGTTATTCACATGTTTCGTCCGTAATAATAAAGATCTACTTCATGTGGTTTTGGGGGTTAATGATATGTTTGTTTTGGAAATTTTTTCACCTTATTTCTGATTTTTTGTATTTTAATATTTTTTAAGGGTTATATGGATAACCATTTATGAAATTTTCTATGTTTAATTTTATACAAGGCTTTAGATATTAATATATTACTTGACCATATAAAGAATTATGCATATTGGATAACTAGTTATCTCTAATTATTTGTTATGATAACTAGATATAGAATAAATGAATTATCATTCTATTTTTGGATCTTGTGATCTATTAGTGACTCAAGAATAAAATATTCAACCTTCATTTCTTGGATTAATATATGATGTGAAAATTGATCGATGAATAACCAGAGGGTGAGATTGTGATTAAGAAATGGGAGGAAATCAAGTAAGTATATCTTTTCCGGAAAATTATACATCTCCTAGAAAAGGATATTGAAACAAAAATTCCATCCTAACACCTTCATTTCTAATGAATCAAATGGTCTCTTCACTCATCAGAAATTTATGTTTTTTGTAACGTCATGATCTGACTGACCACTAAACTAATGGCTAGGTAAGTCTTCACATGAGCTCAAGTGTGTCTACCCATACACCAGAGGATACAAACTAGAAGTGGGGGTCTAATGATGATAAATTGGGGATACTATACCCTCGTGATCAGAGTGGAACAATGGTATATCCAAATGTAAATAATAGATGATAGATAAAGAAGTAATTAATGAAATACAAAGAAGTGGAAGATAAATCTAATGATGAAAATAAAGTAATGGCCAATGCCAATACATGTAATTACACATGCATGTTTTATTGGTTCTACTATATAATATCTGGAGGTACAATGTAAATAATATAAAAATAACCCAAAGGCTAACTTAATGAGATTCCGAAGTACTAGCTCATTCATATTCTCCCTAGCTCCCAAGTACACAACATATCAAAAGAAAAAAATCAATGGACTTTCAACAATGATAATATTCTTAGTTACCCCAGTGAAATGTAGGCCTAAGGAGAGTGTGAGATATAATCCCAGTTGGCTACCCCTAACGTATTAACGATTAATCAATTTAATAAACTATAAAAAGAATAGTGTGAAAACATAAGTGAATACCAAGAAATAAATACATATATAATTAACACTACAGTCTTGGTTCCCAATTGGATACCTAATAAATTCTACCTACTTCGGCCTAGGCTAGAAATCTAAACCAAAGGAACCTATAGACTTAATATGTTAATGTACAATATAACAAATATGAAGCTAGAAAATTGGGTTGACCCTATGCTTGTGCTTCGCCTAGGTAGTCACACCACTAAGACATTAATTAAGCATTTAAATTCCACCAATAATCATAATAAAAACAACAAAAACAACAAAAACATCATCAACAACAATAATAATAATTCACCAAAAGTAAACCAGGAAAATCATCCATTAAATCTAGTAATGGAATCTTGATCCCATCAAATTCGATCTATAATGGAATCCCAAGGGTCTCTCTCCCTCAACATAATAAATACCATAAATTCTATTATAGGCAACCCATAATTATTTCCCTCATATCACTCATGTAATGTTAAACTCTAAGTCCATAAAAATTATCTCACATAGGGGACCGGTTATCACCCAAGGAATAACATAACCATATTTCCAATGTGTATGTCCATTATTTCTCCCCTTGGGAATCACTATCACTAATGATTATAAAATAAAACACCTAGAGATCCCATCCAAGGAAAGCCAACTAATTTCCCCCAACATGTCAAGTAGTACTAAGATATACAGGATGAGTCCATCCGTGGAATCCTCATGTCGAGACCTGTGTTCTTTCCAAGCTCTTAATCGGTCATGTAATGACAACCAAAATCACACATCATTTCCAAGGCATATCATGTACACCAATATAAGAAATTTATCAAGAATGTAAAACCAATCAAATTAACTATAACATTAGGAAATAAGAACAAGGCACCAAGCATAAACATAAGCACTTGGCTATAAGGAATGCACACATAGAAATAATCATAAGCACTAAGAAATGAACAATAATCCTTAATTATATAGTATAGGGTATAGTAAAATCAAAAATAAACAAACTTGACCAATAGGGAACAAGGAAAAAGTACCAGGTGATGATATAATCAAGGCATAAATCACAATGCAAAATCATTTACCAACTTTAATTTAACAATGGAAATTGGTTTAAGGAATAAGAATAAGGTATAAGACACTACATTAGTTTCATTCAACCATATAAATCAATTTCATTTCATTTAGAGAGTTTAACCCGGGCATGAATTATAGACATTAAGCTTAAGCACCTCACTCATGGCCAACAATCCAACCCAAATCAATTTATTTGTGTAAGGAATTTATTAAGCGTGAAACATGCCTCAAAGTTGTCTATATAAATGAGGTTAATGGAAATAAGGCCTTTAAGGGTGGAACACCCTTGGGTGGCTCACACCAAGGAGAACAACCATCCATGTTGATTCATTACTAACTAAGGTCACATTAGATGTAGGAGAACCATTTAATTTAATTGATTCAACTTTAGGAAGTTTTGACTGAAGGGTGTGGAACATAGCATGATGATACACCATATAAATGAAACAAAACATTTGGATAGAAGTAAGAACACCTACTTTATTCCAAATATGACTCACATGTCAAATATCAGGAATTGTGTTGGTCATAGTGGACACTCAAGAGGGGGGTGAATTGAGTTCCAATTAAAATTTCTGTTTTAAAATCCTTTACCAAAATCCCCCAATTTAAAATAATAATTGAATTGTAGTGAATTTGAACTAAAGAAAACTTTCAGTTAGGTTCTCCAGGGGTTGATTAATTCCCAGTTAATCTAATCAGAAGATCATATTAGCTTTTGAAACTAACTTAATGATTTAAAAATAATACAAACACTTGCTAATTCAATTATCAGAGTAACTTTGAAAAATAGTTTAAGTTTTAAAGCACTTGGCAGTGGAATAAAAGGTTTTTGATAAAACTAAATAAAGAACAACAGATATTACCAAGAGGTTCAGTCTCAAGCCGAGACTTAGTCCTCTCAACAATTTATATAAATTGGATCCACACCCTGGATCGGGGTTCACAATAGTTTACAACTGTTCAGGTCAAATACCTCTACCACAGTTCTACGTGGGAAACAAAAACAACAGTAAATACATCTTTCCAGGTCACACACGACCTCTACCACTATCCACAGAGGGAAATAGAAGGTGTAAGGAGTTTGAATGAGGATTTTCAGATCCTCCAGTTAAGGTTCAGAAGACAGTGTATGTGTAAATTAAAACTGATGACACACACTGCTTGTAATGTAAATAATAAATCACTGAGCAAGATATAAAGTTTAGAATGGCTCTAGTGATTACAGTGTAGCTCTGGACTCCTTCGGATTTGATCAGAAATGGTTCTGATTCCTCTTCGGGTTTTTGTCTGAAAAACAGAGTGTCGTCTTCTTGACATCTTGGTTCAGAGACAGTGAAGATGTAGTCGATGAAGTTCTTCAAAGTCCTTGTGAATGTAACAAACTCTTCTTGAGTAATCTTGAGTGTGTGTGATTTTCTGTGTCTTCTTGGTCATGCATGTATATCTATATGAGCTCTTCTTTTGTATTTATCTTGTAGATCACTTTCGTATTGCGCTTGTGTTTCTTGTCTATTTTGCAGCGGGACTTCTTGTATTTATGGAACTGGCTCCGGAAAAAGAAATGATTTCGCTTTGCAGGTATGAGTTATAGTTTCCTGACATCCAACAACCTTTATTAAATAAATGACAGAGCATTAAAATATACCTAATATGAATGTTGGTTAGATTAAATAAAGATAAAAAAATTAAGGCAGCGTCAGATTCTCTAGAATGGTAGATTTGGATATCAGTAGCCTTGTGTCACAGTACGTCTTTGTATCAGAAACCTCTTCTATCAGTAACCTCTTGTGTAATGATAGCCTTTCTATCGGTAGACTTCATGTCTATCGGTAGACTTGATCGGTAGCAGTAGACTTAATGTACCGGTGACCTTTCATGTAACAGTAGCCTTCATGTATTAGTAGCTTCCTTAGTGTATCGGTAGACTTACTTGGTGTATCGGTTGACTTCCTTGGTGTATCAGTAGACTTCCTTGGTGTAATGGTAGACTTCCTTGGTGTATCGGTAGACTTCCTTCAGTAACTTGTCTGCAACGGTAGACTTGAATAACAGTGACTTGTCTGTAAAAGTGACCTTGACGTAATGGTAGACTTGTTCTGTAACGGTGGACTTGTTGTACTGGTTTACTTGATGTATCAGTAGGCTTTCACGTAACGATAGAATTTACAAATCAGAAGCTTTCTTCTGTAACGGTGACCACTTGTCTGTTTAAGCATTCTAGTGGCAGAATGGGTTAAGTTAGAATATATATCCATCAGTAACCAAATTATCTGAAGATAATATAAATATTATAATATATGAATATGTGCATGGTGTACAAAAATAATGAAATAAGTAAGTAATCATTAATCAATATAGGGATTATCAAACCATAATTGAGCATAATTGGGATTATCATAATATGAGTGAGCATAATTGGAATTATCAAAATATGAGTTCAACTAATTCTCCCAGAGGGTTCAATATGAGTTCAACTAATTCTCCCAGAGGGTTCAACAAATTTATTTAAACTAGTTTGAAAGAAATTAGAGAAATAAAAAAACACTCCGAAAATATGAAGAATTAGGTCACCCAAGAATAGCGCAACAGAGGTGGGAAGAAATGAAGAATAGAAGAATCATGAGTGTAGAACTTTTCCCAAGAATTTTGATGCTGTTAATAGTGATGTATCTAGAGCTTGCATGAAAGATATATAAAAAACACAACCTTTGAGGAGGAGGAGTGTTTCATGCGTGAGGGAGGGGATGGTCTAATGGAATGAAGAGAGGAAGAAAGATGGATGTAAAATATTTAACTCATTAAGGGAAAATATTTCATTTCACCCTCTTTATAGGGTGCATGTTTTGACACATAGTTATCCAAAATGTGTGCCAATCGTGCTTCGCTTTCTACATTGGAAGGGGGATTGCACAGTTTAGGTGCACAGGTTGGGAAATTGTGTGAAAACCATGAAATTTACCCTTTTCAAAAACTAAAAAAAACCATGTCCATACAGACCCTACTGTACAGTTAGAACAAACCATGCAAAACTTTTTACTCCACTAGATCGGGTTGCACAGTTTCTTCTTTGGGTTGCAAGGTTTTAGGCAAACCATGTGCATTTCATAATTCTTTTTCAAAGCAATATTTTTGGCCCCCAACACTCCTAAAACATGAAAAAACACCCATGAGTCCCCTTAGGTCTTTATCTAAGTCTAAATTTTTTTTGAAGTGTTCAAACTCTTAGAATCCCATTTCGAAGCTTGGTTTACAAAATGGACCGTCCACTAAATGAAAAAAATTCAAATTCCCATAGAATTTCATCCGTTCCAAAAACACGAGATGATATAATCTTGCCACATAAAAACTTATCATCATAAAAAATCTTTAGGGAAATGTGGATAACATCACCAGACCTACTTGGGTCATGATGTCTTATTCAAACAACCATGTTGCATTTCTAGATGCCCAATTTACCTCCTGTCATCACCTTAACAGACATTACATAAGTACTAGAAACAAAATAAAATTATTGTTCTTCTAAAATAAAACACCTATACAGTTCCTACCCAAGCTATATTTTCGGAGACACAATCAAATCATCATGTCCTTCCCCTATAGCTTCTATCATTTTTGAGGCCAAAACCAACTCACATTATTCCACCAATAGAACTATTAATGTAATAATTTCCTTATCACTTCAATGATGCAATTAACATGATTCTATTCTTAAACGAATGATCGACCTCCAATCGACCTCATAGGTTTGGTCGAGCTGACTTTTCATGAAAATTATCTACTGATAGTCACTGCACCATCAACAAACCAAAAACGATCCATTAAGTTTTTCCCCAAATACTACATATGACAAGAGAGAGGGATAAAAAGTTGAACTATCTTTGATCGACTGCCCTCAAAGAACTTGACTTAGATGAAAAATGCACTTAAAAAGATAGACCCAATACCTTTAGATCAAGTCCCCTTGAAATATCTCTAATGACACTCACTAAAGCCTATAATTATCTCCCAATGATGTCTTTATCCAAAAACATACTTTTAAGATATCGTTTCCTAATAGGAACATTGGTTTATGCCTGATCTAACTGACATGGATCGTTACACTTGAACACCTCATCATAGCCCAACCAAGGTTTGAGTTACCTTGGAACCACCAAATAGAGTCTAAGGATCCCATCCAAGGAAAACATTAAATGGTGTTTACAGAAGAGATACATTGGTACCAAGATGAATGCCCATATCTCGATAACTCAACCCATTCCCAAAGTGGTATACACCTAAAGACCAAGTCAAAGGGAAACAGCTGGTGTCCATGATCCTAACAATGGAATTCCTACTTGGGAACCCAAGTATTACTCAGGGACTTCTACTCCTTAATGGAAAACCATGATTCTCATGTGCGCTATGATATATACCTCCAAACAATCCAAATGGTGTTTAAATTTAGTGCGATGTATAACCAGCACACGCTAAGTATACCAAGAGGATTTCAATATAGGGGCCTCAATCTTCATTTAGCTGAGAGTATACTAAGATGATTATAACGGTTTCCAAAGAGGACTTGATACATTTTATCTAAAAAACATATGATGTTCGTGGTAAGGCTTCGAACCTTTCCAAACCAACAACTCAAGGAGAAATATATTCAAACCACCAGAGTTTGACTTCCTTTATAGAAAGATCGAATTCACCTACTGATACATCACCATTAACCGATCACCATGACTTTAACACCCAAGGCATCCCATGATCAATCAATCAGAACCACCAAGGGCCATCCCAAACCAATGGTGTCTTTAGAGGTTGTGCGCACAAACTAGAATGGAATCATCATGATCTCTTGTAGGCACTGACATAAAACATTATCTGTCACATGGAATTTTAATCATGATATACCATTTCCATAAGCTCCATCTTGGTTGGGATCTTATACTTTGAAATAAACATTTAACTAGAATTGACATGATGCTACCCACATAAGGATTTTCCTTATCACTAAATCTTTTTAACAAGGGATCTCCTCCCATGGAGTATGCTCCACTGACCGCTAATCGCATGTACTGGAGGTGGACAATATGCTTTAGAAAGAATTAAATTGAAGATATAGGAAACCAACTCATAAAATCACACTATATCTGGATCATGATTAGATGTATGTGTGGAACTCCATTAGATAAGCTCCCACATGAATTATAGCATTAAGTATAAAGGCAAAAACAAATTTATCATCATGGAAAGACACTCGATCCATTTTAGAGCATCACCTAGAGCATTGTGACAAGTTTTATTTCACCAAAATATCAGGTCATACTACCTAGAGATAACCTGTGTTTGGTGAATCATAGCACAAGTCTTACACAATTACCACTGAACACAAATGGTTTCTTGTACCATTTTAGAAACTCGATGGGTACTACGTGTACCCGTTCTTACAATTCCAATATTACATGAGAAAATAAAACATCCTTTACACTATCCAAATTCTTATAATCCCTATGTATTCAATTATATGATGTACCATGTAGAGAACTATCCTAGAGTCACATTACTCCATATAAGTTTAGAACAAGCTGATGACCTACAGAGTAATCCAACACTAAAAATGAAGAAAAATGGGTCTCGTGACCTACTAAGCAGCCGATCATTCCCATGGCATATATAACCCACTATAATTGAGCACTTCACAATGATCCCGATCATAAGAACGGTCTAAAAAACATGAACACCCATCAAAACAAATGTGTATTTTTGGATACTAGGAGTCCTACATGGGAAAAGACACCCAAATAGTTCCACTCATTAGAAAGATTCTAGAATTTAGAAAGGCTTCTAGGGATTTGAGGGCACTACCTACATCGGGCTAGCCCCTTATCGAAACTCAAGGTGTCGATCCTACCAATGAATCATGGTATAAATGTTCATGAGGCTAATGAACCTATCACTTAGGTTCAAGGTATAGGATAAGAGGCCTATAGGAAATGTTCTCACTCTCGCTTCAAGGAAGAACTCAATGAAAACACAAAAATGATTAAAAATTCCCATACACCGGGGTAAAAAATAAAAGAAATACACCTTCAGTTCTCTTTGATTTGGTTCATTTTTCTATATTTTAACTCAAAAAATTTAAAGGCTTGGTTTTAAAACATAATATAATAGTCAAAAGACAATGTCAGTTGGTAGACTATTTAGTGAAAGCCATAAGGAAAAACTGGGAAGTTTTGTTAATCCTTCTTTTTGTGCATTATTTACTTATTGAAATATCATTATAAATAGGATATTCCTCAAATAACCCCATTTTAAACAACATTCATATTTTATTCCCTTTAATATTTCATTTAGTTAAAGAAAATGTCAATTGCAATATATAGAGTAAAACATCCTTTAGGTTTTAATTTTAATTTTAATTAACCAAGGTTTCATACAATTTCAGATCAAGCAGATTAAAAGGTCTTATATTAATTAAATTGGTCTGGTCAAAAGTATTTCAACTTATGTTACATGAAAAACCACATAAGTGACTACATGCATTTTAGAATTTCCATCAACACATATCATAAGCACACCTCTAAGAGGTTAATCACCGAGGCATACAAAAAGAAAAAAATGCAACCTACAAGGGTCCCGTAAATCCATCATTGCATAAACAAAAAAACTTGAACAATTTAAGAATTTATATTTTAAAAAATACCCCTAGTAATTTTATTACATAAATAGAATTCCCTAACTGAACAAATTAGGTCTAGTTATGCATTTAATAATTTTAGCCACATGGGTCATTAATCCCAAATGATAGGGGTATAAGCATTAATAAGGAAACCAAAATATTTAAGGTCAAAAATTAGAAACATTTATATTTACAATAGTTCCTAAGTATAAGACTCACAATAGATGGTTATTTTATATAGTTTAACACTTCTCAATTTATTAATTTCCCATACACTATAAATTTTAGGAGGCTCTCATATAACCATGACCATTTTATCTAGGATTAGAAAAATTCAAAATCATTAACTTTTATAAAAAGGAGCTTAAGTATATAATGAAATCTAAAATAGTTCAATTAAATGGGTTAGCCTTATCCAATTTATAAAGAACCCATACACTTTAAAAATTGAAAATTGGATCCAATTTAAATGAAATCTTAAAGATGGTTTGATGCTAGAATTTGACTTAACTCACCTTTGTGTCATAATAACACTAGGGGAAAAAGGGTGGAAGCAGAATATTAATGTAAACATACTGAATAAGAATAGAAGCATGGAATATGAGAAATGTATACTAATTGATTACCTAAACATGGTATCTATTATGCATACTAAATGAATCATGAGGTATGTTGTACAAGAAAACATACTAAATAAAACACACATCATGTTACACAAAATCATGAAATGAAATAACTGGGCTGAAAAAATATAAGTATGTTGCTAAAATAACTAACATGTTATATAATACAAAGTAAAATAACACACAAGGAAAATAAAAAATTCCAAAAATCCTAACAAAGTAATCTACATGGCATGGAATATTCATTGCATTTTAATTCCTACGTGCCTATAAGGATGCATGTTAGGATTCCTCATTTCCATACTAGGTAAAGGGTAAATATTAAACCTAATAAATTATTATGCAGTGAAAAATAATCAAATCACTCAAGGAGAAATAAAAATCAATTATAATAATGAACAACACAAAAAAATCCCATCCTTGGGAACTTGTACTTTTCTCCATACATGGGTTGATCACTCCTAGGAATGACTATTTACCAAGTGATGAAACATTCCTAGTCTCTTTTATACCATGAAAAAATATTAAGATAAAGGAAAAAGTGATCTGATACCACTTCATAACGTCTCTCCCAGAATGACCACTAAACTGATAGTTGGACTGGTCTCCACATGACCTTATACACGCCTCCCCATACACTAGAGGCTACCAACTAGTAGTGATGCTCTAATGATGGGATGGTGGGGAGACTATAGCCTCATGATCAGAGTGTCCCAATGGTATATCAAAAATTAAATAATTGATGACAACATAAGAAGTAATAAATTAAAGATAAAGTAGTAGAATATAAATCTAATGACTGAATGAAAGTTAATATCCAACTCTAATATATATAATGATGATGCATGTCCAGGTGGTTCTACTAGATAAAAAAATAAGGTACAATAAAAAATAAGGAAAGGATCCTAAATGATAACTCCATAATCATCATGATTACTAGCTCCTTAGTGTGCTCCATATCGCCCAATTAAACAACATAGCATAATAAATACATCCATAGATCTATAACCCTAATGATCTACTTGGGTATCCTAGTGCAATGATGTCCCAAGAAGTGTGTGAGATATAATACTAGTAGGCCACCATAAATGGTGTCTAATCTATCTAGTTCATGCACTATAAAAAGAAAAGTGGGTCAATATAAGTGAATATCGGGCAATAAATATAGAAATAACTAACACTTTGGTTCAGGATCCCAAATGGATACCTAGAAAATTCTACCTGCTCTATCCTATGCCTGACATCTGAACCAAAAGAGCATGTAGACGTAATATAGTAATGTATAATATAGAAAATATGAAGCATCATAAGTGGTTCGACCCCAATAATATGCTTTGGCTTGGAAGTCACACACCTATGAAATTACTCAGGCATTTAAATACCACATGTAATAATAATAATAATAATAAAAATAACAAGAACAAAAAAAAACAACAAAAATAATAATAATAATTCACCATAGGAAAACCCGGAAAACCATCAATCAAATCCATTAATGGCATCTTAACCTCATCCAATGTGATCTGTAAAGGAATCCCAAGGGTCGCAATATGTGACCAAATATAACCAATAATATAGAGTCTCTCTGAGGTAACCCATAATGGCTTCCCTCAAATCACTCATGTTATGAAAAAATCTGATTCCATACCATGTATCTCACATAGGGGACTAGGTATCACCTGAAGAATGGCATAGCCATCTTTCTAATGAGTATGTCTATGGTTTCTCCCCTAGTAAATTGGTGTAACTCATGAGTATTAAATAAAATTCATGGAGATCTCATCCAAGGTAAGAGAAAGGGTTTCTCCTAGAGTATCAAGTAGTTTTAATTCAATTAAGGTAAGTCCATCCATGGTGTCCTTAAGTCAAGAGATATGCTCTCTCTTGAACTGAAAGCAGTCATGTCATATAAACCAAAATCACGAATCATCACCAAGTCATATCGGGAACATTAAGATAATCATGCTATCCATTCCTTTAAATACAATCCAATTGACTATGGAATAATTAAATAGTAAGAACAAAGAATAAACATAAGAACTAGGATACAAGGAATAAACACATTGAAATAAGAATAAGAACAAGGCAATGAACAATAAGTATTAAGTAAATAGTACATGGTATGGAATAGTCTATTAGAAATAAGCATGCAAAATTAGGAACAAGGAAAAAGTACAATGAAAAGATATAATCAATTCATAAAGCATAATGTATAATCATTTAACATGTCACATAAGACAATGGAACATGTAACACCACGAGCCCTCTAGGCAAGAGCCGGTGAATTACTTGTGATTTTGGCATGGTTAGAAGAAATTGAAATCCCAAAGGAACAATCATTTTAGTAGTCTTGAAGAAACTAGATACATATATGTAACACAAATTACATTTAAAAAGGTTTTAAGATACAATACATAATGAAACCTAAAAACTGCATCCACAAAAGCTCAATAAATGATCTCCTCTTTGTCACCTATTGAAAGTAAACAGTGAAAGGGGTGAGATCAAACGCTCTGTTAGGGTTACAAATAGCAGAATCTTGAGTACAATAACAAGTGAATCACAATCAATATGACATAATCAATATGACATAGTGAATAAATGAATAACTAATGCCATTAACAAACTGAGAATGAAAATGCATCCATAGATTTTATAATAGTGAAAACCTAATGGATAATAATAATAACTTATAATGAATAAAGAGAATGTATATTAATTGGACGTCATGTATCTGTCACATGAAACCATAATTCTGTAAAAACAGTTTAGTTCTGTGGGTAGAAACCCGTCTGATTTTTGGAAACAAAATCGAAGGGTTTGTTGCCAACTGTTTTGTCTCATGAGACCTACCGATGCATCGAGGGGCTATAGCGGGCCCCACATGCCACTTCATGTCCAAATAATTCTTTACAAATTGATTAAATACAAGAGAAATAAGCCTTTTCAATATCCGTATAGAGTAGAGTATATAGGTTCATCAATATTTCCATAATTAAAATAACTTTCCAAATAAACACCGTTTGTAAGATTGTATACGGTTCAGACAACCAACATATCCACGACATGAGATTATGGATATTTAATATAAATATAATTTCAAATTAAAAGTGATCTCAAATGGTAAGTAGGTACACCACATAAGGATTAATAGGTGCACAATAAAAAGTTAGTCACAACAAAAAGGTAGTTGAGACAAAGTCCCTTACCACAATGTAATCGGTCAAACCGTATGACCAAAACATAATAACCATAAAGTGAATAATTGAATAACATGAATACAATTAGAATAATGTTATTATATATCAAATGTAAGTACACATATACCAAATATAATGAATAATTGGTGAATAATGTAAATCTCATAGAAATGAAAGTGAGATGAGAAACCCCTTACCTTTTGCTCTAGTGTGTTCTTGATTGTTCTTAATGACTTGAATAATCAAATTTATATTTATTAATTAATAATTCCAGAACCTAATAAACATTTAATTGATATGATATAACCTTATTAAGTTCATTAATGGCCTCTTTGATGGGTTTAAGAGATTAAATCTTATTCTTTTGGAAGCATTTTCTTACTTGGTTTTCATGGTTCTTTACTTGTTTCCATGAATGGAAGTTAATTTGAAACATGGGTAAACATAAAGAATTGTAAATATATATTATTAATGAAATTATGGAGATATAAATGATATTATAATGATTTTTTTTATATACCCTGATGATGATTCATTAGTTAAAACATTAATGATGTTCGTTTAGATCGTTTTAATGGTTCTTTGATAATAACAACATCATTTTGTCTTATAAATTATAACCATGAGTAAAAAAGAATTACAGAACCATGGGTGAGTAATAAAACATATATTATAACCTGGTTCAACCATATAAAGGGTTTCATGACCAGACTTGAAATAATTAATGAAAATTGAGATTACATCATCTACGATGTCGGTAATTCGATACATCACGAACAATGTTTTAAATTACTTGAACATGAGGGGGAAAATAAGAAGATTGGTGATGAATTTATCATGAAAATAAGAACATCCATAATATAAAAGATTCTGGAGATTTCATTCTTCTTGGGTAAGAAGACATGAAGGAAGAAAAAATAAAGAACTCAAAATAAAAGAATAATTTTGAAATCGCTTACAACAATTTGGCTGCCTAACGGCTACACAACATGGTTTTAGAAAATATTAAAAAGAGATGTGACAAGGGTCACCTAACCAGAAATTAATCAAAATATTTTTTATATCAATAATAAGAAGAAAAATAAGAACATGGTATGTAAACTTGAAAGATATTCCACATAAAAGAGAACTTGAAATGAAAAAGAAAGAAATTGAGAATTTTCTTACCTTGTAGAGTAACCCTTAGAACATGAAAGTTGGGACCTCGGGGCCTTGATGAAACCTTGGGTGGACTAATATGGAGGTAAACAGGCCAAAAATTCGTTGAGGGAGTATTGGGAATGAATTCAATGAAGGGAAGAGTTTGTATTTATAGGAAAAGTGAGGGATTATTTTAATAATTTCCAAGGGACACCTCATGGGTGGTATTTGCAAAACCATGGGCTTGCCCCTGGTATTTTATCATGGTTTAAGACAATTGGGACACATCACATCTTATTTAACTATACACAACTCTACCGAATCTATGACATCATTATTACATCATTGATGATGTCATAAACACACCGAAACTAAAAACTGTATTTTTTTACTATTCATTGAAAAATCAACTGTTTCAGAAAAATTCTCAAAATTTACCATAACCATTTATTGATGCGTATATTTAAAAAGTGAAATAAATTTTTCAAAAATAATTTTCTAAATATTATTAATTTAATTTTTAAATAAGGTCATAGTCAATTTGAAAAATAACAATCTTAAAGTGCAACTAGTTTTATTTCTCATTGAAAAACTAATTAAGATCTCATTATCTTATTTCCTTAAGAAAATAAAATTATATTAATATTTACTATTCATAAGGGTATGCAACTATTCATATTACTGTTCATATGGGTATGTTACTATTCGCTAAAAATCAAGTTTTTTCTATCAGACTCCAAATGACTTACTGAACACAACTCTAGATGACCATTTTTCGAAATTCCAAACATAGATGTGAGAAGTTTATATTTAGTGGATAGGTTTTAAATATCTCCTAAATAACCTAGTGTTGTTTTAAAGGAACAAAATGATGAATAAAGAAACATAACATAAAATTTTTGGGGTACTACATTATTCCATCCTTCGGAAAATTTCGTCCTTAAAATTTACAAAATACTACCTAAAAATATTCGGGTATGTATTTAACATAAGCTCCTTAGGCTCCCATGTTTCTTACTCCATCTTATGGTTCCTCCATAGAACCTTTACCAGACGAGTCATTTGATTTATCAGTACTTGTTCTCTAGTATCAAGAATCTTGATAGGCTCTTCACAATAAGATAGATCTGGCTCAAGTTCTACTTCTTCATAAGTGAGTACATCTGTTGGGTTTGGCATGCATTTTCTTAACATTGACATGTGGAACACATTGTGAACCTTGGAGATACTTAGTGGTATTGCCAAATGCTAAGCTACGACTCCAATTCGGTCTAGAATTTGAAAAGGTCTGATGTTCTTGGGACTTAACTTTCTTTTCTTACCGAATCGTATAATACCCTTCCATGGAGATACCTTTAAGAAAACATGATCACCTTCTTGAAACTCCAAATCCTTACTTTGTTTATCTGCATAGCTTTTTTGCATACTTTGAGATATTTTCATATGGTTCTGGATAATCTTCACCTTTTCCGTTGTTTCTTCAACAAGTTCTAGTCCCACAAGTTTTCTTTTACCAACTTCATTCCAGCAAGTTGGTGTACGACATCTCCTCCCATATAATTCATTATATAGTGCCATCTGAATACTTGAATGGAATCTATTGTTGTAGGAAAATTCCACAAGAGGTAAATAATGATCCCACATGCCTTTAAAATTAAGTGTACAAGACCTCAACATGTCTTCCAATGTTTGAATAGTCCGTTCTGATTGTCCATCAGTTTGTGGGTGGTAGGCAGTGCTCAAACGAAGATCAATATCTAGGGCCTTCTGAAGACTTTTCTAGAATCTTGATCTAAAATGTGGATCACGATTAGAAACAATCGATAGGGGTACTCCATGAAGTCTCCCAACTTCATTAATATAGTCTTCATAGATGTTCAAGTGGTAGATCTTCTCTTATAGCAAGAAAATGTGCTGACTTGGTAAGATGATCAACAATGACCCATTTTGAATCATTCCTTCTAGGAGTCCTCGGTAGTCCCATGAAAAAATACATCATGGTATTATCCCATTTCCACTTAGGTATGGGAAGAGGTTGCAATACTCCTCCACGACGTTGCCTTCCAGCTTTCACTTGTTTACAAACCATACATCTTGACACAAAATCAATAATCTCCCTCTTCATGTTGTCCCACCAAAAATGTTCCCTCAAATCCCTATACATCCTAGTGCTACCAGGGTGTATAGAGAAATTATAACTATGAGCATCATCCAACAATTCTTTTTTTATATCAGGTATATTGGGAACATAAAGTCTCTTCCCAAATTTCAAAATTCCATCTTCATACATGAAGTCACTCAATATCCCATCATTCACAGCTTTAATCTTATTTTGAAACTCCTCATCATCAGCTTTAGAACGTTTTATACTTTCTAGTAAAGATGGTTTGGCAACCAATTGAAAAAGCATTGATGTTTCACCTTCTATGGTTATTCCCATATCCATCTTTACTAGATCCATGAAAATAGGATCCCTTTCAACTATCATCTTGTTCAAAACTCCATGATCCTTTCTGATCAAAGAATCTGCCACCTTATTTTCCTTCCCTAGGTGGTAGTGTATCATGCAATAATAATCCTTGAGTAGTTTAATCCATCCCCTTTTCCTCAGGTTGAGTTCTTTCTGTGAGAAAATATACTTCAAACTCTTGTGATCAGTATAAATCTCACGTTTTTAACCATAGAGATAATGTCTACATATCTTCAAAGAAAAGATTACAACATCTAACTCAAGATGATGAGTAGGATAGTTTTTCTCTTGAACTTTTAACTGTCGTGATGCATAAGTAATAACCTTATCATTTTGCATAAGGACACAACCAAGTCCTTTCTTTGAATCATCACTATAAATAACAAACCCGTCGTTCCCTGATTGTAGAGTCAATATATGAGCATTGACTAATCTTCTCTTCAGTTCTTCAAAAAATTCTTCACATTATTTTTTCTAAACAATCTTAACCCCTTTATGTGTGAACTTCGTTAGCAGGTTAGCCAGTCGGGTAAAATTCTGCACGAAATGCCGATAATAACCTACTAAGCCAATAAAACTGCATACCTCGGTTATTTTTGTTGGTGTGGGTCATTCGTGGATTGCCTTTGTCTTTTCAGGATCAACTAGGATTCCATACTTAGAGACAATATGGCCTAGAAAAGGAACTGACTGAAGCCAGAATCCGCACTTTCTAAACTTTCCATATAATTGATTTCTTCTAAGAGTTTTCAGAATAGTTTGAAAATGATCCTCATGGTCTTCATAGATTTTTGATTATACCAGGATATCATCAATGAATACCACAAAAAATTTATCAATATATTCCTTGAAAACTCTATTCATTAAATCCATGAAAACAGAGGGTGAGTTTTTTAGTCCAAAAGGCATCAATGTAAACCCATAATTCCCATATCTGGTTCGAAATGCTGTCTTCGGAATATCTTCCATCCTCACATGTAGTTGATGATATCCGGATCGAAGGTCAATCTTTGAAAAGTATTGATCTCCATAAATTTGGTTAAATAAATCATCAATCCACGGTAGAGGATACTTATTCTTTATTGTAATAGCGTTTATTTCCCTGTAATCAATGCAAATCCTCATGGATCCATCTTTCTTCTTGATAAAGAGAACATGGGCTCCCCATTGAGAAAAGCTAGGTTGAATAAATCCCTTTTCACTAAAATCCTCTAGTTGGTTCTTTAGTTCTACTAATTCCATAGTGGCCATTCTATAGGGAGTCTTTGATATAGGTCTTGCATTAGGAATTAAATCAATAGAGAATTCAACTTCCCACTATGGAGGATGTCCAGGTAAATCCTCTGAAAATACATCAATGTACTCTTTCACTATGTGTAAAAATTCAATTTGAATATTTATTTCCTCTCCCATATATATTATATTATCTTCCTCTCCAAATATTGCATTCATTAGAGCTATTGGGGGTGGTTCTAGATAAGAATCATGTGGCAAAGTTTCTACCCTAAAGACAGGAGATTCTACACCATTTTCAAAAATTGTAACTTCCTTTTTTTCGCAATAAATACATGCATCATAATTTAATATCCAATCCATACCAATAATTATATCAAATTCAGTCATGGGTATGATGACAAGGCTAGTAACTAAATCATGTTTTGGTGCTTGGAGGGGGACTAGTCGACATGCCTTTGTTGCAATGATACACCCCATGAAAGTTTTGACTGAAAACTCCTTTCTTAAATCAAATTGGACATATCTAATTTTCTTTGAAAACTGAGAGGATATAAATTAATGCGATGATCGAGAATCAAATAAAGTGTTGGATAAGATTGAGGAAACAATTAAATTACCTTCCACTACGTCACTAGGAACTTCAACCTCCGCTGTTGTAATCGCATAGGCTCTCCCTTGCTCTCTTGTATTTTTCTGAGGCATGTTTCCTTGGCTCTTAGGACACTCATTTTCATAGTGTCCCATCTCTCTGCAATTATAGCATTGAACATCATTGAATTGTTTTTTCCCCTTACATTTATCAGATCGATGACCCTTTTCTCCACAGTTATAGCAGACTCACTTGCCTTTCAAATATTTCCCGAGATGATTATTTCCAAAGTTCTGGCATAATGGGAAACTGTTTGTTCCCATGATCTTCTTTGGTGCTTCTCCTTTTCATTTTTTATCAGATTTCTACTCTTTTCTTGGTTTACTTTGAAAAAATTCGATCTAGGAAATTCCTTCTCTCTTTTGATGGCACTTGATACAATTTCATCATATGATGAAAACAATTGAGAATCCAGTGCCCTTCGAATATTTGGATTAAGACCTTCAAATAAATTACCAATCTTGTCTGCTAAGTCACGGACGTAATCCACGGCATACCTGGATATCCTTGTGAAGGTAGCCTCATACTCTGCAACACTGTCTTCATCCCTTTGTTTCAAACTAAGGAATTGCCTCTTCATTTCTGTTCATTGCTCATGAGGGAAATATTTTTCACAGAATATTTCATTAAAAATCCTCCATTCCATATCCTCTATCTCTTCTTCCTATGTGGTATTTTGAATAAAGGACCACCATTGATCAGCGTCGTGCTTGAGATAATATATTACATGTACTACTTTTTCATTTTCATTGCATCTTAACACCATTAATATCTTTTCAAGGGACTTGATCCACTACTCAGTAGCCACTAGATTAGTAGTCACACTGAAAGATGGGGGATTATACCACATGAAACAATCTAACAAAGGTGTTGAATGGTTATTCGTTACAACTTGAGTACGTTATCCCAAAATGGTCATGATCTGATCTGCTCCAATGTTGACTGTGTTGACTTTCTCAGTAAGGATATCCCTACCTTTCCCATTAGTATTGATTTCTCTTCTTCCATTAGACACCATTTCTAAATAATGGGATACACTAGATTAGTTTATGAATCTCAAATAGAAAATCACTAACATAGATTGAAATTCTATGCATAGATAATCTTATAAACATGGTTCCTACAAGGAAAAATTTACATTAAGTCCTTCATAATGGCTTGTAAAGAAAACATGAATTATCCTAAGAATATCCCCAGGAGTTTCGTAACCATGAGTGCAACAAGGCCTTTTTTGATGCACTAGTTCCCGTTCGAGTCTAGCTCAAAGCGGTGTTTTTGGGTTTTACCCCTAGATACATCTGTGCCAGAGCCACCTCTACCTGCTCGTATCTAGTCAGGGATGTATTGCTTAAAATATCCACATAATCTATTCCTTACCAAAATACTAGGACATTATTGTATATTAATCCTCAAATACTACCTTAGGGCTTTGTTCCCTACTATACATTTCTTACTCTAGTTTCCAAGTTTTCTACTAAACTTCCTCTGATACCAACTGTAACACCTTGACCCCTCTAGGAAGGAGCCGGTGCATTACTTGTGATTTTGGCATGGTTAGAAGAAATTAAAATCACAAGGGAATGACCAGTCTAGTAGTCTTTAATAAACTAGATACATATATGTAACACAAATTACATTGAAAAAGGTTTCAAGATACAGTACATAATGAAAACTAAAAACTGCATCCACAAAAGCTCAATAAATGATCTCCTATTTGTCACATGTCAAAAGTAAACAATGAAAGAGGTGAGCTCAAAAGATTATTAAGGGTTATAAATAGCAGCAGCATGAGTACAATAATAATTGAATCAGAATCAATCTGGCATAATCAATATGACACAGTGAATAAATGAATAACTAATTCCATTAATAAACTGAGAATGAAACTGCATCCATAGATTTTGACATAGTGAAAACCTCATGGATAATAATAATAACTGATAATGAATAAAGAGAATGCTTATTAATTGTATGTTATGTATCTGGAACATGAAACCATAATACCGTAAAAACGGTATAGTTTTGTGGGTAGAAACCTGTTTGATTTTTCGAAACAAACTCGTAGGGTTTGTCGCCAACTTTTTTGTCTCGTGAGACCTACCGATGCATCGAGGGGCTATAGTGGGCCCCACCTACCACTTCATGTCCAAATAATTCTTTAAAAATTGATTAAATACAAGATAAATAATCCTTTTCAATATCAGTATAGAGTAGAGTATAAAGATTCATCAATATTTCCATAATTAAAATAACTTTCCAAATAAACACCGTATGTAAAATGGTATACGGTTCAGACAAAAAACATATCCATGACATGAGATTATGGATATTTAATGTCAATATAATTTCAAATTAAAATTGATCTCAAATGGGTTTTAGGTACACCACATAATGATTATTAGGTGCACAATAAAAAGTTAGTCACAACGAAAAGGATGTTAAGACAAAATCCCTTACCACAATGCAATCGGTCGAACCGTATGAACAGAACTTAATAACCATCAAGTGAATCATTTAATAACATGAATATAAATATAATAATGTCAATATATATCCAATATAATTACACATATACAAAATATAAGGAATAATTTTCAAACAATTTAAATCTCACAGAAATGAAAGTGAGATGAGAAACTGCTTACCTTTTGCTCTAGTGTGTTCTCGATTGTTCTTAATGAACTGAATAATCAAATTTAGATTCATTAATTAATAATTCCAGAACCTAATAAACATTTAATTTATATGATATAACCTTATTAAGTTCATTAATGGCCTCTTTGATGGGTTTAAGAGATTAAATCTTATTGTTTTGGAAGCATTTTATTACTTGGTTTTCATGGTTCATTTACTTGTTTCCATAAATGGAAGTTCATCTGAAACATGAGTAAAAATACATAATTTTTAATAAATATTATTAGTGAAATTATTGAGATATAAGTGATCTTATAATTATTTTGGATTATATACCCTGATGATGATTCATTAGTTAAAACATTAATGATGTTTGTTTATATCGTTTTAATGGTTCTTTGATAATAACAACCTCATTTTGTCTTATAAATTAGAACCATGAGTAAAAAGAATTATAGAACCATGGGTAATTAATCACACATATATTATAACCTTTTTCAACCATATAAATGTTTTCATGACCATACTTGAAATAATTAATGGAAATTGATATTACATCATCTACGATGTCGGTAATTCGATACATCAGGGACAATGTTTTTAATTCCTTGAACATGTTGGGGAAAAGAAGAAGATTGGTGATTAATTTCTCATGAACATAAGAAAATAAAAAATATACAAGATTTTGGAGATTTAATTCCTCTTGGATAAGAAGAGATGAAGGAATAATAAATAAATAACTCAAAATAAAAGAATAATTTTGAAATCGCTTACAAAAAGTCAGCACCCTAACGACTACACAACATGGTTTTAAAAAATATTAAAAAGAGAGGAGACAAGGGTAAAATATCCAGAAATTAATCATAATATATAGTATATCAAGAATAAGAAGAAAAATAAGAACTTGGTATGGAAACTTGAATGATATACCACATAAAAGAGAACTTGAAAGGAAAAAAGAAAGAAATTGCGAATTTTCTTACCTTGTAGAGTAAGCCTTAGAACATGAAGGTTGGGACCTTGGGGGCTTGAGGAAAACTTGGGAGGACTAATATGGAGGTAAGGAGGCCATAACATTGTTGAGGTAGTATTGGGAATTAATTAAATTAAGGGAAGAGTTGGTATTTATAGGAAAAGTGAGGGATTATTTTAATAATTTCCAAGGGACACCTCATGGGTGGTATTTTCAACACCATGGGCTTTCCCCTAGTATTTTCTCATGTTTTAAGCCACTTGGGACACCTCACATATTATTTAACTATACACAAGTGGACCAGATTGATGACATCATTATTACACCATTAATGATGTCATAAACACACAGAAACTAAAAACTGTATTTTTTTACTATTCACTAAAAAATCATCTGTTTCAGAAAAATTCCCAAAATTCACCCTAACCATTTATCTACATGTAGATTTCAAAAGTGAAATCCATTTTTCAAAAATAATTTTCTAAATATTATTAATTTAATTTTTAAATAAGGTCATAGTTAATTCTAAAAATAACAATCTTAAAGTACAACTAGTTTTATTTCTAATTGAAAAACTAATTAAGATATCATTATCTTATTTCCTTAAGAAAATATAATATTATTAATATATACTATTCATAAGGGTATGTTACTATTCATATTACTATTCATATTACTATTCATATGGGTATGTTACTTTTCACCAAAAATCAAGTTTGTTCTATCAGACTCCAAATGACTTACTGAACACAACTCTAGATGACCATTTTTCAAAATTCTAAACATAGAAGTGAGAAGATTATGTTTAATGGCTAGGTTTTAACTATCTCTTAAATAACCTAGTGTTGTTTCAAAGGAACATAGTGATGAATAGAGAAACATAACATAAAATGTTTGGGTTACTACAGAAAATGGTATACAGAAGAAGAATAAGGAATAAGGAATTGTATTAGTGTGGCTCAACCTACTTAATCAAGTTAATTTCATTTAGAGAGTTAAACCAGGGAATAAAGCCTATACATTAAGCTTAAGGTCCTCACTCAGATCCAACAATCAATTGAAAATAAATTTATTAGTGTAAGGAATTTATTAAGGGTAGACGAAACCTCAATTGAGTTTATCAAATTGATTTCAATGGAAACAAGGTCTCTAAGGGAGGCACACCCATGGGGTTTCTCACACAAATGTGAAAAACCATCCATGTTGATTTGAGGATAACGAAGGTCACACTTGATATAAAAAAACCACTTAATTAAATTAATTCACATTTAGGAGGTGTCTTCGGAAGGGTCCATCATGTGGAATGACAGTGCCCCATATAAATGGAAAAAAACATTAGGAAATAAGATAGAACACATAACTTATACCAATTACAACCCACACATCCAATATTAGGATTTGATTTGGTTTGGTTCGAAAGAAGTTAGAGAAATTGATGAACACCATGAAAACAGGGAGAATTAGGTTACACATAAATAGAGAAATAAAGGTGGGAATCAATGAATAATGGAAGTATGAGGATTATAGATCTTACATAAAGATTTCTAATGATTTTGATGGAAAACGATTTGGAGCTCGCATGAAGGAGATATAAAAAACCCTACCACGGTGGAGGATGGGTGATTCATGCATAAGGGAGGGTCTGGTCTATTGGAATGATGATATGAGAAAAGTCAGTGTTAAAAAACATAAACCATTAAGGTAAAATGGCCATTTACCCCAATTTATAGGGTCACTCAGTTTTTCCACACGTTTGGCCAAACCATGCACTAACTATGATTCATTTACTACTTGGGAAGGGGGATAACACGGTTTAGGTGCACGGTTTGGGGAACCATGTGAAAACCATGCAATTTCACCCTTTAAAAAACATAATGAAACTCGCATATATATGAAGCCCAAACCAAATGGTTATACATAACCATGTTATACTTCCTAATCCACTGGACTATGCCACATTGTTTCTTCTAAGGGTTATATGGTTTTAGATAATCCTTTTACCTTATCTAATTCTTTCTTAAAGTGGGCTTATAAGCTACTGGCACTCCCAACAAATGATAGAACACCATAGGGTAACCTATATATTTTAAAAATTTCTAAAAATAACACATTTAAGTGTTAAAAATATCTGAATTCCATTTTTATTCTTGGTTTACAAAACATATTATCCACCAAATGACAAAATTAAAATTCCCTTAGGATTTCATCCTGCCTAAAAAACATGGGATGCAACAGTTATGTGGTAATTAAACATATCTATATTACCTAGTTTCTTATTACAAATTATATATTTCACTATATAGAGTTATTTATTCTTTTCTTCCATGTACAAATCTTCACATCCCACCTATATTGTCCTATATGGACACCTAGTTATAAGTTACTTTATGTAACCTTTATGTTTCCGTATTTCCCTTTTTAAGGGAAGTTTTATTATTCACATGTATGATTTTGGTTTATATTATAGAATTTTCAAATGATAAACCTTTGATAACCAAGAATATTTTTGAGAGAAAAATTTAAATTTAAGTGGGGTAGAATTTTACACCCTAATATCTTTTGATATATATATATATATTCAAATATATTTAATATCTTTGTTTTTTTTGTGTTATAAACAAAACCAATTTTATATTGTGTTTCATGAAACATTGAGATTATTTTATTTTAAATACAAAAATAATTTAATCTTTCATTAATTTCAACACTAATTTAATCTTTAGTTACATAAAATACATGGTCTAGCTTGTATTATATAGGACAATGATTTTTAATAAAACCCACGATATATTATTAATATTATCTAATCATGACCACTATAACCTTACCTTTAAATTTATAAATACAAATAGTAATAAATATTTTTAAAATACTAAGTATAATGATTTTATATAAAGAAAACAGATTGATTAAAATTACTTATTTTTTTCATAAAGTCTGTATATGTTTTGAAAATACGATTTTCTCAACAAAATGTTTTTTTATTTTTTTTAGTGAAAATAATAAAATTATTTTTTGAACATTTTATAAAATCTATATGATAAAATAAAATTTATTCTTTAAATAATTGTATCAATATTGGATGAGGTAGAAATTTTGATTTTTTTTTAAAAAGATTGATTTTTTAGGAATAATGAAAAATATTGAATTTAAATTGAAAACTATCTTTTCAATGAAATTATTTAGAAATTTAAGGTATAAATTAAATTGGTTTTAAGTTAAAATTATATTAATTATATATTTTCTAATCTAATTTAGTTCAATGAAAAAAATTTATATTTAACATTTTTATAAAAACTTTATAAACATTTGTAATTTTTTTCTTTAAAAAATTGGTTTCTTGTCATATATACATGATTAATTTTAAATTAAATTACACCACTTATGTGAATGGAATATGAAAAAATGGATTAAATATTAGGAAAATGAATAATTTATATTTCTTACAAAGTTCAACTTAATTATTGAACACAATTAATTGTGAAAATATTAATGAAAATAAATTATCATGGTTAATGTAAAATTTGGTTTGTAAGGGGTTAAACTTAGAAGATAAGGGTTAAAATAACCTAACAATTTTTTGAAACCAATTGGATGAACATATATGGAACCTTATAAACTTTGTATTTATTTTTTGAGTCTTTGAGACACTTTTCCCTGAAAGTGACCTCTATAATAAGGCAAGTAAAGAAAAAGAAAAAAAGAAACCTTTCTTAATTTTAATATATATGAACCCTTACAACATGTAAAAAACGAAATATGTTTAGTTATAAATAATATTTTGAAATATAAATGATTTTTTTATCATGATTGTTTTTTAATTTTTAGATATGAAATAAATAATTTAAATGATTAAGAAACACTCACTTAGTAATTATTTAGTTGATAGAAAAAATAAATAAATGATACAAAAAATATTAGAAGTAAAGTTAATTGGATGAATTATTTTTTAAAATTAATTTTTTGAAAACATATTTATTTTTATACACGTGTGAAAATAATATATTTTAATTACACCATTTTCTTGAAATTTTTAAATTCTAATTAAATTAATAATGGTAATATTGACATTAATGTTGTTTTATAATAAATGTTATTTTATTAAATGATTTAAAAATACTAAAACTCATATATTCTGCCAATTGATATTTAAATGTTAATAAATATCAATTATGAAACATTAATGGACCAATTTTTCTTTTATAGTGACTATATGGACCCCTAAATCGTAAGAACTTTGTTAGCGTTGTTCGGGTTAAAATGATGTTTTTGCACATTACATGCGCTTGTGTTAAAATTAAATTTCAAAACATATAGGATTTTAATAAGATAAATTGCATTTAAAATTTATAATTAATGTTTCCAAATTATCCAACATTTATCATTTTATTTTAATCTTAATGATAAATTACCTAGGTTAGAAAGACTAGTTACCATTGTGAAAACCTAAAATTGTAAAAGTATGAAAACTTAGATGTAAATGAACAACATGTTTTGAAATGAATTGTTTTTTGGGGTGTATATTGAACATATAATTCTTAATATATATTAATTATAAGTTTTTTATTCACATAATTTGATAATGACCTCCAATTATTGAATTCATTTAGGTTTTTACAAAAATTCCACTACTCCTCAATTATAAAAGGGAACTCACTCCACTCACATGTTCAGACTTCTCAAGTAATTTTTATGGAAACAAAACATCCCAAATAACCTAAAAACTTCCAATTTTTAATTATATAATAATTATTTAGAAAAAAATCCAACATTGGAGGAATTTGGGTGTTAACCTATAGAAGATACTAGAAGAAGATGTCAATTTCATCAACAAGCATTTTTGATTTATTTCTTCCTCCACCTCATTCAATTATTATTATAACATAACGATATAATGAAAAAATACCTTTAAATATACTTATATGATGTTATGTTAAGGTTATGACCTAAAACTATCTCCACTTCCATCAAATGGTTTACAAAATCATCATTTTTGTGTACAGTGAACTACCGCCTCTCGAACCGATGTAATTCATTTTTTCCATTACCAGGTCTCAAATATAGAAATAATGATGTATTTATTATTTATATATGAAATTTATGATATTATTATACTTCTATAATTATTATTTCTAAAATATATGAATAATATCCACTTTGTTTGAATGTAATAATGTCACTCATGTTTACGGTGGACTACCATCTCATGGATCAATGTGATTCGTTCATGATTTATATTGAATTTAATAGGGATTATTTAAATGAAAATATATGAGATATATGAAGTAAAAAACTATTATTTAACTATGATATAAAATTTTATTTTATTTCTCCTAATACGACCTAAAAATGGAAACAACATTCATGTCTATGTACGGCCTACCATCCCCATGAACGGTGTATCTCATTTTTTATCACTTAATTTTATTGATTACAATAACTAAATTTATAATAAATATATATTATATTTATATACCATATAAAATTATGGATATTATTAAATCATGATTAAATTATTATTTCCAAAAATTACAAATCAAAACATACCTTAAAAAACAAAGCTGTTATTCCCCAAAACATAGAATTGACATGAATTTATTAATAAATGAGTAATAAAGGGTCATAAGAAAATAATATATGGTATGATATATATAATATTTTTATATAATAAATTTATAATAAATATATATTTATTATAAAATAGGTTTGAAAATGTATGATGGAAGTGAAGACTTAAGGTAAGGGATTTCCATCAAAACTTTTTACTCCTGCAAGACACATTCCATATTTACAGCCAATTTATTTTTTGTGTTGTATATAATATCTAAAAATGTATCTAATTATTATTATCCTGAAAATTATTGGGGTCTAAATATCCATTTTAGGATCTCTTTCATGGGGTTTATAGTTGATAAGTTACCAAATCAGTGTGGGATTTTTGTCTCAATTTTCTTTCTTTTAGATATATGATTAGGAACATGAGCCTTAGCCCGTTTGGTAAGGACTTCATAAGTGCATCAAAGTGATCATGGATCAAATCCAAGTAGAGGCTGAATTTCCGGGAGTACTGTAGAAGTACTGTAGTAGGAACTATAGTGGGAACTATAGCAGGCACTATTCGGCACTGTAGCAATCAGGAATATGCCCATGTTTGAGCTTTTGTGCCACCGATTTGGTCCCTGAGTCCTTTAAGTCCTTCGGGCCACCCAAGCCTTCGAGTTAGTAAGGACTTAGGTCCACCTCAAGGCTTTCGGGCCACCTGAAGTGTAGATGAAAACTAGACAACCTACAAAGAATACACTCTATAAGGTGGATGAGCAATGAGCTTTCACCATAGAAGAATCTAAACAGATTTAAAAAATGAGAGGGTATGACACCTTCCATCTAGAAAATCATGTGCATGCACGAGAATGCCTATCCGAATAGCCATGCGAAGGTGGAGAGATGATTTCACGATGAAGATGTTGGGGATGAGTAGGTCCAAGTAATTAGTCTGGGTTGTATGAAATGTTTGAAGCCTACGGGAAATGAATTCCTCTAAGGTCTACGGGCTATGTAATACTTACACCTACAGGCCTTGTAAGGGTTCTAACTCACCCCTTTAAAGGTGTATTATCAAAAAATCAATAAAACATGAAGGCCTTTGGGCCATTAGAGGAGATATATGATTAGGTTATACACTTATATTCTTGTATGAGGTGTATATTACACCCCATTAACATGTAATATCATGAATTTATTTATAATCATTATATTTTAAATTTTATTTAATGATATTTATTCACCGTGCTTATATTTAAATATTACCAAAGTGGTATAGATTTTATGTTACAATCTCATCGTTTATCGAGATTTTTTATGATCATGTTTCTGATGACAGAATCTTATGATGCATCCCAAAAAATATATAGGAATTTTTTTTATGATTTTTTTATTTCATGATAATAATTTTTTCCCATTATTTCGTCTCATTATATACTCAAGAGTTTAAAAAGAATTTCTTTAAGAAAAATCATTTTTTCAATAGATAGAATTTTATCTTCCAAAATAATGTTTTCTAAAAATGAGTTAAAAAATGTTTTTAACATTATTAAATGGTTTATTAATGAAAATTTTAACCATGTATGAATTTGTTACAATTTTTTTTAAAATGAGTCTTGATGATGTTTTCAAAAACAACTCCAGTTTGGATTTTACTAAAAATGTGAAAGGAATCTTTTTTTAAGGTGTAAGACATGAAAAAAATTTCCCACCATGATAAAAATTATTTTATTTTAATCAGACTTTATATTTTTTCAATTTTTAATTTAAATTAAAATTATTTTCAAAATATCAAATCTTTAAAAATTTATTCTTCAAAGAATAAATTATATTTTCCACAAGAAATGTTTTAAATGATTTTTAATTTTTCCGTTATATGTTTTCAATTTTATTTTCAAATAAAAATATTTTTAAAAATATTTTATAAAGGTTAGTTTTTGAAAATTTATTTCCAAATAAATGTTTTTTTCCTAATGAAATTTTCCAAGTGATTTATCTTTCAAAATCATTTTCTATCGATGATGACATCCTTTAATGTTACTAATTCTTTACTAGAGATATGATATAGGATATTATTATTATTATTTCTCTAAATTGTATATGTTTATAATGAAAATATTTTTATGAAATCCATTTCTATTCAATGGTTTATTTCATTATAAAATGATTAAGAAACCCAGTTATTTTTCAATGGGTTATGCTTGGATGAAATGATGAAATAATGACATGATTATGAAACCTATTTATTTTCCACAGGTTATGTTATGATTAAATGTTTATGAAACCTATTTAATTTCATGGGTTATGATATGATGAATTTTTTATAATCTTATGGAACAAATACATATGGTTTTAATTATTTTATGGCAGACTTATACCTCCCTCCAATGCATTGGATAATTATTTATATCACACAAGATGGATATGAATTGAACGAGGTGTGAAACTGGTTCAATAAAGGACTTTATCTAATATGATCATCTTGGAATTAAACATTGACTACTATGGTGGTTTGGGGAGTGAACCCACCCCACTATAAGGAAAGGAATTCCATTGGGGATAGTGGTGTATCCCGCCTATGAGTTTTATCCACCCATGGAGTGACTTTATTTTTTTGTAAATTATTCTTACTACTAAGGAAATGATTTTATATTCCTATATGTATACCACAATTCAATTTCTTATGCCAACTATATGATCTCATGAATCATTTTATTTTATTTACTTATAATTCATGTCTTATGAACTGCAAAGATTTATTCC
Organism: Viscum album; assembly: GCA_963277665.1. Lineage (NCBI taxonomy): Eukaryota > Viridiplantae > Streptophyta > Magnoliopsida > Santalales > Viscaceae > Viscum > Viscum album. The sequence goes on along the minus strand of OY728126.1, from coordinate 760,340,776 downwards.
ATTACTTATGTTTACGATCTATGATCTATAGTGTATGGTTTTAATCTATTATTATCACATTCACATACCCTTATTCTCACATTATGTTTACATATTTATCTTGTTTAACCTTACTAAGCATATGATCTCACCCTTTCTTATGTTTCCATTCCCTAGGTTATAAAGAAATGTTTTATATAGGGTGCATATATGAAGTGTACTAAATGGGAATATCTTTTTGGGAAACATTGAAGATCTTTCACTAGATAAGAGGGTTGTGTACACAGTCTCCAAAGACACAAAAATATTAGGGTCTTAGAGCATGTTCTTTTGTAATGTATTGAATATTAATATGAAAAACAAGTAATATCTATGTATGAAAATCCCAGGTTGCTATAACAGTTTCTCTTTTTTATCCTAGAAATATGAAACTCTATAGACACCTTTATTGACATTTCTAATGGGAAGTAGCAAAGAAGGATATTATTAGCTTTACCATGATATATTTGACTTTTTAATAGTTTAAAGAAGAACTAAAATTGTTGAAGTAAATGATTATTCCTTTTCTAGTCCTAGAGTGGAGATGGGAATATATATATATGGATTTCATTGTTGAATTGAAAAATACTTCCTAAGGTAATAATAAAAAATGAATTATTATTGATCATTTAACTAAATATTTGAATCCACATCCTATTTGAGATAATATGTGTTTGGATCAACTTTATCAACTTTATTTTAAATAGATAATTAGATTACATGAAGTCCCTCTAAATATTATACTTGACAGTGATCCCAGGTTTACCTCTAATTTTTTGAAAAGTATTCAGAACTCTTTGGGTACTGAATTTACATTAAACACAAACTTTCATACTGAGTCTAATTGAATGTTAAAGGAAATGTTTTAGAATTTAAAGGATATGCGTCAAGATTTTTTATTAGATTCATAAGTAATATGGGATTATTATCTACTTCAGTTGAGTTTTATTATAATAACAATTTTTATTTTAGTATATAAATGGAGAATTTTGGGGCATTATATGGGAAGTGTTATCAGCCAACAACTTATTGGGAAAGATTCTAGGAAATAAATTTATTGGGACCAGAACTAGTAGAATAAATGGTTTATAAGGTTAAGATGATTTAGTAGTACATGAGGATGGATCAAAGAAGTTAAAAAATCTATACATATAACCTTAGGAAAGATATTTATTTTGAGGTAGGCACTCCAGTTTTTCATAAAGTCTCTCTATGGAAAATCATTGTTTATTTGGGAAAAAAGAGAAAGTTAAGTTCATGATTTATTAGAACATCTGAAATTATGGAGAATATTGGATTAGTTTCTTATCAATTTTCATTACCTATGAGTTTAGCTCAGGTATATGCTGTATTTCTATTTTTATTGGTATGAAGTTATGTTCCAAATTCACATCATGTTTTGAAACCAGAATTATTTTTGTTGAAAGGAAACCTTTCTTATAAGAAAATACTAGTGATGATTCAAGACTGTGGGGAGAAAGTGTTGTGGAAAATGTGATTTACTAGTTTATGTTTTTTTAAAAACCATATGACTGAATAAGAAACTTGGGAATCAAAAAATTATATAAAGGAAAAGTATCCCCAATTATTTAAGTAATGAATATAACTATGAGATCATAATTTCAAAAAGGGAAAAAATATAAAAAAATGGTAATTTTAATTTAAATAATTTTCATAACTTATTAATATTCATTAATTATATTTAATAGATTTATATTCATTCTAAGAATACTAGTTAATTTTTTAGTCAAAAAGAAAAATCATTATTTCTAACCAAATTGTGTTTTCAGGAATTATATTGTTTTATTTAAAATATATATTTAAAAATTATATAATTTTAATTAGAAAAAATGAAAATATTTTTTTAAATAATTATTGAAAAATAATTTTAGGAATTGTTTTAATAATTTTATGAAAAGTTTTATTTTTCTATAAATATTGAAAATACTAGTTTTCATTGAAAATAGTCTTTTCTTTTGTAGTTTTTAAAAATTTAAACTTTATTTTTTATTAGTTTCAAAATTAAATTAGTTCATTGGGTTTTTTTAAATATAGTAAATGTTTTTGTAATCAAAATTATACTACAATTAAGTATAAAGACATTTTTATTCTTAAAAGATCATTTTTTAATAAAAATTGTCACGTTTTTCTGGAAAATTTTAAATTAAATCCCACCACATAATTTAATTTAATTTGATAAAATAGATTCCAAAAAGTTAATTAATATAATTAAATTTTTTAATAAGATCATATTAATTTTTTTTATCATAATTAATAGTAAAAATAGTAAAAATTTGTAACCCCTTTTATTGTTAAAACATATTTTCTAGGGGTTATACTAAATAGATTAGGATTAAAAATACATAAATAATTTTCAATAACCTATTATTTGGAAATATTTTGAATCTATATCTTCTCAATTTCACAAATGGTTGGTTTTGGATTTATTTTTCTTAAGTAAAACATTAATATATTTTAATCTTTTTAAAAATTCCATGTGTTCCCTCTCCCCCACTTAAAAAAGGAACCTCGTCCCTATTTTCTTCATAATTAAAAATATTTTCAGTATAGTTAATCCCATCCAAAATCCCTTATTTACATCCCTAACCCCTTTTTATAGGCCCTATTTTTTAGAAAACCATCATAGGGAAGATTTATGTATAAACCAAAATAGGTTGTCCGAAGAAGTGGTAAAATTCTTAACCAATTGTTTTTGTTTTATTTCTTCTTCTACCTCTCTAAAATATTTTTAAAACATGATGAAATAATTAAAAAATTATATTAAATATTCTAATATGTTATATTTTCTATTTAAAAACATATATTTATATATTTTTTCTATCGAATGGGTAATGGAACTGTCGTTCATCTGTATGGAGGAATACAATATTACGAATCGATGTAATTCATTTTCCATCACCTCCTCTCAAGGATGGTTATAAATATAGATTTTATGTATATATATGATAATAATTAAATATTTATCATTTTTAAATGATAATATATACTATATTTTATTAAATTTATATTCATTACAAAATTATAGCGTTGTTCATGTGTACGTGTGGATTACTACCAACACAAAGTGATGTGATATGTTTTTCATGACCAAATCACAAGGATGATATACCTAAGTTTACTAAAATAAATAATATGATAATTATAATAAAAATAATAATTATTTATGTATAACATAATACACACCTTTAATCCATCATTTTTATTAGAAAATGGATACATTACTCATGTATATGTAAAACAAATCATCTCCATGATTGTAACATAATTAATTTTTCACAATTATCTTTCATTGTTGGTTTTAAAAGCATAATTTATTTATAATAATGATAATTATGACTTTAATATTTTTATTTATATGATTTAATAATTTAATCTTTAAGCACTATCAACTTACCAAAGTCATTTTGCACATATGAGCTAAATATCATCAAAACATCTAACCTGAACTTAATTGACCATGTAATTGTATATAAAATTATAAAAAATAAAATAAGAGTAATAATAATCTAGTAAAAGGATCTTAATAAAGTAAATAATTTACATAATTTTATTATTGAAGAATATAAATAATGTACATGTTGAGTGAGACATGAGGTATTGGACACTTTACCATAAAAACCATGTTTGAAATGTTTTAAAGATTTATTTTATAAACATCTTTCTTCCACATCTATATTATTAAATATATTTTATGGATTTAATAATATGGAAATAAATGAATTATAAAGAACATATTAGGCCACGTTTTACTTTAATTTAAAGGTTTTAAAAATAAATCTTTTTATTTATTTTATATTGAAAATTTTGAAAAAAGGTAAAAAGAAATGTTCAATTTTGATGTATATGGGGTGAATTTTTTTCCCACTATCATAACCATTATTTGATATTTGGATTCCATTATAATATTTATTGTTTATTCAAATAAAAATCAGTATTCCCTTTATTATTGGTATTTTTAAAAAGTGTTTTAAATAGATTGGATATTTTGATATTTGGAAATGTTATTCTATGGGTGAAAAGAATTTTTTTATGTGTATTATGATGGAAATGAAATATTTCATGCGATGTGATATGTTTTGGTTATGGTGAATTTTTAATTTTGACGAGTAATCTTGATATATCTCATGAAGATGGGTGATCCCGATATAGTTTATGATGACGTGTGAGACTGATATAGCTCATGTTGATGGTTGAGCCTGATATAAATCCCTATTACATTAGATAAAGTGATGAATTTAACTGGTCAGGTTTCCATTAAGTTATTATTTAAATTTTATGGGTATCTTATTCCATTTTTTAAGATTGATATTTGAACAATTACCCAATTTACCTATATTATTTAACTATGATTTATTTTCTTTTTTATTGAAAGATTATGATTTCAGAAGGTAAGTTAATGAGAATCTATTTAAAGGAAAATATATTGTACTTAATATGGATGAAATTTATAACTTTGTTAAAAAGTTTTCATGAATTTTTCATACATAAAAGGGAATCTTTATGAGTTTTATTTTTCATTTAATATCTCTTGTTAATTTTTTTTTAAAATCATTGGGTAGATATGTTGATTTCTTGATTAAGAAAATTATTATTTTGAGTTAAAAGTTTATTTTTTATAAGGGAAATTTTTATGAGTATTCATGGACTATTGATTTTCTTTAATTATTTTCATATCTCCTTTACTATTATTTTTGTGTTTATCCTTCATTTTAAAATAAATTAATTTGGTTTTAAGGATGAGTAGGGATAAATATGAGGTCAAGATAAAAATTATGAAGCTATGTGAGGAAATGAAAACATATTATATCTCAAAAAAAATTATTATAGAAAAAATGGATAATAAGTGGAAGTGTAAACTTTTTGATTTAATATTTATTAATTTATGGTTGATGAAAAAATTCTATAAAACTATAAAACTAAAATATATTTGGGAATAGAGGAAAAATAATTCTTGTATAAAGAATCAATTTTATAGATTATTTAAGTTTGAGTCCTTAAAAATTATCTTCTTAATAAATTATAATATGGAAACCCCAAATCATTAAATATATTAGAGAATGACCTTTAAAATTTTGTTGCATTCCCTCCTATATGTGATCTTATCTACTCTCCAGAGCTGACCCACATTGGTTCTCTATGAACTACTCCCATCTGTTGACATTTCCATTACCGATGCTTGTGGTCTAGTGACTAACCACCTCATTGTGCCTATCACTCCAATGGGAAAAAACTTTAGGGGTAACAAAATTATTCTTATAATAACTTGGGTCACACTATAAATTATTTTTTTGCAACATGAGGAACTGGTCTATTGTTTACATGACACTTGTGAATCTTTGGACTTTGTTATTTCATCCATATTCCCTAGGTGTTCTAAAATTCACGTGTCATAGTGCATACTCTCTAACAACTACTATATATATCTTTTTCTTGGTCTATATTGTGGAACATACTCTATGGTTCCTATATTATTCAGGATCTCTACAACCAATCACACTACAATTAGGTCTTTCACGACATGAATCACATACAATTTTTTTTAATTCTTCACCTAGATCTAAAAAACCTACAAAACCATAAAAAATAAAAAGATCATTAAAATGAAACATCATTAAAAATGACTGGTCTCAGTAATCATAGAGAAAAACATAAAAAACATCATCATGAATCACAACTATTGACGTCGTATAGTTAAAATGACTCAAAGATACTTTTTTTTTTATTTTTCAAAGACTTTTCAAATATAAAAAAATACATCAAAAACTTGATTAGATTTGTATATTGATGTTGAATATATTTTTTGTATTCTTCAATTTATTAATTATTTCTTAAATTCTATTTTATTAATTTTTTTAATTTTTTTATCTGTTTAGTTGGGGTTTTAGGTAACTTACACTAAATGAAACTACCATTAAATTATTTATCCATTGTGTTGTATGATATAAATTGAAAATCAAATCCACTTCTAGTTTTTCTTGTAATGGTTTTATTTTTTATATGTTTAAATAAAAAATTTCCAATATAAACCACCTCAAAATGAAATATACACTACCATTAATATTGATAAATGTAAATTACCTAAACCATTAATAAATAGAACTAAAGACCCATGAATATATTTCCAATAGTGATATACATGATAGTTTAGTAAACCACCACTAGAAAATGTTGTAAAAGTTTAAAATATCATTAAACCCTTAAATAACCACTAGTATACTATATCTTTCATATAGCGATTGTTTTTTTACATAAGAATAGAGTTATATTTATTTTATTTATTGAAAAATAATTATTTTTATTGAACCCTATAATCATACCATCCAGATGCATGCAGATATTATTTTTTATGACATAGGGGAAAGATTGATTCCTTATTTCAGTAGTGGTAAGTTATATGTTTGATTTAACAATTTAAAGAGTATTAATGTGTAATGGAAATCATATTGTATATTGTTATCTATATTTTTTATGTTCTAAAAACACTGAAATATCCATTTTATGATAATCTAATTATCACTTTATAGTAATAAAGGGAAATTCTTTGTTTGAATGATTCAATTATAACTAATGAATTTATAAAAATCCCTCATTAGACATTTGGATTATTTATTTATTTTTATTCTCTTTATAAATTTTGCTGTGCGATTCATTGATTATTTGTGTAATTAATTTATTTTTTCCTTTATATATCTCATTTTTCTATATGTTTTTAGTTTTTAAACTAACATATAGACCTTTCTTGCTATTTTTTTTATATAATTTTATCATGGAAAGTGAGATTTATTTTATGGAAAATCATTCGCCCACATATAGGTGTTACTCCATCATTTCCAATTAGTGGTCGCTGATTATTTTGAAGAATATTTTAGAGTTAAATGTTGATTCAAACCATGATACAGGTCTCTGAGGTCCGGTCATTTAAAACATATTGGTTCATTTAGTGATTAATTTTATAATATAATTACATTTAGTTGGATATACACGCATGATGATTGGTTATATACTTAATCCAATTTGATGAGGTAGTTATAAATTTAGTTTAGTATCCAAAGTATGTATTTGGATTATTTAATAATGAAACATAATTATTTAAGATAATTGGTTGTTTTCTTATTAATAAAATAAACTATAAAATAAATTCTTTTTAACTTATATTATATATTTATTTATTTATTTTGGATATATGATGTGCACAAATCCTTTTTCTTGTTAGGATATTCTCCATCACACCGTATGTATCTTACTTACCCCATATCCCCTCTTCTTCTCTTTTTCTTCTCTCGGGACTAAGGCCTTTCACATCCTCCTTTCATGTGTTCCCAAATACAATCTCCCCAATGGTGCACAACAACAAAAAATCACTTCCTCCCCCATGTATGGATTTTGATAATCTCTTATCCCACTCTTTCAGTTTTTCTTTGGGAATAGATCGAAAGACTTTATCCAAGAGCACTTTTTTATATCTATGATGACCACTCTATGTAATACCCTAATATTTTAATGGTATGCCTCTTTTTGAAATTAATTTCTTTGATATCTTATGAGCTTAAGAAATAATTAAATATTATTATTTAGTTATTATAGTTATCTCCAAGATGTTGGTAATGGTATGAATAAATATTATTAAGTACGTTATGAAAATATATATTACACTTGTTTAAAGATTAATTCATTGGTTACCAATTAATTTGGAATGAAAACCAATTGAATATAAATGATGTATTTTTATAGAAACTATTTTTATGCCCAAAATGAAATTTTATATTAATACATTAAATTAATAACTATTAGTGAAATCAATTAATAAAATTTATATATTATATATCCAATAAAATATTTTTACATTCATCCAAAATATTTTTAGAGGCATAAGAGACGAATAAATCCAATTTTATATATAAAAGGCTATATTGTTTTTTCTAAACATGGTTTTACCGCCTTTAAATAGAGAAATTATTTTAAAACTAAAATTTGACACTTATAAAAATTCCATTGTTTAAAATAAACTTTATTTATAAAAGTTAAATTTACAAATTGAATTAGGGATACATTTTGGTATTTTTTTGAAAATATTAAATTTCTAGTAAATAGTGAAAAAACTTTTTTTTATAAAATTTTATTTTTTTATAATTGAAATTGTATTTATGATTAGAATAGTAACAAAAAATATGAATGTATAAATAAAACTTATGAATCTTATAAATGGTAATGTTATATAATTATATCATATTATAAGTAAATAATTTTTTTGGAAATTATTAATTAAGTGTTGATATTTTTAGAAAACCTAAATGTTTATTTTTAGTTTTACTATAAATATAGTTATTTAAAAAAATATTATTTTCATTAATTTCATTCAAAAAATAATATTTTTTTCATATGATTATAAAGTAATTTTATAAGACCTAAATTAATTTTCCAAAGTGTTATAAAATCACTTATAATTTTGAAATTTATATTTTTTAGTAAATAAATATTTTAATTTAAATTTAATATTCTCATATTTAGAATATTTTTCATGAAATGGTGTTCAATTTTTTAATTATACATTTCAAAAAACGGTTAGGTTGAATTATTTGGATTTTTATAAAATACATTTTTTTTGATGAATAGTAAAATAAGATAATTTACAATAAATGCTAAATACATGAATCTTTGAGTCATTATTGATGTTAAGATGTGGTAAGAACCATTAGTTCAAACTCACATGCACTATTTTTTATATTTATTCATAATAATCAATACTATTTCTTATCTTGAGACCATATAGTAATCTCATTATTAAAATAATTAAAACATACCTCTTCCCCACTATAAATACCACCCTTCACCACCTATTCTTCTCTCACCTTAAATAATTTTATCCTTATCTAAATTATTCCCAATACTCATAATAAGACCCTCCCACATGAGAAATATTATTTGGTATCAAAAATACCAAAACCTTTACCCTAATTAGGTTCTCAAGGAGGAGAAATTCAAGAGGCAAAACCTCATTCTTTTTCTTTTAATTCCTTTTCAAGTTCATTTAATTTCTTATCTTATCCTCAACTCCCTTGTACAAGTGGCATGAAAACTCCAATATCATTTATATACTATAATTATATCATTTTAATGGGATATCAATCATCAAACTTCTCTCTCTCTCTCTCTCTCTTCTATTTGATATATGAAAAATCTCCCATGACGTGTCAATTTATCGACGTCATGGATGGTGCATTTTTATTTTACTTTAATGACTTCAAGGATAGTAATTAAACCAGTTTTATGATTTAAAAAAATTATAATATATGTATTAAATATTATTTAATGTATTGAATGACTATATATACATAATTTTAATTAATAAAACAAAAATAGTTTGTGATGATTGAAAAGTCGCCAAAATAATCTAAACGATAATCACTAACACCTTATCTATGATTATTCCTTACCCCTAATAACAAAATTAATTATAAAAACATTTAATAAAATATATTTTTATTAATAAAATATAAATTATATTGTGGATACCTATTCTAATTTTACATTAACTTCTATACTCATATATAAGTAAACTGATCATGAAAACTGAGGAAAAAAACGCACCCGAATGATAAAATTGTATCTTATAAATCATCAAAAAACCGTAAATAAAATTAATAAAATTATATTAAATAATATAAATGTATAAAATTTTATGAATTAATTAATTACTGTATTTAATTTTATTATCTATGACATTAAGGTCAAGTGCAGAATATTTCCGGACATAACGCATTGATTTTCTCATATCACTTTTATTTCTATGAGATTTCCCTTATTCACAACTTATTTCTTTTATATAGTGTATCTATAAATCAATTTGATATATAATATCACCAAACTATTTATCTTCATGGTATTCAATGATTCATTTTTAATTATTAATTTTTGGTCATATGATACGATTGACTACAAAGTAGTAAGGGTTCCCTCCCGAACCTCTATTTTTTCCTTCGTGTTATGTTTTCTCCATATTTAGTTAAATTTAATTCTTATTTAATCTCATAAAATTATTTTTATATGTTTTAAAATATACTTACCTATCTTAATTATTATTTATTTGATGGAAAATACATGTTTTATAAGGATTCCTTTTCAATTACTTCTGATAAGCCAGACCAATTAAATAGAACGTTGCAATTTCTTAAAAATTTTGAAGTATAGTCCATAATCTATTTTAATCCACCACTATGTTTTCTAAAATAAATATTTTTATCATGAAAAACTATTTTAATTAATTTCTAGTTTTATGAACAAAATAATTAATTTTTCCACATTAAAGACTCTTTTATATTTTCCCTTGAACCGCACTGAAGTGGCCCATTTATAAAGATTGTTAAAACCTTTTTTTACATTTTTTCACTTGAGTTAGAAATAATTTATTACTAAAATATAATTTTATTTTCCGTCCATTTTATTTTCTATAATATACTTGTTTGTAATCTTATTTGGTGACAAATAGAAATAATTTTCCAAAAGAAATATTCTTTCCAAAAGAAAACATGTGTTTTCTCTCAAGAATTACTCAATGGTTCTATTAGATTATTTTTAACTATGATTATAAATCAAATATTTCAAATTGTTTTGAGGAAATTTTATTGAAATATATATATATTTTAAATCACTTATTTGACATATGATTAATTTAATGGGCTTAGTAAGTGATGGGTGGGCCCCGCTATAGCGCCTCGATGCACCGGTAGGTTTCGTGAGACAAAATAAAAATTGATCATGGTCGAGGACTTTACAATTTATTTTCAGATTCCTTATATGAGGACCCAATGGAATGTTTATGATTTCACTACTGGAAATCCAGCATTTCCCAACGGTTTAGAACCGTTGGGAAAGGCTGCAGAACCGTTGGTATATGTTATACCAACGGTTCTGCAAACCGTGGGGAAGTAAGCCGTTGGGAAAGGCTTTTCCCAATGGTTTACACAGAACCGTTGGGATAGGTTAGAAAAAATCAACCTATCCCAACGGTTTGGCCCGTTGAGAAATGAACAGAACATTTTCTTTCCCAACGGTTCAATGAACCGTTGGTGAAAACAACATTCAACAAAGTATCCCAATGGTTTCAAACCGTTGGGATAGGGTGTTTTTACCAACGGTTCAAGGAACCGTTGGTAAAAACACCTGCATAGAGCCTATGCCAATGGTTTTCAAACCGTTGGCATAAGCATTGCTGTGAAAATTGCACAGCAGCCTGCTCTGCAATTTTCACAGAAGATTTTTGGGCATTCACCCTAGGTTTCAATTCAATTTTCAATCCAATTATGCCCTTGTTTTCAATTCATTTTTCAATCCAATTATTGTACCTGTAACACATATAATGCATACATATAGAGAACAAACCAACACATACAAATAATGAAAACCAACCAACCAACACATATAATGCATCCTGAAAACATACTCATCCATAATTAAAGTAGAATTCATAACATAATTATAAACATACATAATTCATTTAGAATTCATTTTAAAATTTAGATGACAATCATATGTGGAATCCGGAATTCAATTCATAATTTTATTGGTTTTTCATATACCATATATTTTTAATAGAAATGATATCCATTTTAAACAAAATACATACATCTGGAATGATACCAGTCACACCGTGCCTCAGATTGAGGTGAGGTTAACTCGTACACGTCACAAATGAATCATTGATCGTTTTCCTAAAGTATCAACATATTCCGAAATCGTTTGGTCGGTTTTCCGTATGTCAATTGTTGTTTTCACTTAAAATGAAGTGTTTTTTAAATAAAAGAGAGACACTTTGAATGGTGTCGGCCACACCGCGTCTCGTATTGAGGCGGGGTTAACTCGTACACATCACAAATGACCCATGGATTGTTGTGCTAAAATATAAACACAATCAGAATGTGTTTGGTTGGTTTTCCGTATGAATTTAAAATGTAGTCCATTTTAAAGAAAAGAGATACACTTAGAGTGGTATTGGCCAAACCGCGACTCGGATTGAGGCGTGGTTGACTCGTACACGTAACATATGACCCATGAATCATTGTCCTAAATTTTCAACAGATTTCGAATGCATTTGGTCAGTTTTTCATATGTCAGTTTTTTATTTCACTTATAATCTTGTCCATTTTAAACAAAAGAGACACAGTCAGAGTGGTACCGGCCACACCGCATCTCGGATTTAGACGGGGTTGACTCTTACACGTCTCAAATGACCCATGGATCGTTTTCCTAACTTATCGACAAAATCCGAATACGTTTGGTCAGTTTTCCGTATGCCAGTTGATGTTTTTCACTTAAAATGACGTCCTTTTGAAACAAAAGACGGACACTATGAGTGGTTTCGACCACACCGCGTCTCCAATTGAGGCGGGGAGGCGGGGTTGATTCGTAAACGTCACATATGACCCATGGATCATTCTCCTAAAGTTTAAATGGAAACCGAATGCGTTTGGTCGGTTTTCCGTATGTACTTAAAATGTTGTCCATTTTAAACAAAAGAGTGACACTTAGACTAATCCTGACCACACCACGACTCAGATTCATCCCGGGTTGGCTCGTACATGTCACATATGACCCATGGATCGTTGTGATAAATTATCAAAAGATTACGAATGCGTTTGGTCGGTTTTGCGTATGTCATTTGTTCTTTTCATTTATAATCATGTCCATTTTAAACAAAAGAGACAGAGTAAGAGCGGTGTCGGCCACACCGTGTCTTGGATTAAGACGGGGTTGACTTGTACACGTCACATATGACTCATGGATCGTTGTGATAAAGTATCGATAGAATCCGAATGTGTTTGGTCGTTCTTCCGTATGTCAGTTGATGCCTTTCACTTAAAATGACGTCCTTTTGAAACAAAAGAAGGACACTTTGAGTGGTGTTAGCCGCACCACATGTCGGATTGAAGCGGGGATGATTTGTACACGTCACATATGACCCATGGATCGTTCTGCTAAAGTTTCAACGGAAACCGAATCCGTTTGGTCGTTTTTCCGTATGTACTTAAAATGGTGTCCATTTTAAACAAAAGAGAGTCACTTAGACTTATCCTGGCCACACCACGACTCAGATTCATCCTGGGTTGGCTCTTACACGTCACATATGACCCATGGATTGTTGGGATAAATTATCAACAGATTCGGAATGCGTTTGGTCGGTTTTTCGTATGTCAGTTGATGCTTTTCACTTAAAATGACGTCCTTTTGAAACAAAATATGGACACTTTGAGTGGTTCCGGCCACACCATGTCTTCGGATTGAGCTTAAACCACCTTGCAACATTCTAATTATTATTTGTGACGTGTACGCGCAGACGACACGTCAATCGGACGTGTGGTTTGCGCGGTACGACTCAATATTCGTGTTTTAAGTGATGCGCGCGCTTCGTAAACGCGCGTGAGGGGGATCCAAACGGGCCGAACGAAGTCGGAATGGCCTGAAATCAGACGAAAAATATGGGAGAGTGATTTATGAAGTGGTCGAGCAGACGGCATGTCAATCGGACGTGCCGTGTGCCCGCAGTGACCGACAACGTAGTTATGGTGTTAGAAACGGCCAAAACGGGCGTCCAACGGTCAAATTCATAGCGGAAAACCTCAGATTGAGCTGAAACCACCGTGAAACATTCTAATTATTATTAGTGACGTGTACGCGCAGACGGCACATCAATCGGACTTGTGGTTTGCACGGTACGGCTCAATATTCGTATTTTAAGTGATGCGCGCGCTTCGTAACCGTGCGTGAGGGGGCTCCAAACGGGCCGAACGAAGTCGGAATGGCCTGAAATCAGACAAAAAATACGGGTGAGTGATTTCTGAAGTGTTCGAGCAGACGACATGTCAATCGGACGTGCCGTGTGCCCGCGGTGACCGACAACGCAGTTCTGGTGTCACAAACGGCCAAAACGGGCGTCCAACGGTCAAATTCATAGCGGACAACCTCAGATTGAGCTGAAACCACCGTTCAACATTCTAATTATTATTCGTGACGTGTACGCGCAGATGGAACGTCAATCGGACGTGCAGTTTGCGCGGTACGACTCAATATTCGTGTTTTAAGTGATGCGCGCGCTTCGTAAATGCGCGTGAGGGTGGTCCAAATGGGCCGGACAATTTCGGAATGGCCTGAAATCAGACGACAAATACAGGTGAGTGATTTATGAAGTGTTCGAGCAGACGGCACGTCAATCGGACGTGCCGTGTGCCCGCGGTGACCGACAACGCAGTTCTGGGGTCATAAACGGCCAAAACGGGCGTCAAACGGTCAAATTCATAGCGGACGACCTCGGATTGACCTAAAAACACCGTGAAACATTATAATTATTATTCGTGACGTGTATGCGTAGACGGAACGCCAATAGGACGTGTGGTTTGCACGGTACGGCTCAATATTCGTGTTTTAAGTGATGTGCGCGCTTCGTAAACGCGCGTGAGGGGGGTCCAAATGGGCCGAACGAAGTCAGAATGGCCTGAAATCAGACAACAAATATGGCTGAGTGATTTCTGAAGTGGTCGAGTAGACGGCACGTCAATCGGACGTGCCGTGTGCCCGCGGTGACCGACAACGCAGTCCTGGTGTCATAAACGGCCAAAACGGGCGTCCAATGGTCAAATTCATAGCGGACGACCTCATATTGAGCTGAAACCACAGTGCAACATTCTAATTATTATTCGTGACGTGTACGCGTAGACGACACGTCAATCGGACGTGCGGTTTGCGCGGTACGACTCAATATTCGTATTTTAAGTGATGCACGCGCTTCGTAAACGCGCGTGAGGGGGGTCCAAACGGGCCGAAAGAAGTCGGAATGACCTGAAATCAGACGACAAATACGGGTGTGTGATTTCTGAATTGGTCGAGTAGACGGCACGTCAATTGGACGTGCCATGAGCCCGCGGTGACCGACAACGCAGTTCTGGTGTCATAAACGGCCAAAACGGGCGTCCAACGGTCAAATTCATAGCGGACGACCTCAGATTGACCTGAAACCACCGCGCAACATTCTAATTATTATTCGTGACGTGTACGCGTAGACGGCACGTCAATCGGACGTGCGGTTTGCACGGTACGGCTCAATATTCGTATTTTAAGTGATGCACGCGCTTCGTAAACGCACGTGAGGGTGGTCCAAACGGGCCGAACGAAGTCGGAATGACCTGAAATCAGACAAAAAATATGGGTGAGTGTTTTATAAAGTGGTCGAGTAGACGTCACGTCAATCGGACGTGCCGTGTGCCCGCGGTGACTGACAATGCAGTTCTGGTGTCATAAACGGCCAAAACGGGCATCAAACGGTCAAATTCATAGCGGACAACCTCGGATTGACCTGAAAACACCGTGCAACATTCTAATTATTATTCGTGACGTGTACGCGCATACGGCACGCCAATCGGACATGCGGTTTGCGCGGTACTGCTCAATATTCGTGTTTTAAGTGATGCGCGCGCTTCGTAAACGCGCGTGAGGGGGGTCCAAATGGGCCGAATGAAGTCGGAATAGCCTGAAATCAGACGAAAAAAACAGGTGAGTGATTTCTGAATTGTTCGAGCAGACGGCACGTCAATCGGACGTGCCGTGTGCCCGCGGTGACCGACAACGCAGTTCTGGTGTCATAAACGGCCAAAACGGGCGTCCAATGGTCAAATTCATAGAGGACGACCTCAGATTGAGCTGAAACCACCGTGAAACATTCTAATTATTATTCGTGACATGTACGTGTAGACGGTACGTCAATCGGATGTGCGGTTTGCGCGGTACGGCTCAATATTCGTATTTTAAGTGATGCACGCGCTTCGTAAACGCGCGTGAGGGGGGTCCAAACGGGCCGAACGATTTCGGAATGGCCTGAAATCTGGCGAAAAATACGGGTGAGTGATTTATGAAGTGGTCAAGCAGACGACACGTCAATTGGATGTGCCATGTGCCCGCGGTGACCGGCAACGCAGTTCTGGTGTCATAAACGGCCAAAACGGGCGTCCAACGGTCAAATTCATAGCGGACGACCTCAGATTGAGCTGAAACCACCATGCAACATTATAATTATTATTCGTGACATGTACGCACAGACGACATGTCAATCGGACGTGCGGTTTGCGCGGTACAGCTCAATATTCGTGTTTTAAGTGATGCGCGCGCTTCGTAAACGCGCGTGAGGGTGGTCCAAACGGGGCGAACGATTTCGGAATGGCCTGAAATCAGACGAAAAATACGGGTGAGTGACTTATGAAGTGGTCGAGCAGACGACACGTCAATCGGACGTTCCGTGTGCCCGCGGTGACCGACAATGCAGTTCTGGTGTCATAAACGGCCAAAACGGGCGTAAAACGGTCAAATTCATAGCGGACGACCTCGGATTGACCTGAAAACACCGTGAAACATTCTAATTATTATTCGTGACGTGTACACGCAGACGGCATGCCAATCAGATGTGCGGTTTGCGCGGTACGGCTCAATATTCGTGTTTTAAGTGATGCACGCGCTTCGTAAACACGCGTGAGGGGGGTCCAAACGGGCCGAACGATTTCGGAATGGCCTGAAATCAGGCGACAAATATGGGTGAGTGATTTATGAAGTGGTCGAGTAGACGTCACATCAATTGGACGTGCCATGTGCCCGCGGTGACCGACAACGCAGTTCTGGTGTCATAAACGGCCAAAACGGGCGTCCAACGGTCAAATTCATAGTGGATGACCTCAGATTGAGCTGAAACCACCGTGAAACATTCTAATTATTATTCGTGACGTGTACGCACAGACGGCACGACAATCGGACGTGCAGTTTGCGCGGTACGACTCAATATTCGTATTTTAAGTGATGCACGCGCTTCGTAAACGCGCGTGAGGGGGGTCCAAACGGGCCGAACGAAGTCGGAATGACCTGAAATCAGACGACAAATACGGGTGAGTGATTTATGAAGTGGTCGAGCAGACGGAACGTCAATTGGACGTGCCCTGTGCCCGCAGTGACCGACAACGCAGTTCTGGTTTCATAAACGGCCAAAATGGGCGTCAAACGGTCAAATTCATAGCGGACGACCTCGCCTCGGATTGAGGTGGCGTTGACTCGTACACGTCACATATGACCCATGGATCGTTCTCCTAAATTTTCAGCAGAAACCGAATGCGTTTGGTCGGTTTTCCGTATGTACTTAAAATACTGTCCATTTTAAACAAAAGAAAGTCACTTAGAGTGGTCCCGACCAAACCGCATCTCGGATTTAGGCGGGGTTGACTCGTACACTTCTCAAATGACCCATGGATGGTTTTCTTAAAGTATCAACACAATCCGAATGCGTTTGGCCGGTTTTCCGTATGCCAGTTGATGTTTTTCACTTAAAATGATGTCCTTTTGAAACAAAAGACATACACTTTGAGTTGTTCCGACCGTACCGCGCCTCAGATTGAGGCGGGGTTGATTCGTACACGTCACATATGACACATGGATCGTTTTCCTAAAGCATCAACACATTTCGAATGCGTTTGGTCAGTTTTTCGTATGTCACTTTTTGTTTTCACTTAAAATCTTATGGAAATTCATATAGAATATTTTTATATCATATTTAGTATGGATTAGATTTTAGTTGATCGTGCTATGAAACATTTCAGAGCTAATGAAATTAAGGAAGGTGTCGGGGCTGTCTGGGGGGCTGTCCGGGGGGGCTGTCCGGTGGGTGTCCGGGGGGCTGTCCGGGGACCAAGGAGGAGGGTGGGGGGGCTGTGCGGGGTCTGTCCGGGGGGTGTTTGGGGGTTGTTCAGGGGGTTGTCCGGGGTTGTTCAGAGGGCTATCCGGGGGTTGTACAGGGGGTTGTTCAGGGGGTTTTCAGGGGTTGTTCAGGGGTTGTTCAGGGGGGTTGTCCGGGGTTGTTCAGGGGGCTGTCCGGGAGGTGTTTGGGGGGTTGTCCGGGGTCCAAGGGGGAGGGTGGGGGGTTGTCCGGGGGGCTGTCCGGGGGGCTATCGGGGGTCCAGGGTGGAGGGTTGGGGGCTGTACGGGGGGCTGTCCAGGGGGCTGTCCGCGGGGGCTGTCTGGGGGGGCTATCCGGTGGGTGTCCGGGGGGCTGTCCGGGGACCAAGGAGGGGGGTGGGGGGGCTGTGCGGGGTCTGTCTGGGGGGGTGTTTGGGGGTTGTTCAGGGGGTTGTTCGGGGTTGTTCAGGGGGCTGTCCAGGGGTTGTTCAGGGGGTTGTTCAGGGGTTGTTCAGGGGGTTGTCTGGGGTTGTTCAGGGGGCTGTCCGGGGGGTGTTTGGGGGGTTGTCCGGGGTCCAAGGGGGAGGGTGGGGGGGTTGTCCGAGGGGCTGTCCGGGGGGCTGTCCGGGGTCCAGGGTGGAGGGTTGGGGGCTGTACGGGGGGCTGTACGGGGGGATGTATGGGGGGCTGTCCGGGGGGTGTTTGGGGGGTGTTCGGGGTCCAAGGGGGAGGGGGGGTTGTCCAGGGTCCAAGAATGAGGGGGGTTTTCCAGGGAGTTCACAAACACACAACCACTAAAAGACAACAACATCCATAAAAATAGACAATATATAAAAATAACTCAACTCCAATACTATACTACTAGTCTAGATAAAACCAACAACTAGAATAGATTAAACATCAAATCTCAGTAATATAAGTCAAAAATGTAACGGATCAATATGTCCCACATCAGCATCACCATCACCATCATCATCATCATCGCCCTCGTCATCATCCTCCTCATCGTCCTCACCCTCCACAGCGCCTTCCTCCTCGCCTTCGCCCTCCTCCTCACCCTCCTCATCTCCCTCATCTTCCGCATCAGACTGCTCGCCATCATCATCTTCAAGCTGGACATCGGCCTGAACACCACTGGAACTGCCACCTGGTGCACCATATATTAATGCAAAACTTGAATGTTATTATTTAAATACCTCAAATGTAATTAATACCTTAAACTGGGTACTCATCCAATGATTAATCATCTAACGATACTGCTCTATAGGACAATCATCCATGACTGGTACCGCCTCTAACTCAGTGCCAACTCTAGCACGCTAGCCAATATACAGCTCATGCTTGTAGGCTCTCCAAAGCTCGCCTAAATCCTTTAGACGTTCCAGTCGTGCACCCTCACCATCAGGAAAATTAAATCGAAGCTGAAATAAAAATATTAATTCATATAAATACAAAAAAAAAATTATAGCATTAAATACAACAGATTTTTTTACCCATATCTCTGCCCAAGCTCTATCTTTGACCTCATGTGGCAAATGTCTCCACGACAGCGGGCTGACGGGAATGATGTCGGAGTATTTGGAAAGCGTCTCCATAAAACTCCGACATTGTTTCCCTGTTTTCTCAACCATCTGATTGTCTTCATTATATTCCACCATAACCTGTGTGCGACGGTTCCACACCGAACGCATGCGTGTACGGCCCCGCCCCCGCCTCCTGTCAGTAGATGTATCTGTCATGAAAGAAAAACAAATATTTTATCATAACATGTTATAATGAAAATAAATATTGCTATAAAAATTTGTTAGGGTTTTATAAATATACCTGGGCTAGTCTGATCAATGAGTGGCGCCGGATCCACAGAACCTGATGGAACACCCTCTGGTGGAACAGGAGTCGAAGACGATGGAATATAAAATCTCAGAGAGACAGAAGTAGAAGGAAAAGAAGATGGAACAGCTGTATGACCTGATGCTGACTGGGGAGTGGGAATCATCATGGGATGTGAAAATGATGGGGCAGAAGATGCAGAAGGTAGCGAAAACATGGGAGGTCTAAATATCCCATGTGTCCCTAACGACACACCGGGATCAGAATGTAGGAAGGATGAAATGTCAGTGGGAGGGGCAGGGTCTAGTCGGGCACGCACAGCTCTACGTCCACCTCTGGTACGAACCCTCCTCGTACCACCGGCCTGAGTACTAGGACCAGTACTAGGCTCCTCGTCGAATAACTGTCGACGTAATGGTGGATCCTACAAAAAAGTTTACAAAAAAAATTAATCACATGACATTATATATTCTGTAAATATATATATATATATATATATATATATATATTTCAAATAAGGTACTCACTGTAGGCACTAATGGTGGAATGCCCATCTCCTCCATCCGACGATTGTTCTCCGCCATTTTTTTTCTTCGTCTCTCTTCAATTGGCTGCATTTCCTGCATTGGAAAACAAATATGTAATTAATTAGAAAAAGAAAATTAATGTGTAAACCAAAAAACTAAATATATGAGGGAATGAGGGGATTCATTGTTAATTTAGCTATCAATTGTTTTAGAAGAGCTTGAATGAATTTAATAAAACATAAAAGTTGTAATGTTCACCAAGTTAGAAATATTGTTTGATTTGGTTTGAATACAGTTCAATTCCAAATTAGAAAATGCAATTCAAATAAAACAGCAACCAATAAACATTGAAAATTCACATAACGGTCAAGTCAGCTAAAACATATTTGTGATCAATACTAAATAAATATGAATATTACCAACCTTAACAACTCAACTCGAGGTAAACCAAAAGAATTGAGAACATGGATGAATGATTCTATATATTTCCAACCACAACTTCAGGTTCACAATCAACTCTGACAATTGAGCTATTGGAGTCATCAAAAGAAATAAATGGATTGGTTCCAATGGAAATAGGGACAGTGTCAATTCCATCATCAGCATCATCAAAAATATGTCTTGGAATTACTTCAACTATGACACCAAATTCAGGTTGAAGTTGATCTTTGACATAAAAAACTTGTTTAGCCATTGATGCCAACACATATGGTTCTTCGATTGCAAGAGTGCGGGTCATATTAATTACTCGAAATCCACAATCATCAATAAATGTGCCATGTCTCGTCATCGAATCAAACCAATGGCATTTAATCATTGTGACTCGTCCATGAGAGTAATAATCCAATATTATTATTTTCTCAACGACTCCATAATAACCCACATTTTCAAGTCGCGGTCTACTATCTGATGTACTGGCATAACAATATGTTGTGGCAGTAACCATAATACCATCATGTTGTGTTCTCATGTTTTTGGCTCGTTCAGTAACAATAAATCTGTACCCATTGATAACAATTGATTTACAGTCACGAACCATGGTATTAGGACCAAAAGCCAATGCTCTTATTTCCTCAGAGACAGAGTCAGCAGACAAACTCAATACCTGCAATATAAATGATAGTTAAACTTAAGTAAATATTGAAATAATTAATTTAAACAGTAATATTTTTACCATCAATTTTAACCAAGCGGAAAACTCTTTGCTATGAAAAGTATCTCTCCTTCTCAAAGATAAATAACGATGCTTCCTATTTATCATTGTTTTATGTTCCCTGTAGATAAAAAAATATGAATAGTTTAACAGATATATATGTAAGATATACATATTCAATTTTGTTACCTGATATAGTCATCGAACAAATCACAGTTGAACAAAACTGTGCGATGTGCCATCTCCCGCTCTTCATGGATTAATGTCTTCAATGTATATGATCCAGGAATTCCTCCTGTTTGAGGAAGTGATGGAAAACTGGGTTCAATTTTCTCATATTGTTCTTCTTCATTTCTCATTGGTCTGTTCATTCTTGTAGTAAGATCAGACAAATACATTGAACAGAAATCCATACATTCTTGAGCTAAGTAACCGTTCACGATAGAACCTTCGGGATGATTCTTGTTTCAAACATAAAACTTTAATGTGAACATATTTCTTTCAGTTGGATACATCCAACGAAAAGAAACAGGTCCTCCGAGAAGTATTTCAGTTGGAATATGGACAGTCAGATGCAGCATGCATGTGAAAAATGATGGGGGAAATATTTTCTCCAACTCACACAAAATTAATGGGGCATCTGTCAACATTTTTTGCAAGAATGACTTGGAAAACTTCTTAGAACAAAGATCTCTAAACAAATGGCACAACCAAATAACACCCACCCTTACATTATTGGACAAAAGATGACGGATTGCTATTGGAAGAAACTCATGCAGTAGAACGTGATAATCATGAGTCTTCAAAGATTTTAGCTTCAACTCTCTTCTGTTGACCCGTTTAGATATGTTTCTTGAATAGCCATCAGGAACTCTAATAGTCTCTAATACTTCCAAAAATTGTTTTTTTTCAGTAGGTGTTATCACATAAGAAGCACATGGAAGTTGCCATTTATTTTCACTAATACGCACAGGATGCAATTATGGTCTGATGCCCCAATCCACCAAGTCACGTCGAGATCGTAAATAATCTTTTATCTTCCCCTTGAAATTTAGAAGAACTGAAAGCAACATTTCACATATATTCTTTTCAATATGCATTACGTCTAAGCAATGACGTAGCAAATTGGTTGACCAATAAGGCAAATCAAAAAAGATACTCCTCTTCCTCCAATTGTAATAGGTTTCTGTGGAAACATTATTTCTCTTTCCAGATTTCATTTGACCCTTCCCGAATGAAAAACTGAAATATTTCAATTCATTAAGCACATCAGTTCCAGACATACGCTGAGGTGGATCATCGGTCTCTATAGTATTATCAAATCTTCGACGATTCATTCTATATGGATGATCCTTTGGCAAAAATTTTCGATGTCCCATAAAACTGAAACTACAACGATGTTTCAGTCTTCTGGATCGTGTATTCTTCATACAAACTGGACATGACAGTTTTCCCTTCGTGCTCCATCCAGACATCATTGCATAAGCCGGAAAAATCATTGATCGTCCACATAAGCGCAGCACGCATCTGAAATATGTCTTTCGAACATGCATCGTATGTGCGCACACCCACATCCCAAAGAAGTTTCAACTCTTTTATTAAAGGTTGCATGTATACATCAATATAAATGCCGGATCAGAAGGACCAGATATGATTATACTCATGAAAGTGAAAGATTTTTTCATACACAACCATGGGGGAAGATTATAAATTTGTATAAAAACTGGCCATGTGCTGTGTGAAGTAAGCATCTTCCCAAACGGATTAAAACCGTCGCATGAAAGACCCAGCCTCACATTACGCACGTCAGCTGCAAAATCAGGATGTCGAGCATCAAATATCTGCCATGCAAATCCATCTGCAGGATGAACCAACTCATCATTAGTCTTCTTTCTCTCGGTATCATGCCATCTCATTTTTATTGATATGTCATCAGACATAAAAAGATTCTGGAGTCTGGGGATCAATGGAAAGTGCCACATTACATTCTGTGGAACGCCGGATGGTGTTCCATCAGATTTTGACTTCCAGAGGGATGTGCCACATTTTATACATTCATTTCATTCAGCGGTTTCTTCCCAGAATAAACTGCAATCTTTCAGGCAAGCATGAATTTTGTTTCTAGAAAATCCAAGTTCTTTAACTAACTTCCATGCCATATAGTGGTTTGAGGGAATATCTGCATCATCTGGAAGTAAATCCTTCAAGAGGGTAAGAATGTAATCGATTGCTGTATTAGAAATCCCATACATAGTTTTTCCATGAAACAATCGGATTAAAAATTCTAGTTTTTTCATTTTATCGCATTGTCGATATACTGGAGTCGTGGCAGCATCATTCAATTTTTTCACCCTATCAATGTCATCATTTTCACTAGATGCATAAGTTGTCCTCATATCGACGTCTTCTTGAGTCGAAATCCTTTCTTTTTCATGATGACGAATAAACGGAAACCGATCATCTAACAAATTCTCCATTCCAGTCCTTTCATTTCGATCATCACCAATTTGAGATTTCATTTTCTCCCCATTGTGATACCACACAAAGTAGTTTTCTTGAAAACCATTTTTGGTTATGTGGTAGCTGACTTCTTCACGACTCAACCAAGGTCTACCAACATAATTGGAACATGGGCAGTGTATGCGACCACTATCTGAAGCATTGTGAAATGAAAAATCTATAAAGCTCTCCAAATTGTTTTGAAAATTTCTTGAGATACGATCGGTTTCATACATCCAACTTCTGTCCATTCTGTAAAAAAATTCATATAAGTCATTTTTTCATAAACAATTCAATAGGATTGAACTTTAATAGAAAATACATTTAAGTAAACGATAAAGGAATAAAATAATCATGGTATCAACTAGACATGTGAAAAAAACATACTAATGTGTTATTGAAAAAATGTAAATCCAACAAGAACTTAATGTGTTATCACATCAGAGCATGCCTCATCCCATAACCATATTAGTAGGGTACCCTCGTGGACAGCCCTGTCCACCCCCGTGGACAACCCACCCACCCCCGTGGACACCCCCTACCCCCTAGACAGCCCAACCACCCCCGTGGACAGCCCACCCACCCCCCTCGACACCCCTTCTCCCTATGGACAGCCCCCCACCCCCTTGGATAGCACGCCCACAACCCTGGACACCCCTACCCCCTGTGGCCAGCCCACCCACCCACCCTGGACAGCCTGCCCACCCCTCTTTGACAGCCCGGCCACCCCCGTGGACAGCCCGTCCACCCCCGTACCCCCCTGGACACCCTGTACCCCCCGAGATAGCCCCGTCCACCCTCCCAAACAGCCCACACCCCCCTCCCCTGCAACCCCACCACCACCACCTAGACATACCAACCCCCCTGGACACCCCACACACCCCTCCCCCACCAAGACACCCCACCCAGACCCCCAGGACAGCCCACACCCCCTGGACAGCCCCGCCCACCCCCGTGGACAGCCATTCCCACCCCCGTGGACAGCCCCCGCCCACCCCCGTGGACAACCCACCCACCCCCGTGGATGCCCCCTACCCCCTAGACAGCCCAACCACCCCGTGGACAGCCCACCCACCCCCTCGACACCCCTTCTCCCTATGGACAGCCCCCACCCCCTTGGATAGCCCGCCCACCCCCTGGACACCCCTACCTCCCGTGGCCAGCCCACCCACCCCCCCTGGACAGCCCGCCCACCCCTCCTTGACAGCCCGACCACCCCCGTGGACAGCCCGTCCACCCTTGTGGACAGCCCGCCCACCCCTGTACCCCCCTGGACACCCCGTACCCCCCCTGGATAGCCCCGCCCACCCTCCCAAACAGCCCACACCCCCCTTCCCTACAACCCCACCACCACCACCTAGACATACCACCCCACCTGGGCACCCCACACACCCCTCCCCCACCAGGACACCCCACCCAGACCCCCAGGACAGCCCACACCCCCTGGACAGCCCCGCCCACCCCCGTGGACACCCCCTACTCCCTAGACAGCCCAACCACCCCCGTGGATAGCCCACCCACTCCCCTCGACACCCCTTCTCCCTATGGACAGCCCCCACCCCCTTGGATAGCCCGTCCACCCCCCTGGACACCCCTACCCCCTGTGGCCAGCCCACCCACCCCCCCTGGACAGCCCGCCCACCCCTCCTTGACAGCCCGACCACCCCCGTGGACAGCCCGTCCACCCTTGTGGACAGCCCGCCCACCCCCGTACCCCCCTAGATACCCCGTACCCCCCCTGGATAGCCCCGCCCACCCTCCCAAACAGCCCACACCCCCTCCCCTGCAACCCCACCACCACCACCTAGACATACCACCCCCCTGGAATGTGTAGAAATAACATAAAAATACATGATATATAGATACACAAAATACTCAACCTATGGGTTCACATTAACTACATAATCACACACTTAACTACTACCATAAAACACATAAATCACACCACCACCACAAAAGACGCATAGCATTTCTCACATTCTTTTATAAGCCACTTCATTCACACTTACATTGTCCATTCATTTAATGTTAAATTAATTAAATCCATTTACCACACATCCATTTCTATTCCATCTCATTTATTTAATATCTTGTTTTTTTTGTTTTAACAGCATAATTTATTCCATAGATAACCAGGAAACTAATAAAACCACCACACAACAACTCACCATCTCACAATAACCATCGACACCATTTTACATCGACCAACCATCTCACCAAAACAACCACATATCACAATAAAAATATTTCACATCACGAACCACCGCACAACCAAAACCACCTCACTACATTATACACCACAACTTCATCACACAACACCTCCACATGGCACAACACCACCACACATCATCACTATCATACAACTTCACATGACACATCCATTCCCACTAACCATCACATTACAACCCCACATATCACAAAGCCCAACTGGTCACCTCAATCCCCATAAAACAACCTACAATATACAATGAAACACAACAAAAAACCTCTCATAGAGGCAACATACCCCAACTTCCACAATTTATTTATTCAAGGTCTTTTATTACATTACCCCTTTATTTAGCATGGACATTATAACACAACTGATATTCCAGGGGAAACTAATTAATTAACAAAATATTTATTCATTTCCCTATTTTACAATGGTGAAATCAAATCAAAATCCAAACTTAAAACTAAAATATTAGATCAATAACAATTAAAACAAGGTACCATATGTGTATAAAGAAAAAATTACTTGATTTGAGATGATTCAAATGGGTTTTCACCTATTCGGATGCGGGATTTGGAGAGCAGCAGAGAGGTGGAGGTGGATTGATAACTTAAAACTAAAATACTAAAGCAATAACAATAAAAATAAGGAAGTATATGTGTATAAATGAAAAGATACCTGATTTCAGATGGTTTTCACCTCTTCGGATAGGTGATTTCGCAAGAGGAGAGCGGTGGAGCGGATGAAATTAGGTTCTGTGCGAATGGGGGAGAGCAGCCTCACGACTGGATTTGGGGGAAATAATTCCCAATGGTTTTAAAGAACCGTTGGGAAAGAGATGCTAAGGACCCCTTTGCCAACGGTTTCCTCAAACCGTTGGCAAAGGGGTGACCCTTTCCTAATAGTTCTTTTGAACTGTTGGCAAAAGGTGATTAACACACCCCTTTACCAATGGTTTCTTCAAACCGTTGGCAAAGGGGTGGCTTTTCCCAACGGTTTCAATGAACCGTTGGGAAAGGCTTTCTTAATCCTTCGAGCCCAGCGGTTTTAGCAAACCGTTGGTAAACACCCGTTGGGAAAAACAGCATTTCCAGTAGTGTTTCTATAATTATTTATTCCATCATTATGATATTATTAATTAATTATCCATGTGAATATTCAACTAGTATAATTTCCATCGTTAAGCTTCATTTTTAAGTGCTATTTTTATGGAATTATTTATTTTGATTTTATTCCTACCATATTATTCTCATGATTATGTTTTAATATAATTTTTTTAGTTAATAACCATGCCTTATTATTTTTTTTATAGCTTCTATTTTATTTACTTATCCATACTGAGCTTCTGAGCTAACCCCTTTCTTATGTTTTATTTTCCACAAGATACGAATATGTATATTAATAATGAATTGCAAGGATAATATGGGAGTTATGGATGATTATAATGGAGTTTTAATGTTATTTTTATTTTCATGTTGTAATGTAAAAATTATAATTTTATCTTTTTTTCTAAAACTACTAAACTATTTGGTTATTCGAGATGTGATTTCCTTGTTTATTATACCAATGTAATAAAGGTAGGAACTAACTCCGAACAACTAGTGTCAGGGTCTTTACACTCTATCTTTTCCAAATATTTATTCATATACATGACTAAGTTAGGTGGTTATATTTATCTATTAATATTTGATATTTTTTGGAGTGAATATGAATTTTTGGATTTTTATTTTTATTGTTTACAATTTTTAAAAATAGAAAATATATTTTTAAAATATTTTATATTTTTATATTTTGATATGAGATTATATATAACTTATTTTAAAGTTTTTTTTATGACTGATATGATTTATGGAATATATTATGATTATTTTTATCTCAAATGTAATAAAAAATAGGGATAAAATTGAAATTAAAAGTTCATATGAGAGATTATATATAGGCGTTTAGTTAAATGGGTTGGATATCTAATTCTATCTATTAAATTGGAAAACTAAACTTTTGGTTGGTAAATGTTATTGAGTAGTAATATTATCCAAATAATTATATTAAATAAATTGTTATTTTAGGTTGTTAATTATTTAAGGGTAAATAATTGATGTATTAAATGTTATTAATATGTTGATTTTACACATTGAGAAAGGGAATGCGGTTTCTAAATCCTTTATGGTACAGTTATCTTAATAGATATAAATCATAAATGTAATGGTATAATCTCCTATACATAATATTTATCAACGCATTCATGAATATGATCTTTGGGAATAATCTTGATTTGACGATGGGCATAAGATGAGTGAGTGATTATCCATAGATTAGATCCTATTAATTAAACATAGGAATCTAAAATCAATCTTATTTTGGGTTTTGGAATGAATGGCATGATGATTGATATATTTTTTTTATAAATATATTTTAGTTAACCATGAAATTATAGGATTAATATCATTTTAGTTATCTGGATTCAATTAGAAAATGATAGATAGGTATGATATCTTACTACTTGTGAGACCTATATTTTTTTTCTCATTTTCTTTGAAATTTAGATCTTGGAACATTAGTATTACTGGTTATATTTATGTGTTGTATCATGGTATATATATCATGATGTTTTTTCTTGGAAATAGTTCAATGGGTGGTGAGTTATGTAGTGTCATCAAGAAAATACTCATGGGAAACACGTTTGAGGTTATACTTAGGGTGATAGATAATTAAGGTGTAATTATAAATGAATTTAGGTTATATTCAATTGAAAAAAGTAAAACAAATATTTAATTTGTGTATTAATTCAACACTACAACATAAATACCCTTTTGTGGAAGTTTTTTTGAGGTGGTTTACTAAACCACTACTACTTTGTTTAGAAATGATTTAATGGAGGTTTTTAATAAACCACCAATAAATGTTTTTTTTCAACCTCGTCACTTGTCCCCCCCCGACCCCCCGCGAGACCCCCTTCTCCCCCATGACCTCTAAAGACCCCCCCCATGGAAACCCCCCATGCATCCCAAAAGCAACCAATTAAGCCTTATGCCTCCCCTTAGTGCGCCTCGCCACCTCGCCGCCCCTTAGCACGAATCGCTGCCCATTACCACCGACCCCTCGAAGCCGTAGCTCACCTCACCGCTGTAGGTATTGACTCGTGGCACCGCTCAACGCTTCTGGCCACCCCTCAGTATCATCTTTCTTCTTCTTATTCCATCCTCTATCCTCTAGTTATAATAGTATCACCTAGAGGCCATACTCATACACATGCACATGATATTTTCATCAGTTGGAAGTATATGATTATAAAACCTCCACATCATCAAATTGAACTTCGAGAAAATATCCTTACACCATTGTAGTTCACCCAAAACATCTAGTTCATTGGATAAAATTATTTTAATTATTTTCTTGACATATATTCTCTATTTTATTATAGTAATTATAATTTTTTTATATATCAATTAATTAATAGTTTTTTAAATAAAATTCATTTTTTGAAAAGACCAAATAATATTATTATTTTCACAACATTGTAAACCCATGTTTTTATATAATTTTTTTTATAATTTCGTGATTTAAATTTTTTTTTGTTGATATAATCAATATTCTATTGTAACTTATTCACATTATATTGAACATTATTTTTTATAATTTAGTTTTTTTATTGTGAGTTTTTACTTATCATTGCGGGATTGATTATACATATTTTTTATGATATTAATATATTAAATTCAGTTCAGAAAAACATTCATCATGTTTTCCACAATAATATTTTAGAACTTTATATAATATGTTATTGGATAAAGAATAAGAGGGATAAGAAATATTTTTAGTGGAACATGAATAAGTGTTAAATTTTTCATCATGACTAACCTCTATTTTAGTCATGAGATACTAGGAAGAATTTTCCATTCATTCCATTTATAATAGGGTTTCATTTCTCACACACTAAGTTAAAACATTGAAGGTTTCCGTGATTTTTTATTCTTCCCCTTATTCCTTTTGTTAGTTATATATAATTACAACCTTAAGTGTTCCGTTTTTTCATTTGAATTACATCACTTGTTGTTCTATATCATTATCCACATTATTTTTACAATGTTATAATTTCATTATTTTGAAGAATATGTTCATATTATTTGATTGATGTGACATTTTATCATTATTATATGTTTCATCATTAATTTCATTAAAAGAAAATATTATTTTATTATTGAATTATTTGGATTTTTTAGCAGGTAACTTCATTGTGATCGCATAGGTCATGATAGATCCATATAGATCCTCAAATGACATGTTTTTTATTTCATTTTCCTCTTGGAATATTATATATTTAGGTATCATATTTATTTTTAAACCCCAAAGTATTTTGATCACTACATATTCTATAGAATGATATAATTAAGAGACGTTAAACCATTTCATATGTCAGTAAAGTATATAAATGGTTGGTTTTAATGAATTCTTTGAAATATGATTTCAAAGAGTATTAAAGTGACTTAGAATTTTGATTATTTTAATAAATATCATTTGTAACATTCATAATTAACTACTTATAATGTATGCAATACCCCCAATTTTTCTCCCTTATCATTAGATGTATTTTTATAACATGGATGATATTTTTGGTGTTGTTTATTTCAAGGGTGTTGGAGGTGAGTATAGATTTATATTATGTTGTTGAGTTAATAATGTAACTTGTTTTATTACTCGTCTCCTATTATTTATATCATGGGTACACTAGGTACTGAGAGAGAGGTATATATTTATGTTACACTTGATAGTCACACACTATTGGTTTCCCCTAGTTGTGTTGTATACCATGGATATTGGGAAGTTCCCCCTATGATTCTAGGTGTAGGATACTAAAGAGTCATGTGTTGTTTGGATGAAACATATGTCATTGGAAGGTATCATGTATTGTTAAGTTCTAAGACTATCTTAATTTTTGACCTTTTTTGTTTCCCATGATACTATATGGATTCCATTTGGGGACTCTCATTCCTTGTGTTCCCTAGTTTGATTAATATGGTGGGAAACATGAATTTTTCTCCTTGTTTAATCATATCTAGTGTTTTATTTGGTGATTTGGTGTTCTATTTTAATAGTTTATAATAATGGAATGGTCTTATTAAATTGTTTTTAAAGTGTTTTGAAAATTGTGTTTCTAATTTTTTTTTAAAATTGAAACTATAGTGGATGGTTTTAAATAATGTAAGGGTTTTAAAGTAATATTTTTATAGGGTTCTATTTTCATTTAATGAAGAAGAAAATATAAGTTTATAAATTGAATGTTAAGTTTATATTTGGGTTTTCATGTGATTATCAATAAAAATATATTTTCTAACTATATTTAAAACTATCATAAATGAGATGTGTTTTGAAAAGACTTTCACAAAATTCTTTTTGAGATCCTACAAGGATTTGTTTTTCTCACACTCTATATACATCATTCGTTATATAAAAATATTTTAGTTTGCATTTTTTGGTTCCCTATCCCTTTTTAGGTTTCCTAGAGAGTGTGGTGGGCTGTCTAAGTGGGTGGGGGGGGGGGCTGTCTAGGTGGGGTGGGGGGGGGGGTTGTCCAGGTGAGGTTGGGGTTGGATATCCAGGTGGGGGGGGGGATTTGTAGGGGGTAGGGGGTTGCAGGGGTGTGGGGGATGGGGGTTTCCACTATCTAAGGAGGGGCGGGGGTGTGGGTGGTGGGCTATCCATGTGGGGTGGGGGTGGGCTTTCTAGGTGGGGGAGGGGTATAGTATTTCCAGGGGTGGGATGTCCAAGGGGGTGGGGGTGGGTTGTCTTGGTGGGGGAGGGGTGAGTGATGTCCACGGAGGGGGGGGGGGGTGAGGGTGGGGGTGAGGGTGGGTTGTCTAGGTGGGGTGGGGGGCTCTCTAGGTTGTGGGGGGGGGGGGGTGTCCAGTGGGGATGCGGGGGGTTGTCTAGGGAGGGGGTGGGCTTTCCAAGTGGGGTGGGGGGAGGGGGCTATCCAAGTGGGGGTGGGGGATATCCAGGTGGGGGGGGGGGTTGTCCAGGGTGGTAGGGGGCTGCAGGGGTCTGGGGGAGGGGGTGGTCTATCGAGGGAGGGGTGGGCTGTCAAGGGGGTGGGAGTGGGATGTCTAGGTGGGGAAGGGGGTGAGGTCTTTCCAGGGGGTGGGGGTGGGTTGTACAAGTAGGGGTGGGGTGTGGGATGTCTAGGGAGGAGGGAGGGGGTTGTCCAGGTGGGGGTGGGGGTGGGATGTCTAGGTGGGGTGGGGGCTCTCCAGGTGTGTGTGTGTGGGGGGGGGGGGATGTCCTAGGGGGGATACAAGTGGGCTGCAGGAGGATGTGGGATGTCCATGGGGGGGGGGGGTTGTCTAGGTGGGGGGGGGGGGCTGTCCAGGTGGGGGTGGGTGCTATCCAGGTTGGGGGGGGGGTGTCTAGGTGTGTGTATGGGGGGTGTCCAAGTGGGGGGGGGGGGCTATCCAGGTTGACGTGGGGGGGCATCCAGGTGGGGTGGGGGGCTGTTCAGGTGGGGGTGGGTTGTCGAGGGAGGTAGGGGGTTGCAGGGGTGTGGGAAAGGGGGTGTGGGATGTCCATAGGGTGGCCTGTCTTGGGGGTGGGGTGAGCTATCTAGGTGGGGGAGGGGTGTGGGCTTTCTAAGGGGTGGGATGTCCAAGGGGGTGGGGGTAGGCTGTACAGGTGGGGGAGGGGTGTGGGATGTCCATGGGAGGGGTGGATATCAAGGTTAGTGGTGGGGGTGGGCTAGCCACTCCAATACTCTACAAAAATAGGAATCCCATATAACCAATGTGTAGTTTCTTTCACATGTTAATACTTTTATTAAAGTTCCATACCAACACTCACTCTTACCCTTCCTAGAATAAGTGATATCCTCCAATAAAAATCACTCAGGTTCTTATCCACTATCCATATTGAACTCATACTAATTTAAAATTCATACAACTCCATATCACCTAATGATATAACAAGGCTCATACTTTCATGAGTAGTATCCTATTAGAACTTGACTCATATGCCTAAACAACACACATAGGATCATATTTGACCCACACACACATATTCTTTTTACATATAAAATACTATATTTACATCTTTTATCACAACCTTGAATTAACCCTTATATAGCCACTCAAAAAATCAATAAGCCACATACCCAGCTCAAACTTTGGAGGCGTGTTTATAATGAGGTGTGTTTTTTTAGAATTCTTATATGATATTTTTAGTGTTAGATAAAATCTGATCCACATATGATATTTGGAGGTGTGTTTACAATTACGCGTGTTTTGATTTATATGTATGATATTCATGGTTTACACCAACAGTATTTTGGGTCATCTATAATAGGATTAAAGTCATGCTACAATTAGACAGAGATTGGATCTATGGGTCACATAAGAAATTTAATTGGGGAACGGGTAAATCACCTACATGGTTAATTCACATTTAAAAATTGAGCCAAGCACTTAGGATATCTTTATATTCTTTTATGGATCTTTTTATTTTGCATGCTTTGGTTTTCTAGTGGGTGGGTTCATTATTTACCATATGTATTTATATAGTAAAACCTTATTTAACATTTTTATATATTTTTTTCAACTAGTATATATGAATCTATTTCCTTATTTAATAATAGTTATGTGTTTTAATTGTGTAGGAACATTGTGATATATATGGATAAAAGCTGGATCACATTACTGATGAAAACACCTCAGTATATTAAGGGTTTGGAAGAGTTTTTAGATTTTGAAATTTCTATTCGATTCGTTTAAGGGAGAACAAGATGTCCATGTCCTAAATGTTAATTTAAAATATGGTTTAAGAGAGATGTAGTTTATGAACATTTAATATTGAAGCAATTCTCTGGTCAATATTTGTGTTGGATTTGGCATGGATAATTAAATGTTACATAAAGGTTGAGCACTAATGTCAATCCATATAATGAGCCCCCAACTTCTTCGACAATGTAAAATGAAATGAAAAAACTTATAAATGATGAATTTGGAACTACAAGACACAACAATCAACATCAAAACATATCAGAACAACCAGATGAGGGTGCTACAAATAGAAACATGACAAGTGATGTTTTTGAGACTACAAGACAACCAGATCAAGATTGTAACATATCAGTGGATCCTCCTATTAATTACGTGGAAAATAATTTAAGAGAAAAATTTAACGAGAAAAATACGTTTCATGATTTAGTTGATAATGGAAATCAAGAGTTTTATAGTGGATGTTTGAAATATTCAAATCTTTCTATTCAGCTGAAGTTGTACCATATCAAATGTCTATATATAATTAAAAATAAATAAATATACATGATATTGGAATTGCGTGATGAATTTCATGAATCAATCATCCCCAAATATTTTTATGATATAAAAAAAGTTGTTAATATGCTTGGTTTGAATTATACAAAAATACATGCGTGTCTCAATAATTGTATGCTTTATTAGTAGTGAGAGGATTCAAGTAGACAGGATTAAAAAAATGTTCTTCTTATAAATGGAAGTCAATGGGTGATGATGGAAGTATGAATCAACATATTAAAACAAATAATAAGAAAAATAAAACACCTACAAATATTTTGGGTTACTTTCCTTTAAAGCTTCGATTGCAGAGATTAGTCATGTCATCGAAAATCACCGAACACATGAAGTGGAATTCTATATATAACAATAATGATGGGTTAATGCGACATCCATGATATTCAAAATTATAGATGAAATTTGATTCATTACATCCATATTTCTCAACTGATCCTAGGAATGTTTGACTGGGATTGGCTGCTGATGGATTCAACCCATTTTGGACTTCGAGTACTAGTTTTGGCATTTGGACAGTTATTTTTATCCCTTACAATCTGACTCTATGGATGTGTTTGAAACAAACATATTTTATCATTTCAATGATTATTACTAGAAAAAATGCATGGAAATTATTTTGATGTATACTTGTGGCCTTTAATTTAATAATTACAAGAGTTATGGAGTAATAGTGTTGAGACATTTGATGCTTTTCTAAAACAATTTTTAAAATGCATGCTAATTTAATATATACCATTAGTGACTTCCCAGGGCTTGGGAATTTATCTGGTTGGAACACTTACATGGTTTTGGATTTTCCTGTTTGTAACTTTGATTTTGAGCCCAAACAACTACCTCAAAGTATAAAATGGTTTTCTAGTTCCATCAAAGATTTCTCGATGCATCTCATAGATTTCGGTTGAACAGATAAAAATTTAATAGTTTCACTGATCGTAGATCACCTCCAAAGTTGTCAAATGGTTCAAAATATTGAAACAACTTGGAAATGTTGAAATAGAATTTGGGAGGGTTA
This sequence comes from Viscum album, assembly GCA_963277665.1. Classification (NCBI taxonomy): domain Eukaryota; kingdom Viridiplantae; phylum Streptophyta; class Magnoliopsida; order Santalales; family Viscaceae; genus Viscum; species Viscum album. The sequence continues at coordinate 760,305,492 of OY728126.1, read as the reverse complement.
ATCATTTGAATGATAGTGGGAAATATTTTCGAAGTGCACCATCAAGTAAAATTGGAACACAACAATTAAAGAAAAAAAGTATATTCTTCTAACATCCGTATTGGGAATTTAATTTGTTGTGCCATAATCTTGATGTGATGAATATTGAGAAGAATGTCAGCAAAAATATAATCTTCACATTGCTCAATGATTTTGTAAATTCAAAATATCATCTCAATTCTTTGAAATACTTGCAAGTAATGAACATAAAACTTGATCTCTGGCTATAAGAGAATGAAAATTATGATTTGGAAAATTTTGCAATGAAAAATGGGGATAAATATGCATTAATTGGAATTTTAAAGCATTTTAAAGTAGCTTATGGGTATTCAAGTAACATCTTGAGGTGTGTTGACTTAAATAATCATAAGTTACATGGATTAAAAAGTCACAATTCATATATTTTTTTACAACAGTTACTACCATTGGCATTACATACATTATTACCTGAAAAAGTTACTACTGTTGTACTCCAATTCTGAACATTTTTTAGACAACTATGTGAGAAATATCTACATCAATTTGATCTTGAGAACCTTCAATAAAAGTTTTTATTGACACTTTGTTAAATGGATATGATCTTTCCCCCTTTGTTTTACTGTCATGATGCATTTAGCTATGCATTTGGTTGAGGAAGCTAAATTTGGAGGCTCCATTCATTATCGATGGATGTATCCAACTGAGAGGTAATTTATTTATATGTTTTTCAGTTATGTAAAAAAAAATTGGAACTTAATTAAATGCATAATTATATTTATTTATCTTATTTCATAGATATCTTGGTCATTTTAAATAATACATGAGAAATAGATCTCAACAAGAAGGCTATATTGTGGAAGGATATTTCGAAGAGGAGTTTCTTACCTTTTATTCTAGATACTTGGATGATATTGATACAATATTTAATTGAGTTGGAAATTTTGAAGACACATCAAATCAATCTCAAATACATGGGAAATCAAAAATATTTTCTGCTATTGGCTGATCAATTGGGAGGACTTCAAATGTTACACTGAATGAAATGGGATTATTACAGACACATAGATAAGTGCTACTGAATAGTGAAATTGCATATCCATTGATTGAAGATTTTATGATACAAAAAAAGAGACTAATGAGAGGACTAACATAAAATAAGAAATATATAATGAAAGGTATTAATAAAGACCTTGTAGCATGGTTTTCATGATGTGTAACTTCATAAATATTGAAATAGATAAAAATATTAAGTTAAAACAAATATTTTGTAATTATAATAAATTATATTTATTTTTTATATCATGAATCCTGACACTCAATCATAGTTTACAGAATATTTAAAGTTTCTTGGCCAAGGTCCTCTAAAAAATGTAAGAAAGTTCGACACTTACAATGTGAATGGATTTAGATTTCTTTCAGTCGATCGAGAAGAGGGTTTGAAAACATAGAATAGTGGTATATTTATATTTTCTATGGTGGGATACTTTGAAAAGATAACCAATATTTTTGAAATAAACTACCATAGGAATTTTTTAGTTTTTTTATTCAAATGCAATTGGTTCAATATTATTAGAGGGGTTAAAATAGATTACATGAATTTTACTTCTGTGAACCTGTCTCACTTGATGGATGTTATTTATCATGAACTTCATGATCCATATATCTTATAATCTCAAAAAATGGTATATTATGTGAATGAAGTTGTGGATGAAGGATGGAGTATAGTATCTCATTTAAAAAAAGTTATTTGCATTATATGAGTGATGAAGTGGAAGATTTGACCTCTGACATTGATTCTAATAAACACTAAGAATCAGAATTATTTTTCCATCATGATACTAAATATATTAGTCTAGAAAAGATGAATTAAGTGGATGATGTAATAGAGTAGGAAACCGATATGATTGAAGGAGAAAATGATTGTATGTAAATTTATGAATTCATATAGCAACCACTTATTTAATTTGTGAAGTCTTTAATTATCATTGTTATGCATATTTTGTTTGTAAGTACTATGCATCTATTATAATTTTTAATTTTGTTTCTACATAATTTTTTTGAAATATATGTTATGAAATTAATTTTATTTTATTAAATGATGGGAATTCAAATGAGGAAGTGATATACTATTTTATCGACCACTGTAACATATGATGATCAATCTGTTTCCTTCACTACAATATCTGAGCTACCATCTATTTTCCCCCACACCATCTCCTCCCACCCCATCTCTCACACCCTCTGTTATTTTCCCTTTAGTAGATCAGTTTTCATCTCCCACTTCAGAAGCCTTAGTAGTGGGGGAGTAGTTTACCACTTCTAGTTCTTCGCGGGGATACTAGAGGGTAACTGTTATAGGTAAAAATTTTAATATGAATAAATTTATAGAATTTATTTATACTAATTGTTTGTTCATTAATTATGAAAAAAATTTATGTGTGGAGAAAATATAAAAAGTTCAGATGTATGGAATCTAATTGGAGCAAAGATAGTTATCCCATTTAATTCATATGGGATCCGTACGGATGACGCTACAGGATTACTTGGCTAGATTATAGGCCAACTGACTGAGGAGCCCGTTTCCCTTCCTATTTCGTATGATGATTGGAGGCATATGACTGTAAGTTGGAAAAATTACTTTTTTTTATTCCAAAATAAAGGTAATTTTAATAAATTTTGGTGAAATTGAATGTCATGTTATTTATATTTTCAAAATTAATTTCTCTGTAAAAATGTTTTTTCACTTTACAGTTGCTGATGTGATAACATAAAAGTGGACATTGAAAAATCTTGAAAAAAAATGGAATGAATTAAAATAAAGATTATGGAGAGATGTCAATAATACTTAGTTAACCTCTTAACAGGTGTATGACAAGATACCCAATAGGGTACCCAAAGAGCAATGTAATTTCTTTGTTGACAGACATCATGATGACAAACAGATGGTATTTAAATATATACTACTATATTAATATATGTTTACATTAATTCATGTACATGAATAGGATATTACATTGAATACATTACTATTAAATTTTATTTTATTTTATTTATTTCAGGATCTTTCAAGAAATAATGCATCAAGCCGAGCCAACTAGGTCATCCCTCACACTATGGGGTCAAAGAGTTTTTTCTAGAATCCAATCTTATTTGGTAATCTTTTCATTAGTTTAAATATTTATAAGACAATATTTCTTTAATATATTAAATTGTTGATTTATGATTGTTTAATGCATTCATAGATTTTAGGGCATGAAGTATCCAAAACAGATGTTTGGTTGAATGTTCACCAAAAATATGAAGGAAGTTTTGTTAATGAGCCTGCCAAAGAAGTTGGGGTATGAACTCATTTTTCATTATAATAACTTATTATCAGTTTTTACTATATTAATATACATTGATTATAATATGACTACTATTATATTTATAGGTATAAATTAAAGAACCGTGGGATTCCAATCCTGCGTAGTCCAACTCGGTCTCCTAGGATGACCTGGTTGCAAAAGTCTTTGGGAAGGAGAATCCTGGTAGAGTGCGTGGGATGAGTTTGGGACCCGTACCATCTGAGGTCTATAGAAGGGAACCAGAAATTGCAGATTCATCTACTCATGGTTGTAGTCAGTCTATACCCCTAGATATTTAGAGGTATATTGTTTCTCTACGAAGCATAGTTCAAGACCAGGGGGCTCAAATATCCGCTTTACAGAAAGCGTTTATTGATTTATATCAGAAGATGACCTGATCTTCCACTGGAGAGGGTGACGATTTGTGTTCATCATCGGACCATGATTAGTTGTATTGTTGAGATATTGGAAAAATATGCTAACAATCAGTTTAGATATGTATCATGTGTGGCACATATTAGCCACCGAACATTTTCATGACCTAACATTTTCTTGATTTTTTATGTTTCCTTTTATGTGTTTTATTGATTTATGATGTTTCCTTTTATGTCTTGATTTCTCGAGTGTGGTATGCACCATAAATGTTGATTCATTATTATCATGAATAATTTTTTAAGATTCATTTTTACTAAAATTTTTAGGTTTGTTACCCAAGGATGAACGATCAACCTTATTATTGATTTTCTAGGGAATATCCAGTTTTTTAACTCCCTTCAACTTATTTTTATTGGATAGCCCTTATTTCTTTAAATTGTATAGTATTATCTTCTCATGTTTTATAGTTTTCATGTGATCACTCCCACCTATGCTTTCTTCTTATTCAAAATAGTTTTGATAAAAATTTATAAATATCTATTGAAACCTTGAGTGTCTTGATCCTGTTAAGGTAGAGGGACTATCTAATTCATTAATAGTAGAATTTACAAGTATCTTTTGAGCACTTGAGTGTCTTACACTACCAGAATTTGTATCTCTTAAAAAGATTCATCTAGTGGATAAAATATATAATACAATCTTGAAGCATGTACTATATGGTTTGGATCATCCTTCCTGACCAATCATCGATCTGAGGATAAAAGGTTATACATAACTTCAACTATCATCTCATAGACTTATATTATAATTACCAAAAACTATGAGGTAAAACAGGTTGGCCCTGGGTGAACATAACACTTGAACTATCCACTCTAACTCTCAGTGATAATTTTTGTACAAGTTAATTAGTGAGAAAAAATTCCTTGAATGCCTCTTACTATGGAGGGCCACTAGAACATCAACTTTTCATTATTATAAATCATGGTCAACCCTGGGTAGACATACCACTTCAAAGAATTATTGGATCTCATAAACTCATCTCTCATGGAATATGTGACCATTACCATGCTATGAACTATAAGCACTCCATGTATATCAAAATTCAATCCTGAAATAGTTTCACATTCTTCCAACCTATCACATATCATGATACATTACAGAAAAATATTCTAACTTGTCTTTACTTGTTTAAACAATTAAGAAATTATCTCTATGGATATCCCCATTGCTTCCCCTAAACCCTCAACTACACCCACCAGCTAGTATTACAGTGAAGGTAAGATCTTCTATTCAGCTAATGAAATTTTTTCTCCCATATCTTACATTTTCTAGCCCAATGTATTTACCACTACATTTCCATTTCTAGTTGAATACTATTTATCGATGTCAAACATATATGATTACTCTATGAAATTCATCTGATAAATATTATTTCCATGCAGTGAGAAAATATTATATGAACTCTATGTTCTAAAGTACCCAAAAAATCTCTCTCCCAAGAGGTTCTGTCATTATCATTTCAATGGTTGAACCACAAATACAAAATAAAAAACAATATTAGAGTATTTCATCTTGTGGGTTAAAAGCTAATGAAACCCAAAGTGATAAATTTATCACTCTACATCATAACATATCCTAATCCAAAACCAGATGCATAACATTTCACTACATGTCCAACGTTAGGCTCATGAATACTTTTGATCAGAGCTGACAACAATCACTTCTTCAACACTATATAAACTTCCTCACACTAGTATTTACAGTCAAACATGAATAGATTCTTAGTAACTGAGGTAATTGAAAATGATAAGTGAGTGATCCCTAAAATGATTCTATTTTAATTCCCATACAATCGAATAAAACATCAACTATTGATTACATTCCTCAGTTATGACAGATACACAAATACATCAATATACTCAAGATCAATTGTTATCCCTGATTGTGAAACCAATATATCCAAAAGTGACACTTCATGTATATACAATAAATTTTATGTATCCAAATAACAATAAACCTATTATTCAAATATCTAGCAAGTGAATATTATGAAAATGTTGGTCTTCTAGTTTTATTTTTGGATGTAGGATGTATGCTCATGTGAAATTGGAATGTTTTTTTTTTCAGGGAATTAGTATTGGGGCTATAGTATCAGCCGGGTTTTTATGTAAATCTGTCTTTAGATATAGTTTTAACTGACAAGAAATAAATTTATTATATTTCATGAAGGTTTTAACCACCATAACTATTTTGTTATTTTGCTATTCGTGACGGTTAAAACCACCACTACATATAATAATTTAGTGGTCATTAAAATAATCACTAATTTTTCTTCATATTCATTTATTGTTTCATGGAAGTTATCTTGGTTTTAGGGGAGGTTTTCCTAATGAAAAGGATTTTTATTAGTGGTGATTATAACCGCCGCTAAAAAATTTCATTTTCAATGGGAAAACCACCGCTAAAACCATAAAAAACCACCTCAAAGTGCGTCCAATATGACTATTTCCATAAAATGAAGCTAAATCTAGTAAAACTCCACGTATTTTATGCCAACACACAATTTAGCGGTGGTTTTTTGAAACCTCCATATAAGTATAGGGTGGCGGTTTAAATAACCACCATATCCAAAAAAACTGCTGCGAGTATTGGCCATAGAGAGGTTTGGTTTTCATATTTGGTAATTTATTTTACCCTGGGTTTTTGTATGTAGTGGGAAATGTATTTTCATTATATGTTATGTTTTCAGAGTATCAGTAAATGTGAGTTGATATAATTTAGAAATGGAACAAGGTGTTTTTTTATAAATAGTTAGCATAAAGATCAAGTAGTATATTTGTTGAAAATTTTCTATAGATTTAAGGGCATTTCTCTTCTTAATAGAATATAATGACATGAGTCTAGTTCTTGTTGGATATATTTTTTATCCAAATAATATAACATCTATAAATTAGATTCTACATTATAGTGATTTTAGTTCCTAGGGCCCCTTTGGGGTTGGATAGTTAGTAATCTTGGGTTGTTTTATGTATATATACGACGATCTTAGATTTTTTGTTCCTTATGTGGGATTTTAGAATAATATGAGGATCATTAATGATTTATTTTTAATGATATATGACTATTATAATATTATGTTTGAGTGATTTCATCCATTTCTACAATCACATGAATACATATTATTCAGATTTACAATCTTGTTATATATTATTAAGGAACCCTAATGAGTATTTATACTCACGTCTAAAAATTTTCACTTTTGGTTACCATTTATTCATATACATAGAATTTATTATTTTGTATTATAGTTATATTAAAACATTTTTCTAGGAATATAGAACACAAAGTGGTGGAAAAATTTGATAAGTAATGATAGGGTGGATGACACAAGGGTTTCTTTTAATTATTAGGTTTTTATTTTATTGACTAAAAAAGTATGGTAAAATGTCCTTTCCTTGTACTTATGAGTTTTTATTTATTTTATATAGAATCAATTTTTTTATCTTATTAGATTTAAGTGGGATACTAAGGATATTGACATGTGATTTGATAAACTTTTTTATTTAAAGGTGGTTTTATAATGACTAATATATATATATACCTCATTATAAAATTTTAGTCAGATTACAATAGAATAATGATAGAAATAAATCAAATTCTAAACTAATGGAACTACCACAATTTATTGGTTTTGACCATGTCATGGTCTTCCTTAGGGTATACCACGATATGGTGAGTGTCACCAGATTATAATGTTATTCATGAAATACTATGTGATATGTGATATCACATGGATTGGATTCTTTCTTTTTCATTAAGATATTATTCTAAGTTTAACTATAGTTTTTTGATAATATTGATGAGATCAAATTTACCATACATTTTTTAACTAAAATGAATCAAAATGACGAGTTTTAAGTTACAAAGAGTTTTATCTTATGAACAATTTATGAAATGTTTCATTTTATATCAAATGTTTTAAAATATTTAATATATCCTATAGTGGATATATAAAGGATAGTATTTATGGAATTAAATAATATTGAAATTTTGGTTAAAAATATTTATAACTGAATTTCACTAGCTCTCATTTCTATAATACCATTAAGAAAAATATTCTAGAAGTACATGGTAAGGGGGAGGTCCTTCCATAGTTTTAAGAGATTCCCATGATCTGTGGAGACCCTTGGAGGGAGGAATGATTTAGTTTTTCTTAATTATAATCAATTAAATACCTCTTTAATTCTTTTATATGAAGGATTTTTTAGAATTATGGTAACAATTTTATTCTTTATTTTATAACTCATTCTAAATGCATTATTTGATTATGGGATTAATGGTGTCTTCGAGTAGTTCTTCTTCTTTATTCTATATTTCATACATACCTATAGTAACTTTTAATGAAATATGAGATAATCTACCAATGTTTGGTTTCGTTTTAAATTAATAATGAATTTTTTAGAATGAATTTTCTTACTACCACAACATGGATCAAAGTAAAAACTCAGTTTTGGTTATTTATTTTGAAGGAACATGGAAAAAACATTATAAAAATGGTATTTTCAATTCTTTCTATAGTATAACCACGAAATAGACTATGGAATATAGTTTTTATGGGAATATATATAATATAATGAAAAATATATGGTCGAATGACAATTCTATATGTTAGGGATAGTGAATTATTGTGGTATGGAAAGGTTTCAAAATAGTTTAAACCATGCCACATGGAAAGTACCAGTCTGATTTTGGACTTTGATTGCCCAAATTAAAATTACATAGATAGGAAAAATGAAAATCTAAGACACCATAACCAATACTCTTTGGCCACAAAAAATGGGAATCCTTAATTCTCATTATCATGTTATGACCATTACTCAAAATAACATCCAAAATAATAAATTTTTAAGGAATTTCATTCAGTTAAAATAGAATTATTCATACTATTGTACATTAAAATTTTAATACAATTTAAATAAAATTATATTTTAGTTAATATTCCCAAAAACCATAATCAAAATGAGGCCACACCAAATCTGTAGGCTGGATTTAACCTATACAAAATTTTTTTTGATAGATGTGATATGGGTTTAAAGTTCACTTGCATACTTAAAAATAAGGTTAAAAAATTATTTATATCTATTTATGATTATATAATAAATTTAATTATAAAATGTTGATATTAGTAACTTTTGTATTTTTTTTATATGTGTGAATGGTAGAATAATTTAGGAAATATTTATTATTTGGTTAATACTATATTAAAAAATACAATAAATTTATAAACTATAATATATTTCATATTAAAACCATGAAAATGATAATATGAAAAGTAAATATTAGATAAGCATGATTTATTCATGTCTATGCATGCTTAAATTATAATGTGTTTATAGTTTATATATTTATTGTTCACAAATGTTTATATCATGTTTAAATATTTAAAATATTTAATTATTTATTTTATTCTATACTTTATTATTTATGAATAAAAATGATATTTTATGAATTTTGATTCATGATTTTGTTTAAAGTGTTAAACTACTTCTATGTTATCAAACATATATGTAATAAGTTACAAGTTATGTATGTTAATTTATTAAGTTTTTCTTTTATCATGACTTTATATTGTTCACAAGTGATGTAAAGTGTTGTATGTCACTATAGATTATTTATTTGGTGGAATTTAAAGGGACTCCAAAATTTATATCTAAAATAATGCATACATGTAAAATGATTTTTTTGTGACAAGTTGGAAATATTAAATCTATTTTAAAAATACTAAGTGTTGGATTCCTTCTGAAGTGAATACTTCTCAAGACATCAATTATCCAACTAGGTAGGTTTATACTAAATATAGGTTCCTGTAGATTTTTGTGTGTGAAGAAATAAATTAATGAGGTGAACCTAAGAGTTATATACCTATTTTTAGTTTTTTATTTGGGTAACATTTAGTTGGGAAACCCTATGGGATAGGATAACATATGAATGAGGTTCAGAATATCCATTTGATGGATTGAGAATGAGTTTTCCATTCAATTATCCATGTTTAGAATATGATATGAATAACTTAATGGGGTTTTAAATAGATAATTTGTAAGATGATCACTAAATTAGACTCACTATTTAGTGAAATATCGATCTTTGACAACTAATTGATGTGATGGTATCGAAAAGGGCCATCACTTTAATGGTATAATTGTTAATAAAATTATTTATTAAATGAATATAAATCATTATAGTCATCTAATAATATATTAATTTATAGGAATAATGGTATCATTATCATAAAAGTTGACATATAGATCAATCCTTAAAAAAGAAAAGCTTAATAAAATTAATTTCTTAGATAGGTATATGGAAACAATGAACATTTAAGTCATTAAGAATATTATATGTGTTTGAGTAATACCTTCCTGAGTAACCAATTTTTAAAGTTGTTCAATAAGTATACCTTGATGTTTATAATAATCATATATGAATTCACATTGGGTTTAAAAGGATTTGGATGGAATAAAACATAGGGAACTTTGGTCTCCACTCATATATTCAATATGATTGAGTATATTAATCAATTGGAGATACTAGAGGTTTCTTTAAGACATGCTCTAGTAATTAAATAAATTATTTAATAATTTTTTGCAGTGTTCTAATAGAGTGAATGACTTCAAAAACTTCTACCCTATAATATGAATTTATTGAGGATAGCTTGTCACACACTAACCTAAATTCATTAACTTGTTTATTTATTTATTAAAAATATTTTCCTTGAGTTCTAAGATAAATTTATTTGAAAATTTTAAATTTGGGAGTTTTAGGACATGTTACATGGTTGGTACATAATTAAAATTATCCATGTGGCTAACTGTAAAAAGGATCATAGTTATTAACATAGGAAATTTTCATGTTCATTTCATGGTTTTCGCAACTGTGTATCCAAACCTTGTGCATTACCAAATGTATCAAGTGAATGGTGTGCAGTTGGATCATTGTGTGACAAATAACATGGTCAAACTCTGCAACCTACATAGTTTTCACAAAACATGATTTTTCTAATATACCCTTCTTAAAATATGATCTCATTCGGGTCTCCTTTCCTATGACTCATCTAATGTGCACCAAGGTTCCCTAGAAGTGGGTCTCATCTGCTTCCCCTTCAATTTTGAGATCTATTCTTTGATTTGGGGTAGATTATTTTAATTTTAGAGCCTTATTTCTCTTTTAAGTTTTATGGGATGGAAAATTTAAAATATTTCTTTCTATTATTAATTGAAAATACTACATAATTTAATTAAAGACCCATGTAAATTTTTTATTTGTATAGATTTTTAAAATCTATAAATAATTAATTCTTCACTCACAAAATTATTTTTAATAATTTATTTTTTTAGTTACAGCATGAAAAAAAATCTGATTCTAATATTGAATTTTATTTATAATGTTAAATCTAGAATTATATGGTTTAATGGATTTATTTTTGATTTTACACAACAACATATATGGCTTTTAAAAGTTCTAAAAATCACTTTTATGAGAGCTAAAAAAGAGTGGGTAATTGAAGTAATATTAAAAGGGGGCCCCTTTTATCAATGTTAAAAAAAGTGATGATAAAGACCCCTTTTATCTGTGTTAAAAAATTAACTAATAAAAGGGGCCTTTTATCAACACTGATAAAATGTGCATTTATCAGTGCTTTTTTTAACATAGAAAAAAATAAAAAAAAAATAATTATTTTTTGTATATCGGAGGCTCTTCTAACAAAACTTGACCACCCCTTTAATAGTGCTAGACCCACCTGCACCTTCCCCTGTACCCCTGCCTCTGCTTGGACTTGAACCTGATTCCTCACCCTTGTGTGTCTGCGCCTCTACCACTCACCCATTTTGTTTTTTTGTCCCTTTAATGATATATCAATTTATTTATTTATATATTTAGTTATATTTATCTGTATAATAATATAGATTTATATTAACAAGTATATGGTTATATTAATATATATTTATAAGAATAGTTTTAATACATTTATAAAATATGTTTTTTTGTGAGTTCATAAATAAATAAATACATTCATACATATATACAACTTACATAAAAATATTCAAATGTATATATATATGTGAATTTGTAAGTATTATTATACATATTAATATATTTTTTTATATATACATATATTATATATTAATATGTATATACATATGTAAGAATATATTGATAATATATATCAGTTTGTTAATACAGACACACACAAATACACACACACACATTATATAGATATGTAAATATTCATATATTTTTATTTTAAATAAAATAGATATTATGTTTTATTTATATTAGTATTATATATTGAGAAATATATATTATATGTGAAGATGTTTAATTATTTATTTATATAAATAAAGTTTCATGTCTGATTATATAAAAAATATGTATATGTCGTTATATATTTGATTATAAATGACATTACATTTTGAAAATTGAAAATTTTTTAAATCCATAATATCGATGTGAATGTAATACCTAGGAATAAATTCAGTCCTGATTGAAAAAAGGTCAAAAATAACCCCTAAAATGAGGCTGAAAATACATCAAATGTAAAAAAATAGGGTACCCTAACTAAAAAATTAGTTTTGGAGGCCTTGTGGGTCTTTTGGCCTCAAAAAATATGATGGAGGGTTTAAATTGGGTCATTAGGTCATAGATCTTGTTGTGGTCTTTTATTTGATATGTGGTAGAGCACAAATGGACACCTTGATCAAAAGTTATGGTCATTTGAAGTTCGAGTTGCATTTTCAACTTATTTTAGATATTTACTTTTTGTTATTTTTTATATTCAGATTGTTATTAAATTTCTATTACCTGATAAAAATTAGAAAATTATTAATTAAAAATATTGTTTAAATAATTTCATAATCGTTTTTACTAAATAACTTATATATTAAGTTTAAATTTCTATATATCCTCATATAAAACATATTTAAAAAATATATATTATATTTATATAAATATATTTATATATTTATATATTTTTTTAATGATTTTTTTAAAACATTCCCCCTTTATCAGCACTAATAAAAGAGAACTGATAAAGGGGTGCTTTTAACAATGTTTTTTAACACTGTTAAAATTACATTTTATCTGTGCCTTTGGTTAGCACTGATAAAGGTAACCCCTTTATGATTTTTTTATAAGCGCTCCCCTTGTGCTGATTTTTGGTAGTGATAATTGATTTCTTTATTTCTTATATAAATTAGAAAAAATGCATTTGTTTATAAAAATTAATATTTTTTGTAGTGTAATCAAGAATTCCTTAAAGAATGAAGCAACCATGGCACCCCTTTTATGGTCCCCTACAAATAAAAAATTACATAGAAGAAAGTGATTGTTCCTTACATTCTTTATGTAGTCAATCAAGAAACCAAACAAATACCAAAGGAAATGATCAACAACAAGTTCCCTATGTAATTGGCTGCAACACAATGTTTGGAGAAAAGAGAGATAAACTACACCACTTAACTGACCACACTAAAATAGGTAATGTTTCGAAGAGGATGTGGTGTTGTAATTAACCATGCCACATACACTAAAAACAAATTGACTACACCCTTAACCCACCAATCAACCATAAATCCATGGGAGATATTAAAACCCGAACACTGTTTACCAATGAAGAATGGTTTCACTAACTAAAACAATGTTGAGTGTCAAGTGAGGCCAAGAAAAACGTAACTCAGGGAATATGAAACCTAGGTCTGGAACAAAGTCAAATTGTAACTTTTAAATAAATACTAGCAAGTCACACCACCCTGAAGAAACTGATGACCTGATGAAAAATATTGGAGTAGATGATCTGGTGTCCCACCGCCAGTCAAGACCCGATCCATGCCACCAGGTTTACATACATTTGAAAACCTCCATGAGATCTTTACCTAATGAGAGGGGATATCACCATCTGACTGTAGAAATGTCTCAAACTTGATTTGAAGACAAACAAGATTATAATAATGAAAAATAAAAGTGCCACATGTTTCTCATTGATGAGATCAAACGAGGTTGTGTTGTATATGGAATATTTCCATTGATGAAGACTATAAGAGGCCAGTCCCCGAAACTAAGAAATTGTGACCCTTTGACTAGATAAGAAGAGAAAAATATCAAAGATAAAATCAAAGATAAATCCACCTATTGAAATATAAACCAACGCATTGAAAATTTGTGTCACCATCAAATATGGAAAAAGGATTTTGAGAGATATGTTAACATTTCACATTGTATTTTTAAGGGTAAAATGAACTTATATAAGTGTCCATCCTTCAATTATCATCTACATAAGGGTGTAACCATGAATACACTTCTATATAAGGGAGAAACCATGAAATCTTAATCTATATAAGGGTAATTCACAACTATGTAAGGGTACATATAATGTTTTATGAGCTACCTTGAGGTCATCAATGAACCTTGGGGATGGGGTGTATATCATCCATTAACAAAGATAATTTAGGGATAGATTAGAAATAATTTTCACATTCCACTAGTCCATCTGAAATGGGGAATGCTCCAACAAACATTCCACATAGCGATCATCCATCTGAAGGAGTATGGGCATGATTATTGGAATATGATTCTTTCAATCAAATGCATTTCAATTATTGGTTAAGATAAGTAGATGTTATTTGAGAAAATGGAAGTTTGTTAATGAGAACTGAATTATATAAGAAATATCTTCATGGATCATAAATATTCTTTCCTTCGATTTGTATAAATAATTTTATCTTTCCAAATAAAAAATAGGTTTATTATATTTCTTTGAACATTTAATACTAATTTAATTTTTTTCTCTATTTATTGTGTTGTTTTGTTCTCTTCTCCCTCAATTTATTCATGTTTTCTCAACCATGTGACATCATAATGACCACAATCTTAGTTTTCAAAAATAAATATCCCATTGTAGGTGGTTTGAGTGGAAACACAATGGTGCATTAAATTTTTTCACTTAAATTTCTCATTCCATTTCTCTTTGATTCTTATGAAATAGTGGAAATTTCAAGAGGAGGAAATCATCACACTTCACTACTGTATAACTGTTAATTACTTGAAGCCTTCAATAGTTCTGGTTTAATTTTTTATGGAGTGATTATGTTAATTTCTCTATAAAAATTTTCTTTACAACATGTCTTTATCATTTGATCTCTATATAACGATGGTGAATAAAAACTCTAATATTATCTCTTATTATATTAAATGGAATAATAGTAAGGATTTATTTGAAGTAAATGAGTAAGTCTATTAAATATATTGAGGAGTATTCTTACGCATCCATTGAGGAGAACTCAATATATTTCTTATCCATTTAGGGGATTCCTTTATCATATTAGTGGTTTCATACTAATGGAAAACATTATAGGGTGTATAGATGAATGATATTAATATTTTTCATTGAGTTAAAAGATTTTGAATAATTGTAAATAATGATTTAACCCAATGGAATTCACTATAGAACTATATACATTCCCCATTAACTTATGTTGTTTTAATTTTCTAATTCATAAAACTAAAACAATAAACAGAACATTTCATTTTTTAATACTTTAAAAATTACAAATAAATAAATAAAAATTAATTAGTGATTTGGAAAAGTGAAGAAATGACCCACACATAACCCTGGGAAATGACCGTGGCCAACCCTATATTGTATTACATGCTTTAATAAAATGAAAAAACAATTCAAATATAGCTCATGACAACCACGTGATCAATATTGAATCATTTCTAGGGAGAAGTCTTGAGTATTCACTATTTTAAGACAACTTTAATTATGTATCCTTTTTTTTCTTTGCTTTTTTTCTTATTTCGCCTTTTTACAACTATTATATGTACCATAGTTGGTCCATTATCAAATGTATTATCAATCATATAACCATTTTATATTCCCATAGGAGATTAAGGAGGATGTTTAAAGTTAAAGAATCAACTAATGTTTTCTAGACCAACAACAGAAGAAATATCATGACGATCTGGGAGAACTAATGGAAAAAATAAATACAATATCCACCACAATGAAAAAATATAAAAGAGAATATGGATTTGGGTTCTAAATACAAGGTTACACTACATTAGGAAGAAGATATAATCGAGGAATACTTTGATAATATATAGAAATATTCCTATGAAGAGTATCAAGATGATGCCACCCAGGAAGAAGTAGGATAAAAAGAAGAAAATGAACCTAAAATGAATAAAACAATCCCTCATCATCACCAAGAATATAGACTAGAGAAATATAAAATATAAAATTATTTATCAAATTCTACTCATGAGGAAATATAATTAGATTATATTACACATGAATATGAAAATTTGTTTGAACACAATTTTTTATGGCTCTTTTAAATTTTAATTTTCTACAACCCACACCTATTTTGGCATGTCCATAAATCACAATTATAGCTTCCTCTAGAATAAAAATAATTCATGAAAAATATATAAGAGATAATGGATACTCCATCCCACTTCTCCTATTTTATTATATACACAACATAGATCATGGTTTAGATATAAAAATCTCTATCAATGAAAACTTCCAAGAAGAAGTTAAGTTAAGCATCTTCAGAAAGAAGAGGATGTGGTCATTCCAATCAGATAAACCCTCTCCTCATATTAATTGGGGATGAACAAAAGGTTGGAAAGTTGTTGAAAATCTAAATACATCCCCTCTTAGGAGGGAACAAACCAATAATCTATTATTCTATCTTTCATTTTCCATTTAATTAGTTTTTTTAAAAAATACTTATGTATATTCTATTTTACAATAGGTTTCCCTAAAAAGATATAAACTAGGGTAATATCTCAAGGATAGCTACAAGAACACTTGGGGAGAGACGCACTTAAACTTTTCTAAAAAATAACAACATTTTGTTTCTATTATATTACACTTTTATACACATAATTTTTTTATGTTTACCACAATTCAAATAAGTAGTTTTGGACAAGGGTGTGAGAAGAGATTCAACATATTTAGAACTATATTTAAGAGATATTTAGGTTTTTTTTATAATATGTAAATAAAAAAAAGCGTGTATTATTTTTGTTTTATTCTAAAAAAATATCTCTCTAAATAATTAGAAAATAAAATACCTAAAAAACTGATATTCTTATTAATTTTACACATATCTCTTTTGTAAAATTTTCACTCAAATTGTTTTTTTCAAACATTCATTGAGAGGAATTCCAACCTAACTAGGGAAAATATAATTATTGAATAAATTTAATTCACTAGTTCTAAAATTGTAAAAATTAAATTATTTTCAGTAAATTTTTCATTGTTTTCATGAAAATTTGATTTTATAACTAGGAAATGGAGTGCGAGTGAAAATATTTTTTATAGAATCAAAATTTTAACTTGTGGTTACTATTAATTTTTAAATTAATTTGACATGTCTAGACCTCTATGAAAAATAACACCTTTGGTATATAACTCAAAAGAAATTTATATAAGTCCATTAAACTTGGAGTAAATAGGAAATAAGAATCACATGGTGAATATAAAATATATTGGTAATTTGGTGTGTCAGTAAGACCTATATACATATCTAATATATTCTTTTTCATACTGTTTCACACATTCATGGTTGGGAAAATTTAAAAAAAAGTTAATCCAAGATTTATTAAGTTTTTAATAGTTAAAAACTAATTTATTTAGGTGAGGGTGATATTGAACCTTGATAAATAATGGACCAATTCACTTATAGAAAACTCATTTTAGTTTTATCCAAGAATTAAAAATTAAAAAATGATTTTAGAAACATTTTAAATAGGGATAAATGGAATTGGTTATTGTTTAAAATTTGATTCCACTTAAATATAATTTGAACCACATATGGTCTTGGAACATTGATTGGGTTTACATGAAAAGTAAATTGAATCAAAAAAGAGGAATGATAATTCAAATAGTGGAGGGAGCAGTGAATATCTTATTATATAGCATGTATATTTTCATCTATGTAGGATGAATCCTTTTATTTTCTTTTTAATAAATTAAATTTATTAACAAAATTTCCCAAGAGTGTAATAGTTCATGTGTGTCTAGTGATGATAGATGAAAATTTAAATTTTTTTATCTTTTATTTATTGAAAATACCAAATAATTTAATTAAAATAATAGGTAAATTTGTGAGTTCTAATGATTTTTAAAATTTTGAACATAATTATTAATTGAATCAAAACACAATTTTTAATTATGTATTCATTTTTTTAATTACAATGTGAATGCAAATTTTTATTTCAATATTGAAATTCAATTGTTTCATTAAATCAAGAATTATATTTTTGATGGATTTTCTCTTGAGTTTAATCAGTTTCATAATTTTTATTATTAATTATATAAAAATTCACTTAAATAATTATCATTTTGTGTTGGGGAATCCGGAATTTTTCAATGTAATGAAGTGACCATTTTACCTCTTCATATGACCAATTAAAAATAAAAAAATACATGGAAGAAATAAATTATTCCCTCCATTTCTCATCCAGTTGATCAAGTAACGAAATAATTTAAAAAAAATTTATGACAATACATTCTCTATGTAATTAACTACAACTAAATTTTTGGAAAATAAAGAGACTGGACATACCCCTCAATCGACTATACAACTACAAAAAAATTATACAATACCAAAATGACTTTGGAAGTGAAATAAATTGTGCCACATCTACTAAAAACTGACCAACTTCACCCTTCACCCAGAGATCAACCATGAAGCCATGGGAGACCCCAAAACCCTTACCCTGGTTTTCTTATGAAGAACAACCACATTAAAAAAACCCTATTGAATGTCTAGTGAGGTAGAGATAAAATGAAATTCTAGAAGTTGAATATTAGGTCTAGACCAAATCCATATTGAAACATATAACTATAGTCGAGCAAACCACTCTACCCAGAAGAATCTAATGCACTAATGAAAAATTACATAGAATAAAAGATGATTCTAAGTAAAATGTCGAGACATAATCCATGATACCCGATTTCCTGATATTTTAAGAAGACAAAAAATATGGTCCTGAGTTACACCAAGGATGATTATCATGGTTAATTGATTATTGGATAATTGAATTTTGATGAAGAAGCTAAATCACCTAGATACATGATCGAATGAAAAACTGAAAGCTCAAAGATGACCGATACTTTTATTACTAAAAATGAAGAAGTTTATTGATCCTACATGAGCATCATGACTCAATAGAGAAGAATACCCCATCTAATTGAATCCACTAATCGAACCATGTTTCATGTTTACTAAGATCGAAAGATTGATAAACCCAATCACCACTCAATTCTCAATGATTAAATTGATCCATGTCACACAGTTTGTGGAATATCACTGATGAAGAATACTAGAAGAGATATTGGTCATCAGAACCATAGAACTATAATTCCATGACTAGAGGAGAAGAACCCATTATCAAAGATGAAACATGAGCCCATTTCACCAGTTGAAAACAAAACTTAAATATAGGTAAATTATATCACCCTAATGTGAGGAAAAAGAGTTTAAAAAGCTAAGTCAAGGTATCACATAGTCTGAATAATGGTAAAATCAAGATATATAAGGGTGAAAATGCAAATCAGTATCAATGTAAAGGTGAAGCTATGAATATGTATCCATATAAGGGTGAAGCTATAAAATTTAAGTCAATTTAAAGATAATTTATAGATATTTAGGGGTATATCCATTATTGTAAGAACCATATTATGTTCATCAAATTGCCTCAAAGGTATATTGGTGTATACTATCAATTTCAAAATAGAATTTTGGTCTTGACTGGGTATCACTTTCACATTCTACTTTTTCATCCAAATTAGGGAATTATCCAACAATATTTTCACTTGGAGTTTTTTCATTTGAAGTATTATGGGTGTGATAATGGGAAGCATATGCTTTCAAAAAAATCAATCGCAACCATAAACTATAACTCATGGAGGAAATCAGAGAAAAGTGAAGTTCATTAATAGAAACTAAATTCTATAAGATATATCATCACAATATATATATATTTCTCTATCCTCCAATACAAATAATTGGCTCCTATAAATTGAATATTAGGCTTTCATGTATTTCCTTCCAAATATTAATTATAATTCATTTTTTCCCTATACAAAGTATTTTATAATTCTTTTATTCCTAAATTTATTTATGTTTTCTCTTCCCCAGGGCATCCCGACAATCTCAATATTTGTGATCATGGATAACTAACCTGTTTTGGGTTGTTTGAGGGGAATCAAAGTTGTGTGTTTTTATTTTTTTAAACATTAATTTCTCTCTCTATTTTTCTCTAATTTTGGTGTGGCAATGAAGATATAGTTTCAAGGTTGTGATTTTCACTAGACACTATATTAACACTATATCACTCCTCTACTTTTCACACTTCAATGTATCCTTCCATTTATATCACACTTAATATCATAGGAGTCATTTTATTTGAATGGGATAATGGTTAGAAATTACTGGTATGTGGGTGAGTAAGTTCGTTCACATGATTGAGGAGTGTTCTTACCCATCCACTGAGGATAAAACATGAGATTTATAGTTTTTAAGGGATTCCTTGAATATATTAGTGGTTTCATAGTAATTGAAAATGGTTGAGGGTTTATCAAGGAATTATATTGAGTATTTAAATTGAGTTGGAATTTTTATAGTAATTGTAAATTATGATCCAAACCACTAGAATTTACCATAGAACTAACTATATTCTCTTTTAACATGCGTTATGCTGTTTTAATTTTTTTCTTTAATTCATAAACCTAAAACCAAAAAAATGATACATTTAAATTATGGTTACTTTAATAATTTAAAAAATATTAATAAGTGATTTAGAATAGTGATGAACCAACCCAGACATGATCTTTCATAAATGACCTTTTTCTGTACTATGTTGCATTCCATGTTTTAATAAAATAATTTTTTTTTTCACCGTAACTGATGACTACCGCTAAATCACTCAACCTCCTTTTCAATTATTTTCTCCCCTTCATTCAACATGTTATAGTGTTTACTTAACCATACGGTGAGTATATGATTATATTTTTAGTTATTATTGATGTTATAGTGTGTGGACAATATCTTGGGTCCTCATCTTCTTGTATTTAAGAGTTTATCTTTATCCACACTCTGTTTAAGGTATTATTTCCATGTATTTTCCTTTTCTTAATTCACTATGATTTCATTGAATTTCAATTTATTTTTTCCCTCAAATTACATTTGTTTTTAAAACTTGTGATAAATATTTTAATAGGTTGATAAAATACATTGACACTTGATTTGGTTTTTGAGAAAGTGTGTGTAATCTAGGTGTTTGATAAAATTCTAAAGTGGTTTTATTAGGGACATTTGTTATTCAATTAGTGTTTGAGAATTTATATGATTCTATAATATTTAAATAAGGGTGTGGGGAATATCATTAATTTTATTTCCACTTCTTATAGATTTTTTTCTTTTTATCTTGTACAATATTATGCATTTAATATATAAATTTGTATTTAATCCTTTTATTGGTACCTTCTTGTTACTTGGTTGACACACATGCTGCATGGGAGTAATTTTTATTTTAAGGATTTATATTTCCAAATTTAAAAGGGTTTTTAAATAATTCTTTGTTATTAAAATGGTTTTTAAATGGATTTTAAAATATTAAATTTCCAAATAAAATGTAAGGCCCATTTAGATATTTAAAAAGGTTATTTCAATATGATATTCTTAATTCATGTAGTTTATAAATAAATTTTAAAAAGAGATTACTCACTTCAAAAATAATTCCCATTTATTAGCTTTTAGTGTTATCTCAATTGAGTTAAAACCTAATAGGAATCCCCACTTTCCTATTTGATTATGATGTTGCAACATTCCTAGAGGGAATTCCCATTGGTGGTGGAAATGAGATGGGGTGAAGTTGTGTTCTTTTTTTTGGTTTATTTATGATTTATTATTTATTTATGTACCTCACCTCCAATCACTATTATTCATAGGGGTACTAGGCATCATAGTGAGGGATTGATATTTGGTTACTATTTAGTCAAGAATAGACTGACTAAATCCCCCTTGGTATGGAATGGTCATAGTACTTACAATAGTTCCACCAATGAGGCTAGGTTAATGTAGTTAGTTGGTTATAGACAATGAATTCATTGATAGATCAATTTATCATTCCATAAGAAAACATATAGGATCATATAATAATATTTTTAGGAATTTCCATGATCATATATACATTATGTTTTCTTATAAACAACACTTTATTTAATTATTGTTCAAATTTTATATTATTTTCTTATTATACCAAAACCACATTCTATTGTTTCCTATATATTTAATGATTGGTTTATTTATTCATATGATGTTTCCTTCTTGATGTTGTTGTGTTCTTTAAGTATAGTTTTCGGTGTAATCTAAAAATTTTATACTTCCAATGTAAAGGGTTTTAGATGTTTATTTAAAACATATTTGGTATTCAAAAGTTGGTTTTGAGAGAAATATTCTGGTTTATTTCTTAAAAAATTCTAAACCTATTTTTTACTTGTTTTTCAAACAAGAATTTATCGTTTGCTCACATAATGAAAATTCATGGAATTTGGGGTTAATACCTACTGAGTTTTTATGCTCACACCATACTTGTGCCACTTAGAATTGATTGACTTGATTAATTGTACAAGATTAAGTCTATTCATGGTCTCTCAAGTTGAGAGTTTGTATCAGAATGGTGGATATTCAACATGAGGCCATATAGATATTATGATTGGTGTTTTGAATTTTTTATCAAGGATAAAATATTCATGTCATCCTTATCCATTATATATGTTGTTTCTTTACACTATGGTTGCATATTTTATTTAGAGTTACTTATTTAATCTATTCCTATTATATTTGATTTTTTATCTTTGTATATCTACATATTATGCTACACATATACCTCTGATACGTGGAGTTATCATGAAGGAATTATTTATGTATGTTTCATTTTTTAATCTATTATATGTAAAAATAATTCCATTGAGTTCATATTTGATTCCCTTACATTGTTTTCTAGACAAAGTAATCAATAATGTGTTTCATTATTAATGGAGAGCTGGGTCAGGTGGCGTGTTAGGCCTGCTTGGCCTAGTTTCTTAAAAATAGAATTAGATCATAGTATTTTACAAAGACCTTGGTTTTTGGAGTTCCTTATGATATTTATCTGATTCTAGTAGATTTGGGTTACAATTTTCAGAACATAAGAGTTTGTTGTTGGGAGATACTGAAGAACACTTTTTCATTTAGATCCTTAAGTTTCCATTGGATATTAGGTATTATGTTTTGAAATTTGAGTTTTCCTTATTTTTTTAGTGTACGTTGATAAATATTTATGGTAATTTGGATTATATTGATGTTATATAGTTATTTTAAATAATTTTCATGTTTTGGTGGTGAAAAAGAGGAAGAACCTAAAGTGAATGATTAGACCAATTGGTTTGTAACACCACATGGATCTTATGTGTATGGTTTATTTTGACTTATAACGGAATTTTAATGGTTTTAACATGATCCAAAAATCCCTCTAAAACCTCTAGTATCCCTAGGATGTATTTTTTTGATAACCCAATAACCCATATTTTTGTGATGTGTGTAGTTTTTGGGATGATTTAAAGTATATTTGCATGGTTTATTGATTGAATTTTGATTTTTCTTAATAATATTATTTAATTGAATCTTTTTAAAGGTGAAATTTAATTTTGGAACAGTAAAATTGTTTTTTATGAAAAGGAGTGGAAGGAACTTAAGGTTAAGGACTTGTGTGTGTTATAAATAAAGAGTTTGAGTGGTTTAAAAATAATTTTTTAATTTTTTTCAAAATTATATTAATATTTTTAAAGGGATAAATGTTTTTAAGGATAAACAGATGGGGTTTTAAAATGGATTCTAAGTAAGTTTTAGTAATTAAAAAAAATTAAAATATAGGGTTTGGAAATTATTTAAAAAGGAAAATTTTGAATTTAGATTTATTTTGAAATCTATTGAATATTAATTTTGATCTACCTTATTAGTTTATTTTTTATTTTATTTAATTATGGATGATTATAAAATAAATTTTTGGGGTTATTGATTGGGCTCAATGCCTTTTTTGTTTTTCAGTGTATGCCACTCTAAAATGATCTACAAGATTTTAAGGGTTTTTTATCTCATGGTTAGAGTTTTGCTCTTCCAATTAACAAATATACTCAGACTCATGTTAGAGTGGTGGGGACAGTTTTTCCCAAGTTCTGTCATACTATTTGTAGTTATTGAGGTCCTCTAGAGTATATATAGTGGTTCAGAATGGTTGATGATATTTTTTAATCTCTGGGAAATATTTAATCCTTAAGGATGAGAGTTGCCTAAGGTTTTTTAGGGATATATTCAGGATTAGTCAAGAAATGTGGTTCCTTCCTAGTCATAAAGTTATATTATATGAGTCTTCTTAAATATTATGTTCATTTAAGGGTTCCTCATGTGGAGTTTAAGGTTCATATAGTTGAAAATCTCATGATTCTCTAACAAGGTTGAAGAATAGTGAAGGAGTATATTGACCATTTCAATGGGCTATTTCTTTTTTATTCTTAGGGAATATTTAGTGATTTTATAAAGGATCAAATTTTAATAAAGGTTCTTTTATCAAATCTCAGTGTTTAAATTCTTTCATTTGGGATCACCCTATTTAAAGATATGATGGATGAACATTATCTAGTAGAGATAGATTTTAGAGAGAAAATTATGATTGGTAATGGTCCTATATCCTTTGTTGCAAGTCAAGGTTACTCTTCTGGTGAGGGGTGGAATACATAGGAACTTATCTTAGGAGGATCTCCCCATTCTGTGTTATTTATTTTAAAAGGGACCAACCCCTCATATGCTTTTAGTGTGGTTATTTTAGGAAATCTAAGACCACCTGATCAAGCCTTCCAAGGACCAGTAAATATCATAGTCAATGCATACACCCCCAAATGTTTTTTAAGATTAAGATTCTTGTGTGGGATATAACCTTATCAACCTCAAAATATTGATAGTAGTTCCACCTAGTATTTTGATTTAATTTTTCCCATTCCTATTCTTTTTCGTTTTATTTCATTACCATTATTTTTTTCTATATGGAATATGTTTATGGATTTTTGGTGTTCTATGATTTTTTAAAGATTCAGGGTTTTTCATTATTGAATTTTTTATTTCTTTTCATTTAAATCTTGGATCTTGAGCCTTATTGGTTAGAAATTTGAGTAGTACATATATATTTTCTTATTTATATTCTATGCTAGTAAATTCATAAATAGTGGGGAGACCCATTTTGGGTCTCCATTTCATAATATCCTTATTGGAATGGTAAAGTGAGGTTTTTATTTTCGATATTTTTTGGGAAATAGGTGGGTTTTTTGTTTTAGTTTAAGTTTTATATTAGTTTAGAGGTGTCTCTTCATATTTGGTTTGAACATCCAGGTTATTATTACTTGACCATTGGAATTTGGTGACTATCTGTGGGTATATATTGATATGATATGGAAAAATTTCACACCAAAAACTTAATTTTATTTATTAAATTGTTTATTTATTTATTTCTCACCTTTTTATTGAGTTATCTGATTAATTTCTTTAAAAAATGTGATTTTTTATATTTCTGTTTAGGGAACATGGTTATCGAATGGTTAGTAGTAACCATGAGGCTACCCATGAAAAGCCTTATAGTTCATAGAATAGGTTATTTTCATGGTTAGTGAACATTTTCCCAAACTATGAAACAAATTATTGTAGGTTCTTAAGTTTGTTTAGTGAGGCGCATGATTGGTGAATTTTTTTTTCAAACCATGCAGCCATGTAAAACGATGTGCATTGTTTTCCTAAGACATGATTTTTCTAATTTACCCCTTCTTAAATAAGACCTCACTTAAGTATCCACTCCTACCACACATTGTACATCAAGTAAGAACCCCCAGGTGTGAAACTCCTTTCCTTTTACCTCAATTTTTATCACAATTTGTTAATTTCAAGTTTATTCCCTCAAGTTTTGGGAATTATTTATTTTCAACTTTTGTTTCTATAGTGTTTTATCACCTTACATAACCTTAGTTTGATATCAATTGAATCCAATTTTGAATGTTTTATTAATTTTTTTGTGATTATTTATGTAACGGTTTTTAAATTTTGTCTTGGATCCCCATCTTCTCGTATTTTATTATTTCTCCTCAATTTTAATTTTTTTAGGTAGTTTGTTCCATATATTTTCCTTTTCCTGACTCACTATTATTTATTGGGATTTTCAATTATGTTTTCCCAAAAATTATTTTATTAATCTTATGATTTGTCTTTAAATATGTTGACAAAATAATAGTATCATTATTTAGTTTTAGAGAATGTGCATGCAGGATACTTGTTTGATAAAACAAAAAAATGGTTTTATTATGGAATTTTGTTTTATAATAGTTTTTGGGCCTTTATATGTTACTGTATGATTTTTATTAAATGTTTGGATATTTCTTACCTTATATTTTTACTTTTAAAATATTTTTTTTGGGTTTTATATTTGAGAATATTATGTCTTTCATATGGGATATGGGTATGAGTACCCTTGTTGGTTCCTCCATGACACTTTCTCGAAAAATATCCCACTTGGGTGGATTTTTTCATTTATGGCATATTCATTCCAAATAAAAATGGATTTTTAAAATAATTCTTTTTTTAAATGTCTTTTTAATGGATATTATAATGATAATTTTAAAATTTAAAAGGAAGGATCATTTGTAACATTGAAAAAGGTGTGTCATGATGATATTTTTGTTTGGCATGGTTTACAAAGGAAGTTTGATAAGATTTTACAAGTTTAAAATCCAAGGGTGTGTTGGAGAATTTGAGTATTTTTTCAAATGAGATACACCTCCAATAGAATCCCATACATTCTATTTTATTATGATGTTGTTACGTTCTTATTGGTTCTTCAAAATAGTGGGGGTAAAGATATTGAGTGGTTTGATGTTTTCTTTTTTTAAGTGATGTAAGGATGATTCTTGATTGATGTACCTCCCTAACTATAGCTATTATTCATGGAGATCCTAAGAATCTTAATGAGGGATTGAGAGGTGGATATTATATAGTATTTATTAGATTAACTAGATCCTACTTGGTATCGAATACATCCAGACCTGATAGAAGATCCATCGATGAGGTGAGTTTAGATCAGATAGTTGGTTATACACTAGGAATGCATCGATAGGCTAGTAGATGGTTCCAACCGAGTACATAAATAATTTCCTCATAGGATGTTTAGAAATATTTCATGATTGTCTATCATTTTCTCTTTATCATTTACCACACTTAATTTCCTTTTTATTAAAATTTTATCTTATTTTATTTATAGACCTCTAATATTTACTATTTTCCCTCTATTTTTACTAATCAGTTTTTTTATTTGGACATTTTCCCTTTAGTTTATTTTTGGGTGTTTTTTTGTCTAGGTTTGGGTGTGTTTTATAAATGGATTCATTTCAAAGTAAAGGGTTTTTGTGCTTCATTAATACATGTTTTGGGTTTAAAAATTAATTCTTTGGGGAAAACTCATGGTTTGTTTTTTTCAAAAGATAATGACCTATTTTATACTTTTATTTAAAACTAGAATTTAAATATTTTTTGTATTAAGGAAATGGACATACTCTATAGAAGATATATATAAGGTTGTTATGCACACATATTACTTTTTACACTCAGCATTGATAGACCAGAGTATATTTTGTAGCTTCAAATTTATTCATGGTCTCATGGATGATGTTTTTATTAGGGTGATGAATGGAAGCCTTGAGGTCACATGTAGATTTTTTCATGAGTTTGCAGGTTTATTTTTATCAAGGATGTATTTTCCATGTAAGACTTCAGTGTTTTAGATATTGTTTCTTTCAACCATGGTTGTATATTTTATTTGTAATTACTTATTTAATATGATTAAGATGTGTTTCCTTTGTTATTATTGTATATATATTTATTGTCTTGAGAAGGACCTATGATACATAGAGTTATCATGATATAATTCTAGATAGAAGTTCTATATTTTAATTTATTATTTGTTGAAATCATTCCCTTGAGTTTATATTTAAATCCCTGGAAGAAATTTCCAGTCTCGACACATTGGGAATACAATTTAGGCCTAGTGATGAGACAAGTGAAGTGACATTTCAAGTTAGCTTAGAAAAGTCTGTTATATATCTAAATAAAGTATATTATGTCTAGGTTATGATTCTTTGTAAACAGTATAACTAGGAAAATATTTAGACCCAAAGAAAACAAATTAGATTGAATTTACAAAAAAAAAATATTTGAGAATATAATCAAGGTTTATGAATCCAAAAAGAGATGTCAGGAAGGTATGATATTTTTCCCTTTCATTGAATTGTTAGTGATACCTGAATGGGTTTGATAAGCTCTATGGATATTTAAAAAGTTATTTTTCAACAAAGAGTTTTTGTGAATATATAAAATGATACATGTGGTTTATGATTCATCAAATTATATAACTTTATTAGAAGAATATTATGATAAAAGTAATTTTATTTGGAAAAAATTAGTTTATCAAGCATATTTATTAGAATATTCGGAAATGAGTTCCCATAATTTTGAATGGAATAATTTAAAAAATAAATTATATTTTTTAGAACAATTCTCCAAACACATAGAATACTATAAATGATGTGAATAAAATAGTTAATCTATTAAATGCTATAAGTAAGGAAAGTTATTATAATTTTATTAACATAAAGGTGTTTATGTATCATATCATGATATTATGAAGAGAGTATATTTCCAAAGAGGCTTATGGTAGTAATTTTTTAATTATATAAGTTGAAGGTTTAACAAATAAAATATTAAGCTAATAGAATTTGAAGTGAAAGTCACTTCTGATACTAAAATTGTTTAGGATTTGTTGGTAAAAAATAATGTAATGAGTTAAATTAGTTACCACAATATATCAAAGGAATTTTTGATGAAAAAATTACAAATATGTCCATTATGGTGAACATATAAGGGCTTATATGTATATAATAAAAAAAATTTAACTCATAACCTTGGATGTTGTTATATTAATGAGAATAAATAATTTTTTAAGGATATAATCATTGGAAATATGATTCCTAATCCTCACCATTATTCAAAAAAACCTTATCCATAGATGTTACTCACTAAAATAGTTTAGTGGGATGGGTTTATAATATCTCTACATAGATAAGTGGTTAGAATTATATAAATATATAATCAGTTTCATAAGACCTAAAAGTGAAGTGAACATAAGGCCTCTCTACCAGTCTATCATTTGGGATATGATTAAATGGGTCATTGTGTTTGGTTTTGTAAAGTATTATTAAATAAGTGTAATCAGTTGGTATTCTAGGGGTGTATGTTTCATATTGAATCCTCATACTTAAGGATATAATGAAACATATCACCAGAAACTTTATTTGTTAATAATTTTCTTGTTCATTCCATGGGGCTTATCTAATCAGGGGGTGGTTATGTATGTTTTTATCATGTCATTAGTTTATACTTAACCAATATGAGATTTTTAATCTTATATGAAATGTATGATAATTAATCCCTTGATTAAGATATATTATGTATGTGTATAATCACACCAAGATATGATACATGTGGTTTTATTATGTATTTGTATGAGGATATTTTGATATGATCATCCTCTCAAATGAATAAAATGTGATGTATTTATATACCTGGTCAATCTATAATTAACAAATTGAGGACATATGAGTTAGCTATATATGATTTAAATGATCCATGTCCCATGGTAAATCGATGTCTTGGAAAATAATTATATGGTTATGTATACTTATATATGATATATAGAGGTGAAACATGTATAGAGATACATGCATTTGATAAATATCAGGATTTTTCTCTTTATGTTGTGGGTAGTATTGATTATTTTCTAAAGTATTATCTCTGTTAATTTTTAGGAATTTTTGAATTCATAATTTTTTTTAATGATACAAAGGATTTTAGGGTCATACATTTTGTTTTTGTGAATAAATAACTGGTTTATGAAGATTTTATAGTTACCCTAAATTTTATTTTAAGGATATTCGAAAGCAGTTATAGATAGATTTTTATAAATTGTTACATATGATGTCACATATGATTAAAATGTATGAAACCAACTTTTAAGAGAGCATTGAATGATATTAAAAAGTAGTTTTAGGTATGGATTCATGATTTAGTTTATATTATGTGACATAAGGTGAGTGTGTGACAAGTTTATGAGGCACTAGTGAAAGTGTCAGATTGACGACATTGTGAACTAAAGAAACTACTAAGGCATGTTGTTTTAGACTATGTCATTGTGTGCCCTTCAATACACCATATCATAGTGAGAAACCACATAGTAGTGTTTTTCATGGAATCCTATGTGATATATTATATCCCGTGGCTTTAATTTATTGTCCCAGACTAATCTATCATTAATAGTTTAATTATCATGTTATGATAATCTATTGAAGTTTGAACAACCTGAACTTTTTTTAACTAAAATGAATCATAATGATGAGTTTTAAGTTATAAAGATATTTCAATTAGGAAATATTTTATTTAATATCCAAAAGTTTTAGAATAATAATGATCTCCTATGATGGATATATAAACTATCTCATAGTGTGTGATTTAGTTCACATTCCATTATGTCAAAATACTTGTTAGAATAACTGATATGTTATTTTCCCTAGCTCGTGTTGCTCTCAAATCTTTAAGAAAAGGTTCTTGTCACCCATTTTAATTAGGGAATACCTTCCCAAGTTTATAGAGATTCCCATAATCTAGGTATATCCTTGGAGGGAGGAACACTTAAGGTTCTCTTTAGTGATCTTGATAAAATTCCCATTTAAATAGTGAACATGATGAACTGTCAAGAAAAATGTACAGAATTTTTCATCATTTTATTTTTCATTACAAACTCAAAGATAGATTTTGGGATTATTGGTGTTTTGAAATTTTTATTATGTTGTGTAATGTATTTTATACATCCCTCCAATAAATTTTAGATATGTTGTAAGGTAAACGACCCTCAAACGGTTTAGTATTTTCCCTCGATTCTAGTCTCTCATGTTATAGTGAAATATACTTGAGGCATTGAGGTAGTCTGGTCCACCTCCTTGGAATGCAAGTATTTTCGTGTCATTACATTACAAAATGGTATCATAAAAAGTTTTTGGGAGTTGAAATGAGGATATAAGTTGATATTGGGAGATTTTCTAGATATATTGGAAACTATTATATAAATCTACTTGGTTATGTAACTGATGAAACCTAAAAATTAAATTCCATATAGAGAAAGATTTAAAATTGATATTCCATTATTTTATAAAGGGTTTATTTGTATTATTTTATTATTTTATTATTTAATTTTCTTCTATTAGGATTGATATTAAATACATACCAAATTATTACTATTATGTTTGTTTAAATTATATCATGGTTTATCTTTCAACCAGAAAAAAAATTATACAAAAAAACTAAAATGGGTTGAGTTACCATGGTTTTAAATTTGATTTAAATTCATAAAATAAAAATAGATATAATTTTAATTTTATCATAAAAACATGGGGTGAGTTATTAAGAAAACATTTTAAATGGATTCCATACTAATGTTTATTAGAATTAGGAGAATATTTTTTTTGGTTTCTGAGTGGGTTCTATAAAGAGATAAGTCTGGAGGTGATTCTTTTGGTCTTATGAAATAAATTTTGAGTTAGAAAAAATTGTATTATTTATATGTGATAAATATTTCCATGGTAACATATAATATAAACAATTATACCTAAATAAACATCAGTTGTGATTATTAAACAATAGTTTATAAAAATGCATCATCAAACATTGTCTAAAAGAAACAAGTTTGTTGGACATAGAATAGGTCATTGTTTATCATACACAGGTCTACCAAAAAAATTACATCAAGGTTCCATCCAATATAGGTCTAAAAGAAATAGCAGACATAGTCTATTTAACCTATATTTGTTTAGAATTTTAACACAAACTTGTAATACATGGAAATATTGTGTGAAATAGACATAGGATATTGGGTGTAGCTTTGGCATGGCTATCATATAAAACTACTTTTTTTCCATTCTACTATTCACATTATATAGTTAATATTTTATGATAATAAACCTAATATATATATATATAGCTTATATTCCTTCAAAAATAATTCTAACATAAAATGGACATAACTTTTGATTTGGGTATTTTGTCACTATAGCATGTTATATGAGATCTCTTAAAATGATTTACACCAGTTAATACTATATATATATATATATAAATTTACAACAAAGATAATAATAATTTCCCCTTAATTATTCTTCATATTTTGAGTAGTATAGTGATGATCCATATGTTAGGATGATTTGGCAGGTGAAATGAAATTTTGGGGTTGATTTTAGGTTAATAAATGAAACTACATGATTGATTCACCCTCAAATTCTTATCACTTATTTCTTATAGAGGGTGAATAATTAGATTGTTACTAGTATAGTAAATATGATTTCTATTAGGATTCAAGGTGGTTCTGATGATACAATGGTAGTGATGTTGTGTTCTGGGTTACCTCGTGAGGTTTTTAAAATATTAAACCCTAAAAAATACAATTACAAATTACATCTTGTTTTTGTGGCTATAAATGCAGAAATATCAAAAAAAAATTATGACTAATTCCCAATAGTGAGGTAAATGATGATTGAGGAAGAGGGAGAGAATATATTTTTGGTATGTATTTTATTGGTACTCACGGTTCATAATCAATGATATATATGGGATAAATTTTGTATTATTTTACATTTTCTATGGGAATAGATTCCTAATAGACAATTTTTCATTTATATAATTTTATAATTTCCCCATAGAATATGTGTTTATTTTATACATTAAATTAATTTTACTGGAGATTGATCTTAGTAACCATATATTAATTATTTTCTATGGAAATTAACACATGGAATTCATGGGTAATATTGATGTGATTACTTATAAGTATTATATGATATAATACCTTGATTATTGATCCATGGAATAATTTAAGGAAAATTTAATTTGTATTTTTAATTAGATTTTGAAAAATGTGAGGCATTTGATAATCATTTCTTATATAATATTGTTTAGTCTCATAGTAAGAATCTTGATATTGGTATTCTTGGGGATTTAAATTATGATTGTTTTCTAGGATTTTATTGGAGATCACCTAGGGATGAATTGGTATATAATAATATCTTTTTTAGGATTAAAATAATTATAATGGGGAGGTAATATGACCCAGTATTTTTGAAATTATATAAAAAGATTACCCAATTTAAAAAAAATCTAGGTCAATTTAATTTATTTTTTTTATTTTATAAAAGTTTGAATTTTAAAGTGAATAATTATAGATCAATTGGTTTTTAGAGTACATTTTAGACATTTTATGGTACCTTTATCAATTAATTTTATTATTGAATTAAATATATATTTTATTTTTGGGTGTACAGTTGAATGTTGGGATTAAGGCTTGTTAGTGAGTTAGCATTGGAATTCGTTAAGTGGTTAAAGGTTTTATTTGTATTATTTAATGTGGTATGAGATTTGATTGTTTTTTTAAAAATAATTTAAAAAAGAGAAAAATTTATACAATAAATACTTCATAGTGTTTAATTTTATTATATAGCTTATCCCTTGTGCTTTACACCACCAATAAATCACTTTTTATATATTATATTTTTTTTACAAGGTCAAGAGGCTTATCTCCCATTATTTTCTATGTAGTTATACCACCCTTCCCTTTTGGAACATGAAGATTGAAGTGACTCTATATCCTTTATTTGAATTTATCATATCACCTTTCCCATTATCTTGGATTCTCTTTTGAATTTAAATAATAAGGGGATGTTTGGGAACACTCTTACAATGTATATAATAACTAGTTGATATTTAACATATTTTTTTCACATGAATTATTAGGGTAGATAACCATATCAGTTCATTTTGTTTTAAGAGTGCTTCATGTGTGTATTAATTTTTTGATAGTTATTAGTATTGTTTATAATAAAAAAGGAAAATGAATTATTTAGTGAGTATATAGTTTTGGGTTTCTATATATACATGTAAAAAGTATTATTTAATTATTATTTTAACAAAAGTATTTTATTTAATATCATAGTGAAATCAAATGAGATATAAAATGGTAATTTTTGTTCATGTCAATAATAGCCTCCAAGTGTTCATTTAAATACCTAGACTAGAATAGGGGAAAATTTTTGGGAAAAAGTTAACTTTTTGTATGGTAAAATTTTTCCAGAAATAAAATTAGCTAGTGATTATTTATATTCATAATTGGATTTAATTAGGGATTTGTTTTCCAAAAATCATTATATAATGATATTTACTTGATATTAGGGTTGTGTGTATTAAGAAATAGTGTATTTTTAGTAAATTTATTATGGTTTATGTTCCATTGGATTGTGTTTTGATTTTTTTCAATAATAATTTAAATATTGATGTTATCAATGATCTATAAACCATGGGAGTTGGAATTTTAGAAATGAATCATGAAATAGTAAGTGCCATGACATGACCAAATCAACTGGGACCCCTCCTAAAAAGTTCTAGGAATAGAGTAAATCCCTAAGACCACCTCTAATAGGATCAAGGATGGATACTAGAAACAAGAAGGGAAAAAACAAATTGGAGGCCTTGGCCTAAACATCCTAGAATCAATAAAACCACCAATACAACTTGAATAGTAATAACCATACACTATATAAAAATCTATATGGAATATAAAGATATACATGAATACATATACTAACCATCCCATAGATATTCAACACCAGGGTAGTTGAAATTGAAAGAATACAATGACCAACAAACTGAGATACATACTGGCCACAACCAATAGGAAAATGAGAGATAACCATGTTGCACCATCCTAAAATCCATGAATAATTTATAATAAAATATATTATTATCTCTCATTCCCCTGTTCCACTAGCTTCAATCGCTCTACTATCTCAACATCCATAGAAAATATTATTGACATTTGGTTCATTTTTATAGACACACCATGTGTGGGGATAAGGCCCATACAAGGGTGAGTATAAACATACCCAGTAGGATGTGACAAAAACAAAAGGGTGAAATGGTCATAGGTAAGAACAAAAAAAGGCTAAACCATACAACTTCTTGAAACAACCCAAGGTAAACCCAACTTGGTGAGAAGCCATCAAAAAATGCCTTGATAGAAAATCCACCTTATCTAGTTGAAAAACTATGGATAACTCTAATTAATCACTCATATACATCATGGGAACACAAAAAATAGGTTCTATAGATTAAGGGAAGACAAATCCAAGATCATCACCTATGACATAGAAGAAAAAACTCCATCAGTCTGAGAAAGGGGGATCACATCACCACACACTATCAACACAGCCCATGGTATATGGAAATATCTATAGCTAATAAAGGTACACCCATTTATGAACCAAACTTAACCTCAAAATAACTATCACCAATATTCCATGTTAGTAACTAAAAATACCACCATTACACCATTCCCCAAATGACGCCTCATACCACATTGTTCTCACTAGAGTACACAGATTAAAATAATCAATAATCTCTGTAATTTAAATGGAAACCCACACCTCAAACCATGAGAAAAAACACACTTTTATTAACTTAAAGTAAAATAATTTCTAAGACAACTAGTACACTAGATAGAAACATAGTGCCCTAATTTCACTCAAAGAGTATGTAATCAAAAAATAGAAGAGTAATCATTTCATGAAAACTCTTCTCTACACAATTTGATTGAGAGTGAATTAACTAAAGAACCTCATGATCCATAAGATTTTGTGCATGAAAATTCGTCCATGAAGGTAATAAAACAAGGTCTCTAATAATGAAACCTAAAAAATTCCTGAAATACCCATGACTCATCAGTACACATGGCATAGAAAAGGGGGTAGTGATCCCAGAAACTAATCCACCTCTACCAAGAAAACACTACCAACACTGAAACAACACTATAACTGCATTGGGGATCCAACAACAAAATAAGGGGAAATATAATCTATAATTAGTATCATTATCATATATGAAGGAATTAAACAACTATAGAGGTCACACCAAGTAAGTTATAACATATCACGGAGGAACCAAGCTTCACTTAGTAGGGGTCTGACGACTCCACTAATAAAAGGAAACAACTCACTCATTGACATTGTACATTGTATTA
This sequence comes from Viscum album, assembly GCA_963277665.1. Classification (NCBI taxonomy): domain Eukaryota; kingdom Viridiplantae; phylum Streptophyta; class Magnoliopsida; order Santalales; family Viscaceae; genus Viscum; species Viscum album. Next base: position 760,269,445 of record OY728126.1, on the reverse strand, counting down.
CGTAAAATATATAAATATAGGTTTCATTCCAATAAATTCATATATACAACATATCCAAAGGTATGATGGAAGATATGGTCAATAATTATCTTAAATGATTCTCTATCTCGCTTGTTTATAACTCGAAATACTACACATAAGAGATAAGAATTATAACTTCTGATCAAAGACTATCCATTAATGTCACCAAGACTATCCATGAGGGTACTACTCATGATTGGTCAAACCCTAGAGTATGTGACTCTTTATCCTCTAAGATAACCATAGCCACAAGTAACTCTCAAAGGGTATAGATCTTTGAAAATATGTGAGGTCCCCATGACTAGAATATTATTACACCATGAGAAAGGTTTATATTCTTCACACCTATTGTCTTCTATCATCTAGATCTTACTGTCAACTACAATAGTTAAATATCCATTAATAGCCCTGATTTTTCTCACTAACCACCTCTATTTGCAATGAGGACCCACAATCACATTATAAATAGAAAGATACTCATAATGGAATACATATTTATCTAAATCAAACTATTGGGTGATAAAATATTTAAAACCAATCCAACATGATAGTACATTGCATATACTAAGTGTACACAACATGGTAACCAAAATCCTTGATCTAATAATGTTCCACAACCCAACTCAGCATGTATTTACTAAAAACATAGTGTGTCCTTAAAACAATTAAGGTATGGGATAGAAGGGTGTTTAGTATTGTACCCTAACTCAGGTCATGTCATGTTACTTAGTATGGTGTGTACTTATACATTCCATGTCCCTCACATGGGGTATCTGGCCATGCATATGGCTATAACCCATGTTGCCTATCCAAGGGTATTAAATAGAAAGTTCATGTGTCCAAAATGTCACGTAGACATATTCTCTGACCTGAGGTGCACAAAAATTCTATAAAACCTATGTTCAAAAAACTAAATGATATATAGTTGTAAAATATAGGCGAAAAACACCTACAAACAACACAAATATTCTTGAATGTCCCAAAATTCAATCTCATGAAAACAAAAAGGCAATACGTAAGCTGTATAGATCTCAAAAAATAACATTAATAATATTTGAATCAAAAGGATAAGAATTAAAATAATGATCCAAACCTCATGGAAGATCACTAAATATTTATAATTTTTTTCCCATGATCATCAGTCCAAGATCATTACATCCATATTCATGCTCTGATCATCCCTTGATGAAGATTCCATACCCGATAACCTCCTCCCTACTCAACATCGCTAATAATCGGGAATTTTACTACCATCAAATGAGGATAATATGGTAGATTATGGTTAATTAATACACCATATAAAATTAATAGGAATTCCAACTTAATAGAATTGTCTCAAATACCAGAACCAGTATAGAGATTATATTTTACCTAGGTAAAACCCCTAGTTCCAGAAACAACATTATATTTGGAATTCCTATCCTGATATTTTTAGGATATATAAATTTTCCAAACTAATGGAATAAATAATATCTATTTAATAAATATTAAATATCCAAAATAAAAGACCCATCCCAAAATGTCTCCAAAATACAGACTAAGATTAACTGCCAAATTCTAAGATCAATTAAGCTATACAAAAAATATTTTGTGGTTTTGTTACTTTGGGGAAATTATTAGTTTACCCCTCCCAAGGGTTTGGCACTCCAAAATTAAAAATTAATCTAGATATACTCCTTATAATTATTAGGGACACTACATTATTCCCACCTTAAGGATTTTTATCCTAAAAGAATATAACAATAGTGACTCACCAAAAATCCCTCAAGGAAACTATTGAGTACTCTATATTATGGCTTCTATAAAATAAATTTTCATCCTATATATTAAATGTAGTGATTTTTAGACATGAGTTGTCTCTGGAGAGGAGAGTATTATAAGTGTGTATTATATTGTTTAATGGGTTCTAGGTATGACTAAAAATAGTGGTAAAATATAGTTTGTATCAAATTAAATATTAAAAATAGTGGTCTAGACTTGGATTACCCTCCTCATATACTGATGAATCATTATTCAATTTTACTCCCCTTTCGTTGTCTAATGAAAATAAATCTCTCTGATTAAAATGTCTTATAAATTATGATATAGACATAGAGATAATTTAACCAATATTTTCCATATACTTACCTAGACTAGTGATTGGATACCACCAATCAATATCAATTCATCCCATTGTTAACTATTATAACCAGTAAAGGAATTACCTAATTGAAGGTGTTTGAAATTAGTGAAAATGGAAATAATAATTTAAATGAAACTGTAAATGAAAATATCCAATCATTTGAGCATCCAAACACATCCATAAAAATGAGTATAAAATAATTTTCATTTAAAGTATAATTATTTTTAGGTTGGTAGAGTTCTATAAAGCTTGACAACTAAAAGAAAAGTGTTCCATCATTAGATAAATATAACAAAAAATAAAGGAAAAAAACCAAGTAGATGCAATATATCCCAATCAATACCATCATAGAATCCCTCCACCTATAATAAATAGTATAATATTTATAGAAACAATTATATAGGAACACTTCCAAACTGATCATGTGAGTAGCTTGAGTTAATCCAACTTCCAAAAGTGATTTCAGAATTTCCCAAATGTCCAAAAATTCATTGTTGAGGTCAAAATATTTCTTTTTTAATAAAAAAGCAGTTCACAATGACATAATGTATAGGAAATCCTGTTTTTATTTGGGGATTAAATTTATTTAAAAATGGGAGGGCCATTAGTTCCCTAATTATGGTCTTGATTTTATTCTTGGTCATGGACATCAATAAATTTCATCAAGAACAGTTTTTTTGTTGCTACTCAGACCAGGTGTGGGGGTTGGATTATATTTAAAAAAGAATTAGAGAGGTAATATTAAAACCAGTATTTAATGTTTTAAAAATACACCAGGTTCTTAAAATTATGGAACTTAAAATTTTATTTTAAATTTCAAGGTCCCATATGAAAAAAATTCTTCGAAATTTTTTTCATATCTTATTAAGGATGGAGTTGACTTTTTCGCAACATTCAACTACTGAAATTGGCTTTTAAATAAATTATCGTATTATTATTTAAAAACCTAGTAAATTTTGATAAGAAATCAATTTAATTTCATATAAATATTTATAAATTATATATTTTTTAGATTTATATTAACTATAAGAATGTTAAGTGCTTTTTCAATCAAAAAGGATTTTTTTTCATTCTAAATTCGTTAACATGTATTATATGGTTTTATTTATGAGAATAATTTATAAATTTTATAATTTAAATTTTAAAAAATTAACTTCAAATTTTAAATCATCAATATAAAATTATCTTAGAGAAATTGTTCTCAGTAATTTTTCTATTTTTTGAAGAGAATATTATAAAATATCATTATTTTAGAAAATCGTCTTTTCTTCCCATATATTTACAAATTCACATGCTATTTTGGATTGGTTTTAAAAATTATTGAGTTATTTTTTATTGAAAATAATATAATTAATTTCATTTGATTCAACACTACATTTTATTTTGGAATAAGATATTTTTTTTACTTAAAAGACATTTTTTTAGAAAATCAATTTTCATCCCATTTTTCGGGCTTGTTTTAATTTAATTTTTATGACTCATAGAAATATAATATTGTAAAATAGAATACATATTTACAATAATCATTTAAAATAATTAATTATTTCATTTTTATTTTTTTCATTATGAAAAGTATTTTTGGTAAAATAGGTAGTTACCCTGGTAAGAGTTAAAACAGGTTAAAAGGGTTAAAAATGAAATGGTAAGGGATAAAATGATATAAAAACTTATCTAAATCCTATTTTATGTTCATATGTACACCATATAACATATAATTTTGAATAAATAGTCATTTTGGATCCATTTTACTTGACCAATAATTTAATATATTTTACTCATTTTAAAATTTCCAAATGTGTACTTTCCCTAACTTATAGCAGGACACCCGTATAATATTTTGTAAACACTTAAAAAGAATCTTATATAATAAAATATATATCTAAATACATTACTAAAATACCTTCCAATTTCTAATATAACATGGATTTATCATAATACCATCCTATAAAAGATTTTGGTAGAAACCTAAGGTGGTTGTGTTAAGAATATGTATAGTTGTTATTCGAGTGTTTTATTTTTATTTATTATTTTACATCTTTCAAAATTATCCAAGACACTGTGAAATAATAAAATCAGTGTATAATAGATAATTAAATGTTATTAATCTTATTTTATTACCCTTTTTTATCTACTTATCCATCTAATGGAAAATAAAAACATCTTTTGTGCGCTCATGCAGACTACTGCCTCACAATGATGATGTATTCTGTTCTTTATCACAAACTCTTATGTATGAACATATTAATGGATTCAAAGGAAATATTTTGACATATATGATATAATATTTATTCTGGTGTGTAAAATATAAATTCAAATTATTTCATTACTATTTGATAAAACATAAAAAATCACTCATTAGTACGTGTAGACTATCGTATCATAAACCAATGAATGTTATTTTTCATCATCGCCTCATATGGATAATATATATATATATGTAGATTTAATGAAATTATATGATATATATGAAATAATTATCATTATGGAAATAAAAAAGAGTTCTTATTTTCATTCCCACCCACCCATTGAAAAATGGAAACTTTTCTCATGCGTACATACAAACTACCATCACCATGATTGCAACGTAATTCATTTTTCAGAACCATATTCCATGGATGGTTATAAAATTATAAATAAAGTTTAAAAATAATAATTATATAATGTTTAAGATTATGAAATGGTATAATTATGATCCATTTTACTATATTCAACCTATCAAATCCCATTTTGACTTATAAGATGAATTTCTTCAAAATATATTACATGAACATAATTTATTAATAAATTAAGAATAACATTGATATAAGTAAAAATAAATTAATAATAATCTTGGAACCCTTACTAAAAAATTAATAATTTAACATATGTTTATTATGGTGTAAGATAAATAATCTACAGGACAAGTCAAGTTTGAGGTATGGGATATTATATTATAAAATCTTGTTCTAAAATGTTTCAAAGATTCATATTTAATATTTTTACTCCAGGTCCATAAAATTTGAAAGATGAGGTAATATATAAATGAATGAGTTAAAATTTTTATTTTACCTCTTATTTTACATTATTAAAAATGTTTTAGAAAGGAATATTTTTAGGTATTTCATATAGAATGTTTTAATTTCTTTAAAAATCACAAAAGGAATGTTTTTTTTAAAACATATATTATAATGACCCATTAATTATCATTGGATTTAGAGTAAAATGAGTCATTACATGGACTTAAGAAACAACCCCAAGATGAAAAAGGATGGAAATAAATTCCAAAGGGTTTTAAATATGTTGAGGGATGATTTACCCTTTAATAAATAAACCATTAATCCAACAAACCATAACCAAACAACTCACAAAATGATGGATGAACTAAATCAAGACAACAAAATGACATTATTCATGTCAAAACCACTAAAAACAGTGAAACAATATAATACCAAAAACTTATCAAATTAAATAGTGAAGGAATAAATAAAGTATCTCAAAGGAATACATGACTACATACTTTAAAAGCTCTAAGCTCCGAAAATACCAAACAACCAAAGTATCATGAGGCAGTGCTAAAAACTTGTGATACTTTACCTTTTCCAATGTCCTATAAGATTACTTCTACAAAAGAACCAAAGTTCCAAAGCAATGGTGATTATAACACACATTAGGTTTTATCTAATGAATTCCCTACACACACCACTATAATAGAATATTTAGTAATAATTATATAAAAATGTTTATATGAAATGATTTCTCAAAATAGTTTCTAAGTAAATATAAACATGTTTCTAAAACTATTTTAACCAAAAATCATACAATTGAAATTGAAAACCAATTTTCCCTCAAGTTTTTTTTCTATAAAAATAAATAAAAAGGCTTTAAAACCAATTCTAAATATTTCTTTGGTATACCCAATCCATTCCACACATCCACACAACCAACTCTGTATGATATGCTATGACAGTTCCATACTAATGAGTGGTTTCTCATCGATCTACCAATTTTTCACATGGTTATTATATCTTGTGTTATTGTTCACCTTTAGAACTTAGAACATGTTCATATTTCAACAAATCCCCAAAAATTAAATATGAATTCACACACCAATATGCCCAAGGATCAGGCAAAAAAAACCCTTCCAATAAAAAGTCATTTTTATTGAAAACCATTTCCATCAAAACCATTTCTATGCAAAACCATTTCAATAAAACACCATTTTTATTAAAAAAACATTTTACATCAAACCATTTTTATATTACATAAAATCCATAATTTAAAATCTCCATTTTAAATTCAAGAATCCAAAACAATTTTCACAAAAATTCACCGAGATACACAATTCTACAAAAAAGATAAATCATCATTATAGAATATTTATTTCTAGAATTGAACCAAGATTTCACAATAAATTACATTAAATTTAATCAATTTGAAACTAATCCAATCAATTATAGAAATTTTAGTTGAGAGAAAAGACACCTACCTCAATGTTTTTGATGAAAATCCATAATTGATGAAGAAGGCACAAAAAATCAGGTCGATTCTCCATGAAACTGCCTTAGATTTCTTATCCTCAAGATTCTAGCTTCGAATCACCAATGGAACCCTTAATATTTTCATAGGATCAATGGGATAACCTTTTTTGGCCTTATGGAAAGTAAAATCATATGTTAGATCCTATTTGGAAAAAATGAGTGGATTAAAGGAAGGTCGACGCAAATCTACTTTTTTAGGATCTTGTTTTTACCAAGCACAGGGTTAACTCACTTAGTTAGACAAATCATGCACTAACCATGAATTATATAATGCCTTAAGTGAACCCTTGCATAGCCTCTTCTCATTGTCTCCCTATCTTTTCTCAAACCATGCCATAACTACTGCCTTAAAACTGAAACTATGCTCGGTTTCTCCTTGTATATCTGCACGGTTTAAAAAAACCATACACAGCTTGTGCAAAAATAATTTAGCCCCACAAACTTATATAGAGTTCACCCAACTCACCCATCCATTACCATTACACTTTATAACCACGAAAACCATAAATTATGGGTTATATACTAGAAACAAGGGGTACTACATTTTCAAAACCATTGGTATTTCCATTCTCGGAAGGTAAAAATCATCATTGCCTTGAAAGAGTATTGGCCATTGATATTTCATTTACTTATTGTTCTCCCAAGCCTCTTCCTGGATTTGAATATGTTTCCATAAAACTGGTACTATAATAATTATTTTTCCATGGAATACTTTCTATTTACTATCCACAATTCACATCAAGATATATACCAACAAAGCATCCTACTCTAGGTCAACGTTATCCCATCCGATCACATGGTCAGGATTAGGCTGATACTTTTTCAATTGAGATACGTGGAACATAATATGCACAACACTGAACTATGATATCACAACTAACTGATATTCCATATGTACAACCTATTCCAGTATCTCAAAAGGGCCAATTTATCGAGGAAATAACATTCCCTACTTCCCAAAATGATGATTTCCATGTCTTGAAGAGGTCCTCAAGATCACATGATCACTCATGAAAAAAGGAAACAACCTTCAATGATGATATGAATAATATTTATGATGACTCTGAGTCATATCTATTCTCTTTTTAATCAATTAAATCTTCTCTATCGTTTCTTGGACAAGACTAGGGCCAATTAGTGAAGTCTCACCTATTTCCACCCAACAGAGTGGAGAACGAAAAAGGATACCATAGAATGCTTTAAAAGGATCCATATGTATTAAGCCATGATTGATGTTATTATATAAGAACTCCACTAAGGGTACATTATCTTCCCCTAATCCACCAAAATCCATTAGATAATCCCACACCATGACTTTTAATGTCTATATCATCCTTTCAAATTGGTCGTTTATCTGAGGATGATATGTCATACTCATATTCAAAACAATTCCAAGGGATTTATGTAAGGATTTCTAGAAAAGAGATGTGAACCTCAGATCTCTATCTGACATGATCGACATTAGTAATCTATGCCTCTTTATCACTTATTTGATATAGATTTTGTATAGATCCTCCATTTTATGAGTTTTATTAATTGGGATGAAATGGGATGACTTGGTAAGAGTTTCTACTATCACCCATATGGAATCGTGATTCTAAGACGTTCAAAGAACACCTATAACAAAATCCACCTCTATCTTCTCCCCTTTTCACACAAGGATATGTAAAGACTACCACATGCCTTTCGATTTCTGATTCATCACTTTAACCTACTGAAATGTTAAGCATCGTGATACAAACTTGACCATATTTCTTTTCATGCCACTCCACCAAAACTATGCCTTTAACACCTTGTATATCTTCTATGTACCCAAATGTAATGATCATCTTGAATGGTGGTAATAATGATTATTGTTTTCCTGATAATCCATAGGTACAACCCTACGATCTATAAAACACAAAAATGAACTCCCATTAAGTTTCTATCCCTCAATTGTCTCCCCGCCATTGAGTTTTGAACTCATAACCAGGCATTCTAAATCAGATTTTTGTACCTCTTTGACCATATTTACCAAATCAGGAACAAGTGTAGATGAAAGGAAAATAACAAGATCACCTTGGTCTTCACATTCCACATGCATGTCCACTTTAACTAACATCAACTAACATTCATCTGAAGCTTATTTTTCTAACTGAGCATATGAATTTATGCTCAATGCATCTTCCAACAAATTCCCTTTTCTCGGTGTATACATCAAGTCAAATTTAAACATATGGAGATATTCCATCCATCTACTTTTACATATATTTAAATCTTACTATGAAAAAATGTGTTTCATGTTTTTATGGTCCATGAAAACAGTTAATTTTTTACCAAAGAGATAATGACTTAAAGTCTTCAATGCTTAGACAACTATAGCTAACTACAAATTGTGTGTTGGGTAGTTATTATCATGCACTCTCCACTATCATGAACCATATGCCCCCAAATTAACTATTTACATAAGAATACAGCCCCAGCCTGACCCCGAAGAATCATAGTACACCACATATCCCCTTCCTAATTATGGAACAATCATGATAGGTGTCCATGTAAGATGAAATTTTATCTCCTGGAAAGAAGTTTTGGCATTCCTCTGTCAATTGTAATGGATCATTCTTCTTTTTTCAAAGCATCCATTGGTGAGGGTAGCCATGATAAGTCACGTACAAAGTGTTAGTAATAACCAGCTAGACTAAGAAAACTTTTTATCTAAAAGACATTATTCGTAGGTTTCCACGAGATCACAACTTCTATCATTTTAGGGTCTAATGAACCACCTTTTTTAGAAATTAAATAGACAAGAATGCGTGCCTATTGTATCCAAAATTCACACTTTGTAAAGTTGGAAAACAAATGGTGATCTATCAAGATTTGTAATAATGTCTCCAGGTGTTTCTCATTCCCAATCCTTGTCCTAGAATACCCCAGTATGTTATCAAAAAACACCAAAACAAAATAATCTAGATATCTTTGAAATATCTGATTCATTAAATCTATAAGGACTATTAGTGTATTCTTAAGGACAAAATGCATAACTACATATTCATATTGGACATATTAGCCTCTGAATGTTGTCTTCAGAATGTCTCCATTAAGAACTCATAATTGATGATATCTTGATCACACGTCAATTTTAGAGAACCACTGAGCTCAACTCAATTTATCAAACAGGTCACCAATTCATGGAAGTGGATAATGATTCTTTACTGTAAATTGGTTAAGATTGCAATAATCCACACACTGCCTTAGAGTTCCATATACTTTCATTATGAACTATACCATTTCTTCCCATAGGGACATACTTGGCCAAATGAAACCCTTGCTTTCCAGCTCCTCTATCTGCACTTTCAATTCCATTAACTCAATTAATGTCATCCTATTGTTGAGTCAATAAGGTTTTCCTTATGACTTTTCCATTCCTTCTTGTTTTCAAAACCACAAACACCTTATCTTTAAGGAAAATTTCTTTTATAAGGAAAATCGCTTTAATAAGGAAAATCGCTTTTATAAGGAAAATCAATTTTATAAGGAAAATCACTTTTATAAGGAAAATTACATTTATAAGGAAACTTTATTTTGTAAGGAAAATCGCTTTTGTAAGGAAAATTATCCTTATCATATTTTCATTATCTATATCCATATATTTATTAAGTATAAGAATCAGATTCATTTCTATATTCTCATAATCGTTTAAAACTTTGATATGAAGCATTCTGTTTTAAGCTCCGAATTCTCGATGAGAACTGTAATGAAGTTCCACTCCGAATTCTGGATGAGAACTGTAATGAAGTTCCACTCCAAATTTTGGATACGAACTCTAATAAAGTTCCACCTTGAATTATGGATATGAACTCTCATGAAGTTCGACAACGAATTCTAATGACGAATTCTGATTATGAATTCTAATGACGAATTCTGATTACGAATTCCCATTATGAATTCTGATTACAAATTCTCATTATGAATTCTCATTCCGAATTCTCATTCCGAATTCACTTATTAAACAGAATCTGATCATATTTTCTTTATACACTCCGAATTTATTTAGACTCTGAATATTATTTTTTCTTAGACTCTGAACTTTCATTTTGTTTACACTTTTATAATTTGTCTACTCTTTGACATTTTTGTTTACACTCCGAACCTTCACTCGGAATTTTTGAGTTAGACTTAAAACAATGTTGTACATTCTGTTACACTTATTTTGTTATAAAATGATGTTATCTATTCTGTTATAAACTAACCGTTGGTTAAGTTACACGTGTACAGGTCCCTCTGATTTTTAAGGAAAATATGACCATTGGAAAGGAGGCCGACCTTGCCTATAAATAAGAGCTCATTTGAAAGAGCTCAAGACGGATCTTCGATTCATGTGATTACATGCTTGAAGTGATTTCTAGAGAGAGAGTCTCTTATTAACTCTCAAAGCTTCATGAGACTCCGAATGTTGGTGATTACATTCGAGGACTTCCGGGGATAGGAAGACAGAGGTGCCGACTACCTTGAAGTTCGAGGGCTTCCTTGCTGAGGAAGACAGAGGTTCCAACTACCTTGAAGTTGAGGCCTTGTGGGGATAGCAAGACAGAGATTCCGATATTCGTATCTAGGGCTTACCCTGGTGTGGGTAATATAGACTTTCTTGAAAGTATAAATCAAGGGACCTTTATCCAAGGTTGTTGGATACCCTTCTCTTTGGGTTAAAAGACCTATATCTTGTTACTTGTAGTTTTACGAATTGTTTGTTTCCGCTGCACATTGTATTGTAAGGAAAGTATAACTTTCTTATACTTCCCTACTTGTACTCTGTTTCATTTAGATTCTATATGATTTAAGGTAGAATATCATATTGTAATCTTTCGTTAAGTTTCAATTTCCGGATCCATATTTCCAGAACCTTCTTTCAGAATCTCTTTCCAGTTTTAATCAAGTACATAGAACTTGAAGTTTATAACTTCATTCCTTATTATGATTTTTCAATTGCTGTTAGAGGTGTTGTGAATTTGCTTATTTTTAACTTTGTTAATCTTAGCTCTTTCCTTTGTTTAAGGAATTTTTTTAAAGTGTACAATTCACCCCCCATCTTGTATATTTAGTATCTACATCATTATTTAGATCCTATAATTGGTATCAGAGGAGGTTTCTGAAATACTCATACTCACATATAAGTTTTTCTTGCTCACTTTGTCATTCCAAACTTTGTCATTCCGAACTTTGTGGTTACGAACTTTTTCTACTAACAAGTTTGTGTGCCGAAAGTTATTTTAAGTATGGCAGGAATAAATACTGGTTCTATTGATAATATAAATCCCACAAGACCACCAATCTTTGATGGTAATGACTATGAGTACTGGAGAGATCGAATGAAGACTTTTGTTATCAATACTGGAGTGGACAACTTTTTTATGATTACTGGAGATTATAAAATTCCTGATAAGGAAGTTAGAACTTTCACTAACCAGGAAAAGAAAGAATATCAACTCAATTATAAGGTATGAAATACCTTACTTTGTTCAATGACTAGAAATATATATAGCCAAATTTCTTCTTGTGAAGCAGATAATTGTATCTGGAAGAAGTTAGAGGTTACACACTTTGGATCTTCTAAAGTGATTGAGACTATGAGAGCTATGCTTAGTGCTGAATACAATGGCTTCAATTTTCTTTATGGTGAACCAATCTGTAAAATTCAACAAAGATTTATGATAAAAGTCAATAGTTTAGAGTCTATGGGAGATAAAGGGTTACATGATGAAGCACTTGTGGATAAGATAATTAATATTATTCCCAATGAGTGGGAATCCAAAAGAATAGCTATTGATGAGAATAGGAAGGTTACACAAATTTCTCTTGATGAGATTTTCAGAACTCTTCTCCAACATGAAACAAGAATTAAGAGAGATGCTGACAACATCAAGAAGAAAAATGGAAATGGTACTATTGCTTTTACAACAACATCAAATCAGATGAAAGCTAAGACTCTTGAGAGGGTAACCAGATCCAAGTCTAAGAAAGTTATTTTCCAATCAGATTCTAGTGAGAGTGAAGCCTCTGAAAATGAGTTAGAAAATCTTGCTCGAAGGATGAACAATATAGCTGGCCAAAGAAGTTTCCAATCCAAGTATAAGAAAAAGGAAAGGAAAGATAGGAAAGATGGAGAAGTTACGTGTTATGAATGCAATAGAGCTGGACATATTAGACCAGATTGCGCTTTGCTCAAAAAGAAAGAAAGGAAAGAAAGGAATTCAGACAGGAACAAAAAGAAGTATTATAAAGCCAAAGATAAAAAGGTTCTGAAAGCTAGTGATACCTGGAGTGCCAGTGGTGGTGACTTTTCAGACGAATCTTCTGATTATGAATCTTCAGGGAAGAAGAATCTTGGTCTTATAGCCAGACTACCTATTGACAATCACTGTTTTATGGATAAGGTACAAAATGCTGAATCATTGACCAGTGTATCTTTAAATCCTAATGATAGTAAGTATTATAACTCCTTAGATGAAGAATACTCTTCTGATGAAGAAAATACTTCACCTACTTATGAAGAAGTTTCTAGGTTTGCTGAACTTCTTGAAATTGAGAATTCTAAACTCAATAAGAAACTTGATAAGGAAAACTCTAGGAATTCTATTCTTATAAAATAAATATCAGATCTTTCTAAAGATCTTAATAGGAAATATTCTGATTTTGAAAGTATTTCAAAAAATCTTAAGGAAGTAAATTCTGAAAAGAACAAACTTTCTAAATAATTAGAAAAAGTAACTTCTTAGAAAAATGTTTTTGAGCCTAGATCTAGTTCTAAATCTAATGATTTTGAAGATAAAAACTTGGTTATAAAACTCAAGTACAAATTTTTTTCCTTAAAGATATGTTTATCAAACTTTATCCATGGTAAAGAAAATTTTGATAAAATGTATTCTCAAATATGACCTTTAAAAAATAAATCTATATTTGGTTATACCCATGAAAAATCTATTTTCAGTAACAATTATTTTGTTCCTCAAAGTGCCCCATTTTTTACCAAGTGTCAATGTGGTGGTCACTAGGCAAATAATTTTTCCTTAAAAAAACCCAATCTCTAGGATTTCACAAAGCCTATTTCTCTAAGAAGATGTGGGTTTCTAAAATTTTGTTGTCTGGAAATCTTGGATCCAAACAAATTTGGATTCTGAAAGTCTAATTTTCTTCTTGTTTTCAGGAAAATAAAGAAAGTACCAACAACAATACATGGTGCATAGATAGTGGATGTTCCTGGCACATGACTGGTAACAAAAGCTATTTTGAAAATATTATCAAAACGAAAGGAGGAAAGGTAACTTTCAGAGATAATTCTAAGGGAGAAATTGTTGGTATTGGTAATATTGTTCTTCTAGGTAAAAATTTGATTTCAAATGTTCTTTTTGTTAAGGGTCTTAAGCACAACCTCATTAGCATAATTTAGTTACGTGATGAAGGATACCTTGTGAATTTTAGGAATGATAAGTGCTTAGTTCACAATTCCAAGGAAGAATTTATTCTCTCAGCCAATAGGAAAGAGAATGTTTACACCTTAAATTGAGAAGACCTCAGAAGCCAAGATTTACCTTGCCTAAGTGTAGTGGAAGATCATTCCTGGTTATGGAATAGAAGACTAGGAAACTGTAACCTTAGGAACTTATGTAAACTCTCTACGAAGAAACTAGTTAAGGATATACCGGAGCTTAGATTTGATTCTTCTAAAGTTTGTGATCCTTGTCAATATGGAAAGCAACATAAATCTAGTTTTAAATCAATTGGTGAAGTCTCAACAACTGATACATTATAGTTAGTGCACATGGATCTTTTTGGTCCAACACAAACTGGAAGTATTAGAGGCAACTACTATGTGTTTGTTCTAGTGGATGATTACACTAGATTTACTTGGGTTTATTTTCTAACAAAGAAGTCTGAAGCTTTTTCTTATTTCAAAAGTTTTAGAGCTCAAGTTAAAAATGAGAAAAATCTTCCATTGAAAACTATTCATAGTGATCATGGAGGAGAATTTCAAAATTCTGATTTTGAAACTTTTTGTAGTAGGAAAGGTATTACTCACAATTTTTCAGCACCTAGAGCTCCTCAATAAAATGGTGTAGTTGAGAGAAGAAATAGAATTCTTCAAGAGATAACTAGAACCATGTTGAGTGAATATTATATAGCTAGACATTTCTGGGCTGAAGCTGTAAGTACTGCTTGTTATACTATAAATCGAGTTTTGATTAGACCTTTTCTTAATAAAACTCATTATGAGTTATTGAATGGTAGAAAACCAAGACTATCCTACTTCTAGGTTTTTGGTTGTAAGGTATTCATTCTTAATACTAAAGATAACTTACATAAATTCACACTAAAATCCAATGAAGGAATTTTCTTAGGTTATTTCACAACTTCTAAGGCTTATAGAGTTTTTAATAAAAATATTTGTACTGTTGAAGAAACATTTCATGTAAAATTTGATGAGTCTGATCTTTTTGTTTTTAAACTATCCCAACCTACATCCTCGAATGTGTTTTTAAAAACTGATTGTCAACCTTTTATAGAAGATCCTTATGATAAAGAAAATTTTCAAGAAGATACTTTTGAAACATTTACCCCAGAAGACTTTCTACCCTATGTCGATGAACATGCTTTTCAAAACCCAAATCTGTTGTTTCTTAAGAATAATCCCAGTGATAGTATCATTGGTGATGTAAATCAACCTGTACGAACTAGAAATTTCTTGAGAAATGAAATAGAACATCTAGAATTCCTTTCCCAATTAGAACCAAAAAGCACGGATAAAGCTTTAGGTGATGATGATTGGATTAAAGCTATGCAAGACGAACTAAATGAATTTTAAAGGAACAAATTTTGGATCTTGGTTGAAAGACCTAAGGAAAATTCTATTATTGGAGTAAAGTGGGTTTTCAGAAACAAGTGTGATGAAAATGGAGTCATAGTAAGAAATAAAGCTAGACTTGTTACTAAAGGCTATATTTAGCAAGAGGGAATAGACTATGAAGAAACCTATGCTCTAGTAGCTAGACTTGAATCTATCCGTATTCTACTTGCCTTTGAGGCATTCTTTAATTTAAAACTTTTTCAAATGGATGTGAAATGTGCTTTTCTTAACGGTTATGTCCAAGAGGATGTTTTTGTGGAAAACCCTCTTGGATTTGAAGATAAAAAACATCCTGATCATGTTTTTAGACTTACCAAAGATCTATAAGGTCTTAAACAAGCCCCACGAGCCTGGTATGATAGACTCACTGGATTTTTGCTTCAAAATAACTATGTTAAGGGAAATGCAGATCCAACCCTTTTCATAAATAAAGATAAGAAAAATGTTTTGATTGTTCAAGTTTATGTTGATGACATCATATTTGGTTCAACTCAGCAATCCTTAACCGACTCTTTTGCAAGTCTAATGAAATCTTAGTTTGAAATGAGTATGATGTGTGAGTTAACTTTTTTCCTTGGTTTTCAAATTTCTCAAAAACCAGAAGGAACCTACATATCTCAACATAAGTATATTAAATATCTTCTCAAAAAGTATGGTTATGACAACACTAAGAGTATAAGTACTCCCATCGGTACCTCAAACTCTTTAGATCTTGATGAAGCTGGGAAACCAGTAGATCAAACATCTTTTAGAGGTATGATATGCAGTTTACTTTAATTAATAGCTAGTCAACCAGACTTAATGTTCACAGTATGCTTATGTTCAAGATATCAATCCAATCATAAGGAATCTCACTTAAAGGCAGTAAAAATATTTTTTCGCTACCTTAAGGGAACCACAGATCTAGGATTATTTTATACTTCTGGAAATGATTTTGTTCTAAAAAGCTTTTCTGATGATGACTTTGGTGGATGTAAAATGGATATAAAAATTACATCTGGAACTTTTCATTTCTTAGGAGATTCATTAGTTTCTTGGTCTTGTAAGAAGAAACATTCTGTAGCACTCTCCACTGCTGAAGCTGAATATGTAGCAGCTGGAAGTTGTTGTGCTCAAGTGTTGTGGATGCAACACACACTCACAGACTATGGCTTGAGTTTTACTAATACTCAAATTTTGTGTGATAACACAAGTGCCATTGACCTAAGTAAGAACCCTGCACATCAATCTCATGCAAAGCACATAGATATTAGGAATCACTTTCTTAGGGATCACACACTAAAAGGAGATATTATTCTTCAGTTTGTTGGAATGAAAGATCAACTTGATGATATTTTCACATAATCTTTTCCTTCTGATAGATTTGAATATATTAAAAAAAAGTTAGGAATGATAACTATATGGTAGTCATTCTTCATTAACTTCTTGTTGAACTATTCTCCTTACAGTAAGAAAATCCTTTTTATAGGGGGAGTACATATGCTTGTTCTTTTCTTTACTTTTAAAAATGAGTTTAAAAAAAATTTCGTACTGAAATGTTCGAAATGACATTTTCGTGCTGAGACTTTCTTAGTAAGATTTCCATATTGAGACTTTCACAAGGACATTCTCGTACTGAAATTCTTGTAATGACATTCTCATACTGAAATTCTTGTAATGAAATTTTTGTTCTGAAATCCTTATAATTATTTTTTGTTTTTTTATTATCCTTTTTTGTACTGAGTTTTCCGTACCGAGTTTGTTTTTTGCAGTGGGTTTTGCGAAATATGTCTTTTTGTAGTAAAGATTTTTCGTAGTTTTTTTTAAAAAAGAATGTTAACCATTACGAATAATCCTCTTAAGCCAATCCGAAAGGTATGATTTCCTTACTCAAGTTTTCGTAATCATACTTTCCTTGATGGTGTTTTCTTATATTTTGTTTTCGAATTTTAGTTTCCTTAAATCTTTGTTTTAATAAAAACCTCAAAAGATCGGATTCATGTTTTTCTTGAGAATTGGTTTTCAACCGTCAGATCTGATCTCAGTATTTTACAACTGTTCGATCAACCGAGGAAGATGAACTGTTATATCGTTGCCTATATAAAGGGGACCCCAAATGGCTGTCCCACATCATTTTTTCAAGTTCCAGTGTCCCGAAGCCCTGCCTCTGCATTTTGAGGCTGTTTCGATCTTCAGCAATCTCCGTTCCGAACTTCTCAGAAGTCTTCAGAACTGAATGTCTGTGGAAACAGCTTCTCAAGACATGTCTTCCTCCAAGCCGATTTCCAAGTGGTTAGTATATAGAGAAAGGTTGGTTCATCCTGATTTATTCAACAAGTATGATTCTCTTATATCCAAGAACATAAAGCTTAACATATGGGAAGATGTTGCTGTGTCTAATCATGGGAATCAAGATGAAGTATTTTCAGATTTTCTCATAGAGTTCTATGAGACAGTTTCCTTCTTTAAGGAATATGGTAGGGAGAAATTGTCGTTTAAGTCTTATGGAAAGACTTATATGCTTTCTTATGACAAGGCAGCCAGCTTGGTAGGGCTGACCTATGAAGGAGAAGATGAGTTCATCTCTCATGTTTTTCTGGATTCAAAGGGATGTTTCAATAAGGAAAAGGCTTTGTAGACTCTCGGACTGGCAGATGACAAGGCTCCGAAGATTGCTACTCTTTCTAAAAATTTTCAGATTCTAGAATTATGGGTACAAGGCTTTATCGTACCGAGAAAGGGTGACAAAGACAGTTTGAAGAAGAGCGAGATCATTATCCAAGATTTTCTGATAAATCTAAGGAATCTTAATCTGATGAAACACATTCTTATTACAATTGAGAATGTTAAGAAAGGGAATCTGAGAGCTCAGATCATAATGTATCCAGCAATCATCTCCAAGTTAATAGTTCGATGTCTTGAGTCTTTCAAGGAAGCTTACAAGTCTAAGACAAGAGTTTTCAAAATTATGTTGGTGAGTGATGGTACCCTCAAAAGGATGGATGTTTCCTTCAACAAGAAGACTGGTGAGTTCTTCTATTTTCTAGTTCAAGAAGAAGAGGTTCCGAAAGTTGGTGAACCTGAATCTTCTAGGACAGTGAATAATAGAAAGTTGAAAGAAGTTGAAGTTGAAGTAAAGAATCCCAAATATAAATAAGTTCATTCCGCACCTCCAAAACTGAAGAAGAATAAATATTACCCTAATGAGGTAGTTGCTAATTGGGGGGAAATCAAAGATAAGAGAGTGCAAGGGGAGCCTCAGTTTTTCTTGGATCCTGTGGAGGCTAAGGCCTTGAAGGAAAAAACAACAGATGAATTAGAAAAACATGTGAAACAAAAGAAGCTTAAGAAGAAGATGTCTGAAGCTGAGGTAGCTCAGACTTTGTTAAAGTTTAATGAGATGGTATATGCAAACATTCCAGTTCCGAGATCTTTTTCTTTGAAATCTCTACCTGAGACTCTAGGAAGAAACTATGTCCCTCCGGAAGAGGTAGTTGCTAAGTATGTTGAGGAAGTTGAGAAGATTGAGAAAGTGGAAGAGGAAGAAGCAGTTTCCAAAGGTATTGGTGAGACCGGAAATCTTTTGAAGCAAGTAGACAATTATAAGGGGACACCTTTGGAACATTTGTTTCTCCGAACTTCAGAAGATGAGTCCTCTAAGTTAGTCACTCCAGGGAAGGATGAGGAGAAAGGAGAACAAGAAGTAGCTTATCATGAAGAGGAAGGATGGTGATAAAAAAGATGATGATGATGAAGACAATATTGTTCAAGTGTCTGATAGTGAATAGAAGACTCCAGAACAACAATCCATTCCGAAAAGGGACAAGGGAAAGCAACTTGTTGTCGATACCCCGAGCTTAGTGGATGTAAAGAGAAGGGAAGTTGGTGATTCTTCTAAGAAGAAGGATGAGAAAATTGAAGAAGAAAATTCTCCAAGCAAAGTCTCGGATTCAGAGTCATCTTAGTTGGGGCATGACTTTGTTGTTCAGTCATTAAAGAAGATGGTGGGTACTATTCCGAATTTCTCAAGTATTGATTCAAGATGCCAACTGCTTCAACATACTTTGAATCAGAAAACAGAATCCATATCCATGGTTATGGACAAATGTGTTGAGATGGAGGCTCAGTTCAAAACTTTTTTTGTCGGCTATGAAGCCCACAAAAGGTCTTGCAAGAGAATGACTAGTTGGTCGAGGAAAACTGTAGAAGAGATTAGGATCTTTGATGAATTCCAAGATAATGTTAAGGATGATTTTGAGACAGAAGACATGAAGATATATGAACTTACTTCTTCCATTGAAGAAAAGTTGACAGCTGAAAAGAATTCCTGGATGCAAGAAGATAGAGATATATATGGGAAGCTGAATTCTGTTGCTCAAAACTGGAGTAATGAAAGGGATTGTCGGATTGAGATTGAAGAGAAGTTGTTGAAACAAGAACAAGTTTTAAAAGCTCAGGAAGAAAAGCTTCAAGCCCAGGAATAAAATATTGAAGCTCAATGTGTAAGAATAGTTTTGTTAAAGAAGAAAGTCGAGGAAGATCATAAAGACTTGAAGAAGATAAAGACTATTCTCAAGGGTCTCATGGTGAAGGAAAAAGATCCAAAATAGAAAAATCTGATCTTTGGTTGTATCTTAGCTTCTTTGTTTGTTGAACTTTCAAACTTAATGAAAATTTTTCTTGCTCGTCTCTTTTGTTGTTGTTACTAATCTTTCAGGTACTTTGTTATATTTTCCATTCCCTCGAATTATTTTTGAAAATCACAAAGGGGAGAAGGAAAAAGAACCCTAAAAAAAAGGGAAAAAGAAAAATAACCTTAACAAAGGGTGAGAAAGAAAAATAACTCTAATAGAATTTATCAGAGGGGGAGTATTTCATTAAAGAAGACATTCTTTTTCTTAATGAAATATCATTCCGAAAATCCAGAATACGATCCTTAGAGTTTCAAAGCCTAAGGGGGAGTTAGTCGTATTCATCAACTTCCATAAGCAATGGGAGATAAGATTTAATTTTTTTTATCTTTCTTTCTACTTAGTCTTTCTTTTTCTTAAGAATGTTTGTGCTTTCTAAAAAGGGGGAGATTGTTGAGTCAACAAGGTTTTCCTTATGACTTTTCCATTCCTTCTTGTTTTGAAAATCACAAACACCTTATCTTTAAAAACATTTCTTTTATAAGGAAAGTCTCTTTTATAAGGAAAATCTCTTTTATAAGGAAAATCACTTTTATAAGGAAAATCGCTTTTATAAGGAAAATCGCTTTTATAAGGAAAATTGCTTTTATAAGGAAAATTGCTTTTGTAAGGAAAATCGCTTTTGTAAGGAAAATTATACTTATCATATTTTCATTATCTATATCCATATATTTCTTAAGTATAAGAATCAGATTCATTTCTATATTCTCGGAATCATTTAAAACTTTGATATGAAGCATTCTGTTTTAAGCTCCAAATTTTGGACGAGAACTGTAATGAAGTTCCACTCCAAATTCTGGATGAGAACTGTAATGAAGTTCCACTCCAAATTTTGGATACAAAATCTAATAAAGTTCCACTATGAATTCTGGATACAAACTCTCATGAAGTTCGACACCGAATTCTAATGACGAATTCGGATTATGAATTCTAATGATGAATTCTGATTACTAATTCCCATTACGTAATCTGATTACAAATTCTCATTACGAATTCTTATTCCGAATTCTCATTCCGAATTCTCATTCCGAATTCACTTATTAAATAGAATCTGATCGTCTTTTCTTTATACACTCCAAATTTATTTAGACTCTGAATATTATTTTTTCTTAGACTTCGAACTTTCATTTTGTTTACACTTTTATAATTTTTCTACTCTTTGACATTTTTGTTTACACTCCGAACCTTCACTTCGAAATTTTTAGTTAGACTTAAAACGATGTCGTACATTCTGTTACACTTATTTTGTTATAAAACTATTTCTTCTATTCTGTTATAAACTAACTGTTGGTTAAGTTACATGTGTATAGGTCCCTCTGATTTTTAATGAAAATATGACCGTTGGAAAGGAGTCCGACCTTGCCTATAAATAGGAGCTCATTTGAAAGAGCTCAAGACGGATCTTTGATTCATGTGATTACATTCTTGAAGTGATTTCTAGAGAGAGAGGCTCTTATTAACTCTCAATGATTCGTGTGACTCCAAATGTTGGTGATTACATTCGAGGACTTCATGGGATAGGAAGACAGAGGTGATGACTACCTTGAAGTTCGAGGGCTTCCTTGCTGAGGAAGACAGAGGTTATAACTACCTTGAAGTTGAGGGCTTGCGGGGATAGCAAGACAGAGATTCCGATATTCGTATCGAGGGCTTACCCTGGTGTGGGTAAGACAAACTTTCTTGAAAGTATAAATCAAGGGACCTTTATCCAAGGTTATTGGATACCCTTCTCTTTGGGTTAAAAGACTTATATCTTGTTACTTGTAGTTTTACTACTTGTTTGTTTCCGCTACACATTGTATTGTAAGGAAATTATAACATTCTTATACTTCCCTACGTGTACTCTGTTTCATTTAGATTTTATATACTTTAAGGTAGAATTTCATATTGTAATCTTTAGTTAAGTTTTAATTTCCAGATCCATATTTCTGGAACCTTCTTTCAGAATCTCTTTCCAGTTTTAAGCAAGTACATAGAACTTGAAGTTTATAACTTCATTCCTTATTCCTATTTTTCAATTGGTGTTAGAGGTGTTGTGAATTTTTTTAGTTTATCTTTGTTAAACTTAGCTCTTTCATTTGTTTAAGGAAATTTTTTAAAGTGTACAATTCACCCCCCTCTTGTATATTGACCACCTACATCATTATTTCGATCCTACAGCTATAAGATGGAAGGGAAATAAGATTTGTTCCTATAAGGAGATCAACCATAAACTCCACTTCCCATAGAGTTGTTAACCCTAAGAAGTTCCGGGGAAAGACATATATAAATTGATTCACAATTTCTTGAAAACTAGTATCCTCGATCTCTTCCATTAATGGAAAAGTCAGAACTATTAAATGATAAGAGATCATTCCCACCGTTTGTGCCAAAAAACATATGGCACCTTTCTTTTCAATCTTATATCCTCTGAATATATGCTCGAAACCTTCCTCAGATGTGAAAAAAATCATTATTCTATAATAGTCAATATGAGTCGCGAACATTGTTTACTAATCCATACCCAAGATTACATCATTGACATCCATCTCCAACACTAAGAAGTCTCATTTCAACTCAGAACCACGAACAGTTATAAAACAATTTTACACATGAAGGCTCTACATTCTCTTTCACCAAGAAGAGTTTGGATTTTTAATAAAGAAGGCATCATCTCTACTTTTAGACTTATAAAATCAACTGAACGAGAAGAAATGAAGGAATGTGATACACTAGTATCAAACATCACTTGCATAATGGTATAATTCAAAAGAATCATACCTCTCACCACAAATAGTCCTGCCTGATCATCCACAATCATCTACTCAGCTCCATATAATTACTTCATCATTGCGTTCTAATATTTTTTTAATTTTTGAGATTTCTATTCAAAATGAGTCATGGTATTCCAAGAATTTCCATATCTATCTCTACTCTACTGACGAGACTAATTCTTTTGTCCTTGTCTTATCAAAGATTACAATGCTTGTGACACCTGAGAAGTGTCTTGAGTACCTGACCTCATAACACTACAACAAAAGTGCTTAAGGTGTACCATCTTGTTTCAATTATAAAACTATCTTGGTGTTGTTGTGCACTCTCTATTAATGTGTTTAAAGGATCCACATTTGTAGCATCCTTCTTGGCTCTTTGGTCATGGAGGAACATTTACTGATCCAGCTATCTAATTCTGAGTCCCACTCCCACCATGGAAATACGTGTCCCTCTTGCACTTTCTCCCAGAATTAGAGTTCACACGATTTCCCATAGGTATGATCAAACTTCCTCCTCCCACATATCCTGAGATATCATATTCATCCACTACCACTCTATTCACCATCCATGTATAGTCATTAATACATAACAACACAATCTTCAATCTAATTTCCTGCCATATCAATTATTCGAAGATGCGGGCCTTCAGGGACGTACTCGCTGCAAATTCAGGTGAAATTAGTACTAAATACATGAATTTAGCCACATATTCCATGAAAAAGATATTTTCCAACTTCTGTATAAAGGAGTATGTCATCCTCTGTATATTGAATGTGTGAGGATAGATTTTTTCCTAAAAAATTCTTCAAAATCCTCCCAACTAAGATCGTCATCCAATTTACCCAACACTTCCAAATCCCACCATTGGAATGTGAGACCCTTGAGAATATAATTCACCATTTTTACTTTTATCTCCAATGGTTTACTGATGAAATCAAGGATACAATTCATCCTATTCATCCACACATCTACTTTTTTGGTTTCAGAATCACCCCATAAGATGGGTGGATTATTTTTCATGAACTAGATGGAGTGGTACACATTCCTGGGTCCATCCTTCTTTTTTCCCGTATCCATAGATTAAAACACATGAATGATACTTTTAACCATATCTTGGATCACCTATAATCTATGTGAAACCAAATTTTCAACAGATTCTTCTAGTTGGTTTGTACAATGCCTACCAAGTTCCATTAACTAAACAAATAACAAACTTGGTAAGTATCACTCTCTAGAAAATGATGGTTTATAATTTCAAATTATATCACATAAAATATCATGAATTTTTTTTCTAGAAACAACCTTTTCCTCATTCAACAATTTTTAAAAGAAAATCCACTATTTCTTTTTAAAATAAAAACATTTTCAAAATAAACCAAGTATACTATTTTTAAATTAATTCATTTGAAAAAAAATTCTTCATTTTTAAAAAATTTAAACCTCTTCAAAATATCATAAATCATTAGTTTAAATGAAATATGAAATCATAGTGGGAATTCATTCCTCTAAAGCATGGAAAACTCATCTCATTAGCTAAACCCATGACTATAAGATTCAGGTATCCTATAAGTGTCTCAAAAACACTTATGTACCCAACACCCTTGTAACTTGAAGTTCAATATAAATAAGTTAGATATGTCCTTTTATGCTATACATTTAAAGTCTTGAAAATCCTACTCCTTTCTAAGGTAACCACCCAAGGAATAGATAATGATGAATCAACTCCAAAACCAAGAAAGTGAAAATTACTTGTTAGGAAAGGACTGAACAAGATGATACCATTTGCAATGGCCCACTAATTATCATTAACCTGAGAGTAAAATGAGTCATTACATGGCCTAAAGAGATATCCCCAAGATGCAAAAGGATGGAAATAAATTCTGAAGGGTTTCAAATATAGTGGGGGATGACTTACCCTTTAATAAATAAACCATTAAATAAACAAACCATAACCAAACCACTCACTAAATGATGCATGAACTAAATCAAGACAACAAAACTAATTTATTCATGTCAAAATAACTCCAAATAAAAAAAAATTGAAGACCAAACAATTAATAAAGTAAATTGTGGAATAAAAACTAAAGACTACACAATATTCTACAAGACTCCATGATCCATAAGCTCCAAACTCCACAATCACCTAACAACCCAAGTATCATGAGGCCATGCTAATTTTTTTTGATACTTTACCTTTTCCCATGTCTTAAAAAATAGAATCTGCTAAATCACAAAATTACCAATGCATTGGTGAGTATAAAAATCATTAGTTCTTCCCAAATGACTTCCCAACTCATGCCACTAGGATATAAGAGTTAGCAAAAAATATATAAAATAGTTTATATAAAATGATATCTCAGAATCATTTATACCTAAATATAAACAAGTTTGAAAAACCACTTATAACCAAAAGCATAAAAGTGAAATTGAAAACCAATTTTATAGAAATTTGTTTTTCCAGAAAAATAATTAAAAAAATATTTACAACCAAATTGTAAATATTCTTTTTTCATATCCAATCTATTCCACACCTCCACATAACCAAACGTGCTAGCTACGCGATGAAAGATACATACTCATGAGCGGTTTCTCATCAATCTACCAAGTCCTCACAAGGTAATTATATCCCATATTCTAGTTTCACTATTTCACTAATCACAAAGTCATATTTCACCCAAGCCATAGTAATTTAATATGAATACACACAAAAATATTCCCAAGGATCATTCTAAAAAAACCCTTTCAACAAAAACACATTTTTATTGAAACCCATGTCTATTAAAACAACGTCAATGAAAACACATTTCAATAAACCACCATTTTTATTGAAAACCCCTTTTCTATTAAACCGTTGTGTAAATCTAGAAAATCCATAACTTAAAATCGCAATTTTAAATTCAATAAACTGAAACAACTTTCACAAAAATTCACCGAGATTATATAATTCCACAAAAACAATAAATCCCCACTAAATAATATTTATTCCATACATTGAACAAAGATTTCACAATAAATTATATTCAATTTAATAAATTTGAAACTATTACAATCAATTCAGCAAATGAGATTCGAGAGAGAATCCACCTACCTCGAAGGTTTTGAAAAAACTCTACAATAAATGAAAAACATGCAAGAAATCGGATCGATTCTCCACAAAACCTCCTTAGATCTTTTATACTCAATTATACAACTTCAAATCACTAAGGGAAGCCTTAATATTTCATCTGCATTTATGGTAGAACCTTATTTGTCCTTAAGGGAAGGAAAATCCAAAGTTAGATCTACTTTGGTGAAAAACGAGTGGATCAAAGGCTATGCTGACCCAGATCCACATTTTAGGATCTTGTTTTAAACCTATGCATGGTTAGATTACATAGCTAGAAAAAACATGCACTAACAATGCATTATATAGTGCCTTAAGGAAACCCTTGGATGGTCTCTATACATGGTCTCCCTAACCATTCTCAAACTGTGCCGAATCTACTGACTGAAAAATACAATTGCATATAGTTTCTCTTAGGATATCCTCATAGTTTAGACAAACCGTGTGCATACCATGCACACCTACTTTAGCATGAAAAACATATTTAGAGTTCACAAAACTCTATTATACCTCACCCTTACACTTTATAACCATGAAAATCATCAAGTAAGGGTTACATACTAGAAACTAGGGGTATTACATATATGAAGTCAATAGATTTTCCCATTTATATCACTATTATTTGATATTTGGATTCCTTTAAAATATTATATGATTTCTATAAAAAAATTGTCATCCATTATGTTCTAGATTTTTTAGTTTTTAAAATTGGGTTTTAAATGAAAGGGATATATTAATATCTATAAAATTAATGTTTTATGGGTTAAAAAGTATATTTTTATGTGTTTGATTATGGAAATTAAAACATTTATGTTTTAAATTATTCAATAGTTTATGGAACTTATTTATGTTGATGGGTGATCTTGATATATCTCTCCAGTTTATTAAGAAATTATTATCTTCCACAAATAATTTTGTTGGAATTAACCACATAGGTTTTTTTATTTATAAGGATAATTGTACGGGTTCTTATAATGATTATAAAAATATGATTCCCCAAGAAACCTATAAGGCTTTTATATGCATTATAATGAGTTCTCATGGGAAATTTTTGATTTCATAAGTTAATCTAATGATATTTTATTTAAAGTAATGATCATTTTATTTAAGGGTAAAAATTTATGTTTTTAATAAAATGTTTCTATTGGTTATCATGTTTTAAAAGAAACCCTCAAGATTATGATTTTTCATTTATACTTTCATATAAAGTATTTTATGAAAAAATTGGCACTAAAACTAATTTCATGTTTAAATAAACAATTATTTGAGCTCAATGTTTATTATTTTAAAGGAAAACACTCTTATATGATCTCATGGTTTTGAAATGGACTAATAGGTTTAATTCTTCCTTCGTATATGACCCTTATTTATATTTTTGGGATCATACCATGTTTTGAAATGTTTTTATAGGGTTTCAGAATGAGTAGGAATAACTATGAGTTCATGATTAAAATCATGAATATTTTTTATGAAAATAAATAATGTTTCAATTAAAATTATTGTATTTTGGAAAAAATGGACATAGAGTGGAAGTGTACAATTTATAATATATAGTTTTATTATGTAAGGGTTATGAAATAATTTACTAATACTATAGACATGAATAGGTCCTTGAGAATGTATAAAAATAAATTATTGATTTAAAAATCATGATTATGAAATGTTTAAGGTTGGGTATTTAATGTTAGTATTAGACTGAAGGTTTAGATAACATTATAGGATCATAAAATATTAAACATATACCCTTGAGATATACACTTTTTTTATGTTTGAGTGATATTACATTTTAATATTACCATGATTTTTATCTAGTCTATGTCTACTCAAAATGGGTTTACATAGAGGAAACAAAGAATCTAAAATAGGAAGGAACAAAGAATACAATATCCTTAAAAATCAGCAACCTAAAAAAGTATGAATTATAATATATAATTGTTTTGTAATAATGGATTAATTGATGTTGGATATAGATTTTGGTGGTATCCATGTGGGAGAGTAACCACATTCACCCTAGAAAAAAATGTCAATTGTAGAGTATTTCATGAAATATCATCATCCAATATTCAATAGATTGTGAAACACTGTAATTGTTGAATAATGGGTTAAATACTTAGAGAATATATTTTAAATCATGGAATGTTCAGAACATAAAAATTTACCTCTTATTAATTATCATTTTGAAGTTGAATTTGATCAGTAGTGGTCAATGGTTAAAATTATCATAGAAAGAGAAGATGTTAATGCTTTAAAATGGGAATAAATTAAGAATATTTTATTTGATAATTATTTTCCTAAATTTGTTCGAATAAAAATAGAAAATAAATTATTAGAATTAAGGTTGAAGGAAGAACATCTAGAATTCATGTATGAAGTGAACTTCACCTGATTGTAAATGTATACACAAAATTGGTATATATTATCTTGATAGTAAAACTAATCAGTTTTACATAGGATTGAAGCCCATATTTTGAAGATAATTGGATTATCATGAATATAAAATTCATTAGAAGATTTTTTAATATGATGAGAATGTTGAAATAGATTTTGATGAAAATTATGTATTCTATGGAACAAGAAAAAAAAGATGTCTAGATTGTAAGTAATGGAGAATCCTAAATTAAAAAAATTCTAATATAATAAAATCATGTTTATATTCTATGATAAGTGTGGTAAAACTAATCTTTAGGAATGGATTTTGAAAAGTCTAAAGTGTTTTAAATGGGTAAATTTTAGATATGTGTCATGTGAATATAAGGAAAATGATTAGAAAAATAATGAAAAGGTGGTAGTAAGTTGCTTTAATTGTAATGAAATAGGTTATTATGAGAGTAATTTTATTAAGATAGGAATAAATGATATAATTTGTAAAGATACTATACTAAAATGTGTAGATAAATACTTTTCAACTATATAAGAAGATGACTGACCATAAAAAGATATGGCGTCTAATACATTACATGTTTATTTAAATTATGAAAATGTACTGTTTGATTCATAGTCTAAGATATTTTTTCATTCCCAATGAGGCTACTGATAAATTATAAATTTAACCTCATGAAATGAAGGTAGAAATATT
This sequence comes from Viscum album, assembly GCA_963277665.1. Classification (NCBI taxonomy): domain Eukaryota; kingdom Viridiplantae; phylum Streptophyta; class Magnoliopsida; order Santalales; family Viscaceae; genus Viscum; species Viscum album. Next base: position 760,240,304 of record OY728126.1, on the reverse strand, counting down.
GGTAAAAACACATTCGGGTAGTATTAAGGGAAAAATAAATTATATGAATCATATTGTTATATTTTGTGGAAGAGATTAATCTGAAAATCATATGGTCTTTACTCTTATAGAGTTAATAATAGGGCCCCACTAATTTCATACACACCCTACCTTAACATAGTCGTCAGGTCTTCACCTTCTAGGAACCACTGGTTGCCTTAAAAACACATGATCCCCTCCCTAGGGTCCACCCATGTCCCAAACTGGGTAATCATACTAATGAGTGTCCCCACATATCAACAAACTTTCTTTCCAGTGTTATTTTTCCTCACTTGAACACATCTCAAGAAACATGCCATGTGGTCAACCATCCTGATCACTAGTCAGATCCAATAACACTTAAATGTGGAGTTCTAATCAGGTAGACTCTTAAAAAAATTCACCTTGTTGACATGGTCAGTAGTACATAAAATTTTAATCCTTTAACATTTTGGAGTGTTACTCCCCCCAATCGAGTGAAAAACCTCATTATTGACCCTACAACTCAACCCATTCATTTCTATTGCACCATCAGATTGGTTTCTCTAATTCCAATGTAATATTTAGGCCTCTCTAATAGCACAAACACCCAGACTTCATAAATCCATCAGGTTCTAGACTTTCAGGAACCACCAGCCGCCCCCACAGACACATGGTACCCTCCCAAATTCCCACTAATATGCTCAAACTAGTAATCAAACTAATGATTATACCAACCATCCAAAACAAGTTATTTCTAGTTTTCTTTTTCATCACATTATCACACACACACACACACACACTGAGAAACATCTCAACTATTCACCCATCATGATTACTATTCCCTGCTAAGAAGATTAAACAATGTATTTCTAATCAGTAAGGCTCCCAACAAGTAATATACACCTTTTTGAAATGGGTAGTAAGATTTATCATTTTATACATTTAACATTATATGGTTTTATAATAGAGTTTAATGTTATTCTTAGAACATATTGGATTTATGTTTATCAATGTATTATATATCGTAGAGTAAGCGATGTTTTTTTTTCAAAATGAGTTTTAGTTTGTATACAAGGATAAATTAATACCTTTTATTAAATATCATGAATCTTATTAATTTATTAAATATTTAAATGAAATTTATATTGAATATATTTTTTATAAGAAAAAACTATACAAATTGGAAATATTCTTGTAGAAAATGAATATCTTGATGTATTTCTTAATGAATTTTTGGTATTATATTTGATAGAGGGATGGAATTTACTCTTGAATTAGTGTATACTTATAATAAAAGTTTAAAACCTATTTTATGAATGGATCAAGTGGAACTTTTGGAATTTAAACAATAGTTACAAGAATTTCTTGACGTATGTTTTATTTAACCTAGAACATCACCTTTGGGAGCTCCTATAATGTTTTTTTATGAATGATGGTTCCATGTGGATCTGCATTGATTATAAATCATCGCCTAACAACAATTATAAGAATAAATATTAGTTTTATTATATTTATGACTTGAGTGTTTAGCTCTAGCGAGCCAGTATTTTTGGATGATTGACCTTAGTACTAGGTAACATCAGATAATGGTGATGGGGGATGACATTATGAAGATGGTGTTTCATATTAAGTATGGGTATTGTAATTTTTTGTTGCTCACATTGGGTTGAAAAATGATACAACTATATTTATATACCTTCTGAATAGAGTTTCCATGTATTTTAGATAAATTATTGGTTGTGTTTATTAATGATATTTTTTATATTCAAAATGTCATGAGGGTCATGAAAAATACTTTAGGAATGTTCTAAAAATATTGAAAAAAATAAGTTATATGGAAAATTTATTCAATGATAATTTTAATTGTGATATATTACTTTCCTTAGAAATGTTAAAAATAAAAATACAATAATTATCATTCTAGCTAAAACTAATGTTCTTGAAGAGTGGATAAGACCTAATAATATCACAAATATTAATATTTTTATTTTATTTATAGTTTACTAATGATGGTTTTTTAAACAATTTCTTAGTTATCTTTTTACTAACTATGTTGACTAGAAAAGGAGTTAAAATCATTTGGATTAAATAGTTTAATGAATGTTTCTATAAATTTAAAACAAGATTAGTGAACCCTCTAGTTTTGGTCCATTCATCCAGTAATGGGGATTTTTTCATCTAAAATGATTATTTTTTGATGGTATATGGTTGTGTTTTGATATATAATGATTAAGTAAATTTTTTATGATTTACATCAATTGGAATTTCATGACATAAATTATCTTACACATGATTTTTAATTAACTATTAATGTTTTTTCTTTAAAAATAAAGAGATATTATTTATGTGGAGTAAATTTGGAAAAATATACTAATCATAAAATTTTAAAGTATATGTTCACATAGAATATTTTGAGAATAACATAGAGAAGATAGTTGGAACTGATTATGGATTATGACTACATGATTCATTACCACCCAGAAAAAGAAATTAATGTAACTGATTTTTACATCGAAAATAAAAATAATTGTTTATTATGATATCTTTTGAACATGATAATTTGGTAAATGATTTGAAGAATATTGGTTTAAAAATTGTGTATGTAGGAAATTATTTTTGCTTGTATTAGGTGTTAGTGCATTCTGCATTGTCATAAGAATTATGATTGTTCAGAATGAGAATTTTGTTTTATAGGAAAAAGGTATATTTGTTCAGTTAATGTAAGTTTCCCAAATTTAATATTAACAAAAAAGGTTTTTTTTTGAGATTTATAAAATTAATATGTGTTCTTTTTTATTTCAAATTGAAGATATAATTCTTGAGTAAACCTCATAGTTTTCTATTTTATATTCATTATTGTACACTAATATGTATAGTGACTTTTGGGAATATAATTTGTGGAAAGGAATGAAGAAAGAAAATTCTGATTTTAATATAATTTTTTTGATATGTAAGTAGGTTAAAGTCGAATGAAAAACTTATGAAGGCAATGTTTTCCATTTCCATTTATAGAATGGAAGTTATATGTTATATAAATGTATTGTGTGATGGGATTACCAAACATGTCTCCATGTAAAAATGAAATTTTGATAATTTTTGATCGATTGAATAAATCTTCACATTTTCTTCCTATTTGAGATAATATATATTTGGATCATATTGAATCTATATTAAAGTGGTCATTATATTTCATGGGTTTCCTTTTTCTATTATATCAAACTATGATCTTGGGTTTAATTCTAATTTCTATAAATGAATTAAAAAGTTTTTAGGTACTGAATTAAATCTTATTATAACTCTTAATATTTAATGTGATGGATAATAAAAGTGAATAAATCAAAAATTTAAATACATGATTCAAAATTATTATATGGATTACCAAGAAAGTTGGGATTAATATCCATTGTTAGTTGAATTTTATTATAATAACAGTTTTCATTCCAGCATATAGATGGAACAATTTAAGGAATTATATGAAAATCAGAGTTGAAATTTTGGTTTTTGGGATAAATTTGGGGAAAGAATGTTTTTTGGAACTATAATTGGTTCATGAAATAGTTAATAAGGTGAAAAATATTTATAAATATAAAAGTATGGCTCAGAGTAAGGTTAAAAGTTATATAGATAACCAAAGGAAATATCTTTCATTCGAGGTAGGTGATCATGTTCTTATTAAACTATTTTTATGGAAATGTGTTATGTGTTTTGTGATAATGGAAATTTAACTCTATGGTTAATTAGACCATATGAAATCTTAGAGAAGGTTGGATCATTTTTTTACCAAGTGGTCTTACCTTGGATTTTAGCCCAAGTCAATATGTGTTTCATGTTTCATTATTAATAAAATATGTACCAGATGCACCTCATGTTTTGATCCATGAAGTAGCATATCTTGAATAAAATATTTCATATCTAGAATAGAAAATTAAATTTATTAATCACAGAGAGTGTGTGTGGAAGAATAATGTGATTCATCAGGATAAGGATCTGTGGAAAGACTATATAATTTAAAAAGAAACATATAGATAAAAAATGATATGAATGAAACATATCCAAACTCTTATAATTAATGAATACTATTGTGTTTCCAAAATTTCTAGAAGTTGGAAGAATTTTAAAACCCAGGTAATATTTATAAAAAATCATTTGTATTCCTTATAAATATTCAATAAATAAATTTTATAGAGTTATATTCAATATAAGAATTATAAGTAATTTTTCAATAAAAAATGAAATAACATTATTCTTTAAAAAATGGTACATGTATTATATGTTTTTATTTAATATTTCATTTTATAATTTTGGAATTTTAATTTTACAAAAATAAACATCATTTTTGAAATTAGGAATACAAATTATCTTAGAGTAATTTTTTTGTAATTTTTTGGGAAAACCTTTTTTATCACATTTTGTGGATTTCTATTCAATTAATTTCCTTCCACTTATATAAATTGAATAGGATAAATATAATCTATATTTGGAATTCTAATTTCTAAATTTAATAATGAATTTATTTTCATTTTTTTATTATGAATAGTGACTTTCTTTAAAAATATATAGTTATTATGGTTAGAGTTAAACAAGTTTAAAGGGTTAAAACTAAAATGATAATTGATAAAATTACCTAAAATCATGTCTAAATACTATTTCATAGTCATATTTAGACCCTATATCATATAATATTATTAAATGAGTCATTGGGAAGGCATTTTTGTTGAGCAATAATTTAATATATTTTTATCTTGTGAAAAATTCCATGTGTGTCCTCTCTCTGCCTTATAAAAGGGAACCCCTCTCCCCTCTTATAAAAATTTAAAAATCCTTATAGAATATTTAATCCATAATAAATATATTTATAATTATTACATCTCTCCTCATGTCTGTTAGGTCCCAATTTTATCGTAATACCATTATAAAAAGGATTTAGCTATAAATATAAGTAGGTTGTCAAAGGAAGACATATAGTCCTTAACCGAGTGTTTTATTTATTATTTATTATTATACAACCTTCAAAACTCTCCTAACCAAAGTGAGATAACAAAATCAGTATCTTAAATACACTAAAATGTTATTATACTTAAGTTATAGACCTTTTTTATCTAATTATCCATCTAATAGAAAACTAAAAAATCCATCATGTGTTTGTGCGGACTGTCACCTCGTGAAGATGATTCATTTCAATTCTCTTCATAAAATATTATGGATGGTCATAATGATGGATAGAAAATAAATCAAATGATATATATGATATAAATTTATTTTTTATGGTATATAAATATTTTAATTCTTTTTTCACCATCCAATGAGAAATAAAAGCATCTCTCGTGCATATGTATGGACTATCAATTTACAAACCTATGTATTTTATTTTTCATAACTTCCTCACATTGACGGTATATATAGGTGGATTTAAATAAATGAAAGTTTATTTATAATATAATAATTATTATATAAATAAAAAATAATACTTAATTTATTTCCCTCTAATTTTTTGAAAATAGACATGTTACTCACACGTACATATGGACTATCATCTCTATGATTATAACATTATTCATTTTTCATATCTTTCTTAGATGGTTGGTTCTTAGAGTATATTTAATGTATAAAAAAATATAATTGTAACATGATTAATATTTCTAGGAATTATATAATCATTATCCATTTGACCATTTTCAGCTTACCATATCCATTTATAACTTATAAGTTGAATACCCCCAAAACATCTAAAGTAAACTTAATCGATTAAGTAATAAATTATAACCAAAATATAAGTTAAATAATGCGAATAATAATATTTTAAAGGTCTACTAAGAAAATAAATAAATAACATAAGTTTATTTTTTAGGAATATAAAGAACTTACATGTCAAGTCATACTTGAGGTAACATATATTATAATTTAAAACCTAGTTTTACAATATTTTAAAGATTTATTTATAATATTTTTTAAACATGTCCAAATTGTTTGATGGATGTACTAATATTTAAATAAAGTAATTAAACAAGTTTATTTTACCTCCCCTTTGACATTATTATAAATTTCTTCAAATTAAACATTTTTTCATATTTCATACAGAATGTTTGACATTATTTTAAAAGTATATAAAGAATGCTTTTAACATATATTTCATCAAAAAAATTTCCCACTACCAAAATTTTTATTTATCATTTTTCATCCTTTATTGGACTCCATGTTAGTTTAAAATAAAAATACTTCTTCCATTTATTTTGGATATTTCAAATTTGAAAATGGGGTTTTAAAGTAAATGTATAAATCACTATCTAAAAATGTTTTTCTTATAGGTTCAAAAGTTTGTTTTCATAAATTTGAAGATATAAATGAGATATTTTATGTGTTTATGTATTTTATAGGCATTTTAAATTTTATATAATGATGTTTTATAATGTCTCATATTTTGTCATGTATTTTTTTGGATATTATATAGATTTATATTGAGACCAGGCACTAAGATGGCGTGCAATTCTGAGGCCCCAGGTGCCCAGAATAATTTTTTGAAAAATATAAAAAAATTATAGCATGTAGACATGATTTTTCTAGAAAATGGAATAACTCTTAAATGGGTCCCCGAATAAATAATTTGAGGGCACTATTGATCTAATAATAGAGGATTTACCCTAGGCATGACTTAACCTTAGCTGTCGTGAGTCGTTTTTGAGAAACATATTGCGAGACGTAATGAAAATGAAATAATTTAATAAAATTTAATTTTTCTGCAACAACCTTTTCTTTAAAAAATTATTCTGTCACAATTATATGGTTATCTACTTGAATCTAAATCTTTTTAGAGTCTTTGGAGTGACCCTTTGAAGATATATATTGAAAAAATGGCAACCTATCATGGATCGATGACGGACGCACCTCAAATTTGAAGGACCTTGCCTACGACAATGACACAGTGCCTATTCTTCATCAGCGATTTATTCAATGAGAGTTAGGTCTTGTTATCTTTATTTTTATTTCCCTTTTATTGAAATATATAAAGAATAAGAACCAATAAATGAAAAAATTGATCCATGGTTTGGTTGTATTTGTAGGATGGTTTTGTTTGCTGGTTCTTGGGGTTTATTAAATCTGTTATGCTAATAAAAATTCCTCCCTTATTGATTATTGTCCAAGAACACTTGGATAATGACGTTAAACCTTTTCTCATGTGCATTTCTCCCTCCTTTATTCACATTCTTTGACATTAAAACCCCTGCATCATAGTTCGATGTTGCTGGGTGGTTCAGAGCATGATCAGACCCATGGATTCGATGATAATCAACAACTATGGCTGGATATCTGTAGATCAGGACCCAAGGAACTCGGATCTATGAACGTTTCTATATTCAGTAATTGGAGGACACTTGGTGGTCTATGGAAGGGACCACCAAACCACACCAGTGGCCAGAGGTAGTTTCGCATGCAGTGGGTGCGGCTAGCGGTGGCCAGGGAAGAAGTTGGATACGAAGGGTGCGTGTTGGTGGAAGGACATGGTGATGGTGGTGGGCCCCGTGAGGCGGATGCGGAGGTGCTTCCAGGGATACGAGAGGTGGTCATAGCAGCGAGCCATGTGAGATGTGATGATTATGGTATGGGTTACTCCAAGTGGGCCAAGTCGGGCAAAGAAAACTGAGTTGGGATAAGTGGTCTATGTTGGGACAAGCAAGCAGGGTCTGGCCAAGTGGGTCGAGTCATATGATGTAGAACCGGGTCAGATTCGGGGTCGATGGGGAAGAGAGCAGTCATGGTCGACCGTGAGTTCAACAATTGTGTGGCCAACTGCATAGTCAGTCAACCATATATGGTGGTTGACCATGGTGGTTGACCATAGTGGTAGGTCTACAGGCCCGAATAGGCCTAAGGGAAATTTCTCTCAAAGGAGCGTATCTCTTAAGTGGAGCGTCCAATCGATAATTTTTCTACAATGTTGAGACCTTGACATTGAGATAGTCATATTGGGACAAGTGTTGAGTTTTTAGTTTGGACCAATATAGGATAAGGGTTTTCCCTTAGTCCCTACCTAAAGGGTTCAGTATGGTATTATGTCCACATCAATGGATTGTAATTCACTCTAGAGGTCAAGTCTCAGATAGAGTATGGTATCCCTCCCCGATATTGGAGTGTGATCCACTATCACCCCTAGTAGATTCTGTGGAATTGTGCAAACTTCTTGATAAGGGTTCTTATCCACCATCTAGTGGACCACATCAGTTGGGTTTTTGGTGTCCCCCTATAGACATATACCTTTGTAGAGATGGATTTAATTCATGTATGGTGTTCCTTTGTGGTATTTCTTTGTTGTATTCCGTTGTTGTATTTATTTTTTGTATTTATTTGTGGTTATGGGGTGTCCTACTGAGTATTTTCATGCTCACCCCTTCATGGGATTTTCCTGCATTAGTCATTTCTTATGGAGATGATCGACCTTTTGACAGAGTCCTAGGAAGACCAGGACTAGATATTTCTTAATGAGACTAGACAGATAGAGGTGTGTTCTTATGGATTTATATAATAATCAATGTAACTTTTCTTTCATGTTGGACTTGTCATACAGACTATATGGTGGTCTTGTATTTGGTCCTGTTAATTTTCCAATACTTTTTCTATCGTACTCTTTTGTGAGATATTAATGGTATGCATTCATTTTTTATAGTGTTTTTACATTTCATAATTTTGTGGTTGGGAGATGTGTGTATGTGTACAAGTACTTAGGAAAATGCCTCCCATTTATGGGATATGCCTATGTGATGCTAGTCACTCTCCCCTGTTCTATTGGAAGTGGGCTTGGGGTAGTCATGGTACGAGGCCCTCTGAGATGGGTCTTGAAAGAGTGGTATTGATGGAGTTCAATTCTACATTGGGAGTGGGAGTCCATGAGGTTGGTTTAGGGAAATAGTATTAAGTGTTTCTAGTTTATCATTTAGGCTGAGGACTCTATGTTGGTGTGGCATCCTATGTATCCATACACCAAGAATCTCATTTCATTTTTTTACTTGGTACACGAAACATTAGTTTTAGGGAAACAATAATACATTTAGGATATATGAATGGTTTTATTTTCCATGTTCTTCTTAATTTATCTCTTTAGACATACTCTATTGACTTTGGTACATCTGGTATTATTTCAGGATTCCCCCATGTTGACAACTAGTCAGGATTCCTCTGCATGATCATGTGTATGATCCACTTAGTTATGAGGCATTAGTATAAGGGCTTTTACCATAGATATAACATCTTGGTGGATTACTAGATATTCCAACACTCATCAAGAAAAATATACTACCATCACTACCAGCCAAGGATGCATGAAGGCTGAGTGCATTGCATAAGTTTCATAGGCAGCAACCTCCCAAGTTTTAGGGTGAGCCGGACCCCCAGTTTGCTGATAATTGGCTATAGGTAGTCACCCTGTTTTTTTTACTTATGAGAATTCCTGCCAATCAAATGGAAGTCCATTCCGTGAATATTCTTCAAGGCTCTATAGAGTTATGGTGGATCTTGGTAACTTAATGACACAATGATACAACTCTCTCCTAGATAGTTTTTGAGATCATTTTGAGAGAGGAGTTTTATCTGGATAAATTGTGATCAGTACATATAAAAAGAACTTTTGCATCTATAGTAGGTAAGTATCACCATGGTGAAGTATTCAGTGAAGTTTACAGACCTTTCAAACTAGTCGATGGACATGGTATGAGACCCATTCTTTATGAATCATACCTTAAATTAGGGATTACACTATGTAATCAATGAATCAGTGGTATCCATTAGTATTTCAACCTATGATGGGGTAATTGAGTGAGAACATCTATTAGAGAGTTTTCTATAAGATAAGATATTTGTAGTGGGACCTAACAGTGGGAACCGGGTAGGTGATACCTCGGCAGTAGGAAGACGATGTTAGTCATAGGGATCCATGTTGGTTTGTTACATCAGAGGATGATCCCAAGACACAGATTTAGTGGTGCAGGGTTCCTAGGGTGGCTCAAATTAGCCAGAGGATAAATGGTATTACTCATACTGTAGTTGAGGATATCTGGCATGGGATTCCCCAACCCATTATAAAACTGATCCGGATATGATCAAGAGGCCACCGAGGTAGAGATAGAGATAGGATAAGGGTGGTATGTAGGGTAGAGGACAATGAATAGGGGTAGGAAGGGCATCTAGAGGTGTTCGTAGGTTAAACCTATTACCACCCCGCCCCTAGGTGGTCCATGACAGGCTTAGGGAGCTGGTGGGTAGGGACAAGGCCAACTACAGGTGATGGATGCTTATATCGTCATATCTACAAGGATGATATGAGGTACAATCTGTGCCTTTTCCACCTAAGCTCCTTTTTTATAGACATATGTGTTAGTCATTAATTTCTTCTCACGAACCATGTTTGAGACTCAGAGATTCTAGTTGAACCATTGACTTTACCCTTATGGTTAGAGACTCCTACGGGATTATACTCGATGATCACACACTGGTGCTGATACTATGACCTAATTCTTGGAGGTGATAGTTTCAGTTGAGATCTCTTTATAGAAGCGTCGAGTCCTTATGACTTCATTCTTGGTATGAACTAGTTATCCACAGTTCATCCTTATATTGACTGTTTTAGGCACAGAGTATGGTGTGTCTGCAATGATGGAACTAGGTTTTCCTTTGTCCATGAAAAGGAAACACAAGAGACCTTAGATAGACTCACTCATATGAGAGTTTAGCTGATTACACATCAGTTATATAGACACATACTTGGTGTAGTGGATGATATGAGTCCTTAGTTTCTTGTTGTGGTGCTAGAGCATGAGGACATATTACCCAAAGATGTTCCAGGTTTACCACTCCATAGGGGGATAGACTTCTGCATTGATATACACCTTGGTATGGTCCCAATATCCACACTTTCATATTTTATGGCTCTCGCGGAGCTTCATGAGATGAGAATATAGTTGGAGGACTTACAGAGAAAGGGATTCATAAGACTCAGTGTTTCACCATGGGCATCCCTAGTTTTGTTTTCCAAGAAGGAAAATGGTAGCCTGAGGTTATGTGTGGATTAATGGTGCTTAAACTAGGTGAATTTGATGAACAATTATCCACTACCGAGGAGCAATTACCTCTTTGATTATTTCAAATGGGTCAGATTGTTCTTGAAGATTGAACTTAGATCAGGCTATCACCAGCTATGAGTACATGATGAAGGTATGATGAAGATGACCATAATATGTCCTTAAAATCACTATGAGTACTTGATGATTCCATTTTTAATGAAAAATTCCCTAGAAGTTTTTATGGGACTCAAGAACTAGATCTTTCAACCTTACATAGACTCGTTTGGGGTGGTTTTCATTGATGAGATCCTAGTTTACTTGGCATCAGAGGAGGATCACACGAGACACTTGAGGATGGTCATGGACACACTCTAGGATCACCAAAATTACAGTAATCTCTCGAATGTTCATTTATGAATTTGAGAGTTCCATTTTCTAGGAAACATCATCTCAAAGGCTGTAGTTGGAGTGGATCTAGTGAAGGTTGAGTTAGTGATTTCTGGGGAGGCACCCAAGAGTGTTACCAAGGTGTGAAGTTTCTTGGATTGGAAGGGTACAATAGGAGGTCTGTAACCGAATTATCTAGAGTATAAGTACCCTCAACATATTTTACATGAAATGAGAATCCTTTCATGTGGACATCGAAGTTTCAGTACTAATTTCAGGAGCTGAGGTAGAGGTTGACAAGTACTCCCATTCTAAAGTTATTGGAGGAATTCTTCAGGTATGTGGTATTCTGTGATGCATCAGGGATAGGTCTTGTTTTAGTTCTGATGAAGGGGAAAGTAGTGATTGCTTATGGTTCATGAAAATTGAGGCCACATGAATATAATCACATGACCCATGATCTTGAGTTTATAGTGATATAATTCGCATTGAAGATGTGGAAACACTACTTAATGGTATAACGATTTATCATCTAATATGATCAAAAGATTCATAGGTATATCTTCTATTATAAGGGTCTAAACTTGAGGCGTATGTTATGGATAGAGTTACTCTAGATATATCACTTTGATATTTTCCATATTCCTAGGAAGGGGAACATGGTGGAATATTTTCTCAGTAGAAGATCTAGTTTTTCATTCATCAATGAGGTGTAAGAGATGTTGGATGCATTAGAGTTATCTTTTGTGGATGGAGATGGGGAAGATCACCTCCAGTCAATGGTTTTCACTCCTAAACTCTTACCACAAGTCAGGGTGGCACAATTTAGGGATACCGACCGTGAGATCGTATGTGATCAGATATCTATAGACCATAAAATTGATGGATACTCAATAGGTGGAGAGCATGGAATTATTTCCATAGAACATTTATTAGTACCAGTGGAATTGTAGGAGGAGGTTTTAAGGGATTTTCATACCCCCTATTGGTAAATCTAGGTGTGGTGAAGATGTACCAGGACCTCTGATGTCAGTTTTTGTGGTTAGGGATGAAGAAAGAAATTATATATTTTGTCTCCTAATGTCTTAATTGTTAGTAGTTGAAGGCTAAACACTAGGTTCTAGTGGGTTTGGATCAACCCCTTGAGATTCTATAATTGATTTGTATTGGGATATAGATTGACATAATGATGGGGTTACCATGTACATAAATGGAGGAATGATTCCATCTAGGTGATCATTGAATGAACCACCAAGTCGGACCACATCCAAGTTCTCTGGGAGTAGAGGTCAGCTTAGATCTTGGGATGCCTCTATGTGAAAGAGATATTACAACTCCATTTAGTTTCATAGATGATAGTTTTTGATTTTGATCCTTGATTTACATCCCAGTTGGGGAAGGGATTGTAGGAGGGATTTGGGACCCAACTACACATGAGCACATCATTTCACCCATAGACAGACAAAAAGACTGAGTGAACCATTTATGTTCAAGAGGACATGTTGCAGGTGTGCATGTAAGATTTTGGCCATATTTGGGAGGATCACTTACCATTGGTGGAGTTTTCATACAACAAAATCCACCAATCCACCATTGGTATGGAACCATTTGAGGCCTTTTTTGGGTGACCCTTCAGGTCAACACTTTCCTGGATTGACCTAGGAGAATCAGCACTCATGGGCCCAATGTTGGTGTGGGCTACTGCTGAGAAGGTGTAGATCATCCATGAGAAAATTAAGACAACACAAAGCCACAAGAAGAATTACGTTGACAGGCTGCAGAGGTCTTTGTAGTTTGAGTATGTAGACCATGTGTTCCTTCAAGTTTTACCTTGACATGGATTGAAGAGAGTTGGTTAGGTCATTAACCTATCTCTGAGGTTCATCATCCCATTTTACCTCTATTACATATATAGTTATTATAAATTTTATATGAATGACATAGGACACCTATAATGTTTTGATTATAGGTTAGTCTAATATATCTCTCAAATCCATTGGGTAAATTTGTAGAGTTGGTGCCAATTCTTTTATGGTATTCCTTTGTGATTTTACTATGTGGTATTTCATTGTGGTATTCCATTGTTGTATTTATTTTTAGTATTCCTTCTTGGTTATAAGGTGTCCTACTGAGTATTTTCATGCCTAAATATTCATCATATTTACATTTATGTATCGTTTTTTATGAAGATGATCAACCTTTTTATGGAGTCCTAGGTAGTCCAACACTAGATAGTGCTTAGCGAGAGCTGATAGACTGAGGTGTGTTCCTGCGGCTATATACAACCATCCATGTACCTTCTGTTTCAGGTTGTACTTGTGATACAGACTCTGTGGTGGGATTGTATTTGGTCTAGTTAAATTTCTAGTAAATTTACTTTCATAATATGCTGTGAGATCTTAGTGGTATGCATTCATTTTTTACTTTTTGGTTTTTACATTTTAGAATTTTGTGGCTGGTAGATGTTTTCCTATCTATGGGAACTTAGGAAAATGCCTCCCATTTATCGGACATGCCAACTTGATTCTAGTCACTATCTCCAGGCCCATTGGAAGCTGTCTTTGGGTAGTCACGGCACATGCCCCTCTACGATGGGTCATGATAGAGTGGTATCAAAGAAGGTATGTTTTACCTTGGGATCAGAAGTCCATGAGTTTTGTTTTGGGAAATGGTTTTAAGTGATTCTAGTTCATATTTTAGGCCAAGGACTCCATGTTGGTGTAGAGGAAAATATATTCATACACTAGGACTCTGATTTCCTTCTTTTTTTACTTGGTACATGAAAAAATTAGTTTAATAAAAAATTCTACATGTATCATATATGAATGGTTTTGTTTTCCATGTCCTTCTTGATTCATCTCTCCACAAATAATCTATTGACTATGTTATGTATTGTTTTATTTAAGGATTCCCCCATGTTGACAACCAAACATGATTCCTCTTCATGATCTTGAGGATCATCCACCTGGTTATGAGGCATTGGTACATAGTCTTGTACAATAGATAGCATATCTGAGTGTTTTACCAGATATACCACCACTCATGAAGCAGTAGCTACTACCATCACTACCAGCTGAGGATGCGCACAGGATGAGTGTATTGCATGAGTTTCATAGTTATCAACCTCCCATGTTTTAAGGAAAGACATACCCCTAGTTGGGTGAGAATTGGCCAGAGGCATTCACCCATGTTTTCTTCCTTCTGAGGATGCCTACAGATTATATGGTAGTCCTTGACAGAAATCTTCTTTAGGGCTCTATAGGGTGATGGTGGAGCTTGGTTACTTAATGAAACGATGATTCAACTCTCTCCTAGATAGTTTTTGAGAGTCCTTTTTAGGGAGGAGTTCTATATTTCCACATTTTGATTAGTACGCATACATGATCTTCTCCATCTGTAGTAGGGAAGTATGAACATCGTGGGGTATTGAGTGATGATTACATACCTTTCATGGTAGTCCATGGACATAGTATGAGACCCGTTATTTAGGGATCAGACCTTAAATCAAGGCTTATATCATGAAATTAGGGATTTAGTGGTATCTCATAACATTTATACCTATGATGGGGTACATGAGAGATCCATTCTATTGGAGATTTTTCTAGCAGTGCAGACACTTGTAGTGGGAGATAACAGTGGGAAATGGGTAGATGAGACCACGGTAGCAGGAAAATGATGGTAGTCATAGGGATCCAAGTGGGTCAGAAACTTCAGGGTATGATCCCAAGATTTAGGGTTAGAGGTAAAAGGCTCCCAGGGTAGATCGAATTATCTCAAGGATAGATTGTGTTACTCATGTAGTGGTCCAGGACATCTGGCATGAGATTACCCAACCCATCATACAACTAACTGGGAGATGCTCAAGGGACCTCCGAGGTTGGAAACAAGATAGGATGAGGGTGGTACACTGGGATGATGAAATGGAAGAAGAGTAGGTAGGGAATTAGGATGTGTTCAAAGGTTCTACCTATTTCTACCGACACCCCCGGTGGTCCACGCCAGGCTTAGGGAGCTGGTGGGAAGGGACGAGTCCAACTACATGAGATAGAGGCTTATGTCCTGAGAGCTATAGGGATGATATGTGGTATGATCTATTTCTTTTAAACCATAGATTAATTTTTTTTATAGAAATTGGTTCTATTCATTCAATTCTTTCGATGAACCATGTTCGAGACTTAGATATTCCAATTGAACCATTGACTTGACCCTTATGCTTAGAGACTCTTATTGGTGTAGACATGATGATCAAAAACTAGTGACAATAGTATGAAATGACTCTTGGATATAATAATTTTAGTTGAGATCTATTTATAGCCGTGTCTAGGACTTATGAATTCATTCTTGGTGTGAACTAGTTATCTATAATTCATGCTCATATTGATAGTTTTAGGCACAGAGTGCAGTGTGTATGCAGTGATGGAAGAAGAATTTTCTTTATTAGTGAAAATAAAACATTGGAAGCATAGGAAGGACTAACTCAAAGGAGAGTTTATCTGATTAATCATTAGTTTTATAGCCTCATCCTCAGTGTAGTGGATTATATTAGTCCTTAGTTTCTTGCTGTGGTGGAAGAGTATGATGAAAATTTCCCAATGTTGTTCCAGGTTTACCTCCCCATATAGAGATGGACTTCTACATTGATATAAACCTCATGATGTCCTCAATATCTAAACCTTAATATCTGATAGGTCATATGGATATTTGTGAGATGTGGATATAGTTGGAGGAATTTCAGAGGAAGGGATCCGTGAGACCTAGTGTTTCACCCTCGGTAGCCCAAGTTTTTTTCAAAGAAGGTAGACGGGAGCCTAAGGTTCTGTGTGGATTAACAGTGCTTAAACATGGGGACTAAAAAGAACAAGTATCCATAATTGAGGATTGATGAACTCTTTGATTAGTTTAAATGGATGATATGGTTCATGAAGATTGACCTCAGATCAGGCTATCACTAGTTGTGAGTACGTGATAAAGATATACCAGAGATGACCATCAAATGTTGTTACAGTCACTATGAGTACTTGGTGATTCCACTTGGCATGAAAAATTCCCTATAAATTTTCATGTGATTCATGAACCAGGTCTTTTTACCTTACTTAGACCGGTTTGTAGTGGTTTTCATTGATGATATCCTAGTGCACTAGGTGTCTGAGGAGGAAAACACGAGACACTTGATTATGGTCATGGACACACTTCGAGATCACCAAATTTATGAGAATCTATCGAAGTGTCATTTATGGATTTGTAAGGTCCATTGTATTAGAAATGTCATCTTATAATCTTGAGTTTCAGTGGATCCTACAAAGGTTTAGTAAGTTCTTTCTTGGGAGCCGCCCAAGAGTTTTACCAAGTTGTGATGTTTCTGGGATTGGCAGGGTACTATAATAGGTTTGTACCCAAATTCAATAGAGTATCATCACCCTTGATATATTTGACATGAAAGGGTATTCCTTTCATGCAGACATAGAAGTTCCAAAAGTAATTTCAGGAGATGAGGTAGAGGTTGAAAATTGCTACCATCCATAGGTTACCAGAGGAAAACATTGGGTATGTGGTATTCTATGATGCAACAGGGATCAGGCTTGGTTTTTTTCTGATGTAGGGGAAAGTAGTGATTTCTTATGGTTTATTCCAATTGAGGCCACATGAGTATAATTACGCAACCTATGTTCTTGAGTTAGTAGTGATAGTCTTCACATTATTGATATGGAGACACTACCTAAGAGTAGAGTGATTTTTCATCTAATCTGATCTCAATAGTCTTAGGTATATCTTTTTTCAGAAGGATCTAAACTTGAGATTGATGGGATATATAGAATTACCCCATGAATATGACTTTGAGATCATTTATAATCTTGAGAAGAGGAATTTGGTGGCAGATTCTCTCAGCAGAAGATCTAGTTTACAGTTCTTGAATGAGGTGTCAGAGCATTTAGCCTCATTTTAGTTAACTTCTATGGATAGAGATGGAGCAGCTTACCTCCAATCTATGGTTTTTACTCCTACACTCTTACGGCGAGTTAGGGAGGCACAACATGGGGATACCGACTATGAGACCGTATGTGATCTGATATCTACAGGGAATACTTATGATGGATATTCGATAGGTGGTGAGCGTGTCACTATTTTCATAGAACTCATAGTAGTACTAGTGGAGTTGAAGAATGAGATTCTACGGGAGTTTTATACATCAACTTTAGTAGTACATCTAGGTGTGGTGAAGATGTAATAAGAACATAGATTTTAGTTTTTTTTGTCAGGGATGAATAAAGGAGTTGTAGGGTTTGTCTCCTAATGACTTAATTGTTAGCAGTTGAAGGATGATCACCGGGTTTATGTGGGGTTAGCTCAATGCCTTGAGGTTCCAGAATGGAAGTGGTATGGGATATAGATTGAGATCATGATGGGTTTACCATGTATATACAAGGGGAATGATTCCATCTAGGTTATTGTTGACTGAATCACCAAGTTAGACCACTTCTAAGCTACCTGGAAGCAGAGTTCAGTTCATAGCTTGTGACACCTCTATGTGAAAGAGATATTTTGACTCCATGGACTTCCATCGATGATAGTTTTAGATTGTGATCCTCAATTGACATACCATTTGTGGAATTAATTGTAGGAGGTGTTTGGGACCCAAATACACTTGAGAATATTGTTTCACCCATAGAAGGATGATCAGATTGAGCAGACCATTTAGGTTCAAGAAGACATGTTGCATGTGTGCATGTTGGATTTTGGATGTATTTGGGAGGATCACTTACCACTGGTGAAGTTTTCATAAAAAAACACTACCACTCTTCCATTGGTATGGAACCATTTTAGGCCTCGTACGAGAGTACCTTTAGGTCACCACTTTGTTGGACTAACCCTGGAGAATCAGTACTCTTGGGGCCAAAGTTGGTGCAAGAAACTGCAAAAAAGGTGCAGATCATCCAAGAGAAAAGGAAGACAACATAGATCCATGATAATTCTTATGTTGACAAACTATATAGGCATTTGGAGTTTGAGTAAGGAGACCATGTTTTCCTTTGGGTTTCACCTCTCTGATGATCAGAGAGATTTGGGTGGAGAAACAAGCTACCTCTGAGGTTCATCGGCCCATTTCACCTCTATTCCATATATGGTTCTTATAAATTTTCAAGGAATGATATGTGATACCTATATATATTTGAATACAAGTGAGTCCAACATATATCTTAAATCCATTGGGTAAATTTTTAGAGTTTGTTGTAATTATTTTATGGTGTTCCTTTGTGGTATTACTTTGTGGTATTTCGTTGAGGTATTCCTTTATTGTATTTATTTGTGGTATTCATTTGTGGTTAAAAGGTGTCCTACTAAGTATTTTTAGGATCACCCCTTCATGGGATTTTCCTGCATGTGTTGTTTCTTATGCAGATGGTCAACCTTTTGACGGAGTCCTAGGAAGACTAGGACCAGGAGATGCTTAGCAAGACCAAACAGATCGAGGTGTGTTCCTACGACATTATAAAATAGTCCATGTACCTTTTATTTCAGTTTGGACTTCTGATAAAGACTCTATGATGGGATTATATTTTATCATGTTAATGTTCATGTACTTTTACTATCATACTCTGTTGTGAGATCTTAGAGGTATGAATTTATTTTTTACTTTGTGGTTTTTACATTTCATTATTTTTTTGGTGGGAGATGTGTGCATGTGTACATATACAAATAAAAATGCCTCCCATTTATGGGAAATTATTACTTGATTCTATTCACCAGGACCTAGCCTATTGGAAGTGTTCTTGGGTTACTCACGGCATGGTCCCCTCCAGGACGTGTCATGATGCAGTGGTTTCCAAGAGGTAGGTTCTTCCTTGGGACCAGGAGTCCATGAGGTTGGTTTAGGGAAATAGTTTTAAGAGTTTTTAGTTCAGATTTAGGATAGGGACTCCATGTTGGTGTGGATTCCAATGTATCCATACACCAAGACTCTGATTTCCTTCTATTTTACATGGTACATGAAAACATTAGTTTTAGGAAAAAATTATATATGTATCAGATATGAATGGTTTTGTTTTCCATTTCTTTATTGATTCTTCTCTCTAGTCATATGATATTGATTGTGGTATGTCTTTTTCTATTTTAGAATTCTCCCATATTGATATCTAGTCAGGATTCCTCTACATGGTCTTGAGGATGATCCACCTAGTTATGGGGTATAGATACAAGGGATTGTACCATAGATATCACATATAGGAGTTTTACCAAATATACCACCACTCATTGAGTAGTAGATACTACCAGCACTACCAACTAAAGATGTGTGCTAGCTGAGTGCATTTCATGAGTTTCATAGGAAGTGACCTCCCAGTTTTTGGGGTGAGGGAGACCCCCAGTTAGATGATAATTGGATAGAGGAAATCAACCATGTTTTCTTCCATGCGAGGATGCCTACTGATCAGATGGTAGTCCTTACCTAAAATCTTCTTCAGGGATCAACAGGGTGATGGTGGAGCTTGGTGACTTAATGACATGATGAGACAACTCTCTCCTGGATAGTTTTTGAGATCCTTTTCAGAGAATAGTTCTATCTTTACAAATTTTGATAGGTATACATATAGTATCTTCTCCATCTATATTAGGGATGTGTGAACATGGTGGGGTATTCAGTGAAGTTCACAGACCTTTCACACTTGTCCATGGACATGGTATGTGACCCATTCTTCAAGGATCAAACCTTCAATCAGGGCTTACATCGAGACATCAGGTAATCAGTGGTAACCCATAGCATTTATACCTATTATGGGGTACCTGAGAGAGCCCTTCTATTGGAGAGTTTTCTAGCAATAAAGACACTGGTAGAGGGAG
The DNA here is from genome assembly GCA_963277665.1 of Viscum album. Taxonomy (NCBI): domain Eukaryota; kingdom Viridiplantae; phylum Streptophyta; class Magnoliopsida; order Santalales; family Viscaceae; genus Viscum; species Viscum album. Next base: position 760,220,034 of record OY728126.1, on the reverse strand, counting down.
ATAACAGTGGGAACCAGGTAGCTCAGACCTCGGAAGCAGGTAGCCAATGGAAGTCATAGGGATCCATGTGGGTCAGGAACTTTAGTGGATGATCCAAAAACTCAGGGTTAGTGGTAAAGGGAACCTAGGGTCGCTCGAATTAGCCTAAGGACAGATGGTGTTACTCATGTGGGGGTTAGGTACATCGGGCGTGAGATTCCCCAACCCACCATAGAGCTGATCGGGAGACAGTTGAGGGACTGTCGAGGTAAAGACTGAAACAAGATCAGGGTTGTCCACATAGTGATGGACATGGAATAAGGGTAGGAAGGGAATCATGAGGTGTTCAGAGGTTCGACCTATTACCACCCCACCCCAGGCGGTCTACACTAGGCTCTAAGAGCTTGTGGGAAGGGACGAGGCCTACCACAGGTGATGGAGGCTTATGTCCTCAGAGCTCCAAGGATGATATGAGGTACGATCTTTGTATTTTCCTCCTTAGCATCATTTTTATAGACATAGGTGCTACTAATTAATTTCTTTCCATGAACCATGTTTGTGACTCAGAGATTCCAATTGACCCATTGACCCGACCCTTGTGATTAGAGACTCCTAGGGGAGTGGACTCGATGATCACACACTGGTGCCAATAGTATGAACTGGATCTTGGAGGTGAGAGATTCAGGTGAGGTCTATTGATAGCAGAATCGAGGCCTTATGACTTCATTCTTGGTATTGACTGGTTATCCATAATTCATGATCAGATTGATTGTTTTATACATAGAGTGCGGTGTGTTCGTAGTGATGGAACTGGTTCTTCCTTTAATAGTGAAAATAAAACATAGGAAGCATATGATGGACTCACTCATAGGAGAGTTTATATGATTACTCATCAGTTATATAGCCTCATCATTGGTGTAGTGTATGATATGAGTCTTTAGTGTCTTGTTGTGGTGGTAGAGTATGAGGAAATCTTCTCCAATGATATTCCTGGTTTACCTCCCCATAGAGAGATGGAATTATACCTTGATATACACATCAGGATGGCCTCGATATCTAAAACAACATATCTGATGTCTCATGTTTATCTTTTTGATATGAGGATATAGTTAGAGGACTTTTAGAGGAAGGGATTCGTGAGACCCAATGTTTCACCCTGTGCATCCCCAGTTATGTTTGGCAAGAAGGAAGACATGAGATTGAGTTTATGTGTGGATTAATGGTGCTTAAACTAGGTTACTATGAAGAACAAGTATACACTAGAGAGGATCAATGACCTATTTCATCAGTTGAAAGGGATGAGATGGTTGTTGAAGATTTATCTTAGATCGGGCTATCATCAGCTATGAGAATGTGATGATGATATATCGAAGAAGACCATCAAATGTCGTTACAAAAAATATGAGTACTTTTTAATTCCATTTGGCTGGATGAATTTCCTAGTAGTTTTTATAGGACCCAAGAACCAAATATTTAAACCTTATATAGGTTTTTGGTGGTTTTCATTAGTGATATCCTAGTGTACTTGGTGTCCAAGGAGGAGCACACGATACACTTGAGGATGGTCTTGGACACACTTCGAGATCACCAACTTTACAAGAAGCTATCAAAGTGTCATTTATGGATTTTAGAGGTCCATTTTCTAGGAAACATCATCTCAAAGGCTAGAGTTGTAGTGGATCTAGTGAAGGTTGAGTCTGTGATTTCTTGGGAGCCACCCAAGAGTGTTACCAAGGTGTGATGTTTCTTTGATTAGTAGGGTACTATCAGATCTTTGTACCAAAATTCTCTAGAGTAGTAGTACCCTTAACATATTTTACATGAAAGGGGAATCCTTTTGTGTGGACATAGAAGTTCTAACAGTGATTTCATGAGATGAGGTAAAGGTTTAGAAGTGCTCCCATACTAATTTTATTAGAGGAATGTGTCAGATAATTTGTATTATGAGATGCATCAGGGATCAAACTCAGTTTTGTTTTGATGTAGGGGAAATTAGTGATTGACTATGTTTCATGCCAATTGATTCCCCATTAATAGAATTATGTGACCCATGATCTTGAGTTAGCAGTGATGGTATTTTCATTGAAGATGTGGTGAAACTACCTAATGGTAGATAGATTTATCATATAATATGATCAGAAGATTCTTAGGTATATCTTATTTCAAAAGGATCTAAATTTGAGCCAGAGGTGATTCTTAGAGTTACTCTAGGACTATGAATTTGAGATTTTCTATACTCATTTGAAGGGGAACATGAGGGAAGATTCTCTCTGCAGAAGATCTTGTTTGTAGTTCCTGAATGAGGGGTCAAAACAGTTGATCTCATTGGAGTTATCTTTTTTGGATGGAGATGGAATAGCTTACCTCCAGTCAATGGTTTTCACCACTACACTCTTACAACAATTTAGTGAGGCACAACTTGGGGATAAAAACTACGAGACTGTATGTGCTCAGATATCTATAGGGAATATTCTTGATGGATATTTGATAGGTGAAGAGAATGTACTTATTTTCATAGAATGCATAGTAGTACCAGTGCCATCGTAGGAGGAGTTTCTGATGGGAGTTTTATACATTCCCTTTAGTAGTATATCTAGTTGTGGTAAAGATGTACCAGGACCTCCTACATCATTTATTGTGGTTAGGGATGAAGAAAGTAGTTGTATAGTTTGTCTCCTGATGCCTTAATTGTCAACATTATAAGGCCAAGCACCAAGTATCAATGGGTTTATATCAACCAATTAAGGTTTTGAAAAGGATGTGGGATGGGATATAGATGCACATCATGACAATTTTATCATGTAAATCTAGTGTACATGATTCCATATTAGTGATCGTTGACCAAATCACCAAGCCTAACCACTTCTAATTTATATGGGTGCATAGTTTAGTTGAGAGATTGGGATGCCTCTATGTGCAAGAGATAGTTCAACTCCATGGAGTTCCATTGATGATAATTTTGGATTGTGATCCTTGATTTTCATCCCAGTTGTAGAAGGGGTTATAGTAGGTGTTTGGGACCCAACTACACTTGAGAATAGCATTTCACCCATAGATGGATGAAAAAACTGAGCAGACCAATCAGGTTCAAGAGGACATGTTTCAAGTGTGCATGTTGGATTTTGGTTTAATTTGGGAGGATAACTTATCACTAGTGGATATTTCATACAAAAAAACTACCACTACACCATTGGTATGAAACCATTTTAGGCCTTGTATGGGTGACCCTTTAGGTCACCCATTTTCTAGATTAACCTAGGAGAATCAAAACTCATGGGCCCAAAGATGGTGAGAGCTAATACAAAGAAGTTGCAGATCATACCAGAGAAAAAGAAGATGGCACATAGCCATAATAATTCTTATAATGACAGGCTATAGAGGCCTTTGGAGTTTGAGTAAAGAGACTATACATGTCTTTGGTTTTCACCTACATGTGGATTTGAGAGATTTGGTTGGGGAAACAAGATATCTCTGAGGTTCATCAGCCCATTTACGATTCTGTGTAGGGTTGGATTGGTGGATTACCTCTTGGCTCTACCACTTCAGTTAGAATGGATACACGATGTCTTCCATGTGTCACAATAGAGGAGTTACATTCATGATCCATTGCACGTTATCGACAGGGGAAATCTAGACATCGAAGATATAGTTACCTTTACTGAGTACCTGGTGGAAATTGATGATCGATAGGAAATTATCCTTCATGGATAGTTGATTCCTCTAGTAAACGTTCAATGGAAGCACAAGAATATATAAGAGAACACATAAGATCATGAGCCATAGATTCATTCTTTGTACCCTCATCTATTTGAGAAGCATTTGTTTGGGCTTTTTGGAAACATAAATCCCCAAGGTAGGGAGAATATAACATCTCGATTTTTTCCTTATATCATTTATTGATATTGTATGGATTTATTTCAAGGACATACACTGATGTGGTGTCCGATTCTATGGTCTAGTGTTCCTGAATAAATTTTTGAAAAATATTAACCTTTTAATAGCATGTTCATGTTGTTTTTTTTTAAAAGTTGAATTGATCTTAAAAAAATTCCCATATCAAAAATATGAGGGCACCATTGAGCTCAGAATGGCTTCTTTACCCTAGATGTGACTTAACTTTAGTTGACACATGTCATTTTTGTAAAGGATGTCACGAGACATAACAAGAATAAAATAATTTAATAAAAATTATTTTGTTGATGTAACACCCTTTACTTTTAAAAAATTATTATATCAAAATTCTAGGGTTATATGAATAACCCTAGAATCTTTGTAAATCTATTGGAGATAACCTTTGAAGAAATCCCTTGAGAAAATGGTAATAGATTGTGGATCGACGACCGACACACATATGATTTGAAGGACCTTGCATATGGAAATGACAAGATGACTGTTATTTTTAAGAGAGTGGTCCGAATTGAGGTAGGTCTTGTTATATTGATATTTCTTTCCCTGTTCTTGAATCCCATGACAAAAATAGACTAATAAAATATAAATTAATCCATAGTTTGGTCATATTTATGGGATGATTTTGTTTGTGGGATATAGAGGTTTATTAAATCTATTTTCCTAACCCAAAATCTACCATTCTTGATCATTTTACAATAACACTTGTCTAATAATTTTAAACCTTTGATAATGTGAATTTATCCCTCTTTCTTCATGTTATTTACCATTGGAACCCCTCGGTTCATGGCTCGATGTTTCTGGGTGGTTTTGAGCATGATCAGACCTCCAGTTTTGAGGAAAATAGACAATCAATGCTAGATATGTGTATATTGGGACCAAAAGAGCTTGGATATATGATCTTTTTGATATCAGGTCACTGGAGGAGGCCTGGTGGTCCATGGAAGGGACCCCTGGTGACTGGAAACGTGCGGCGGTGGAGCCATGTGTGGTAGGTGTGGCTAGTGTTGGCCACAAGAGAGAACAACAATGACAGGTGCATGATGGCGGAAAGACATGGAGACAACATCAGATGTGGAGGTGATGATAGAGACTGTGGTGGTGAGCGTGATGGAGAGCCATGTGAGATGTGGCAGCAATGGTATGGGATGGGCCTAGCGGGTCGGGTCGGGCCAAGTGGGATGGGTCTAGCCAAGTGGGTTGGGTTGAACGAAGTGGACATGGGTCAAATTCAAGTTGGACATGGTTCATATCTAGGGTGGATATGGAAAAAAGCAGTCACGATTGACCCAGATGGTCTACTGCGGGTGCACCGACCATGACAGTCGACCATAGAGACTAAACATAACAATCAACTTATGGTGAAGCAACTACACGATAGACCACATGGTCTCTTGACTGACTGCAATGGTAGTTTTATAGACCTAGGGAGGCCAGTGGGAAATTTCTCTCAAAAGAGAATATCTCTTAAGGGGAGAGACCAATAGATAAGTTTTCTACAACATTGAGACCCTGATATTGATATAGTCATTTTTGTATAATTAGTGCGTTTTTTTAATTTGTACTAGTATAGGTTGTGAGCATTACCTAGGTCCTTTCTTTGAGGGTTCAGTATGGTATTTTCCCACTTCACTAGATTGTAATCCCCTTTATTGGTCAAGTCTCAGATAGAGTATGGTAACCCTCCCTGTGACTGGAGTGTGATCCTCTATCACCCCTAGTGGAGTATATAGAATCAAATAACCTCCTTGAGAAGGGAGATGATCCTCGGTCTACTGGACCACATCGGTAAGGTCTGTGGCACACCCTAGGTGGTTATGGGAAAGGTCCCCTATATATCATGTTGATCCAAATTGGGTATGTGGTATCCCCCAGTGAGTCTTGGAGTGATATGTGGTGTCCCCCGGTTAGTTTGGAGCATGACCCCATCTGTTTTTATTATATTATTCCATAACCAATATTTTTTCTTTGGGTAGGTTCCAAAAGAGGTAGACATCCTTGTGAGTGTCTCCAATGATATCATGTATTGAGGAGTGAGTTCTCCTAGAATGAGCATGATTCAAACAGAATCATATGGATGATAGTTATTTATGACCATCTATTGGAGTGGTTTTTTCTCATGAGTATATCTATATATTCTTGTTATATGTTTTTTAGTCATATACCTATATAGAGTGGGTTGTACTTTCCTTTGTGGCATTCCTTTGTGGTATTCCTTTATGGTATTACTTTTTGGTTTTCCATTGTGGATTCAGGGTGTCCTAATGAGTCTTTTCATACTTAACCCTATACTATATTTTCTTGCATGTGTCATGTCTTTTGCAGATGGTCATCCTTTTGGAGGACTCCTAGGCTGACCAGGACCAGACGGTTCATAGCAAGACTGGGAAAACATAGGTGTGTTGTTGCGAATTCAGATGACAGTACCCGTACCTTTTTTCATGATGAAATTGGGATACCGACTCTTTTTTGGTGGTATTGTATTTGTCTATATTTACTTTCCAGTACTTTTACTACCATACACTATTGTGAGATCATAGTGGTATGTGTGCATGGTTTACATAGGGGTTTTTACATTTCTGCATTTTGTGGATTGGATATGTGTGAGTGTTTATGGATACTTCGGATAAAACCTCCTATTTATAGGATATGCCTACTCTGTGATAGTCAATAGCCTATAGCCCATTGGAGGTGGGCTTGGGGTATTCATGGTATGGGACCCTATAGGACAGGTCATGACATGGTTCATCTTGATATATTCCTCAAATTAATTAGGTAATGGGCATGTTATCCAGAGAATTATATTGGAATTAACATAGTTTGTTATTCCATTTTAAAGGCTTCTTGTAGGGGTTCTATTAATATGATATCTTGAGACACCTACAAGACTTTTCTATAATTTCTAATGATTTTTCAAACAAATATTTTAATTTTATAAGGTAATATAATGAACTTTTTAAGGAATGATTATTATCATTATGGATTAAAAATATGTTTTGAAGAAAAAAAATTTCATGGAATCTCATGTTTTTAAAGAAACCCTCATGATTATGATTTTTTAATACTTTATTATATTTTTTTATGAAAATATTTTTATAGTAATGAATATTTCATGTGTAAATAATAAATTATTTTAACTCAATGTTTATTATAATAATTTTAAAATATCTTATATAAAAACATGGTTTTAAAATGAGATAACAAGTGACTTTTTTCCATTGCTTATGACCTTTACTGATCTTTTTATGTTCATAAAAAATTTTAAAATGTTTTTTATAGGTCTTAAGGATATGTAGGAACAATGATGAAGTCAAGTTAAATATCATGAATATTTTTCATGAAATGAAACCATATTTCATTTTAAAATTATTTTATTGTTGAATAAATGGAAATATTGTGGAAGTGTTCAATTTTTAATGTATTAGTTTATTATATAAGAGTTATGAGATAATTATCTAAAACTATAATCCTAAAAACTTCCTCCAAATTGAAATAAAATTAATCATTTATTTAAAACATAGTATTATGTATTGATTTAAGTTTGGATCCTTAGATTTTAATTCTTTAGAGCCAATCAATCGAGCAGGGTGTTTGTATGAATTATTTTCATTGCATCCACAGAACAGAAGATTATTAAATCCCATAATGTTTTCAAATAAAGGACAGGTATACAAAAATAAAATCCCATAAAAAATACTCACTTGAAAAAATAAACTCACATCATAAAAGAAATAGTTCATTGATCCTAATATAGACTCCTTTTCTTCCATAGTTATTCGAACTTCATCTCACTTGTAATTTGGATCAAGAACCATTATCAATAATTACGATTTGGCCTAAAATATTTCAGATTTATAAATAGTTAGTAGTTAATTACAGTCTTCCATTAATTATATATCTAAAATACCAGACTAATATTTATCTTATACTGTGGTTTGAACTGATTCCATTTAGATCATCTCCGATCATATATCTCATTATTTATAGGTGTGACAGGGTCCCCTTTTCAAGATTAGCCTATTGATGCAATTAGTCTCTAATCCTTATAATTTCTCTAAGTCATTTCATCAAATATGTGATATGAACGTTTTCACTTTCCCATAATCAGATCACTTGGAAAATTGAGGTCTCACAATCTTCTTAGAGCTTCACCTATGCAGGGAAGAAACAACAATCCGAATTCTCAAACTCAGGTTGAGATACTCTAAAATTCTTACACTCTTAGATAAAATTCATCATCATCTAGATCAAATTCATAACTCAACATAGCTTTAAAAAAGGCCGGGTGACTTTGATATCTCATTATCATGAGGTCAAGATCCATGTCCATTCTTCAATTTCAAGATTATGGTGTTGTTTGGGTAAGTTATCTTCATGTAGCACAGATCAAATGAGTCCATAAATGGTAATTTGGGGAAAATTTTAACGTTAGTTGATTTAATATTGTTTGATATTATTCAATATCTGATGAGTAACATAATATTCAACATCAGATGTATTACTTGACACATAACCCATACCCCTCAACTAGTTTGATCATATTTTTTATCCAAATCTCATGTTTATTCTGAATAGTCAATTCAATCAATGTATTATATTTTATTTTATTTAGAATTATGAAGAGAATGCAGTCTATATGGGTTAAATTTTCATGAAGGACAAGGAACAAAAGAATAATTCTCATAAAATTTAGTCCATTCAAAAATAGAGTTTATGGAAGAATACTTCAAAGAAAGAAGTTTTTCTTACTCTCATGGAAGTAGGATAGAATTGAAGGTTGATGTTGGGTTTATGTTTTATTGTGAAGGCTTCACAGAAGAAGGTCATGGAAGTCGGTGAGCCAAAAAACAAAAGAAGACTTTGCAAAGAAATATTCTCACAAAAAATGATTGAGGTGTGCATAGAAATGAATATCACAAAATATGGTAGTTGTATGGATGAAACCAATATTTATCATAGAAGATATTATATGGTCTTATGAAATATTTCATCTTTCCATAGATGGTTAGAAATGGAGTATAATGATATTTTTTATTATATAATATTTGTGTGGTTCTTGGAAGTTTGTTCACATCAGGATGGCACGACAGCTTTCCATTAACAAATTACAACTTCAATCTTCTCAACAAAATTTAATTTTAATATGTAACATTTTGTTGCAAAATAATTTCAATTTAATTCAATCCATAAAATTAGAATTTACTTAATATTTAAATTAAATTTTTATATTTTAAATTTAAACTTGTAACTAAAATTTTTAGACCATAATCAAATTCTAATTAACAACCAAAAAATACCATTACATTCCAAAATGATGCTACAATATTAAATTTCATAATTTTAAAAATTAAATTTATTAATCAAGTGATTACAAAAATTTAAATGAAGGTTATTACAGATTAATTAAAAAAATTTATAAATAATTAAATTTATTAAAAAAATTATATTCCAAGTTCCCAAAATTACTTATCAATTAAATCAAAATTTGATTAAATCATTAAAAACTGATATTTAATACATTTTAATTAAAAGTAAAAATTTCCCAAAGTGACCAAAAAAATGAATGAATTAACCAAGATTATATTATATCAAGGTGTTATAAACAACTAAAATCAATTTATAATTTTTTAAATTCTGATTTCTCATCACCCCCACATATAAACTATTTCATTCCTCAGTGATTCTTATCAATGAATTAGTTAATTCAAAATAATCAAAAAAGGGTAGTCCGACCTAATTTAATATAAACATACCAGAATTAAAAGAATCAAATATTCACCTGTTGATTGAAATTACATGCCTCATATATGAATATCACTCACTGCCTCATTTTAATTAATATTCAAATTCGGTTTCCATGAGTGAAACAACATATATTTCGATGGAATTTAAATTTTAATAAGTGGAACATCCATTTATACCACTCTCTAATGATTCATAAAACATAGTTCCAATTTCCACTACATTGATGCAAATCAAATAGAATTTTCATAAGTAAATTTCCCCTTCTTCATATGGGGTCAATATTACCCTCACCCGAATGAATTTATTATCGATAATAAGGAACTTTTTAATTTTTTACCGAAATTATTGTAAAAAAATTATTCAAATGAACTTATTGAATATACAAAAATCAATTTTATTACTCACACACATAGTGCCTAATGTCATGGAAATTCATTTTGAGATCTCAATTTTTATTTTGCTCAGATTTCAAAAGATTTATATTGATTTCTTTTGAGTTAGCTTCTGAATGTGTTATTTTTTATAGAGGCCAAGTTACCTAGAATTATTTTCAAAAATATAATGAAATCATGATATAGTTTTGATTCCACAAAGATATTTTCACTGAAAATCATTTTCCTAGTACTAAGAGAAAATTTCCATGAAAGGAATGGATAATTTACTTAGCAATCATTTAATTTTCACAATTTAAAAACCAATGAACTTAATCCACCCTAAAAGGGTATTTAAAATAGGTATGAAATAATGAATGTCCATTATTACTACTATTATTATTATTATTTTGTTGTTGTTGTTGTTTTTTGTTATTTACACAAAAAATTATAAAAACAAAAATATACAGAAAAGATGTACATATCATAAAATACAGATTGGGACTCTTTTTTATATGATTTTTCTTCTTTATTAATTTATTTTATTAAATTATAAAAACAATAAAAGGAAGAAATATGGAAACATAAAAATAAATTACATTCTATGATACTTGGTCCTTCTCGCCTACACTTAGTTCTAACACACTTCCATTTAATTCTATAATTTAGTTATTAAGGAAAATATATTAAAAATAAAACCCATTTAAACTAGTGTTAAGAAAAAAGGAAAACATGGGGTTATTTATTCTATGGAATAAGAGATTATTTTCTAATTATAACACCAAAATATTTTAGAATTTATTTTCATGAAATAATATATTTTATTGTGTGTGGTATTCCCAACATATTTATTAAATAAACTACTATAAACTATTATTTAAATATGAAAATTATGACCAATCCATTGGTTTGGAGATTATGAATAGAAATAGAAATATTATGAAATATATTTATAAATTCTTTCCTTGATAAAATTAATAATCAATTATGAATTTATTATCAATTAGCTGGAAATGAGGATAACATATTTTATATGTAAAATGGAGGTTTTTAAAAAAAATATTTTGATACACACAATGTATTTTTATCCTAATAGATTAAATTTAACATGAATAATAAATTATTATAATAATTTTATTTTATTCTTTAAAAACATATTTTCTTCGAAAATGGTATTTATTGAATTTTGTGTATGGATATTATAACTAATTTATACCAATTTTATAAATTGAATATGAAAAAATAGAAATTATTTTAAAAATTAGGATTTTAGATTAATATTAATATTAATTTGTTGTGTTTGTATGAAAATATGTATTTTTATGTGACTAGTGAAAAATATCAATTTTCTCAAATCCATCATTTATTTTCATTAAATAAAGTAATTTAAAAGTACAATTTTATTTTTTAGTTGGTTTTAAATTAATATTAGATCCATTTTATAAAAAATAATCTAAATTGTTCCTTAAGAATCAATAATATATTTTATTTTGGTATAAGTTAATTTTTATGGTTAAAAATGCACTTTTCAGAAAATATGTTTTCATTTTGTTATATTAAACTAAAATAAATTTCTAAAAATTATAAAAACATAATATTGAAACATGGATTTAATATTTTTAATTAGGAGGTTCAAATTTACAAAAAAAAATTAACTTCTTCTTTGGTCACTATGAATAATAACCATAGTTAAAATGTTTCGCCATAGTATAGGGTAAATCATGGTTATTATAGAAAATAATTTAGCATAAATCCAAAAAAACTATTCTTAAATATTAATGGTAGAGTTATTCATATCCATTTTACCTTATAATTCAAAATTTAATAGTTTTTATGCCCCTTGAATTTTATTATTACCTTTGTATTATTTTAAGTTAATTAGAAATACAAATTTTCACTCTCTCTCTTTAATGCCACTAATATGTTGTCAGGGGGTAGAAATAAAGATATTAATGATTAAAATTTTTTCTTTTGAATCTGAATAATTTTTTTGTGATATTAATTTATTTTATATTATTATATATAATATAATTTCCTTGAACTCTTACACAATTTCAATGCAATGCTTGTGCATGCAATAGGAAAATCAAATAAATGGTTTGAAAAATATTAAAACATATAAGATTTAGAAGTTTTATGGTCTTCCATGAGTTTTATAAATAATTATAAATAATAATTCTTTATTTACATTCATTAATTAAAATTAAAATTTCATATTGATTAATTCTAATTGAAAATATGTAAATAATCATGAAAATAACTTTAAATAGTATTTAATGTTTTAAAATAATTTTTACATAATTATAAAGTCATAAAAATAATATATTAAACCAATTTTATGGGTAAATTTCTATAAATTAATTATTTTTAAATTTATGGGACAATTTTTATTTTTGAAATTACTTTCCAAACCCTTAGATATTGAAAAAAAAAGTGTTAAACAGGTTGAGGTTAAATAGGGTTAACGAGGAATTAAACTAAAGAGATAAGGGTTAAAATAACCCAAAAACATGTTTGGATTATATTTATTGAATTAAAATATATTATATACCATCCCACATTTGAAATGGATCCAATCTGGAACAACTTTCCAATGAATTTTTGATTTTATTATTTTAAAGTTTATAATTATTACAAGTGTGTCATTAAACTCACTTAAAAAAGGGAACCACCTATCTAATCTTCCTCAAAATTTCGTGAATAACTTATATTAGAAAATATCTAACCAGATACCTTCCTAGATTTCTTCTCCACTTTATGTATTTTTTTATTCCCATAATACCATCCTAAGAAGGATTCAGGTGTATGAAAAATTAAGATTTCCAAAGAAGAGATATAACTCTAAAAGAGTTATTTCATTTTATATATTCTTATAAATAATTCAATAATGTCATTACCAGGATCATGTGATAACATAACTATCTTACATATATGTAAGTTATATTATTTTTATGGAAAAACCAATTCCCTTTTCATTTTCTGTCATATGGTAAATGAAAACATTATTCATGTGTACGTGTGGACTACCACGTCCATGAAGAGATGTGTTTCATTTTTTCACCAACAACTCACATGTATTTTTATTATGATTAATTTATTGAATATATGTGATAATAATTAAAAAATTATTATTCTATAAAGATAATATATTTATTACCTTCTTACCCTATAATTCGTTAGAAATTGATATCATCGTTCGTGCGTATGTGTGAATTACCAACTCTATGGAACAATGTAATTCATTTTTCATATACACCATTAATAGATTATTATAAAACAATATTTAATGTATAAATATGATAATTTTTCATGGTTAATATTCTATATATTATAGAATAATTACCCCTTTGTATCATTTTCTACATTCCAAAAAAAGTTCGATTATGAATCGAACATCCTCAAAAGATCTATCATTAAATTAACATATTTAATAACTATGTAAGATATGGAAATAAATAAAATAAAAGGTATAACAATAAGGTAATAAAACATAAATTGTTTCAAAATAAAATATAATATTATTACAATTTTCTTGTGTATTATTTAAATTAAGTACTTGACGAGTCAGACTCGAGGTAAGAGGTAATATTTAAAAAAACTAGTTTTAAAGTTTTCATTCCAAATCTTTTTCATCCATGTCATGGTTATTTTTAAATATTTAAATAATATTATTAAATATTATTCAAAGGTTTATAATTTTCATTTTTTATTATTTTTTCATTCTTTAAAATGTATTAAAATGGATTCTTTTATAAATTTTCCATAAATATTTTTTAAATTTTTACAAGTTTTATAAGAATTTTTTCATACATATGTTTCGACTAATTTATCCCACCATCATTTATATTGATAATTATCAATTTCCTCTACATATTTCCATGTTTATTTTCAAAAAAAATATTTCCCACAATATTATGGAAATTTTCTGTTTTAATTTTTTTATAGGGATATAGAAATAGTTTCTCATCATTATATGATAAAGTGTTGTTTATTATAAGCATTAAATACAATTCAAATGGATTTTATAGTAAAATTTCAAGATATATTTGTTCTATTACATTAATGGTTCTTGTACATTTTATATAAATGATAGGTGATACCTATATAGCTTTGTTTATAGGTGAGTTCAGTATATCTCTCAAATCCATTGGGTAAAGTGATATATTTTACCATTGATAAGTTACTCCTAAGAGATGTGGGAATTATCTTATTTGGTTATTCAATTATAAGGGTTATTATAAGGGTGGATGTAAGGATAATGTACCAAAGTACATTCATGATATTATTCCAATGGTTTTTACATAAAAAAGTAAGGTAATGAGTTTATGTTTTTTTAAAAGATTATGAAATTTTAAAATGATAAAGGATTATTTTTCAAATAAATATATCCCTGATTTTTTCATTATTTTTTAAGAAACCCTCATGAATATTATTTTGAATTTATAAATTCTTTTTAAATGTTTTATGAAAACTATTCTGCATTTAATTTGATTCCATGGATACATAAATGAATATTAGGGCCAAATTTTTATAATGTCAAATTAAAAATTTCCTATGAGGCTTCATAGATTTCAAATGGATTAATAGGGTTACTTACTTTTTAGATACCTTACCAAGCCTTTTTTTATCATCCTAATTTTTTAAATGTTATGCATAGGTCTTAAGGATGAGTAGGAACTATATCATGTTTTATCTTTTAATTATAATGATTCATCATAAATGAAGAGAACATTTTTTGAATATGATAAGAATTTAAATTTATGATTACAATTTTTGTGGGAAAATGGTTATGAGTGAAATTTTACTATTTTTTATATAAGGGTTTTATATGTAATAGGTTTCTATAATTATATAAAACTATAAATTTAAAAGATTCTGAAAACATAAGAACATGAAATTATTATTTTAAATCATTTAATTATGGATTTATTAAGTTACATAGTGTTATATTTTTTATGATAGGAATGGTCTAGATAACTTTAGAGGTTATTATGATTCATATGAGGATATTTTAATAGTTTTAAATACCATAATGGGATAACAATTCTATGTTTGATCTAAAGTTTATAGTTATGGATTCCCCTTTTTTGGTATTATTTTATGGGAGTACTTTGGGAAACATTTATTGGGTCTTTATAAAGGTTTGAGGTATATGTAACCCTTATATTTAACTTGTGTTGTAGTGAAAAGGTTATTTGAGGATTTATTCTTTTGTATTTTTGGGCATAATTTTAAAGGTATTTATAACCATTATGGTTAATATGAACTTGGTTGTTACTATAATTTTGGTTAATTATGATAAAAGGTTTATTATATTTTCATAACATGTGATTAATTATATAGATAACTGTGGGATTGAAATGTGAGTTTTTGACTATGTGATTTTTTATGAATCTCACTATTTTGGGATATTTATATGATTAAAGTAAATGGAAATATTGTTGACCAAGATGGGTTTTTATTTGAGGAATAATTATTTAATTATATTTTGGAAGATTATATATTTTATTGTGGCTTTATGGTGATCCAAGTTATTTATTGAAAAGATTAACATATTTTGGAGAATATATGATTATGGAATATAATATTTTTTGGAATATTACTTTATGATTGATTAATGTTGTTTGGATATAAATGCTAAGTTGATCTTATAATATTATGAGATCTAATATTTTTTATTATTTTTGAGTTTGAAATTTGGCCTAACATATTTTTAATAGTTTTAAGGTTAATTTATTATAGAATTATTAAATATGAAATTTAGGTGTTATTTTTTAAGGATTTGGATTTTTATGTAGAATTTATTTATATTGAATATTATCTCAACATGGGATAAACTTTTTTGTTGCTGTTAATGTCTAAAGATAATAAAAATTACTTTTTATCATTTTCTGGATCTTGTGATTTGTTAAATGTTAATTTTAGTTCTACTAGTATGAAAACATAATCTATAATATTCATTTATTTGAGTAAAAGTTCATATATAGAATTGTACATTGATCAAATCATAACTAAAGGATAAAACTGTGCATAGGAAATGTAAATAATGAAAGTAATTATATTTTATCTTGTTCCATATCTTGATTGTAAAAGAATAACTCAGCTCTAGGAAAAGGATATTGATATAAAAAGTTTACCCCTTCACCATCATTTCTGATGAATTGATGGTCTTATCTATCCCTTAATTATTTAGAGGTTTGTGGTCAATAAAATTTTCATGATCATGTTCTCTATCAAACATTGTTATTCCTGGGAGGTAACTTTTCTCCTCCATGCCCATATTTTCACTTCCCTCTAATGTTCACTTTATTTAGGAACCCGATTATGTGTTATTCTTAGTAACCATCATATTTCCCTTCTTACATTTTCAAAATTATATTTTATTCTCCCTTTATATGATATGGGTTTTCAAAAAAGGTATTTTTAAATACTAAAAATATTTTTCTTTTCATGATCGTATGTTTTATCTTCCAATCCTTTGATTTTTTTTCTTTAAATGCTTTACACCCTTTTTATTAGACATGTGATAAAATTATGTGGACTCAAATTCATTAATGGGGGTAGAATGTAACACCCCAATATTTTAAAATTTATTTTCCTTTAATTATATATTTGACAGTGTGTGGTATAACCAAAATCAAGCTTTAATGAATTACGACACACTATTTTTTAAATGTGACCACTGCCACCTAGCCTTTGGTTTGGTGATTATGAGTAAAAATAAAAATATTATGAAATATATATATAAAGTTTTTACTTAATAAAATAAATAATCTCTTACATATTGATTATCAATTGGTTTTAAATGAAGATAAAGTCTATTGAAAGAAAAAAAAGGTTGTTTTTCATAAGAAAGATTTTATGCATGAAATGTATTTTTATATTAATTGATTAAATTTATCACTATTGAAAAATTATTATAAGGAAATATATAAATTATATATTTAATTGAATTAATTAACATTTATTTAATTATTTTTATTAGATAAGTGTAGCATCCCTACCCGAACCACCAGGTATGATCCAAAATGTTATGTGACCACATTCACACATCCCTATATACAATAGATTACCGACTAGTAGTGAGGGACTAAATCCAAAAGTGGGGAAACTGTACCCTTAGTTTCATTTCATATGATCTATAATAATCAATAAAAAATAATAAACAATCATATTAAATGTGAAAACTGAATAAATGTCATATATATAAGAAAATAGCTCCCAGAATGGAAAGTTTGTCCAAAAACTATCCACAACTATAAAAAGTGATAAACAAATAAATAACACATGTGGGTAGTCAGGAGTCTTTTGCGTCCCTCTCCTTCTATGTTTTCCACTAATCAATTGTCCCCCATAGGTACCTTTCCCTTTCCTACATCCTAGGTCTTGAAATCTACAAGCGCATTGTAATGCTCGAGTTGGGTGTGAGTACAAAAACTCAGTTGGGAACCAAAAATGAATATTTAACAAGTGTTCACATACACAAGAGTGTATAACATAATAATAATTAAATAAACACACAAGAAAAAATAATGATGAGTGTTCTTTCACTAACCTAGCCTCCAAAAACCTCAGTTATACCTAGTTTTGCACCATACCAAAAAACATAGAAACAATCATGGAAACTTCTCAACATCAGAGCCAACCTCAAGCTACTCAATAGTCACACATTAACCATTCCATCATGTCAAATCAGGCTAGGTTATCATCTCTAGTGCTATGTTTATTTCAAGTAACATATACCATCATAACCCACTATTTCAAAATAGGTTTGATCATTGATGATCATCGTGCCCTCACGGTAGTAACATACGAGTCTGATCACTCATGATCATCATACCCCCCAGTTAGGCCACACTATTCCATATATCTCCATCATCCATATCAGTCTCATCATCAAGTAACATGTAGCATCTGAACACACTCTACATTTAGATCTACTTATCCATGACAAACCCTCCTATCAGATTTTTACCATGCATAACATAAAAACATATCATATTCCAAGAATATCACAATTCAACAGTTGCATCATACATAACATGTCATGAGTGTGAGAAAATCCATACATAATCACATGTGAGCAACTCAATAGGGTCTAAAGCATATAATCATGTATAATCATATTATGTAAATCAATAAATCTTCATAGAAACACACACATCCACATGCATGAAATTACAATAATTGGTTAGTAAACCATAAATCACATATCATTCTAACATCATATACTTGTCCCAAAATGGTAAGGAACTTCCCCAATCAAAAGTCCCTAACATTAGTTGAAAGGATAAACCATCCTATGTGGTTCTATGGATAGAGAGGAAACCACAATATTCAAGAAAACCTCTTCATGAACTTATTATCGTAAATGTTGACACATAAATGCTTGAGGTTTGACAAGGGTTCCTAGAACCAAAACTAGTTACTTCATTTCAAAAATAAATAAAATACTATATTCATGATACTTTCTCTCTCCGAGATAATTTCTAATTTATCATATTAAACATGTTCTTGCAATATTCTCCTTCTGAATAATTATAAATACACATTCGATAATATACATCTCTAAATTAATTAGAGAATACATGTGGTATTCCTTATAATTATCCTTTAGTAAATCCATAAAATTATCCTTGATAATTAGATAATTATCATATGATAATTTTATATCTTTGTCACTTGTTTTTTATTTTTATAATTACCCTTGGGTAATATGTATAATTAAATTCAAATAATTTTCCTTACAAATTATAAATCATAATTCAATAATAATATTTGATACTTTTCTATATGAATTATCCTTCTATAATTTAGTGATATTATCTTTTTATAATCAACTTTGGACAATATAATTAAATTATATTTTTATAATTCATATAATTATCATTGATAATCTCATTCAATTATCATTTTATAATTCACAAAATTATCATGTGATAATAAATAATACATTGATTATGTCCATAATTACCCATTTATAATTATCTTATAATAATTTCTTATAAATTACCATTTTTTAATTAAATATTATTATCTTTTATAATCTCACTCAATTATCCATTGATAATTTATTTTAATCATCATTTGATAATTCTTGAAAATTATATTTAGTTAAAATTTTAAAATTATTGCTTGATTATTTTCTACAATTATCATTATTAAAATTATGAAATTATAAATTTAATAATTTTAGTAATTTATCAATTTATATTTTTTTAACTATCCATGTTTAGAAAATGTTAAAATCCTATTTAATATACATTGATACCTTCAGAAAAAAAATTCAATTTATCTTCTGCTCATCGAGAAGAACCCAATATTATTGAAAACAAATCAATCAGATCAATAATTGATAAGTTATTGAGGATATAATTTTGAAGAAAAATAAAATAAAATAAAAGTTGAAGAGAGAGGGAGGATATAGATTGAAGGAAAGTGGTGTTAGGGGGTATGCACCAAGGATAAAGGCACCTCCCCGATTCCCCCTTTAAACAGTTTTGTTCTTCTTCTTTAATTATTTATTTACTTTATTACTTAAGTTATTTTAATTATTTTTTGTTTCTCTTTCTGTCTTTTATATGTTAGGCATGGACCGATTTACTCTTCCATGTTTAACCCCCCCCTATGGCCCTATTTCATGTATTTATATTTTCTTTATTATTTTTATTTCCTCTTCTTAAACAAATTTAACCATTCATTTAAGTACATATTAAATGTCATCCATATATATATATATATGTATGTATTTATACTCATAATATATATACTCATATCTGCATATTTATTTATTTAACCCATATATTTATATATACACCCATATTTATACATATATAATTAACCCATATATACATACAATATATTTATATATATACCTGCATACATATATACACAGATGCACATATATATACATATACATATATATTGAACACACATATATACACATTATATATATACTCACATTTGTATATACATATATAAATCCACACATGTATATATATATGTATATATTTGTCCCATATATATATACATACATATTTTATTTTTTCAGACACCAGAATATTGTTTTCGAAATTTAATAATAATAAAAATAACAATATTTATTATTATTATCAAATATATCATTTCATTTCCACCATTAACATTATAGATACAAATTTCATTAAAAATCTAATACTTACTAATTTTTTTTATCAACCACAAATAAAAATTTCACCATTCTTACTTTGGTCACCAATAAATATACACACATAGCGAAATGTCACTCATCATTTAAGAGAATTTCAAATTACTTAATTACATATGTATATTTTCATATTTATTTTCTTCAACATAGATAATAATAAAAATATAAGTATTATTACTCTTATGTGTGATGTATCCTAACAGCCAACACACACAAATCTTAAGTTGTGCCTAGAGTAAAACTCATATTTCAGACCTAATAGTGGTCTTAAATTTGTAATATGAGATACTGTTTGAGAGACATTCCACTTTTTTAGAAAATATATAATAAAAATATTAAATAAATTATCTTCATGTGTGATTTGAAAAAATGCTCGACACACACAAATGTTATGTCATGCATAGGTTTAACCCCTCATCCCAGACCTAACAACGATCTGTTACTTATCATATGACACACCTTTTGGATGATATTAAATTATTTTGAAAATAAATCATGAAAATGTAATAAAATATAATATAGTTTGAACATTACACTCCCACTCCCATGTATCCTCCAATCTCCTTCGATGCTTCCACCGAATTTGGACAAGTGGTACCATCTTCTCTCAGAGGAATTTCTCACTCTAGACTAATAATGACGTCAGATGCTCCTCATATGATACATTAGGTTCCAACTCAATGTTCTTGTAGTCAATAACATGTTCAAGGTTAGGTATGCACCTCTGAGTTGGAGAACATGGAACACATCATGCATCTCTCAATAATACGGAAGAAATTCCAGATGGTATGCCACTATCCCCACCCGTTCAGTGGTATCAAAGGGTCCCACAAAACTTGATGCTAGCTTTCCCTACTTACTCATAAGTCAGTTCCTAAATGTGGAATAACTCTCTTGAAGACCTAATAATTCATATAGAAATTAAAATCTCTTCTCTTATGGTCTACATTTACACTTTTTTATTTTATGAGCAATGATCAACCTTTTCCCAATAAATTGAACTCTCTTAGATGCCTCCTGAAACAAACCATGCCTAAAAACACTACCTCAACTTCTTCATTCCAATAAGTGGTGATTGATATGGTATCCTATAAGTATCCTCATAAGTATACATTTAAATTGAATAATGGTAACTATTATAGAATTAAAACTCAATAAAATCTAGGTTATCATCCCATGCTCCACCGAATTCTACTATGAAATCTCGAAGAATATCTTCCAATATGTGTATAATACATTCAAACTATCTGTTAGTATTATTATTTTATGCCGTGCTCAATCTCAAATTATTAACTAGGGATTTTAATATATATTCCTAAAGTGAGATGTAAAACATGCATCTAAATTTGAATCAATGTTGAAGGGAACTATATAAAGGCATATGATCTCTTGATCATAGAGATTTCTCATTTCTTCCAATGATTGAGTCTCTCTGATTGGTAAGAAGTGGGAAAATATTTCATTCAATCAAAAATCACCCAGTATATTTCACAACTCCTTAGGGTCCTGGGTAATCCCATTGCAATGTTCATTGTGACATCTTCCCACTAATTGATATGAAAGTCCATTGTAAATTTCTCACCGATGGATGCACTGACTACTGATCTTTCATACACTAGGGGTTTATGTGATTTATAAATAACATATTCAAAGATAAAAAACTTAAGGAAAGCATAAATCTACCAGTAATCCATGTCCAAACACAACACACATTTATAAAAAAACACTAGTATTAAATAAGGTAGAAGATTAAAAATATGTG
The DNA here is from genome assembly GCA_963277665.1 of Viscum album. Classification (NCBI taxonomy): domain Eukaryota; kingdom Viridiplantae; phylum Streptophyta; class Magnoliopsida; order Santalales; family Viscaceae; genus Viscum; species Viscum album. Next base: position 760,198,085 of record OY728126.1, on the reverse strand, counting down.
TTCATGATCGTACCTCATATAGTAACAAGTTATGTTTCACTATCTAATTGTGTTTGATTTGCTATATATACATGTCCTTCCTAATATCTATGGCCATGTCTGTGACTCTCTTGAGTCCCTTCTATTTGGGACTAATGTTATGGACCCTGACTAGATCCCTGTCCCCTGACCATGTCTACCTCAACCCTCTGTATAAGAATGTCATCATAGCCCTGGAATAAAACTACCAAAGATGTCATGTCATGCCACATTGTCAGAACTAGGTATGAGGTGATGATTAGGACTTCTGTTAATTCCGAAATTCCTCACAATTGTAACACTACAAGCCTCTTTATTTCACAAGAGGTTTTTTCAAGCCCTTTCTATACCTTGGTTGTTTTCTCACTCTTTAGCACAAAACCTCACCCTTCCTCTTCCTTCTTCCAAAAGTATCTTAGGAAGGTCCATTTGAAACTAGTAGGAGTCCTGAAAATATACCATCATCCTTCAATTTCTTTTCTATAAGGGAATTTCAATGTACCTTTATCAGTCATGTTGTGTGGGTAATCACTTTTGTTAAAATATACTGAAGTTTCATGAGTTCATAAGAATAATATGAATTCAGTTTACATAGAAGTAAATCTTCATAGAAAATGTTTTCGAATATTTTCCATGTCAAACCATCATATATTCCTAAATCTTTCACCACACCACACCATTTATTTGCGGGTCCTAGTAGCATGAATGATATAAGTTCAACCTTCCTAACCTTTAGTGTATCAATGATATTGAAAAAAGCATCGATGATGCCTATTCATTCCTTCTTATTCTATGGTCCACTAGTGTGCTGAAAGGGTGTAGAAAAAAATATGAAAGTATATAGCATAGTCGACCATAGGCCTCGGTGGTAGGACTCCCAGCTAGAGTGGGACTACTTGATGTACCAATGGGGAAGGTGTGGAAAAATGATCAGGAGAAGTCTGATCAACTGATGGTCTTTTCAGAAATCTATGAGATGACATCTTCTATTACATATGTAACATTAAGAACATAATAATCCCTAACTAGTCTTTGAGATAACACAAATTCACCCCTATGAGTCAACCATCAATCTAAGGTATACCCCTCCCAACACTGTCGCCAATCTTCATGCCAACACATTAGTCACAATAATCATATATATACTAACAAAAAAACATCCTCATTTGACCGAATTAATTAAAATAAATATATATCACAACATAAACAAAAGAGATATATCACACAAGGATATGCTATCCCAAATAGATAACACATGTCAAGACATTTAATTAATGAACTACTATGAAATGAAAAAATAAGTATATATATGGAATGTGATACAATGTACTTATTCATGATGCATGAACACACATGACATCTCATAAATCACATATAAACATCAAGTTCATCAACCAAGGTGAATGTAGTCAATGGTTATAGAAAAAAATAATTTCCATACTTTATAGACACTCATCGGTCTGCTATGTAGTGCTGGTCACGAACTATCATAGCTCCCATACCAAAATCACAACTATCCTATCTCATTTCTAACCTATCCCAACCAATGGAAATGGAAAAAGACAAGTCAGTGAATCATAAACTCTGATACCATTTTGTAACATCCTATCTTGAACCATCAGATTCGAGTTGGAACGCTACGTGATCTCAGGCTTGCATACCCATATGCAAGAGGCTTTCGACTGGCATCAAGGTTCCAAATACGATAGTGGGGAGACTATACCCTCAATATCATATCATAGGATCGATAATAAAAAATAAAAAATAATAAACAATCAGATTAAATTCAGAAACTGAATAAATGACATATGTATAAGAAAATAAATCCCAATGTGGTAAGTCTATCTAGAATAATAAAAATATACAAAAAGAGATAAAATAAATAAATAGACACACATTGGTCCTTCATATACTTTCCCATCCTACTTCTATTCCATGTTCTAAAACTCAACTGTCAGCCATAAGTCCCTTTCCATTTGCTAGATCTCAGTTAATGAAATCTACAAGCACACTGAAATTACTGAATAATGTGTGAGTAAAAATAATCAGTAGAACACCACCAATGCATTTTTAACAAGTGATAACTTGCATAAGAGTGTATAAAAAATAATAAATAAATACAAACACAAGAAACAATCAGGACAAGCATTTATGCGCTAACCATGTCGCTACAAACCTTAGTTATACATGCTTCAACACCATGCTATAAAACATCAAAAAAATCATGGAAACGTATCAACATTAGAGACTTCCTTGACTATTAAATAGACACACATGACCCAAGCCTTTAGCTCAAAAAAAGCTTTGTCATCATGCCCCAACACTATCTTTAGATCACATCACATATACCATCATGCATCACCATTTTCATGTTGGTTTGATCACTCATGATCATCATGACCCACCATCATCACATATGGTTATGATCAATCTTGATCACCATGCCCCTAGGTTAGGCCACATTGTACCATCATGCTCCATTTTATATCTCTGTCTCATCATCATGACACATGCAATAATCATGAGTATCAGACCACCTGTCACAATCGGACCACCTGTCACTTTGGTATAATGCATAAACAAACTACATAACATATACCATGAATATCACAAGGAAAAAGTGGCATCACACATAACATGTCATGACTGTGATAAAATCCATACACACACACGTGTGAGAAACTCAATATGGTCTAAAGAACATCAACATGCATAATTATACTATGTAAATCAAGAAATACTCATGGATACACACACACAACCACATGAATCACATAACAAGAATGGGAAAGTCAATCATAAATCACATATCATGCTAACACCATATACATGTCATAAAATGGAAAAGAACTTTATACCTTAAAAGTCATCAACTTCAAATGTAATGATAAACCACCCTCTATTATTCGATGGTTAGAGTGGAAAGCTTAACAGTCTAGAACACCTCTTCACATCCTTATTATTATAAACATAGGCATGTCAATGATCAAGGTCCATCAAGGGTTCCTAGAACCAAAACTAGCTATTTTATTTCAAAAACAAATAAAATATCACATTCGATGATACTTTCTCTCTCATTTATAATTTTTGAATAATAATTATATACATTCTCTTGAAATATTCTCCTAAAGATTAATTATAAAACCACATTTGATAATATATATCCCTAAGTCTATTTTTCAACACATGTCGAATTCCATATAAAAATTATTTTGTAAAACCATATAATTATCCTTGACAACTACATAATTATCCTCTTATAATTTAATATATTTTTAAAATGATATTTTTTCTTATAATTACCCATGTATAATTTTTATAATTATATTCCAATAATTTTCCTTACAAATTATCCTTCATAATTGAATAATTTTCTTTGATAGTTTTCAGTATAAATTACCCTTTGACAATTTAGTACAATTATTTTTCTATAATCATATTTGGATAATTTGATTAAATTATAATTTTATAATTTTTATAAATATATTTGATAATTTCATTCAATTATCTTTTGAAAATTCACATAATTATCCTTTGATAATAAGTTTTCTTTTTATCATTTCCATAATTCCCCATTGATAATTATCTTATAATAATTTCATATAAATTTTATTTTGATAATTCTATATTATTATATTCCAATAATATCACTCAATTATCATTTGTTAATTATTTATAATTATCATTTGATAATTCAGGACTCTTATATTATCATTAAAATTTTTAATTATGGTTTGATAATTTTCCATAATTATTATTGTTAAAATTGTGAAATTATCATTTGATAATTTTAGTAATTTATTATTTGGTAGTTTTTAAATTTACCATTTAAATAATGTGAAAAATCATATTTAACATTCTTTTGTGCATTCAAAAACAAAATTAGTATTTAGTTTTATTTGGCCGAGACAAACCCAATTGTACTGATAGTGCGTCAATTAGATAAATGATGAAGATGTTATCGAAATAGAAGTTTGAATAATAATAAGATAAAATAATAAAAGAGAGAGGGAGGATATAGATATAAGGAATGTGGCGTTAATAGGTATGCGTACATGAGATAGGGGCCTCCCATATTCCCCCTTTGAGCATTTTTTCATCTTTGGTAATTATTTCTTTAATTTACTGTATAATTTATTTTAATTATTCATTTTTTATTTGTCTTTTTCATGTGTTAGGCTTGGACCCATTTACTCTTCCATGTGCAGCGCCCATAGAGCCCTCTTTTATGTATTTATATTTTCTTCATATTTTTATTTCCTATTCATAAATCGATTTAACCATTCATTTAAATATATATTAAATTTCATATATATATATATATATGTGTGTGTGTGTGTGTGTGTGTCTATGTTTGTACTCATAATATTTATACGCATATCCACTTATATGTTTATCTAACCCTTATATTTACAAACACACCGATATATATATACATATATAATTAAACCATATATATACATATAGTACACACACACACACAGACCCACATACATATATATTTAATGCATATATATACATGATATATATATACTCACATTTTTATATGCATATATACATCCAAACATGTATATATATATATGTAAAAATATATTTATCCAATATATAAACGTATTTTAATTTTCCACACACCAAAATATTGTTTTGAAAATTTACTAATAATAATAATAACAACAATATTTATTATTAGTATTATTATTAAATATCTCACTTCCTTTCCACCATTATCATTTTAAATAAAACATTCATTAAAAATATAATTGTTAGTAATTTTTTTATTAATGACACAATTGAATTTTATTACCACAAGTAATAATTTCAACGTTATTACATTGATCACCAATAATTATACAAACATAGTGAAACATATCTCATCATTTAAGGGAATTAAAAATTATTTAATTACATATGTATGTTTTTAATATTTATTTTCATCAAAATAGATAATCATAATAATATAATTATTATTAACCTTATGTGGAATGTATCCAAACACCCAACGCACAAAAATAATATGTTGTATAGAATGTAAATCCCATATTCTAGATCTAATGGATGTCTCTTATTTCTAATACGTGACACTGTTTTGGATACATTCTATTATTTTTGGATAATATATAATAGAAATATTAAATAAATTATCCTCATGTGTAATTTTAATAAATGCTTGGCGCACACAAATTTTATGTCGTGCCTAGTGTAAACCCCTCATCTCGAACCTAACAGTGGTCCCAGGTTTCACATATGATTCACTATTTGGAAGACATTTAATTATTTTTTGAAATAGATTTCATGCATGTAATATATTATGATTAATATTTTTTACTTCATCTACGTCAAGGATTTATGAGCCTCATAATCTTATTTTATCTCAGTGTCTATCTCCAAAAATACTCCATACAGTATTATTAGGTATTAACTAGGATTTTACCCTTAGTAAAATCCTTTAAATATTTTATTTTTGTTGAAATATTACATTTCTCACATAAAAATACTCATATACTTTTATTAATGAGGGTTTTATCATCCTTAAAAAATTGAGGATGTTACAGTAATCATTGATAATAAATTCATTTTATGATTCTAATATATAATTTCTTTAAAAATGGTTTGATTGCATTTTTTGTGAGTATATTATGATTAATTTCTAATACTTTTAGAAATTGAATTTGAAATAATGGAAATATTTTTTCAAATTATGATATCATAATAGGATTAAGATTAATTTTTGGGATTTATCAGAAAAGATTGATTTTTTGTGAACATTGAAAAAGAAATACTTTTCAAAACATTCATTCATGTTCTTTAATTCAGGTAATTTAAAATTCCCGTTATGTTTTGTATTTAGTTTTAAAGTAATATAATGTCATGATGTAACCCATCAGGTATTTCTTGTTTGAAAATAAGTCATTTGTGCCACCCAAATCATAGCCGCAATAGGTCAGGGGTTAGTGACTACCACCAAGTAAGAATATCACATACATGGGAGGCCTTATCCTATGGTACCTATACACACACACATATCTCCAAATACCCACACAAATCATGAAGGTAAAATACAACTGATACCAAAATGAATGCATACATCTATATCCCACATCATAATATGATACAAGTACTGAATATCATAAAGTTCCAAATACAATCCAATCAAAGATGTAAAAAGATTCCAACCAACTAAAAAAGAGGGGGATAATTTCAAAAAAAAACACCTGGTATAAACAACACTCTCTCTAGGTCAAATATAATAAACCTTATCCTAGTCCACTTAGACTTCATTTAATGGTCCTTCATCTGTATAAGACATGAGAGGTGTGGGTAGAACCTATAAATGGCTGAGTATTACAATACCTAGTTGACCACCATTAATTAACCAAACATATAGAATATAGAGAGTAGTTATGTCACGAGCCGACCCTACCCGGGCTCGAGCCGCTACTACCCCAAGCCCGCCTCCATAGGCCAGGGTCTGGAGACAAGCGCCAAAGGCTAAAAAACTTGGGGAGGCCTTTTCCTGAGTACCTGTACACACACACACGCAACACACTCAATGAAAAAGTACAGAGTAAAAAAGAAAAGAAAAGTACCAACTTCTATAAATAAACCACAAGAGTGCATCGACCTATAAACAGTATAAAGAAAGTGATGAGGTAAACTGAAAAGAAAAGGGAAAAAACACACGCCCAACCAAAAAGTGCCACAACCCAGCAACAGGTAAACAAAAGAAAAACAACTGGAAGGGTCCCCCACCTGGAACCCGACTACGACCACCACATACGGTCCAAGCTCTCGAACTCTCAAGCTCCGCTAAAGTCACGACCAACCTTTCAATCGTCTGCAAGGGCACTCCAAGTGCTGGAAAATCCCAAGTAGGGGTGAGTATAAGAGTACTTAGTAGGATACCCCGAAGGCTCGACGGAGAAACAAAGGAGGTACCGAAGGGTGTGTAGTAGATTGAACAGGGAAAAGTAAAGGAGTGCAACCGAGAGTGCAGTAAAGAGTAACAGAAGAGAGTCCAGCTCAACCCAACAAGAGAAAGGAGTTAGACTTGTACAGACACAAGGAGCTGGAAACGGTGAGAAGATGAACTTATCTTCATGTCTTCGCTAACTATAGCAGGAAAGTAGACTCATCTAACCACAAGAAGCTAGATACAGAAAGCATGTGGCATACCTCGCGTGTCTTTGCCACTCCTAGAAGGAGAGTAACCAAAACCAAAGGAGTGGGTACAGAAAAAAGGTATATACATATCCATATTCTCAATCAAGAATCCCGAACAAAATCGTGAGGTGATCTCCATCCCATAGCTCAGCCCAAGAAAGTGAGTAGCCAACAGTCCCAAAAGTAAACCACCATCGATTCCCAGTATCCCGTACGTCTGCCCCGAACTGCAGGTCAAGGGCTCAAATCACCGCACCTCCAAACTATCCTCTTTTGGTGGCACTAACTCGCCCGTACAGTTTTACGTCGCGTCACAAGGACGCGTCTCGGTGGGGGAAAATGCCCCTCATACCAGATAGTTCGGGGGGAACGTCAAGCCACACCTCGTCACTGCCCCGCAGTCGAGAGGTCTCTTCAAAGTCGACAGGAGACCCCCTACCCAGCCCCGCATGAGGGTGATCACTGGAAGTCGACGGGTTCCCACTGGAGGAAGACCCGGTAAGAGTCGATGGGTGTCACACTGCCCAGTCTAGTAATAGGGTAATCCACTGGAGGGCGACCCGACTAAAGTCGTCGATGAGTCCCAATGCTCAGTCCTGTAAAAGGGTAATCCACTGGAGGGAGGCTCAGAACCGTCATCGAGGACCACTTCCCAGACCAGCTGGAGGTAAACCCGGCATCAGGGACCACTTCCCAGCCCCCGCTGGAGGTAAGCCCGACATCGGGGACCACTGACCAGCCCCGCTGGAGGTAAACCTGGAACTGCTCTGGCAATCCCTGTTGGATGGTACTACTCAGTGAACACCAATGTACTGGCCATCCCTGTTGGATGGTAACCCACTGGCCATCCATGCTAGATGGTACAACTGGCGAGCCCTGCTCGAAACAACCTCAACCCTGCTGGTAACATCCTCATCCCTGTTGGAAACAACCTCAGCCCTGCTGGAAACAACCTCAGCCCTACTCGAAACAACATCAGCCCTGCTCGAAACAACCTCTTGGGTAGATGATTGGTGCCCGCATAAAGTGTTGGTCACACTGAATCCACAAGAACTCTACCAGGGAACATGAAAAGATGGGAGAATATCCTCGGGCCTCTCAAGGCGATCACGCTCTAATCCGTTGAGTCATTGTCAAAGCGGACCGAGACAACTCATCCTAGAAAGAGGGGAAACAATACGAACACACGTAGTCGTAAACGGTGTCGCAGTCCGGTGAAACGGAAAGGTACTGAAACCCCTCACAACTGATGAAATAGAGGAAACAAACCATCTCTACCAGCCAAACGAGAGCAACACCAGGGGAAAACTCATCCCTGCTGGTCAACAAACAAGAACAGGGCCTGGGGAAAACTCAACCCTGCTGGTCAAAAAATGAGAACAGGGGAACCCTCTACATCGCAAGAAGACAATAGTAAGTAAAAAAGAACACAACACACACATGGGGCCCACACGACGTGTGTCCCCAAGTCAACCCCAACTAAGCGCATGAACATTCCAAGGTATAAAAAACTACATGTACCCCATATTGTTCCTATATACTCCCAGAGTATACCACATCTAAAGCCCAAAGGCTATCGTGCACATGATACCCAACTTCATCGTGAAGGCATAACATAACAACTATAACTTGACACCACAACGGTTGAGGCACGACCAACCACATCTCTTTAAACACCAACATCACTCTCCCAGGAGTGAACGCGATCACACACCAAGGGTCTGCTACAAACATGGTAGAAGAACCGCCACCGGTACATCTTTCATATTTCCACATTTAATAAGATCGTGTATGAGGCTCCGCTCTCCTGAACAGATTACATCATTGTAATCCTTGTGGAAAAACATGCGAGATTGACTACTTACTCGCCCCAAACAGATATCCGACGTAAAAGTCATCCAACACCGCTTTACGCCCAAATGACGTCCCGTGATCCCGAGTCTTGGCCCTAAAAACAGTCGGCGCATCGCACCATTGCGATCCCCTCGGGAAAACACGTCAAAAGGACTTCTCACTTGAGTGAAATGGATATCCGGAGAAAAAGATGCATTTCTGTGCACCACACACGAGCGATGCTTCATGGGACCTGCATCCCAGTCTTGAAGCACAACGAACGGATCGCACCATTGCGATCCTCTGGAAAAAGTACACAAGTTGGACTAACCACTTGTCCAAACGGACACCCGGTGATAAAGATGGAAATCACCGCCAACTCCCGAAATGGCCCTCATGAGGCCCACAATATTGTGAAAAATTAAAGCGGGAAGACTGCGCCAATGAAATTCCCACAGAAAAACACCCAAAATCGACTGCCCACACGCCCCGAACAAACGTCCGATGAAAAAGTTACAAAACGCTGCATGCAGCTCAAAAGACGGGCTGTGGGGCCCACTCTTCAACTCTGGTATCAATGCCCAAACCTACACTGGAAAACTCTGGCTCGACGCTAGGGTCACAATGCCACTGACAGCGCTCAAAACGAACGTCGGATGCGTCTGCGCTGTCCAAAACAAGATCCCCCAGAAAAAACGTCAATTCAATTAAAGACGTGTCGCGCCTTCAAGCCCCCCAGTTTCGGGAATTAAAAATTCCCTAAACCATCTCAAAAAGTTCCTATCGATCCAAGGAACGCGTCTCTGTAGACGGCATGCGAATCCGACTCCCGGTCTACGTTGTAGAGGCGTTTTAAGTTTTATCGGACCAAAACGGTAGGGGGGGCATGCTGGTTCGGCCGGCCCACCCCCACCCCGGACCGGCGGTCCGCGGTCCACCGCGCGGACCGCCCCGAACCGCTCGGACGAGCTCGGCTGGTTTGGATCAACCAACACGGACACACATGGTGTGGGTCATGTCTGCCAACCGGGGTCCCAATACCCCAGTCCTTCTCGTCGTCGCGCCCCCGCGACGACCCACTGACCCAGCTCCTCCGCAGGTCGCGCCCGTTGGCCCTCGCACCGACGACCGCCAACTGCCCTACCGAGGATCCCGCTCGTGCTGACCGCCCTGCGACATCGCCAGAGCCGCGCGCCCCCGGACGCCCTCGCTCGTCTGCGCTGAAGGTCCGCCGCCCGCGCCTTGCTCCGCCCTGCCGAAGCCCCTGGCCGCCTCCTCCGCTGAAGGCCCGACGAAAAAAAAACCAAAATCCGCAAACTTCAACGATCATTTTCGAGATGCTCGGAACTCAAAATTCAAATCCGAAACAATCATCGGAAAGAGCATAAAATTTACTATGCATTCATGCGCTATGGTCGAAAATTAAAAAACAATTGGATGCAAAAATTGGGATTCAAAGAGGGGTTTGGGATTTAAAACTGAAACGAACACTGCCTACCTCGTGGGGCTTCGCTCAAAGCTTAGCAAGGGTTCGCCAGAGCTGTTGCGCCTCACCGGAGAGTTGTAGGATAAGAGAGGGGTTCCTCCTTCATTGGGAGATCCTTGCACCAGGGAAACAACAAAGAGGGGGGGGGAAGTGTTTAAATATAAAACACTTAAACTCTTGCTTGTTGGCCCCGTACCCGAACCCTCAGCAGGGTCGAGGTTAAGCCTACCCTAGGGTAAAAACATCCTCCCAAGAAAAAAGGGGGTCTCAAAATTTTAATATGAGGCCCTTTCCAAAATTTATTAAACTCAACGCCCGGGGCCACCAAATTATGAAAACGCCCCTGGGGCCATTTTTCATTGACAACTCGCGCCCGCAAAACTTATACCCCTCCTAGGGTAAACGGCACGCTCCGAACTCAACCGTGCCCTCAGTTTTCCAATCCGAGTCACCATTTAATAGATACTTGAGTTAATCCATTAAACAAATTAATTAATTAATTAATTTATCCATTTAACGTTCCAGAAGCGAGCGAGGGGTCCAAACGCCCCGCGTTGACATGTTTTATGTCGTTCCTAGGGTAAACACCCCATTACGGACCCATCCGTAGACTCGGATCTCTGATCTGAAGCACTGTTTAGGAGTTATCCCATTTATTTGGCATTTCCAGTGTGAACGCACTGAAAATTTAATTTCGGCCACACTGGGGCTCAGAATCGCACGCCGTCTGAAGGAGAAGATCTGGAATAACATTAAGAATATTCCAAAGTCTTTCGCAAAAGAAATTGGGCTCTTACAAGTTATCTCATAATCAGAATGAAATTTCAATAAGAATATGATACATAACAATAATAACTTATATATAACCAATATAGACACTACAACTCAAGGTAAATCTATAAACATACTGCCAGCCTAGGATTTTTCTTAAGGCTTCAAGGTAATTCAAATCTAGAAGAACTCACTCCCTGGGTCTGATAACACCAATTATTATCATCAGAGAGGTCATGATAGTTGGGAATCTCTATGAATAACTACTCACTAGATATCTGATTATATTGATACATAGATAGAGGATATCATCTAGGTCTTGTTTGGTATACCTATCCCCATCTAAAATAAGCCGCTAAGTAGGGGATCAAACACCTGGGTTTGTTGGTCACGTGACTCCTGACCCTACCTTGGAAAGAATAGAATTATATATAATCTAACTCTATTCAACATGGAGAGATTCCTTGTAACACCCCAAGGTTTTTCAAAATAATTATTTAATACACTTAATTATAAGTCTCTACAAAACACCACTTTGTTATAACCAATCCAGAAAAAATAATTCTATCTACCTACATGATTTGAAATTTGAAAAAATAACATACACAATTTCATCTAGTAAGATATTTAGAGTCTGATAAAGAAAACATAATTTTTGGTGAATAGTATCATACCCTTATGAATAGTAATATGACCATTATGAATATTAAATTATATTATTATTTTATTTTCTTGAGGTCATAAGATAATGAGATCTTTATTAATTTTTCAATGTTATATAAAATGTATTATAGTTTTAAAATTGTTATTTTTTGAATAAACTATGATTTTGTTTAGAAAATAAATTAATAATATTTAGAAAATTATTTTTTAATAATTTAGTTCATTTTTTTAATTCTACACATCAAAAAATGGTAAGGATGAATTTTTGGGAATTTTCTGAAATACTAGAATTTTTTATGAATAGTAAAATTTGATAATTTACGATAAATACTAAATACCTTATTTATTAAGTCATATGTGATGTGAGGATAATGCAAGGACACTTTGTTAGAACTCACATTAAAAATTACTAGTCTTGGTCACAAGAATCAATAATATTTATTGTCTTTGTAAAAATAATAAAATAATTATTAATGTTTTCAAAAATTACTCCTCTCCTCTATAAAACCCCCCATTACTCCCTCTTCACTTTACTCCTCTATTCCTTGAAGACCCTCAAAAGTTATTCCCATATACAATTCCTTAGTCACTCCTCACTTCCAAGAGCTCTTGGTCTTGCTAAAATACCAAAACCCCTTCTCTTAAATATATTCTCAATGAGGTGGATTCAAAAGGTAAATTCACATTCTATTTCTTTCAATTTCATTTCAAGATCTATTCTATTGTTTTCCTCTCCTTAACTCCTCTGTAAAATGACCATGATAACTCCAGTATCATATATATACTATAATTATATCATGTTAATGGAATAACCATCATCAATATTCTTACTCTCTATTTTATTTTATAAACAAAATCATCATCTTTAAGGTTCTAATTTACAACCATCATGGATGACGATGCTTCATTCTAAAATTTATCATTCATTACTAGTCATGAAATAATTTTTATGGTTGAAACAGAATATAATATATGTTTTATAACCTATTTTATATTCATAAAATGGTATATGTACATAATATTAAATCATATGAACAACCCAGTTCATAATATTCAAAATACCACTAAAATAATGGAAGTGATTGTCCTTAATATTTCATCTAATTATTCATCCTAATTTCATGTAACCAAATGATATAAATGACCATAAACACCTATTTATGTTCATAAATAATTTGTATATTCAATTTTATATATTTACATCCATTCTACATGAACACCATTAGATAAAAACAAGTTAACTGATTATAAAAACCAAGGAAATGAATACTCTAGAATGACAGAATTAAATATAACAACTTATCAATAAGGACATAAATGAACTAAAAATTTATGATAAATTAAATACATGTCTAATATTTTTTAACTATGTTATTAGTAAGTCTAATTTCATATTCAAGTACCTTACGTGGAAGATCAGAACACATTCAGACTTAAGGTAAAGGTTTTTTCACAAGAACCGCCATTCTTATCTAGGTTACTTTTGATATGTACTTACCTAAATTAAATTATTATTCATTAATATTTAATTATTATAATTTCTATTTTAATTATATATATATATTTTCCAACCAAAATCATACCTTCATTTATGGGGAGTTATATGTTTTAAAATGATCTTTCAAAAAATTCTTCTTAAATTACAATCTCGATTGAAGGGAATTTCTCAAATTCATACCTATTTTCATTGGCACTCTATAATCTGTTTTTATAAACCAATATTTTTTATAAAATCACCCATTTCGTTATGTATTATTGGCACTAATATCTTATGATATCATACAACATATTTAATTTAATGGATTATTATTATTTTTACTATGGATTTTCTATCCTAAAACCATTCAACAAATTTACTTTGAATGGATAGTGTTTAAGCATAATCTTCAGGGAAAGTCATTTACATTTCATATTTTAGTTTAAATATTAAGGTATGTGTGGTTTATGTTTATCACTATTCATATAAATAATTCATTAGAATCAATACGTGACATTTGGGTCTCACTATATCCCCTCGATGCATCGGTAGGTCTCATGAGACAAATATATATGGACTTGGCTAAGACCTTGCCCATTTTGAGAAATTTTTTTGGTCAAGGCTTTAATAATTTTTAGACATCTTAGTCGAGGCCTTGATGGTATGTTTTAGAATTTCCAGCATATAAACATTCCTTATTATGAAGCTGGTTATTTAAATTTCATGTGGTTATTCGACTTGTAGAATACCCATTATTATGTTTGGTTATGTCATTATTTACTCAATTCATATTCCTGTCATAATGTGTTCAAGTTTACTATTTTTAAAGGAATGGGTTTTCAATTATTCACTATGCCTGATGTGTATGTTTATCTTATCTTACGATGTATTTCTTACTCTTAATAAGCATTTGAGCTCACCCTTTCTATTGTTTTGTCTTATTAGGACATGGAGAAGTTTATTATGGATGATCTAGTGGGATAAACTTATAGTTGTGGATGTTTCAAATGAAAATTATATGTTGTATTTTCATTTCAATTTGTAATGTTAAACTTATGTATGTGTATTTTTTATAATGCTACTAAACTAATCGGTCCTTCAGGATGCATATTCATTATTTATATACCAATGTAATAAAATAAGGCATTGACACTAGGAAACTGGGGTTGGGTCTGTACAGTTGGTTTTAGAGAAAGTTTAGTAGAAAACATGGAAAATAGATTTAGAAAACATAGATTATGGAACAAACCCCTATGATAGTCCTTGGGGGTAAACATACAAGAACATCCTGGTATTTTGTTAAGGAATATATTGTGTGGATATTTATAGAAAATACATCCACGTCTATATAATATAAGTGGATTTGGTTCTGGCCTAGATATACCTAGGAGTAAAAACTCTGACAAGGAGTATCGAGCTTAACCTAGGGTATCCTAGCACACAAAAAAGTTCCTTACATCGCACCTATCTTAACACTCCTAGGGGATATTCTTATGATAATTCACATTTTATTTATAATTCATTATGAAGAATTTATATGTAATTTTTTTTCTCAAAGAAACTATATTTGTGATTATGGGATTAACCATGCATAGGATTTCAATTTCTGATAAGTATTTTGCTAAGTTAAGATTATATATTATGATTCACAACCTAATATAGTGTATTATATTATCTAGAAATGGCTTCTAAGGGAAGTAATGGGAACCACATGAACATGTGTATTCCATGTAGGGATTTCCCTCTGATGCAAGATTATGATTTTGGATCTAGAGATGAAACTGGTGTGGAGAAACTTATAAATAAACTGGGATAAATTACTCAGGTTATAAACAATAACCTTACCTATATGAAGCATCCTTATCCACCATGAGGAAGAGCTATGTTATATTGATTTATGTGACAACAACCTCCATAATTCAATGGGACTACAAACCCATTTGTAGCTAAGCAGTGAATAAGTTCTCTAGAGAAGATATTTATCATTTTGGGTTGTATTTAAAGAGAGAAGGTCTTCATGGTAATTTATCATCTATCATAAGATACGGACCAGTGTTGGTCTTTAATCCAAAACAAAAAAGAGGAAGAAAATATAGAGGATATGGAATAGAGGAACTTTAAGGAAATATTCCTATAGAAATACTTTCCTCATGAAAAACGAGTCGATATGAAAATAAAATTTCTATATTTGAGGAGAAAGGATGATGATAATGTTTAAAAGTATTAATTTAACTACACAAGGTCAGTAAGGCATGTTGGGGACTACATAAGAAATCCACGGAGAAATATTGATCGACTATTTGATGGCCTAAAGTCATTCCTCTGACGGGAAATGGCCTCCCAAAGTTTCTTATCATATGAAAATATAGTTTCATTTGATATCAAGATGGAAAAAGAATTTTATATGTCTCATGACTTTATTGGTAAGTAAGAGAAGAAGAGGGTTGATAAAAAACTAGAAAATGAAATAATGAAATGAGGAAGAAGGGAAGAGTTTAATTTCCACACATTGGTAATTTTGGAAGGAAACACCCTAGTTCCTTATTAAAGGGAAAAGGAGTATGTTATATATGTGGACAGAAAGGCCATCTTGAAAGTGATTTCAAGGGGTGAAAATAATCTAGTAATGTTTAATTCTTTAATTTTAGGGATATGGGACACTATGACAATGATTTTCCAAAGTGTCAGGGAAACATGCCACCGAAAAATCCAAGGGAGCAACGATAAGTTTATGTGATCAAAACTGGTGATATTGAAGTTCGAAATGATGTGGTGGAAGGTACTTTAATCATTTCCTCAAAAATAGCCAATTCGTTATTTTATTATGGATCATCATATTCTTTCATATCTTCCCAGTTTTCTTAAAAAATTATATATTTCCAATTTTATTTAATAAGGGAGTTATCAGTAAACAATCTTAATGGAAGTATCATTGCAACAAATTTGTGAAAGGTAGTCCCCATTATGTCATATGAACGTGATTTATCAACTGATTTTATTGTAATACCCATGATTGAATTTGATATAATCATTGGTATTGATTTAATTTCGAACCATGATGTGAAAATTTATTGAAAGATAAATGAGGTTACAATTTTTTTAGGATGATGTGGAATCCCTTATCTTTAGGGATGAAACATCCCCTTATGATTCTCATTTAGATCCACCCCTAGTAGCACTATTGACTTCAACTATTGGTGAGGAAGGGAATGGAATAACTATAGGTGAGGAAATGAATGTTCAAATATATTATCTACCTATTTTTCAAGAATATGTTGACGTCTTTCCAGAGGATTTACCTGGACATCCTCTAGAGAAAGAAATTGAATTTTACATTAAATTAATTGATGTTTAAAGGCCCATATGAAATACCCCTTATAGAATGGCCACTATGGAGTTAGTGTAATAGAAGAAACAACTAGAATAATTTAGTGATAAAAGATTTATTCACCCTAGGGTTTCTCTATGGGGAGCCCCTGTTCTTTTCATTATGAAAAAATATGGATATATAAAGTTGTGAATTAACTAAAAGAAGATAAATGATATAAAAATAAAGAAAAATTATCCCTTACCATGCATTGATGATTTATTTGATCAACTTCATAGAGCCCAATTTTTTTTTAAAGATTGATATTCGATATGGATATCCTCAGTTTCTTGTGAGGAAGGAAGAAATTCCAAAAACAATATTTCGACCTAGTTATATAAATTATGAGTTTACAGTAATGCCTTTTGGAATAACTAATGCACCCTATATTTTCATGGATATAATGAACAGAGTTTCCAAGGAATATCTTGATAAATTTGTGTTGTTAGTTATTGATGATATCTTGGTATAATCCAAAAGCTATTGGGATCATGGAAATCACTTGCACACTATTATGAAGACTCTTATAAGTATTGAATTATATGGGAAGTTTAGAAAGTGTAAATTTTGGATTCAATCTGTTTCCTTTCATGGTCACATTGTCTCTAAAAATGGAATATCTATGGATCCTATGATGAAAAAGTTTGTAAAATAATGGCCTACTCCAACGAACATAACTGAGGTACATAGTTTTATTTTTTTAGCAGGTTATTATTGTAATTTAATTCAGAACATCACATGTTTAGCCAAACTAATTACCTATCTTACATGTAAAAAGGTTAAGTTATTATATACAAACGAATGCAAAGACTGTTCTGAAGAATTGATGTGGATATTAGTGAATTCTTTGATCCTAACCCTATCATCAGGGAATGATGGGTTTCTGATCTATATCAATGCATCAAATAAAGCACTTGGTTATTTCCTTATTCTAAATGATAGAAATATAGCCTATGCATTGAGGCAGTTGAAAAATAATGAAAAAAACTTTCATACTCATGATATTGAGTTAGCAGCATTAATCTTAGCCTTAAAGATATGGAAACATTATATCTATGGAAAAAATGTGAGATATATACAGATCATAAGATTCTAAAATATATCTTATCACAGACATAACTCAACATGAGGAAAATTTGATAGCTCGAACTACTCAAGAATTGTGATTATACTATACAGTACCATCTAGGAAAGGCAAACAAGGTAGTTGATGAATTGTGCAGTAAGGATCGAGGAGTTCTCAACAAAATGAGGATTTAAAAGGATCCTTTGGTCATTGATCTAGTGATAATGGATATGGGAATTATCAATGAAGGTGAAATTTCACTAATTTTTAATTTAGTTTCCCAACCATATTTATTATAAAAGATTAAATGTTTTCATCCTGATGATGAGAACTTTCAAAAGAAAATTAATTCTACGAAAGATGGGAAGATGGATGACATTGTGTGTGAAAATGGTGTTATGAAATTTTGGAAGAGGCTTTATGTTCCAGCTATACATGATCTAAATAGATATTTATTGGATGATTCCCAAAGTTCAAATTTCTCCATACTTTCTGGTAGCACTATGATTTATAGATATTTGAAGGAACATTTATGGTGGGATAACATGAAGAGGGAAATTTCAGATTATGTATCCAAATGTTTATTCTATCAAAAAGTGAAGGACGAATGAAAACATCAAGAGGAGTCATGAAATCTATACCTATTTCTACATGGAAATGGGATGACGTTGCCAGGGATTTTGTCACTAGATTAGCCAAATCTACAAGATCAAATAATGAAATATGGGTAATTGTAGATCGACTTATGAAATCTTCACATTTCCTCTCTATAAGGGAGTATTTACCACTAGATCACCTAGTAAGACTCTATATCAATGATGTTGTGAGAATTCATGGAGAACCTATCTCAATTTTTATGGATCATGATCCATGATTTACATCTGAATTCTAGAAAAATATTCAAAAATCTTTGGATACTGATCTCCAATTCAGTACTTCTTGTCACCCTCAAACTGACGGGCAATCAAAGGGGACGATCCAAAACATATAGGAGATATTGAGATCGTGTTCACTTTACATTCAAGGTATGCAGGATCATTATTTATCTTTAGTTTAGTTTTACTACATTAATAGTTTACATTTAGGTATTCTAGTGGCACCATATGAAGCATTGTATGTAAAGAGATTTCATATACCAACTTGTTGGGAAGTAGTTGGAGAAATTAACCTTGTGGGCCCATAGCTTGTAGAAGAAACAACAGTGAAGTTAAAATCTATTCAAGGCCATATCAAAGCATCTCAAATAAAGAAAAAGGGTTATGCCTATAATCATAGGAATTATTTGGAGTTTCAAGTGGGATATTATGTTATCCTAAAAGTGTCTCTATGGAAAGGGGTTATAAGATTTGGGAAGAATGGAAAATTGATCCTGAGGTACATATGCTATTTTGAAATTCTGGAGAGAATTGATGCTATTTCATATCCTTTGGTTATGCCACCTAGACAATCTAATGTACACAATGTGTTCCACATCTCACTATTTAGTAAGTACATACCAGAACCAACACATGCCCTCACTTCTAGTGGGATTGAATTGGAACCTGAATTATCCTACTGTGAAAAGCCTACTCGGATTCTAGACACTAAAGAATAGGCGTTGAACAATCAGACAACTTGACTGGTAAATATACTTTGGAGAAATCATAAAATCTAAGAGACAATATGGGAGTCTTTGGAGCTTATTATGAACACCTACCCAAATATTTCTCTGAGGTAACATTCTGTGAATTTTGAGGATGGAATTTTTGTAAGGAGGGGAGAATGTAGCACCCTAATGTTTTTGAAAAAAAATATTTAATGCATAAAACACTAAGTCTTTACAAAACCCCACTTTTTTATAACCTATGCAGTAAATATAATTCTTTCTACCTCTATGATTTGAAATTTGAAAACAGACATACACAATTGTGTTCAAAAAAATATTTAGAGTCTAATAAGAAAAACATAATTTTTGGTAAATAGTAAAATACACTTATGAATAGTAATATGAATATTTATATGACCGTTTTTAATAGTAAATAATAATATTATTTTATTTTCTTAAGGTAATAAGATAATGATATCTTGATTAATTTTTCAATGTGATATAAAGTGAATTAAAGTTTTAAAGTTTTTATTTTTTAAATAAACTATGTTTTAATTTAAAAATTAAATTAATTCTATTTATAAAATTATTTTTAAAAAATTATGTTCATTTTAGAATTCTATATGTCAAAAAACAGTTAGGTTGAATTTTTTGTATTTTTCTGAAAGACGTGAATTTTTTACAAATAGTAAAATACAATAATTTATGATAAATACTAAATATACAATTTAATGATTCATATGTGATGTAAGGCATATGTAAGGCCACTTAGTTCGAAATCATATGAACATATTTCTCTTCTTGGTCACAATAATCAATACTATTGGTTGTATTTGGCAAAATAATAAAATAATGATTAATATATTCAAAAATTACTCCTCTCATCCGCTATAAAACCCCTCTATCACCCCATCTTCTCTTCACTCCACTAAGCCTTGAAACTCTCCAATGTTCTGCCCAAATACCTTTCCCTAGTCACTCCCAATATCCAAGAGATCTCTTTTTTTTCAAAAGACCAAAACACCTTCCCTTAAGGATATTCTAGAGGAGGTGGATTCAAGAGTTAAATTCACATTCTATTTCTTTCAATTTCATTTCGAGCTCCTTTCTATTGTTATCCTCTCCTCACCTGATTTATTCAAATGGTCATGAAAACTATAGTATCATATATATAATATAATTATATCATGTTAATGTAAGGACCATTTTAAATATTCTTACTCTCCCACTTTTATTTTGTAAACGAAATAATTGTCTGTGAGGTTCCAAATTATAGCCTTCATGGATGATAAAGTTTTGTTCTTCAATTTATCCTTCATTACGGTCCATAAAACCATTTTTATGGTTTAAAAAGACTATAATATATGTATTATAACCTATTTAATATTCATGAACTAGTATATGAACATAATATTAAATCATATGATCAAACTAGTTCCTAATAATCAAAATTCTGCTAAAAAAATCTAAGTGATCGTCATTAATATTTTATATAATGATTCATCCCCATTTCATGTAACCAAATGATATAAATTACAATTAGAACCTATGTAATTTTAAATATAATTTTTGAATTAAATTATGGAGATTTACATCCATTCCACATGTAATCCATTGCTTTAAAACAAGTGAACCAATTATGAAAGCCAAGGAAACGAATACTCCAGAATGATAGAATTCAATATTATAACTTATCAATAAGGACATAAATGAAATAAGAAAATTGTTATAAACTAAATAAATGTATCATATTTTCTTAATTATTTCATTAATAAGTATAATTTTATATTCTAGGACCTTAATTTCAAGAGGGTAACACATTTGGACTTAAGGTAAGGGATTTTCACCCGAACCTCCATTATCATCCAGGTTACTTTTATTACCTACTTAACTAAATTAAATTATTATTAATTAATATTTACTCATCCTAATTTGTTTTTGAATGAACTATATATATGTTACAACTATAATCATACCTTCATTTATGTGGTGTTATATGTTTTAAAGGGATCTATCAAAAAATTCTTCCTAAAATACAATCCCGATTCAAGGGAATTTCTCAAACTCTTACCTATTTTCACGGGCACTCTGTATTCAATTTTTAGAAAACCAATTTTTTTTATAAAATAACTCATTTTTTATTAAAATAATATCTTACTAAATTTTTGAATTTATACAAATATTTTTCCTAAAAAACACTTCTTTTCAAAGTAAATGATTATTTATCTCAAGAATTACTCGATTGTTTTATAAGAGTGTTTTCATCTATTTCAACACTCTTATTCATTCTTATGTATTTTTGGGAATAATATATTATGATATCATAATACATATTTAATTTAGTGTATTATTATTAGTATTACTGTGGATTTTCTATGCTAAAATCGTTCACCAAATTTAATATGAATGGTTAGTGTTTAAGCTTAATGTTCTGGGAACGTTATTTATGTTTCATATGTTATTTTAAATATGAAGGTATATGTTGTTTATGTTTATCCCCATTCATATTAGAAATTAATTGAACTTATTATGTGATGGATGGGGACCTCTATAGCCCATCAATTCATCAATAGGACTCATGAGAAAAATTGATATAGACTTGGCCGAGGCCTTGCCCATTTTAAGATATGGTTTTGGCTGAGGCCTTAATCATTTTTAGACATTTTGGAAGAGGAATTTATGGTTTGTTTCAGAATGTCCGAAATATGTACTTTTCTCATTATGAATCTAATAATTTAATGTTCGTTTTGTTATTTAACTAGTATAATACCCATGATTATGTTTTATTATTGCATTATTTACTCAACTAATATTCATTCCATAATGCGTTCATGTTTATTATTTGTAAAGGCATGTGTTTTCAATTATTAACCATGCCTAATGTTTATGTTTATGTTATCAATAATTTTATTGGTTACTCATACTGATCATTTGGTCTCACCCTTTCTTATGTTTAATCTTCTTAGGAAATGAATAAGTTTATTTTGAATGACATGTAAGGATAAACTTATAGTTGTGGGTGTTTCCAATAAAAATTATATGTTGTATTTTAATTTCACCTTTTAATGTTGAACTTATGTATGTATCTTATTTCCAATTATATGAAACTACTTGGTCCTTTAGGATGCATATTCCTTGTTTATATACCAAAATGTAATTAAATAGTGTATGGGTTCCAGGAAACTGGGGTTGGGTCTTTAAATTCCTCAACTCATTCCAAGTTTACTCCAATAGAGGGTATCACATCCTATGATCAGGATGTGTTGGCTCACTATACCCTCATAGGGATGGACCAAGGGGATGCAGCGTAGAGTGAATAGTCTATATTTAATATAATAAGAGCTTATAAATTACATTTAAAAAATAATTTTCATGTACTAAGAGTACAAAACATGTCTAACTAATTATGTACCATCTCATGTTCATTCCTATGTCCAATAGCTTGTAATTATATACTCTAATTGTGCCTATGTACAATGGTTGTGCCCAAGCACCTAGTTATATCCGAGTAATCAAGCCATGTATAAGTATATGGTTATGCCCAAGTACTCTGGTCATCCCTGTTTATTTGGTTTTTCCTCTTCTCATGTACCATAAGGGTACATGCTAAGTTTCTAGTCATGAGTCACAGGGAATGTGGTAGGTCCCACATGGCATGCGATATTTTATTTTTCTAAACCCCTAGGAACTGCAACCCTGGGACTGAAATAAGTGAACCAATACATTTATACATTTTAATACATTATTTTTAACATAAATAACCATTAAATACAACCAAAGGATCGAAATGACTAGTGTCTTTTGAAGAGTAGGTACATAAAACAACAACATGAAACCAAATATAAATGTTTTTTAATTTAATATCTATATTGAGATCCTAAATATATTTGGTCACCTTAAACAACATATGGTAACCTGGGAAATACATAAAATAAGGGGGTGGGATATAAATCCCAAAAGGGAATAAACAACATGGAAAAACATAACATATTAATCAAAAGGCATTACATGATATCATAAAAAAGTAAGTATCATGAATAAACATATAGAGGCATAACATAAAGAAAACATAATTATAAGATCATGGAGTCATAGTAATGTGGTAGCAACATAAAACATGAAATAATAATAATTCAAGTCTAACCACCAAGACAATATAACATGGTGGATAGAGTACCATCATGGATTAGGTTCACTCCCTAATCTCATACATGACATCTCCTGATATAAAAACATTATCAAATCCATTAGAGTGATATATGGGATCACCCGTCATAACATGTTCATGCTTATGTGTGATAAATAAATAAATCAATAATGATAAATAAATATAATAATTACCAATGGAAGGAAACAACTTACATAATATTACCTCATATCTTGATCAAATGGTAAGGAAATAAATTGTGAAATGAACATAAAGCATATATTATTGTAACAACCCTGACTCCAGTAACCCATAGTCGATGGTTAATTTATTACATTATCATAGATTCAAGAGTTATAATACCAACAAAAAGATCAATTTATTTATATTAGAGAGATAGACACATACATGATACCAATTTCACAATGGAGATAAAATATAAAACATAGTAATGGGAAACATTTGACATCCTTGAACTCATTCAAAGAATTTTTATTCATACCATGGGAAAGCAAAAAATAACGGTGATATCAAATACTTAGTTAGGAATATGTATAGAAGAATATATCATGATTAGATAATTCATAATCAATATAGAAAGGTAAATAACTGAAAAAAAATATTCCATTTAATCATGAACATGTGCATGAAGAGTAATATTACAGGAATAAATGATGATAAAATAATTCCATATAAATAATCCCATGATCTTGAATCTAATCCAAATATTATATCAATATATTAATAACATGGATAATAAAATATATATTCAAAATAAAATAAATTCATAATATTAGACATCATGATCTTATACATCATGATATTTATACTGTCAAGACTATGTGCTAAGATAGTTTAAAACTATAGGTAAACCCCAATTTAATTTGTCCATCTGATTTGTGTCAAGATACCCGTCAATTTATTAATGTGATATATAATTTAGATCCTCACCCATCACTTCATGTTCAATTAATTCCTCATATATCAATATAATGTTTTAATTTATGAACAATATTCTTTATCAATAAATATCTTCATTGAGAAAAGAATACAGATTTATAAATATTTTACCAAGTCAAACAAATAACTTCAATATTAAAACATCATATATAAAAATGATATATTGCTTAAGAAATAATAATATCCAATATAAAAAAAATTTATTTAAGATAAATTTAATGATTAATGAAAAATGATCACAAGAAATTTATTATCTTAAAATAAAGTTATCAACTGAAACATTAATCAAGATATGAGAGATGACTATTAGTTCATCAGGAATATAAGTTTGCAATAAAGTCATGTCCTTTTTCATAATAAATAAATAGAATTAAAATATTTACATAAGATATCATAAAAAATTTTCTTTGTAAACCTATTGAGAAAATGTATAATAAGATAAAATTCATAAAATTTTTATGGCAATGAGGATGTTTGTTATCACCGTATACGTTAAAAAACATTCCATTCAACTTTTTTTAAATAAATTAAAAATTATTCCTTTTGTATATAATTATAAATATCCACTGAAAACCCTTTTCAAAATTCTAGTATGACTTAATGTTTCTTTAATAAATTATTTGAGTAAATAAAAGTACTTTTTTTAAAAAAATTTGAAAAATATGGACATGAAAGGAAAATGTATCCGATTAAAAGATAAATAAAATAAGTTTTCCTTTTAAACATTTATTTTTTATTCAAGTGAAAAAGATATAAAAAATTAAAATAAAATAGTTAAAATCTTTAAATATCAAGGGGATAACAAAAATTATTAGATATTATAATGGGAAAATGATAAGATTCCTTCAAAAAAAATAAAAGTAATCACTCGAGAAAGTGATATCATAAAATATATTATTACCTCTTTTTTAAATTTTTAATTATAACCACTTGAAATAATATAATTGAATTTAAACATTAATCATCATGAATAATATCTATTCACTTTGAATTCAAAAAAGGGGCAGTATATACACCCCATAAAAGTGAATAGGTGCATAATAAAAAATATGTCTAAATGAAGTGTAAATTGAGATAGAATCCATTACCCCATGATTCCCACAAGTTAGAAATTATTTGAACTCATGTATAATGGTTTATATAATGTTATTAATTTATATAAAACAATTTACATATTTATAAAATCGTATATTATATTTTTATTACATCTTATGACTATTTTCTTAATAATATTTTATTATTACCATTATTTTAGGTGTTGATTTCTTGGTTTTCTCATGAATGTTTTGTCACATAAGTTTCATTTCTTGTGAATATGATATTGATTCATCACATACAAAATTATATTAATTTTATAAATATCACATTTATATTAGATACCTTTTTAAAACCATTCTTGAAAGTTGGACTTGGAAAATGAATCACATTGCTTTGTAGAGAAGTTAGGTCATATGTACACACGAGCAATGATATCATTTCCTTAATGGGTGAAAGGGTAAATAAGTGGTTGATATATTATTTTTGTAGAATTTATAACATGTAATATTAATAATATATATTCATTATTTACATCATTATTACTATCCATTTGAATCCGTGATGCAAGAAAAATTATATTAGTTCAGGAGGCAGTAGTCTGCCACACAAACAAGCGATGGATTTGTTTCCCATTTGGTAGAGAATGTGATGGATAAATATTATTACATAAACATAATGACATATTATTATATGGTTTATTATAGTGTTATTATATTTTAATTTTTAAGACAAAATTAATCGTGGTAAAAGAATAAGTAAAAAAAGAAAGAGCTTAGTGAAGATAATTACCTTTTCTTTGTAGAACCTCCTTTGGATCTATTATTAAGGACCCTTGGGCTGGTATTTTGGGAAGAAATAAACATCTATAAATTGGATAAGGATTTTTGGGAGAGATTTTATTAGGTTATGGACAAGAACTATGGATTGATAGCTGTGAATAAGTGAGGGTAGGATGTTCAATTTTATAAGTGGGGAAGGGGACCTTCTTCGAAACAATTTTGAGATTTTCAAAAGGAAAAAAATGATAAAGTGATTCCATAGAAAAATGATTCCAAATGACCTTATATTATAATTTTTTATAGGATAATATTGAAATATTTCCATAAATATTATTTTTATATGTTTAAATGGAAAATATACCCATATCATTTGGTTTAACCTCCCCCAGTGAACCCGTTTTAACTTTAGCTGGGGTAATTAATTTTTACTATTTTTATTATTCATTCTGAGAAATAATTAATTTTAAATTATTAAAAAATATTAATTTTTATGATTAAAAATATAGAATTCATTTTATTGAATTAAATTCATGGAATTTACTGAATTTAATTTAAAAATAAACCTGCAAATCATTTCAAAAAATGTTTTTTTAAGAAATGCATTTTTCAAGCATAAGATGATCTAATATTAATGATGTGAAAAGAAATCATATTTTGATGGATTTAAATTCTTATAATTAGATATATAAAATTTATATTTCATTTAAAATATTTATCACTAAATATTATTTTAATTAATTAAAATGGAGAGACATTATTCCCTTTTAAACAAAAACATTTTTATGAGAAAATAGTTTTCTTTAAAATCACTATTTTTAACTCTAAATGGCATTATCATTATTTATATCAAATTTATAGTTAAATTTTTTTAAATTATACATATTATGGAATTTTGTTATGAATAAAATGGGTAATAGTTAAATAATATATTTTTTATTATTCAAAAAAGCTTATTTCTAAGGGAAAATTTCATTAAATAATTCTAGACTTATTTTGAATAGGTGTATTAAAAATAAATGCTCATCCTATAAAATTATATGTTTTTACCATGAAATATTAAAATTTTATTTTTATTATTTTTTTGTTAAAATACAATGTTCAGCTACCATAATTGAGGCAAACATGTTACATTCTTTCCTCCTATAAAAACTGTTTCTTGAAAATTTTCAGGGATATTAATTTCCCAAAAAATGATGGTGGTTATTATTCATAACATGATATTCTTCCCTTGTTTATTTATTTATTTTATGAATTATTCAAAATACCTATACCAGTTGATTCATCTGATTCATTAACACATTCTCTCTTGTATCAAGAACCTGGATGGGTTTGTCGATGAAAAAAAATAAGTAAAATTTTGGAACAAATGCTAAGTAAATTGATTAAGAAGTTTATCTAATTTTTAATGTATATATTTGAATAATTGTAGAACCTGAAAAAAGTTAAAATTCAAAATTTATGGCTGTTTGAAGTCAGATAGCTAAAAATAGTATGTTTGGTCCATTTTTGGGAAAAATATGGATTTGTGAACAACTTTAAAAAAGGTTTACACAACTCCTTCATGGTTGTTGAACTAAGAAACATGTGAAAGGTGGAGATAATTTCCACAGAGTCCACTTATTCCAAATTCACACACAAGTACCATGTGCATAAGAAATCATTGTTATGTCAAGAATGGAATGTTGTGTGAAAATTAGTCACACAATAATCCTATTACTCACAAAAGGAAATGTAAAATTGATAAGTTCCATGTATACACAAGTCAAAATCTAGAGAAAAAGGTATCTACTTGAAACTCAACAAAATATTGAATTTTCATGAAATGGTGAAAATTCATATAAATACAACATCAACCCTTTATTTAATTCGAGAGAAACTCTAGGGCCTCTCATTCACATAGCTCCATAGGTCCCAAAGTTGGGCGTAACTAACTTGGGGAAGTTCCTCAAGTGTGACCTTCTACTAAGATGTTTTCATGAAACTGGTTTCACTAGGAAAAAAAGTTAATGCAAATTCCATCATTTCATACAAATCTATTTGTGTTCAACTGAAAAGTTACACAACATAGGGTTTCCAAAATCACACTTATAGGTCATGCCTCAGGAAAACTCTTTTTTTTACGCAACAACATAGTTGCTTATAATAGTACCATGTTTTACCCCCACATTAATAGTTGTGAAAAATAGTGTCAAGTTTCATCCAACAATGAATAGTGTGTGTAACATCATTCAAACATGTTCCCATACGTCCATAGCATTGGGGTTGCACCCCTACACCCCCACTCGAGATCATTATTGGGATGTAATCTAGGGATTCTGGCCTAGTCCCTTCACTGCTGTCACTAATCCCCACAAAAAATAGAGTTACACTAAAAACAAATTGCGCGGGGAAGAGGAAAATTTGGTATAAAACATATAAGGCCCCAACATACATTCCAGAAATTCCATGATTCTAGGTAATCCTCTACACTGCCTAAAATTCATTGAGTCAACCTGTTCTTCTTAGTCCTTTTCCCAGGTTGTAATTTATGATTCTCATCTTGGATTCCCTGAGTTCCATGATACGAAAAACTCTCTAAGAAACTACAAAAACCCCATAACCTAACTCTATTTTCATTTTGAGGAATGAAACGACTGCTTTTACATAAATCATACACCAGCCATTTTTAGGAATATTCCACCCATTAGTCTTTTCTACATGACATTAAACTATAATACACCCTATATAAAAAACATAAGATTTATACTATGAAAAAATGATATTCCTTATGTATTAAAAATAAGATACCTCATTCCATGATCATGATATGACCCCCATAGTTTTACTACATGACATTATACTATATCATACCCTAGTGATGAGAATATGATGGCTTCTGTGAATTTAAAAACATTCATTCTGTGTCAAGAGTAATATGAATCATGAATTGGTAATGATATAACCAACAAATACCCTATTTGGGTCTCCTCCTATGGTGTAATCACCAACCATATACCTACAACCCATTAGAAGGTATAGATTCCATCATGACCTAAAATGAAAAAGAAATGATGGGAAGCTTCCATGCATAGGCCCCTCACACCACATTCTTTCACATGACATTAAGCTGTAATATTATCCCATGGAATGGACATGAGATTCCCTCAGGACCTGATAGAGGAATATTAATGGGAATCCTTGGAGTGTAATCTCTACATGTATCCTGACTACTTCCAAGAATATCCATTGGGATTCCTACTTAGGTGTAAGCTCCAACCATATTCCTCTAACCCGTTAGTGGGTATAGATTCCCTCATGACCTGACATGAGGAAGAAATGATGGGAACCTTCCATGCATAATACCCCCACACCATTTCCTTTCACATAATGTTAAACTATAATATTACACCATGAATTGGACATGGGATTCCCTCATGACCCAACATGAGGAAGATTAATAGGAATCCCTAGAGTGTAATCCCCACATGTATCCCTACTACTCCCAAGTATCCCCCATGGGCTTCCTCATCAGGTGTAAGCCCCAACTATATTCTTCCACCCTATTAGTGGGTAGAGATACCCTCATGACCTAACATGAGGATGACACAATTGGAAACTTCTATGCATAATATTCTCACGCCGCATCCTTTATCATGATGTTAAACTATAATCTTACCCCATAAAATGGATATGGGATGCACTAACAAGATGACATGAGGAAGAATGAATGGGATGCTACCATGTGTATGCCCCACACCATTCCCCCCAAGAGAAATCGTCTTATAAAGGGAATATTTCACAAACAATCCCCACACCACCCTACATAGATTCTTCTTCTGTGATATGAGTATCCTTACCACATGATGTTAAACTACATGGACTGGTCCTGTCATACATCCTTAAACTGTGACATCAAACTATATAGTTTTTGATACCTATCTCTAAATTGGGTATGTTGGACACCTCCTTGAGGTTATATCCTGACAATAATAAATAATCAATGTGTTCCCTCCTAGGAACACACCTCCTGGATCTTCCTCCATGGGGAATTATGATACATCAACATTGGATCCACCTATATGGGGCATTTTGATTCATCAGTAAACTTAGGTGTGACATCATCCATGCTAGGGAAACACCTCTTAGATCTTCCTTAATAGGGTGTTCTGATCCATCAACTCTGGATATTTCTCCAAAGGGCATTTTGATCCATCAGCAAACTCAGGTGTTTCATTTTCCCTCCTAATAATGTACCTCCTTGATCCGCCTCTATTGGGCATTCTGATTAACCAATCCCATATTTACAAGACGTTAAACTCATGTACAAATATTTCTCAACCAGAAATTCTAATACATCCTCAAATTATTTAGAACTTATGACTTGACTCAAAATACCTACCACATACTATAAACATGGGATAACTTAGATAAATATCCTTGGAAGACTTGTACCCATGGAATTAATTAAATCATGATTGACCTGAGATGCCTTGCGTTTCGTGCATATGATGCCTTACACATGCAATGCCTTTGAATTCTAAAGGATAACACTTTATAGGTTCCTAATGCACCCAACATCTAGTTATTACTAGACATGATCGATGTTACTATCTACTCTGATGAAAGGTTTTTTCCTATTAATAAAAAAGTAGTGTAATTAATCAGCTTCAACATAAAGATAACTCCAAGAATGGTTTACATGAACATGAATCATTATCTATGAGGGAGAACTGGACTAGAACATTAGTGCCAAGGAGGAATCCATGTAAATTGGAATCGACCTGCATTCATCCTTTTTCAATCAAGAATTAGTAATCACTGATGAAAGTGATGAATTTTGTCTGCCTTTGGAAAGTGGAAAATTAGGGAAAAAGAAATCCATAATATATTAATGTGTAGATGATCCCTGAAAAAATAGGGATATTTATAGTAAGATATATCAGGTTTTAATTATATTTCTTCAAAGGTGAGAACGTGCATTCGTTCATGCATGTACTTCATCAACAATTATATATGGAACATATCAAGTGCCTTAGAGAGGCTTAGAGGTATTTCCAAATGCCAAGCCATAACTCTAATTATTTCTAGAATATTATAGGGTCTGATGCACGAGGGGCTCATTTTTCTCTTCTTACTAAACCTTATGAAAAAAATTCAATGGACATACTTTCAAGAAAACATGATCACCCACTTGAAATTCTAAGTCATTACTTCTCTTATCAATTTAACTCTTTTTCCTTCTTTGAGATTCTTTAATATGATACTGAATTTTCCTTATCTTTGTCATTGTCTCCTTAATATTTTTTATTTCTAGAATTTTGCTTTCACTAACTTCATCTCAAGAAGTTGGTGTATCACTTCTCCTTCTATATAATTCTTCATACGCCTCCATTTTATTACTTCAATGGAAACTATTATTATAGGAAAACTCTACCAAAGGTAAATTATGATCATACATGCCTTGAAAGTTAGATGATAACATCTTCAACATATATTCTAACATTTGAATACTTGTTTTGTAATTTCTATCAATTTTAGGATTCTAGGAGTTTCCCAAATAAATCTCATTATCATAAGCAATATAAAGACTCTTCTAGAGTTTCTATGTAAAATAATGATCACAATTAGTCCCAATTGAAGGAGGTTCACTGTAAAGTCTTACAAATTCATTAACATAGATCCTTGTAAGGTTCTTAAGAGGTAAATATTCTCTTATAATGGGTAAATGAGTAGATTTTGTAGGGAGATCAATAATAACCCATATTGCATCATTCTTTCTAGGAGTATTTGGTGGTTCTATGAAAATTTCCATATTAATTTTATCCCATTTAGACATTATAATATGAAAATGTTTTATGAAACATTAGTGATGTTATATCTCAACCATTAATTGCTAACAAACCAAACATATGGATACATAATCAATAACTTACCACTTTATGTTATCCCACAAAAAAGGTTCCCTCAAATACCAATACATCTTGGTGTTATTGAGGTGTATATAGAAATTTGTGCTCAGAGCATCATCCAATTATTCCTTTTTTTTCTTAGGTATAAATGGAGCATATAATATCTTTCCAAATTTTAAAACATCGCCTTCAAAAATGAATTATACCAATTTCCCATCATTCATGGCTTTAATTTTTTTCTAATAATTATCATCATCAGATTAGGAACTCTTTATATTTTTTAATAAATATGGTTTCTCAATCAATTGATAAAAGAGTGTTGTCTTCCCTTGATTAATAAATCTCATATTCATCTTTTCTAGATCCATAAATATAGGATCCCTTTCAATCCTGATTTATGTCATAATTCTATGATATTTCATTCTTAATGAATCTTCTACCTTATTTTCCTTCCCTGGGTAGTAGTGTTTTGTGAAATCATAATCCTTCAGTATCTTAATCCATCACATTATCCTTATATTGATACACGTTCATGAAATTATGTATTTTAGGCTCATATGGTATTTGTATATCCCAAATCATTCAATATAGAGAAAATGTCTCTATATATTTTAAGAAAATATTATGACTACCAACTCAAGATCAGGGGTCAAGAAAGTTATTTTCATGATTCATTAGTTACCCAAATTAATGTGAATTAACTTTATCATTTTTTATAAGTTCACAACCAATTCCCTTCATTGATACATCACTATATATCAAAATTATATAATTTTATGATTTTAATGTCAACATTTTAGCATTGATCAATCTCCTATTAAACTATTCAAAACATTTTTCAGATTCGTTTTTATACATGAACATAACCCCTTTAAATTTAATCTTGTTTAAAGGGTTAGACAATCAAGAAACATTCTAAACAAATCACTAATAGTAACCTTAAAAACCAATGAAACAATGTAACTCTTTTATATTTGTCAGTGTATCCCATTTTTTAACATCTTTTTTCTTCATTGGATCAAATAATATTTCAATCTTATAGTCAATATGGAAATGAAAACAAACTTTTTGAAACAAATATTCAAACTTTATTAATTTCCCATATAACACTCTTTCTATACAAGTCATAAGAATGATTCAACTATGATTTTAATTGTCCCAATAGATTTTATATTACACCAATATATCATCAATAAAGACCAATTAAATCATAAATATATTCCATGAATAATATTTTCATTAGAACTACAAATCACATAGAGAATTAGTTGATCCAAATGGAATTATTGTAATCTCATAATGTACATACCTCATTCATAATGTTTTCCTTTTAATGTATTCATTATTTACTCACAATTGATGATACGTAGAATTAAGTTCAATCTTGGAAATAAATAATTGAGATATGTAAATTGGATAAAATAAATCATCTATGTGATCTAGGGGATACTTTATCATTATCATAATATCATTGATTTCCCAATAATCAATGCACAACCTCATGGGTCCAACATTCTTCTTAATAAAGAGAAAATGGGATACAAATAGTGAAACACTAGGGAGAATAAATCCCTTAACACAAAACACCTCTTGTTGTTTCTTAAATTTCATTAATGCCATTATTCTCATTCTATTAGGAGTCTTTAATATTAGTCTAGAATTAAAGATTTAATCAACTAAAAACTCAACTTCACACTCTTCTTTATATCCAGATAACTCATCACTAAATAAATAAATGAATTCATGTACATTAGGTGCATCCTAAATTTGAAGATTACCGTTTCCATCCATATTATTTCTTTCTTCATCCCCAATAATCTCACTCATAAGAGCTATTAAAGGTGGATCTAGACGTGACTCAGATGATGAGGTCTCTAATCTAAACATAATGAATTCTATATCTTTATCATGAATCATAATTTCCTACTCTGTGTTATAAATTTTGTAAATATATTTTTAAATTAATTCTATAAAAATGATTATATAAATTAAACTATATGTATGATAATAAACTCCAAAAATAAATAATGTTTATGTGTCTTAATGGGAAATGACTAACACATTCTTTTCATGGTGAGATTTTCATTATGTGTTTCACTGAAAACTATCTTATTAACATGATAGGGAAATATATAATTTTATTATAAAAAATTTATGTTATAAAAGTGTTTATAGATCCATAATAAAATAAATAATTGGATAAATTTGAAGCTATGATTAAATTACCTACCCCCAAATCATTGTTAACTTACCCCTCAATTGTAGCGATTGTATAAGCATGAACCTCTCCCTAATCCTCTTCTATTGTATGTTCCCCTGACACTTGGGGAATTTTTGGGAATAATTACTCATTTATCTATAGTTTAAGCATTGGATATCATTGATTTTTTTCTTACTCTTGTATTAATTATCTGGATGACCCTTATCACCAGACTTGTTACAAAATGCCATTCCCTTCAAACATTTCATAGGATATTTCTTCCCACAATTTCACATGATGTAAATTGATTAATTTTATTCTTATACATTAATGAATTCCCTTTTCCATAGTGTTTAGTCGACCTCTTCTTCTCTGGATTCCCCTTGAATATATAGGATCTATAATATCCCTTCATCATTTTGATTGTGCTCAAAACTATTTTATCATATGAATGAAAATGTGTAAGAAACTAGTTCTCTTTGGAGACATTGATTGATCCATTAAAATAAATGGTCAATAATGAATTATGTATTGTTTATATAATCGATAGAATGCATGGATAATATTTTAATGGTAGCCATATACTCTTCAACACTTTCTTCCTCTTTTTTATTATGTTGGGAAATTATATCTTCATTTTAGATCATTTCTCTTGAGGGAAATATTTTTCGAAAGATGTTTCTTCAAAATATCTCTATTACATGGGTTTTAATTCCTCTACCACCCTAGTATTCTAGATCAATGACCATCATTTATCAACATTTCCTTTGATATAATATACTTCCAGTATAATTTTTTTTCTTTTCATTGTATCCTATGGCCATAAATATATTTTCAAGGGAAATATCCCTTATTCGCTGCCATAGTATTAGTAGTCCCACCGAATGATGGGGGATTATGTTTCATGAATTGATCCAACATAGAATAATCATAATGAGGGAAAATAATTTAATCCATTTGGGATTGGTGATTCATCGTAACATGTGTAAGATACCATTATATAATAATAATCTTCTCAAATCTAATACTAGCGGTATTTTATTTCTCATTAATGAAGTTTCTACATTGACCATGAGTTTTGATACCATTAATTCATAAAGGATCCATGTCTAAATAGTGAAATATACTAGATTTTCTGAAAAAATATGCATTTTAAATCATAATTTATAATTCTAAATCTGGTGTAACACGTAACATAAATTTAAAATTTATATATTTTTAATCTCAGAATCTAAAACATGGTTTCTTTATGGTTATCTTCATATTATAATAGTATTTTCAAATCCTTTATAATTTTTTGTAATGAAAATATGAATAATCATAAGTATATCCACTTGGTGTTTCAAAACAGGTGCACCATAAGGCTTACTGCCATTGACTAGGTGATAATCAAGTCAAATCCCAACATGTTATGTTTATTTTTAATATCCCGGGTTACAACTACTTTATAACAATATCCAATTTTAGTTTATAGAGAGTGATGTATTTCTATTAAAAATAATGAAATGTCTACCTTACCAAAAATATAGAATTATATTCCAATATTTGATATATCCTCAATGTTTGTCATATAGTCATGTTCCATAATATATGTTTTTCTAAATGTAGTTCTTATTATTTATAATAAACTTCCTCTTACACAAACATTAAAAAACTAAAATTCATCAACCCTGATCTAGTGGTTACTTAATTACATTGTCATAGATATAAGGGTTAAAAACTAAAAGTACATATCAGTTTGTTATTCTTAGAGAGACATATATGTAAATGATACCCATCTTATATTAGAGATAAAATATAAAATAAAGTAATGGAAAACATTTGGCAGCCTTGTAATTATTTAATGAACTATTATTCATATCCTAGGGAAAGGGAACAAAATAAGGGTTTTCTAAAATTCTCAGTAAGTGTTATATATAA
Organism: Viscum album; assembly: GCA_963277665.1. NCBI lineage: Eukaryota > Viridiplantae > Streptophyta > Magnoliopsida > Santalales > Viscaceae > Viscum > Viscum album. Next base: position 760,161,726 of record OY728126.1, on the reverse strand, counting down.
TGGAATCTATCATAATTTGATAAGTAAAAATAATAATATGACAAGGTAAAGAACAGAAACCACATTACATCTAATAAATACCCCAAGAACTAAGAGTAATATGGAAGTAAGAAATTTTGATCAAATAATTCCATATAAATAATCACATGATATTAAAGATAATCCATGGATAATATCAATATAGAAATATCATGGATAATAATTATTGAATTATCAATAAAATAAATGGATAATATTGTGATTCATGATCTCTTACATCATGATATTTATACCATAAATACCTTAGACTAATAAATTTTAAAACTATGGGTAAAAAACCATTTTATATGGATAAATAATTTGTCTTGTAAGACAGTTTTATATATTGAGGGGATATATATTTATGATACCCATTCTTCAATACATGTTCAATTGAATACTCATATATCTAATGATTAGTTTAATTCATGAACAATATTCCATATAAATAAATATCTAGATTAAATAAAGAATATGTATTTATTAATGTTTTCCCCATTCAATAAAATTACATCCATATTAAAATACCATATGTAAACATGGTATAAAGATTAGGAAATAAAAATATCCATGAGAAAAATAATATGGATAATTATTATAAATTCAATATCTAATGAAAAATGATCAATAGAAAGTGATTGTCTCGATATAAAGTTTACAACCATGAAATTAATTAATATATAAGAAATTACCATTGATTCATTGGGAATATAGGTTTTGAAATAAAATCATGTCCTTCATAAGAATACATAAATGGAAGTGAAATAATAAAACAAATTTTCATGGAATATTTTTCTTTGTAAACCCATTGTAAATGTGTATAATAAGATAAAATGTGTAAATTGGTTAAAATGGATGGGAAGTCTGTTATCGATGTATATGTTAAAAAACATTCATATTTACATGTTTTAAAGAAATTCAAAAGAATACCTTTCAGAAAATTTTTGAAATATTCATTTTAAACCCCCTTTTTTAAACTAAATTATTGCTTAAAATTTCCTTTAGAAATAATTTGAGTAATTAAAAGGTCTTTTTTAAAACAATTTTTAAAAAGTTGGACATGTAAGAAAAATGTATCTGATTATAAAATAAACAAAATAGATTTTTATTTTAAAAATTTATTTTCTTGATTCATGTTCCAAAGAGAGGAAATTTATAAAGAAAATATAAAAAATCCTTAAATTTCTAGTGATTAGAAATAATATATAGGATCTTTTTTAAGGATAAATGATATAATTCCTTCAATTAAAATAAATGGAAACCCAAAAAAAAGTGAGATTGTAAAATAGATTCTTACTTATTTGGTAACATTTCAATTGAAACAAATTGAAAAAATAAAATTGAAATGAAATATTAATTATAATTAATAAGTGTTAATTCATTTTAAATACATAAAAGGATCGGTATATACACTGCATTAAAGTGAGGAGGTTCATGATAACAAATATGTCTCAATAGAGTTTAAATTGAGAAAAAAATACCTTACCGCATAGTTCCCTTTAGTTGAAACTGATTCAACCTCTTTTATAATGGTTTCAGTCATGATATAAATTTATACTAGAACTATATTCATATTTATAATATCAAATATTATCTTATTATAACATTTTACCACACATTCATTAATATTATTTCATCATTGCCATTATTTTAGGTGTTAACTTCTTTGCTTTATCATGTATGTTTTGTCACAGAAGTTATGGTTATTGCGATTATGATATATGTAAATAATATAAAAATGATATTAATTTTATAAATATAATATTTATTCATCAGATACATTTTATAATTATTCTTTAAAGTTATACATGGAGAATAAATCCCATCATTTCATGGAGATGGTCAGTCGTACATATGTAAGAGCCACGATATCATTCCCTTAATATGTGAAATGGAAAGGAATTGGGTGATATATTAATTTCAAAAATTAATATACTCTCATATGTATCATATATATTCATTATTTTCAATATTATTACAATCCATGTGAGTTGGAGATGTAATAAAAAGTACATTGATACACAAGGCGGTAGTCCACTGTATACATGAGTGATGGATTTGTTTTCCTTTTTATGGAGAATTAAATGGATAAATATTATTTCATAAAAATAATAAAATATAAGTATTTATAATATAAAGTTGATATAATATTTTATGTTTTAAGAAAAAATTTAAGGTGTTCAGAGAAGAAGTAAAAAAATAGTGCTTAGTGAAGACGATTACCATCCCTTAGAAGAACCTCCTTTGGATCTCTTATTAAGGACCCTAGTGTTGGTATTTTGGAAAAAACGTAACCTCAAAAACGTGTCTACGGATTTCGGGAAGATATTTTTCAAGGGTTTGGTTGATAAAAATATCATGAGAGGTGTGAATAAAAGAGGATAAGAGGCTCCCTTTTATAAGTGAGGAAGTGGGCCTTCTTGGAAACCCAAAAGAATACAAAATGATAAAGTCACTACCAATAAAAACTCTTCCAAATGAACATAAATTATAGAGTGTGATAGGATATTATTGAAATATTTCCATCCAATAGTATTTTGATAATTTTAAATAGAAAAATTTCCCTTGTCTTTTTGTTTAACCCCCACACCCTAGTAAACCCCTTTTAACCTTAACCAGGGTAATTAATTTCTACACCATTTATTATTCATTATGACCAAAAATTAAGTTGAAATTATTACCAAGTATTAATTATTATAATTCCAAATATGGAATCCATTCTATCAAATTCAATTACTATAAGTTTAAGAATTTAATTTAAAAATTAACCTGCAAATCATGTTAAAAAGTCGTTTTTCATGAAATGAATTTTCAAGCATACAGTGATCTTATATTACCTACATTACTAGTAATAATAATTAAATATATTTAGATTAATATAGTTAGATATATAATCTATACATTAAATTTAAATCATTCATCATTAAATATTATTTTAATTAATTAAAATGGATAATCATTATGCCCTTTTTAAGCAGTTTTAAAAAATCTACCCCTTTTACTTCCAAATGATCTTATCTTTATTTATATAAAATTTATAGTTAATAAATTATTAATTATACATATGATCACACATTATTATGAATAAAAGTGAAATATCTAAATACAACATTTTCAATTATTCAAATAATCATATTTCTAGGGGAAATTATAAAAATTCATTTTAGTATTATTTGGAGAAAGTAAATTCAAAATTGATATCCATACTATCAATTTAGATTTTTTGTGCCAAGAAATATTTTTATATGAAATATATTATAGTTTTATTAAAATATAATGTTCACCTACTATAATTGAGGCTCGAACGTTATAATTACCCCCATCAAATGAAGGGAGAATAAGATAGGTATATATGTGAGAGTCACATATGTATAATTTAGAATCACTCCACAAAATTAATGTGAGATGGAAAGTGAGTTGGAGAGATAAGGGACATAACCCAAAGTAAAAGGGTGGTTTAGAGAGATATCTTACCTTATGTTCTAGAATAATTTATTACGTATGATTAATGTCCTAGATAATTAAATTAGATTAGTTAATTACTTAAATTATAAAATTTTACAAAAGTATTTTATTTATTATAATTCTATTATATTAATTTATAAACATGTCAATGATTTTTAATGTATAATTTCATTGTTATGAGGGCGTTCGCTTTATGGTTCCATAATCGGATCAATTATGAATAATTACTGATGTTCTTTTAAAATGGGACTAAAATTAAAAAATAAAAATTTAGGTGTATTAATGTACATATATAAATTTAAATAGTCACAAATTCCCATATGTGTTCTGAAATAGGGACAATTAATTTAGTAAAAATGCTTACGCTATATGGTTAGCTCATTTAGGCCATTTTATAGAATATTTCAAACTAGATCCACTTTATTTAGTTTAATGATTATTAAAACATTAGAGCACACGAAATAATTTATAATATAACTATTATAAGAATATTTGACCTTAATACTGTTTATAAAACCATCCTTGAAGGTGGTGGATAAAAATGAAGTGTGTTGTTCATGGAGGCGGTGAACCAACCATTTTGAAAATGATGATTTCTTTTTAGAAATGAAATAAGGGAGGGGTTTTGATAAATATTCCACCAAAATAATAAAATATTAGTATGTTTGGGATATTTATGATACTATGTTTAGGTGGATGGAAATTATATGTGGGTAGTAGAAGAACAATAAAACTAATTGAGGTTAGTCGAGATTTTTCCTATTTCTTTGGTCGCCACCTCTTAGGCCACCACTTAAATATCCTTGAGATGGTATTTTCATGAGACCCAAAGCACCAGGACATGAGTAATAGGATTGATAAGGGAATTGGAAATAAATTTGGCATGCTTCAAGGTGTAGAAGTTTTGAATAGAATGGGTGGTATTTATAAGGGTATGAGAGGGGTGTTTTTTAATATTATATTCATTAGTTTATTATTTTGGAACAAAACTATAAATAATATTAATTATTGTGACTATATACAGTAAATTATGCATGTTTATTCAATATAGTGGTTTCTTACATCATCCAAGACTCAGAAATTCATGTATTTAGCTTATAATGTTTAATACCATATTTCACCATATTTTAATATTCACCAAAAATTTTAATATTTTATAGATATACCATAAATTCACCGTAAAAGTTTTTCAATGCATAAATTTAGAATAATATAAGGGCTCATAAAATTATCTTATTATTATTAAAAAAAATTATGTTAATTTTTTATTCCATTTTCTGTAATTTTTTTACTATTTATATTATTTATTAAAATAAATTTAAAACATTTAATTTTAAAAAATAAAAACACTTAATTTATCATTTTAAATTATTTATTGTTTTTATAATGAATTAAATAAGATATATTTTAAATTTATAAGATACGTAAATATTATTTTTCATTTTCATATGGGAGGTTATTATTCTAATGGTCAAGTTATTATTCACCTGATCAAAATTTTAACAATCATTTGGGATCCCACTTTTATATAAATACATATTTTTTCATTATTTATCCATTAACTTATATTTTATCTCAAGGTTATACATATTTTGAATTTTAAGATGAATATTTCATTATTACTATTCTAATTCATTTATATATTTTTTCATGAGTGTGATTATTCTAGTGGATTGAGCAAGTCATAATTTTATTGTTTTAGTTATATTATTTTCTATATTATATACCACTCTCATATTTTAATTCTTATTATAATTATTATTCTATAAATTTTTTGTTAAAATTAATATAATAATTTTTTGTGGGTTTTATCATGTGATGAATGTGATTTATACTACATTACTAAATATGAAAAAATTGTAAAATGGTAAATTCCATTGATAAAATTCTAGGTCATCACATTCTTCCCCCCTTAATAAATTTTACCCTAAAAACTTTCTTTTACTTACTAATGTGAAAACAGGTGAAGGTAATTTTTCTTTATGGGTTCCTTTGGTTCCCATTTTTCATCCTCATACTTATGGTTTATCTATAGTAATTTGACTATGTGAGTTTCCATATTTCATAAAACATTAACTCCAAGGCCAAGATCTTCATTGGATTCTCCTTATAAGATAAATAATTTACCAACTATACCACCTCTATTTTTAAAACATGTGAGGGATCTTATATGTTATACTTCAAGAGGGATAGGTGGAATATGTTATGTTCTTGAAAAGGGATGTTGAGAGTGTCATTTGATATATTATATCTCCGATGTGATCAATAACCACAAATAGTACAATGTACCTAGGACATAGATTTCTATTCTTCCAAAATCTCACGAATCTTCCATGGATATACAGGGAGGAACACTTTATCTCCAAACTCAAACTCCAGATCACATCGACGATTGTCAGCATATATTTTCTATCTAATTTTGGCATCCTTGGTGTGTTGCTGAATAGTATTGACATTTTATACTACTTACTCATCCATTTTACATACCAATATCTTGTTTTTAACAAATTCATCCCAAAACATAATTCTTATACATCTCTTCCCATAAATTCAATCATATGGATCCATTTGTATAATTGTGTGAAATATATTATTATATGATAACATAACCAGAGGAAGGTGTTTATCCCATCCTTATTTTAAGTCCATCATGAAATCTCTCAACATAACTTATAGGTTCATGATAGGTCATGCAGTTTAGCCATCAATTTTGGTGAGTTAATCCATAATAAAGTTTAACATACTATTTAGAGAATGTTGGAGACTCTTCGAGAACTTGGACATAAATCTTGGATCTTAGTTAAATAAATTCGATAGTGGTGTTCTGTGTAGCCTCACCACTTCTCTAATGTATATCCTTGAAATTTAATGAACTCAGAAGTCCTATATACTCACAGTGGAGTGATAAGTATTTATAAGATGATCCACCACAACCCATATTGCAATTATTTCATCTTTATGTCTTCACAGGACAAGTTACAAAGCCCACGGTGATGTTTTCCAATTTCCATATAGGTATGGGTGATGCTTGCAACATTCCCTTAGATTTGTACCTTGCAACATTCACTAACTGAAATATCAGAAACATTTATATATATATATATTTCTCCTTCTTCATATTTTCCCACTAATAGTTCTCTTGTATTTTTATATACATCTTCTGGATCTGTAGGTGGATAGAGATGGTCGAGATATGTGCATCATTCGACATCTCATTCTTTTTCTCAGAATTTTATGGTACAAATAGTTGTGATTCAAATATTATAACTCCTTCTTTATTAATTTTGAACTCGTAGAAATTTCATATTATTATAGCTTCCACCTTATTCTATATTTACACATCTTCTCTTTGAGCATCAGTTATTTTCTTAAAAGGTGATTCTTGAGAAATCATTTGATAAAGGAATAATGATGTAACTTATTTTATGACTCCCATGTCCATCCATTCCAAGTAAATGATTATTGGTTCCATTTCAATTATCATTATTGATAAGGTTTTCAAATCTATTCTATATAGAGAATCTACCTTGATCATCTTTAACCATCGTTGATGGCATATATTAAAATCCTTCTTTTTTAATATATAACTGAGGCTCTTATTATCATCATATATTTAAAATTTCTACTAATAGAGATAAGTCTGCCAGATTTTCAATGTGAATATCACTGCATCCAACTCAATAACGTGTGTTTGGTAGTTTAACACCAATTTATTCAATTACCATGAGGAATAAGATATCACATTATAATTTTTTTTTATAATACAACACAAGACTTTCTTTGAAGCATCATTTCATACCATGATATGTTCCTCACTAAAGGGAATTTTGTGGACTTGTGACATCATATGACTTTTTTCAATTCCTCTAAGCTCTATTAACATTCTTCATCTTAGAAAAAATTAACTCCCCTATAAGTAATTATGGTTATTAATTTCGAAAATCATGATATGTTACTCAAAAATATTTGATAATACTCATCTAGACTAAGAAAACTATTGAGTTTATTACATATTTTTTTATATACTACTCCTTAATTGAATTTTTCTTAGAAGGGTCCACGAATATCACTTTAATAGTGATAAAATGCACAAATAATTATAATTTCCCTATATAGAACCCACATTTACTATACTTTTCATGTGGATTCTTATTTCACAAAGTATTTATCAAATTATTCGAATTATCCTCATGATACTCCTTACTCTTAGATGATATAATAATATAATATATAAAAAGTTCTTTTTTGAGTTAATCTCTATTGAATCAATTAATTAAGTCCATAATGATTTTTGGAGCATTTTTTGTGTTTGAAGGGCATCACTATAAAATCAGAGTGTCTATACCATGTTCAAAATTCAGTAGTGGGAATATCTTCCCCCTTCACCTTTATTTTATGATATCATTTTTAAGGACTACCTTAGAGAAATAATGGGACCTATGTAGTTGATTGTATATGTAATCTATCTATATAATGGGATACTTGTCTGTTTTCATGTTTTTTAGCTCTTGATAATCAATGAAGAGGTGAATTGACCCATCATTGTTATCAATAAAGAGAACTTGCACACCCCATAGTGACACATTAAGGTGTATAAAACCCTTATCTAGATTCTCATAAAATTTCTCATTTTGTTATTACAACTCAATAGTCATTGTTCTATATGTTTCTTGGATATGGGTATAGATTGAGGTATAAGATAAATTCAGAACCCAAACTCCTAGTTAAGAGAGATATCTGACAACGCTTTGAGGAATATATAAATATAATTCCACATGATTGTCATTTATTAAAGCCTTATTCCCTCTTTATTTTCAATTATTGGGATAAGATATTATTTCTCACAAGGAAATAATATCCACACTTGAGTTAAAGAATCCAAAGGAAAGTCATCCTCCTTAAAAATGTTCAAAATTAAAGGACGACTCGAGATGTGAGGAGTGATATCCCTCTCCTTATAATTGCTTTTGGATTTATACTGGGATAGTATATCCATTCCAAATATAGTATCATATTCTATTAGAGGTAGAATAACAATATTTTCGATATTTATATTCCAATAAACATAAATTTGTGATACAATAATCAAATAAGTTTTACCTCAATGAAATCAAATCATTTGGGGTGGTGTCTCGATGCTCTTAGAGAGAATTTTATATATAATACACTGGCATGAATTGAAATGATATAAGACATACACAACTCCAGAGTGGTGGATATGTAATAATTTATTATTTTTATCCATATCCATAATCATCATAGTGTAGGTCATTCATAGTTACCATAGATTCGAGTTTGATCGTGTTTATCTTCCTTATTATCCCTTAGATTAAGAAATTGAGTTCGATAATGGCCATGTTCTGCGCATATATACAATTGAAAAATTTGTGGTTCCACAAGTTGAAATTTATTTCTATTATTATTTTAATCTAGATACTTCATTTTTATTCAAAAATTTTATACTCTATTCCCTCCATTTCAATACATAAATAATCTGCCAATTTCTTTAATACATTAACCTTGGAGCATCTTCCAATATTTTTTACCCATAGGGAATCAAATAATCTTTTCATTATCATATTTATCATTTAAACATATATTATATTTTATCCTTATATTCTTTAATGTGTTTTTAATCTCAACTATGTTATAGTTTTTAATCGTAATTCACAATAAATTGTTTGGTATAATCACAATATGCCTTACTTCATATCCCATTAGGTTAAGCATCTCATTAGGGAAATCATAAAATTTCCTATCAAATTGGTTGTTGGAATGATTACTTAGATTGTCCATCATTAAATAAAATAAGAAAAGTTAGTGAAGAGAATACATTAACTAATAAACATATAAATTGGAAACTATGATGTTAGAAGGAATAAATTATAAATGATTTGTAAATCCTAACTTATGAGCCTCTAGGTTTCAATATAGGTGATCCATGGTAATTTCCATATTTTTTTCTAACATAACAATATATTAATGTCCTTCATAATGGTTTTTAAAGAGTTTGTGGATTTTTTAAATCAAATCACTAGGTGAGTTAAACCAAGTGTGTAGTAGGGCCACATTATTATGCATGAGGTGACGATCGAGTTAATTCAAAAAGGCCCCTTGGGGATTATTACCCATAGGTACAACTCTTCTAGAACCACATTCACATGGTGTATCTAGAAAAGGATATAATTTTTTGGAAACCACTCACTCTTTACTTCACCAAAATTATAGGATATTCTCTTGTAGTTAGACATATAACTAGGGTTCTCACTAAAGTATTCTAGTATTAGTATCCAAAAATAACTAGACCACTTATAATACTAACTAGATTATCCCTATCCATTTACCCAAAACATTACATAATTTTTAACGTAAATATATTTTAAATAAAACCAAAGGATTGAAAGGCCTTCTGTATTTGGAAGACTAGGTACAAAAACTAACATGAAATAAAAATAAAACATCTTTGTTTTAATACGCATAATGAGATCCTAAATACCTTTGATCTCGTAAAAATATATAGGGTAAAATGGGGGATATAGAAAATAAATAGGTGAGGTATAAAGCCTAGTAATAAAATTAACATGGTGGATAATTATACCATATAAATCAAAATTCATTACATGATATCATAAAGAAGTAAGTCTCGTGAATAATCATATATAGTTATAACATAAAGAATATAGAAGCATTAGATCAGGGGTGATTCATTGGGTTTACATTATTTCTAGTCTTTGTGCATTGAATTTTGTTTTTATTATTCCCACCCTTTATCCATTTAATAAAAATTTTATTTAATGTAAGAATTGGTCAAGTATAACCACCAAGATAACATCCCATGGTGGATAGAGTCCTATCGTGGATTAGGTTCACTACCTAATCTCATACAAGATGTATTATGAGACAAAAACATTACTGAATGTATTGGAGTGATATTTGGGAGCACCAACCATAACATGTACATGCATATGTGTTATTTAAAATAAAATCAATAAAAATGAATTATCCATGGAAATATATGGGTTGCATAATCTTACAACATTTCATAATAAAAGAAGATTTTGTAAAGAAAGAATTTGAGAAATAAACATAATGATTATATTACCCCTAAATGTAATGTATAATAATCTAGTTACATATTTTATAGTCATATATATATATATTTTATAATCATTATAAAAAATTAAAGATATAGGTAATGTGAGTTAGAGAGACAAGGGTTATTACCTAAAGAAAAAGGGTGGTTTGGAGAGATCCCTTACCCTATCTTTCACAGTCATTATGAAATTTCACATAGTATCATAGATAACCAAATTATATTTATTAATTACTTAAGTAATAACCTTTTACATTTTTATTTAATTTAAAATTATTTTGATGTTCATTTATAACCATTTCATTGAGTTAAAAAGTTCAATTTTGTTGGTCTAAGGGCGTTCATTTCATGGTTCCAATGTCATATCACTTATGGATAAATATTTATGTTCTTTTAAAATGAGAATAAAAATCCCAAAGGGAAATTTAATTGTATTAATTTACTTATATAAAGTAAAATAGTCCCAAATACCCATATGTGTTCCATCATAGGGATGATTATTTTAGTAAAAATGATTACGCTCTATGGTTATTACATTTAATCCATTTTAACAGCCATCATGAACTAGATTCATTTTATTTAATTTAATGATTATTAAAATGTTAGAAAACTTAAAATAGGTTATAATATAATTATTATAAACATATTTAACCACAATATTGTTTTTATAACCATTCTTGAAGGTAGTAGAGAAAAACAAAATGTGTTGTTTTGGGAGGCGGTGAACCAACCATTTTTTTAAAAAAAATTCATTTTTAAAATGAAAAAATGGAGTGTTTATTATGGATTTCATATAATAATATTTATTATAATGATGTTAATATTTTTATTTCAATGGATATTCTATGTGGTTAGTAGAAGAATAACTAAATTAAGAGATTAGTTGATATTTTTACCTCTTTCTTTGGTCGCCTCTTCTTAGGACACCACTTAAATCTCCATGAAATGGTCATTGGATGAGACCAGAAATAGAAGTACATGATGGAGAGTATTGGTATGGTAATTAATTAGGAAATTGGAAAGATACATGTCTTATAAATTGATAATTGAAGGGGTGGTAAGGGTGGTATTTGTAAGGGGAGGAGAGGGGTGTTTTTTAATATTATATTCATTATTTAATTATTTTGGATTGAGAATATAAATAGTATTGATTCTTGTGAATATATATAGTAAATGATACATGAGAGTTAAAAATATAGTGTTATCACATCATCCATGATTAAAAATTTCATATATATTTTTTATAATGTTAAATACTGTATTTTATTATATTTTACTATTCACCAAAAATTTCACTATTTTATAAAAATAAACAAAAATCACCCTAAAACATTGTTATTGAGTATATTTCAAAAATAAAATATATTTTATGAAAATAATTTTCTAAATATTAAAAATTTAATTTTAAAATAAAATTATCATTTATTTGAGAAATGAAAAGTTTAATATTATGGTCAATTTTTGGGCCTTTGAAAAATTTATTAAGGTCTCAGAAAATTATAATATTATTATAAAACAACATTATATTAATTTCAAATACATTTCATGTGAATGAAGTTACTTTTAAGTCATTATATTTATTATAAAAATGTATTCAAAACATTAATGTTTTATAAAAATACAAACACTTAATTTAACTTTTTTTGAAACATTTTTTTACCTCTGTTATGATATAAATAAGATATATTTTCATTTTATAAGATAACTAAATATTATTTTACATTTCCATGGATGATGTTACTATTACAATAGTTGGGTTACTTTACAACAACCAGGTTACTATTCTAATATTCATATTTATAATAGTCTTTTGGGATCCCAAATTTCTTTAAATACGTATAATTTCATTTATTCTTCATTCACTTATATTTTCTCTCAAGTTTATATATATTATAAATTTCACAATTAATATTTCATTAATAATAATCTATTTCATTTCTATAGTGATTTTTATGGGTGTAGTTATTATAGTGGATCAAGAAGATCCAAATTTTCATATTTTGGTTATCTTATTTTCTATTTTTTATCCCATTATAATATTTTAAATTATATTACCCATTTTTATACTCTAAATGTAATTTTCAAATTAATATAATCAAATTATTATTTGTTTCTTCATTTGTTGTATATTATTTTTACTAAATTACTGAATAAGGAACAATTATATGAAGTAAAATTCCATGGATTGAATTTTGGATCATTACATACATGGCGTGTGTTCTTCATACTACACTCCATGTATGTTTGGATTTTTGAGAGATATCTAGTTTCCAAAAGGTTAAATTCTTAACACCCCTCCTTCATTACAATCAAAAATACCACCCAAAAAATATGAATCTGAGTTTAATTCACTTCGATCATCATTGATGGCTAAATTCTGACCACTATTTTTGCTCAAGAATTGTCTGATGTCACACCGCATCACCAAAACTCCAAAATCTGCACACCATGGGTCTCTGATTCCAACCATGATTTCCCATAATTCACATCTCATATTTTTTCTGAAATAAAACACCAATATTAATCTATAGTAAGGATCCATTTTACTAAACAACATCTTCCCAACAACCATTCATCAGGAATTTGACGAATCGCCAGCAAAAGAAAATGCTAATGATAAAAAATCAAAGAATAGGGGAGGAATGTAGAAAAATACATATGAGAAATGAACCTTGGACATTGATTATTTAGGAATCAATATAATTCTTGGATAATGATGAATTAATAAGAAATATTCTTGGGTTATCAAACAATATCAATTATAAATGCTAGGAAGAAAAATCCATACCCACAATTCAACAATCCACCCACAAATCAGTTAGTTTAAAATATTGTTTCATTTTCAACATAATGTAATCAAAAGGGGATTATGTACGACATAAAAAAAATTCCTACCTCATTTTTTTCAATAAATTATAAAGAATAGTTACACATTTTCTTCTTTGGTGATACCCACAATCTCCGTTGGCGAAGATGACTTCTTGAAAAATTGATCTTTGAACCTCAATCTCATTATCTTCCCCAAAACTATCATCCATGGCCATATCAATAATGTTTGAGAAATATGGATAAACCTTTGTTTTACATATCACTATAATTTTATAAGATGAGATTAGGTCATGAAAATTAAATAACTAATAACTTTTTTTATTTTATTATTTTCCCTCAAAACATCAATTTAAAAATAATCCCAATGCCAATAATGATTATCTCTCACCTAGGGTAAAACAAAAATTATATAATTAATGGTGATATAGATTTCTGATATAGGAGTAAATTTTATAGTTATTTTATTATTTCTTAAAAACTACTTACACATGATATAATATATTTAATATTTTTATTATAACAATACAGAGCCTCCACTAACCCTAAAATCCCATGCTAACACATCACCTAGCCTCCAAAACATTTTTTTAATTATTTCAAAGTTTTACAAGGAAAAATTATAGTCATCAAATTATGAACACCTTAGGGTTTTTTTATCCCTAAAATAAAAAACATTCTCAAAATAGTGAGGGTATTGAGCCCACATCTGATTCTTCTACTCCCAAGTTCTCTCATAAAAATTCTCATGCTACCACCTGACACAAACCAAATAAATTTATTGATCCTGGAGTATATTCTTTTGATGATCCTCAATATATAATTAGTACTCTATGAATTTATCTCAACCCTTTATTTTCATCTTTCCCCAATCAATATCATGTGATAGGTTGTGCACATACATCCTTTGTTGTGACACGTGAAATATATCGTGTACCCTATCTAACTATGGAGGTATGGACTAATATTATTCCACCTTGACATCCTTAAGTAGTATCTATAAAGAGACAATTAATCTTATAGATATATTTCCACTCTTTCCAAATATTTTGAATCCTAACTGAGGTGATACCTTCAGGAACACATGGTCTCCCTTGTTGAATTCTAAAGGCATCTATCATTTGTTCAAATAATACTTCTGATTACTCCAGAATGTCCTTATATTCTCATAGATGATATGAACCTTATATTTTTTCTCTCACCGAATATGCATCCATAATTATTTTCCCTCTTGGATCTGTATAGCACAGTGGTGACATGGAGGTTCACTCGTATATGGCATTGAATGGTTCCATATCGATAGTGTATTTGTAACTATTTTCATAAACAAACTATACCTAGTGCAGGTGATCCTACCAACTATGTAAAAAGTCTAACAAGAATTCCTAAAGCATTTTTTCCAAATCCTAAATGGTATTCTAATTCTAGTCATTTGTCTAAGGGTAAAATTTCTTGGTCAAATGAAAATGAGTCACAAAGGCCTCTTACAATTCTCTCAATAATTGTGACATAAAGAAATAATCCTTTTATAAAATGGTCATTGAGGTAAATCTGTGAAGTGATAATATATACTACACATAAAGGCATCATAATATCTCTACTAAACTATACTCTTAGATGGGTAGTAAGTGGACCGACTTGGTGAGTTATTCCACGATCACCTAAATACCATGTTTTCTCCTAGAAGATCGTGGATTCCCTATCATTATTTATTTATATATTTATATCATCCCACTTATACTCTGAAACCTAAATGGGTTGCACCGAAGCAACTAGAACCTAGTGATCAATCTTCACTTGGGGGGGAAGTAATGCATCGTGAGAAACAATATGCTGCACTTCTCTATAACTATCCAAAAAACTAAAACTAAAGGTCTCAGTTCATATTCTACAGTCCAAGATATACCACTAAGGTATCCTTATGAAACTCCCTAAAAACTCTCCTATTTTAGAATCACAACAACCAAATTCCACCCTAAAAAATGATTAAGTGATCCCCACCTTTAGAAAAGCCATCATGACCAGAACAAGTGGATATCTAAACATGTGAGGTATCACAATCAATATCTACAAAATGGTCCCCCCCCTAAGATGTTGTAGAATAAAAGTGGTAAAAACCATTTAATGGAGGTAATATACACCATCCTTATCCACTATGTGCAATTGAAATAAGGAAAACTACTTTTATGCCTTGGTCAACAACTATAAAAAATATCTCATGCTAATAGAATCTTCCAACATGTTCCCCTTCCCATAAGTATATACAACCCTGAATTTGTAATTATGGAGGAACTCTATCCACCACATCAATATGAATTTAACATTATTCACAAAAAATAAATAATTGAGACTCTTTTGGTCTGAGTATATGACAAACCACTCACTCGTAAGATAGTTTCACTACATCTTTATGGAAAAGACCACAACTGGTAACTCAAGATCATGGGTTCTATAGTTCATCTCGTGGTATCTAAACTATCAGGACCCATATGATATCACTACCTTCCCCTTCATCAAAACACATCCATGCTGAGTTTTGGATTCCTTACAGAATACTATGTACTGAACACCCTCCTTTGGTAGTCACAAGATGGGGGAACTCATCAACCTCTATTGTGACCCCATAAAATCATGTTGTAATATCTCCATCCACATAAAAGGTTTCCCCTATAAAGTTAACATGGTCAAGGGAGTTGATATAAAATATAAATCCTATATAAATCTACAATAGCAGCCTTCTAGCCTAAAGAATTCTCACAACTCAATCATAGTATTGGGGGGATCTCAAGCTATCACCGCCTCAACCATCACTAGGTCCACAACAACACCCTCTTAGGAGATTGAGTATCCTAATAAGTGAAACTCTCAAATCTTAAACTGACACTTCCAGAGATTCCCAGAAAACTATTTCCCTTAGAGTATGTCTAGGAATATTCATAGATATATTGGTTACCCCTCCAATGATCCCTTGTACACCAAGATATCACCATTGGAGACCAAAATGAACTAATCTAATAAGACCTAGAAGATCCATTTTATGAGTCCCATGAATATATATGGGGAGTTCATCATACTGAAAGCATCATGATATACTCGTATTGACTATAGTGGCATTATAATATCATCTTCATTATATCCTCATCTAGAACAAGGATTTCATGATCGCCTAACCTAAGTTCAATCTTTGAGAACCATATATCCCCTTTCAATGAGGTAAAGAGCCTATCGATCCTTGGAAGTAGATAATTATTATTAATGGACACCTAATTTACATGATGGTAATCTAAGAACAACCTCAATATGTTTTTTGAATTTTTGGAAAACAAAACTGGAGATTCTGTGGGGGGACACTTGGTATAATAAATACCTTCACCTAAAAATCCTCCAAATGTACCTTATACTCATGAATATCTATAAGAGACATCCAATATACTGGTGTAGATATTGAAAAATTCCTTATATGAAGGTTTTTACATAATTTAATCTTCTAGTGAGAGTTAATACCATAATATCCTCAGGGAAGACGTCCTTATACTCTTCCACCACTGTACGAAGCTGAAGGTGCACAAAATCTGCTGAGACATGGGTGATACTAGACAACTAATGAGTAATCAGTTGTATCCTAATAAGTATAATCTTATACTACTCTTCTAGGGTTTCCATAACATAGGAAATTGGAAACCTCATCCCATCTATGTGTATGCATCAAATAATCCACCTAAAATAGTTAATTTTTTAATGAACTATGGATAACTAGTATATGCCTACGATAACATCATAAGGCCTCATCATTGACATGAATATATCCAAAAGGAATACCTATCCTCTAAGAGACATGTTACACTAATAGTAAAAGTGTGTGATCTCTGAATCTTCTCAAGTAGAAGTCTCCAAGAATGAGGGTCAAGATAATAGATCTTCTAGAATCTCAATATCTCAAACAATAGATATGGAATGAAAGGAATGGCTCATGACCATGTTTATCAAAACTATATATATGATAGAAAATACTTATATCGTACTTTTTATTGTCCCTATAGGCTATGGGTAATAGGCCTCCACTACCTATATATATCTTCATCCCTCAACACAATCTCCCTAAGCTTGATTTGGACTACCTGGGGGTTGTGGTGGAAATAGACCAAATCATCGACCAACCCTAGATTTTGTCCCAGTACCTATTCCACAACTATCACCCAATATACCTCTCTACTCTATTCATTGTATCTTATTAGAAGATAAATCAACTATATCCTTGTTAGATGTATGGTAGGTCATATAATCTTTCATGATATGTCCGTGAATGTCATAATAGTATCAATACATCTCTCTTGGCTGTCTGGAACTATCATGCAAGCCCTAAAATATAGACCCAATGTCATGGAACTATATCTATAAACACGTATCTCACCTATATCTCTATGTATGATGTTAGATACCAACTACTGAAGTCTTATCCCCATGGTCCCCATTGACTGCACCAACTATCAGTGACTTCTCAACCAAGAACCACTCCACTAACAAAACTCACATGATCACTCCAGTATATGTAAGAATGAAAATAGGTATCATAATAGACTGGTTATCTTTGAATAGGTTGTTCTCAAAGTTTTATTCTTAGAATAATGAATCTCAAACCATATCCAGGAAGTATCATTAGATTTTGGCGAACCTCGATGAATACTCTGATACTATCATGTTTCCATGTTGAAGCTTCAGAAGATCATAGATGTGTACTACTTAAATCATAGTTGGATAGAAATAATTATGTTAGTGACATCACACTCTTCCATCTTCCTATATAACCATGAAGAAGGCTTGCCTCTAAGGCCACTATCTGGTCTCAAGGGTCATTGACTAGGAAACAAACTTACCCAACTACCTCAATCCAGTCCAAAAATACACGGACCTCTGGCTCACCCAAAACCTTAGGGGTTATTATCTCTAAAACTCATGAAGCACGCTCATACTTAGTGCATACTACTCCAACAGTAATAGTGCAATATACTTATAAATGGATGGTGGTATGAATAGAAAACCACACAAAGTTACCACCACCTATATAGAACCATTTACTATGTTATCATCACTTTGTAAATCATCCTCACGATCCTACTATGGAATCCTAGCTAGCTGTCACTCTGGAGGAATCCTAAAATAGGAAAGGTGTACCAGAATCAAAGAGTATATCTATGGAGTTAACTTAATAAGGAAAATGAAACCACAACCCTTTTTTATATGATGCATGTACTAGTGTTATTAGAGTTCAGGTGAATAAATACATTGGATTTTTAAATAACACTAGATTCCCTATCCTTGGACCCATATCCAAAACACTTTTACATTTTTTCCTAGTTCTGAAACCGAACCTCGTATCTAGAAAATATCCAAACTCAGGTCCTAAGATGAACCTAGACTCTAGTACCAATCTTTCATTAACCCATCCACCGGGTCCCACATAGTATGACACAATTATTAGAAAGAATAAAGGGGAAAACAAAAGACCACCAAAACTATAAAAATAGTCCAACCTACTAAAAAGTAGATTTATTGTTTAAAATGAAACACCTGATATGAACCAGGGTTTATTTAGATCAGCTATGATTTTCCTCTACCTATTCCACCTAAGACACTTTCAAACAGTATATCATCTACATAAAATATGACATGTATGAGAATATTCCTTATTTGGGTGAGTATAACAAAACCTAGTAAAAAGCCCTTAAATCACCAAGCATAAGGCATCAAGAGAGTTGTTAGCTCATTATCCCAATTTATTGTCAATAAATATATTTTATATAAAAATAATAACCCAGATATACTCAATATAAACACTAAATATCAATATAATCCCACAACTATACATCAATCCTTGGATTATACTCGAGGTTTCAAGGTAATTCTTGTTCAGGATGACTCACTCCTTCAGTCTACTAAAACCGATAGAACTCATCTGAGAGGTCATTCTCATTGGGCGTCTCCATGAAGAAGTAAATACTAAAACATTGAAGATATTTCTTGAATGGACCTAAGGAATTTTTTTATTTTATTATGGATAATACCCCTATTAAGGGTTGAAGGGGAACCCTTACATGACCCATAGACCCAAGGAACAAGGCACAACATGACCTAAAGGCCAAGTACATGACCTAAATTCCTAAAGGTGTACTATTCCCAATACATTACCTGTAGGCCCAAAACATGAGAACAATCCATCAATTGATTCTAAATCATTGATCACCTAGCTCCCCACCTTTCATTGTTGACCGACAAGAATTTTCCCATGCAAAGATGCATGGTGCTGGGTCCCAATGGCAGTGGTCGTACCCTCTCATTCTTCCAATCCAGTTAACTCTACTCTGGCGACTACTACTCTTTCCTATGATCCTATTCTTGGGATTTATCTATGTGAACTAAGATTCTCTATGGTCTCTGAGGCCCAATGGACCCAAATCCTGAATTCCTTTGATGTCCCAAAGTCCCTGAGACCCGTAGGCCCAAACCGGTGGCCTGAAGTCCCAATTTGGGTGAATAGTTCTGGTTGCAATAGTAATTGACGCATTACCAGCTGTAATACCTGCCACTATACCTACTACAGTACCCTTGATGATATTGATACATAGATATGGGATCTCACCCAGAGATTGTGGGGTATACTTGGCCCTATATTGAAAAACCCTCTAAGTAGGGGATTAAACACCCGAGTATATTGATCACGTGATTCTTGAACCTACCCAGGGAAGAAAAGAATTATAGAGGATCACACCTTAGTCCACATAGAGGGATCCATGAACTCTATCTAATAAGAATATCATATAGGGGATTACATACTATTATTATAATAGGTTTCCTCACTATAATTCTCTAGGGATTGAGTAAGGGGGAACACCCTATAGAGTCTATTATACACTATTGAGAATTAGGGAGTCTAATTAACCTATAAATATACATGGAATGTATTGGAAGTACACTATTTGTCCCACTAAGTCAAGACATACCCATTTCTATTCCCATGACCAATAGATCATTCCTTTGTACTTTATCCATGCTCATATACTCTATTCACGCCATTGTACCTTCCCATCTTTGAGTACCATAACTATGATTGAGTACATGGTTGGGCATGTGTATTTTAGTTGTACTCATGTACATGGCCATGTATGTATCTATGTACCCAAATAGTATAAGATGAGTCACTAATCACATGTCACATAATATATGGTTGTTCCCAGAAAGTGTGTGATATTTTATTTTTCTAAAACCCAATCCACCATAGTCGAAGGACTATATTGCATGTGTTCTTTGAACTACACTAAATGTATGTCAGGATTTTCTTAAAACCACTAGTTTCCATGAGGCTCTAATAATTCCACCTCCTCCTTAATTCCATAAATCATTCTCTTTTAAAATGTAATTTTGAGGTTCGATCGTCATCAATGGTTTTATTCCATCTACCCATTTCAATCAGGAAGCATCATTTATTATACCACACCACCATAATGAAAACACCCATGAACCGTGGGTATCTGATCCAAATATAAATCTCTCATAATCTTCATATCACCTCATTCATGACATAAATATTTTATTGAAACCTTTAGTAATGATATATTTTTCTAAAGAACCACTAGTCAATGATTGTTAATTGGGTATTTTTCAAACCGCCAGCTAAAGAAAATGTTAAGGATGAACGAGTAAATAAATAGGAGAGTAATGCACAAAACAAATACATAAGGACTAAACCTTGACTATTATTTAGTTTATCCTCAATCCATTATCATGATAATTATTAATGAAGAAAAAATATTAAGGTATTTTCAATCAATATCAATTCCTAATCCTAGGAAAATAAATCCATGCCCATAATTTAATAATTGACTCATGAATCAATTTTATAGAGATAATGATTCATGTTTAACATAAGGTAATAAAATTATTATTAAATAAAACAAAAAAAAACATCCTAACTTGAGTTCAAATAATTTTTTTTGAATAAAAATTTCATTTTTTTGTAGATAGTGATATCCATGAACTTTATTGGTGAAGATAAACCCTTGGAAGATTAATCTCTGATCCTCGGTCTCATTGTTCTTTTTCATACTCTCCTCCATATATCTCTATAGAATTATAGTTTTATGTAGGTAACCTTAGGGTATGGATATAAGTATTATTTTATAGAAGGATATTAGTTAATGGTAATTAAATAACAAAAAAATTTATTTATTTTCTTATTTGTGCGGGAGATTGAACTTTAAAAAAACACCTGACACCAAAAAATATTATATCACACAATGAAGGAAAAAATCATTCTGTTTTTAATGATTGTCTGGGATTTAACATAAATTACTCTGTTTGGAATTTATTCTATTATTTCAGAAAAACTGTTTGTACATGAGATAATGTATTAAACATTTTTTTATATCAATATCAAGCCTCCATAGGGTACATAATCCCATATTGACTCAGTACATAGCCACAAAAATATTATTTTTAATATTACAACATTTTAAAATTAAAAAAAATATTTATACATAACATTTATTTGATTAAAATAATTAAAATAATTCCATAGTAACCAAATTTATATTTTATTTTGGCATAAGGTCATTTTATGCTTAAAAACAAAATTTTTTTAAAAAAATTTTGTTGTGTTTTTTGTATTTATCTTCAAATAAATTTATACCGATTCAAAAAAGTTAATATTGAAAAATTTGATTAATATTTTTAATTATGAGGTTCAAATGTACTAATGAGTTCAATTTCATCTTTGGTTATAATGAATAGTTACCAAGATAAAAATGTTTCACCATAGTAAAAGTGAAATCATATTAATTCAGGTAAATAACTTGTGATAAAACAAAACAAAATTAAATATTATTGTATAATTTTTTTTACCATTATCACCATATATTTTAAATATTATAGTTTTTGTGCCACTTGACTTTGATTATGACCTATATATAAATTTATGTCAAGAAAAATTAAAAAATATCACTCTCTCCCTTTTAATATATATAATATGTTTTCATAGGGATAAAAATAATATATGAATGATTATAATTGTTTATTTTAAATATGAATAAATTATTTTTATTATATTAATTTATTATTATCATTAATAGATAGTATAATTTCATTTAACACTTACGCAATACTGATGCAACGTTTGTAAAAGTAATAGAAAAATAAAATAAGTAGTTTTAGAAATTTTTAAAGTGTTAATATTAAGATGATTTATGGTATTAAACTAATTTTATAAATACTTATTAAGGATAAAAAAAATTTGAATTCAAATTACATGGTTATATTGATTTATAATGAGTTAAAATTTGTAAAGAGATGTGAAAATGACTTTAAATGGTATTTAATGTTTAAAAATTATATTTATGTCATTAGAAACTCATAAAAATATTATCATAACTCAATTTTATGGGAAATTTTCAATAAGTTAATTAATTTTTTTAATGTTTCACTTGAATTTTATAAAATAAATTTCATGACTCTTAAATATTAAAAAATGTTTTACCATAGTTATGGTTAAACAGGGCTAATCTGGAGTTATATTAAATATATAATGGTTAAAATAACAAAAAACATATCTAAATAAAATATTTTTAATTAATTTAGACTATATACCACCCAAAATTCTAAATTGACCCAATTTTTCCCCACTTTTCAATGAAAGTAACTTTTTATTATTTTTAATGTTTGTAATAAGTACATGTGTGTCACCTGCCTCACTTATAGATGGGAACCACCTATTCTATCTTTCTCAAACATAAAGAGGCATTTATTTTAGCTAATATATTCTATAATAACTTCTTGGATTCTTTAGTCACTAAATATAGCTTTTTTTATTCCCCCTATGACCATTCTATGAAGTCATAAGGTGTAATACAAAGGAAAATTTTCATAGAAGAGGTATAAATCTTAACAAATTTTTTCATTTTTTCATTTATTGTACCTCCTTAAATTATTTACATAACATAATAATATAATAACATATTTAAATTCCATATATATAAAGGTAATTATTTTTATGTTAAAATCCTTTTCAAAATCTTTTTAGACCATATGAGAAATGAAAACATCATTTATGTATGTGTGGACTACCACCTTAACGAAGTGATGTGTTTCATTTATCACCACCTCATCATAAGTATAGTTATTATGATGTATTTAATGAATATATTTGTTATTAATTAAATAATTATTATTTTTAAAAGATAATATATTACTTATCCTCTTACCCTACCATATGTTGGAAAATGATAACATCGTTTGTGCATATGTGTGGACCACCACCTCGATAAAGCCACATGAATCATTTTTCATGATCACATTTTATGGATGATTATAAAATTTTATTTAATGATTAAATATTAAAATTATTTCATGATTAATATTCTATAGATGATGAAAAAATTACCCATTTTTTCCTTTCCCAACCTACTGGATTTGTTTTGGGATTATGAACTAAATGTTCTCAAAGTATCTGACATGAACGTAAGAGATTTTATAACTATGTAATTCGTGATAATAAATAAAATAAAAGTGATATTAATAAGATAATAGACCTGATTTTTTTATTATAAAAATAATATATGTTTATTATATAGGATTTAAAGTACATATGTGGTGAGTCAAACTAGAGGTAAATGACTTCATTTTAAAATTATTTTTTTAAAGTTTTCATTCCAAATATTTTTCTTTCCTATAGTGGTTACTATAAATGTTTCGATAATGTTATTAATTATGTTTAAAAGTTTTATGAACTTAATTTTAAAATATTTTTGAATTTATATAAAAACTATTAAAAATGAATCTTTTCAACGTTTTCTGTATGGGTTATTTTCGACTTTTTACTAAAGGGAAAAAAGAATGACGTTTTTAACATATATAGCTTTATAAATTTTTCCTACACTCATAGAATTTAATAATTAAAAAACTTCATTCACACGTTTCCTTGTTTATTTTTAATTTAAATTTCTCTCTCAATATTCTATGAATTTTTATACTTAAAAAAGTTTTTTACGGAAATTATTTCCCATCTTTATGAGATAAATTAAAGTATTATTACCTATAAGCTTGAATTAAAATTTAAATTATTTTTTAATATATTTAAATGTATATTTTTTTATTTATTATATTGTTCTTATAAATTTTATATGAATAATGGGTGATCCTGATGTTTCTTTGATGACAGTCGAGCCTGATATAGCTATCCAATGCATTGGGTAAAGTGACAAAGATTATTGGTGAATGGTTACTTCTAAGAGATGTGGGAATTATCCAGCAAGTTGATCTTATTATAAAGATTATTTTAATAGTGAACATAAGAATAATGTAATAACATACCTTTATGATATTCTTTTAATGATTTTTAAATGAAATACTTTGATTTAAAAAGGTAATAAAAGGAAATCCTGTTTTTAGAAAAGGTTTATGAACATTCTAAAGGATAAATGATTGTTTTAAAAAAAATGAATTCATGTGTTTTTAATGTTTTATCAAGAAAACCTCATGATTTTGTTTTTTAATTTTTGAAATTTAAAAAAATTATTAATAAATACATAAATTATGTTTTTTTCATCTATAAATGATAGGGATTATGAAACTTAGAAGAGAATATTATAAATACTATTTATAAATTATAGTTTCCTCTATTATTTGTCTTTTTCAAACTGCAAGTTATCTTTATTAATAGCCTAATAGTATTTTTTTATAGATCAATAAGAAAGTGATAGTTTTTTCTAATAATTTTTTTTCTAAGGATACATATATAAAGGGGTTTTTTAGGTAGTCATGTATTCCCACATTGTATCCTTTAGCTTCTTACTCTAATATTTATGCTTGGGTTTCACTGACTAACTAATAGTTACATTTTTATTGAAATTGATAATAAAATGCATGGTCAAAGACCTCATAGTGGACAAAAGAAATACAATCCAAGGGAATAAAATATTATTAAATTGTTACAATCCAATGGAAAATGAAAATATAGTGGTATAAGATGTGAGGTTCTAACTGATCGCCTTTATAATTAAGGAGGTCAACTAGTTTTTTACCCTCACACCAAGTGTGATGATACTTTACTTTCTTGTGAAGTAAACTACAATAACTACTGCTTGTGTATTCCATGGTCTAGTGAAAATATGAATTACTAGCTAATAAGTATATAATAAAGGATTAATTTGATTCAATTGAGGTTTGGTTAATGTTATATGTCTTGTAGAGACTAATTTCATCATTGAAAACTATATTTTATGCTTGAAGTGTGGAAACCTCCCTATAATAGGACAATAATTCCATAATCATAGAGTTTAGCCTATACCAGACATGGACCTTTCTTGATCCACCACTTTCATGAAGGACCCATACATGTTTATCTTGATACCTATTTTAAGAACCTTCCAGCACATTAATGAACCAGAGTTCCCTAAAGAGACCATGCATTCAATTGTAGGAGATTTGGATATCTGAATCTAAATAAGGAGTGTATGTTTCAATTATTTTAAAATTTAACTAAGATAAATAACATGATAAATAGTTCTGGACTTCAAGTACCCAACGTTAGGTAGAGTGACTTGATTCTCAGTAGTATTCCAAGTATTCCATGTTATAGAGAATCCTACAAAGAGTAATATATTGAGACCATAGGTGTTTGGGACACTACCTTTATTAACACTAAAAGTAGAATCTATAAATAGATCCATACAATTTTAAAGGCCATGATTTCTTCCCATAAAATCTGAGATGAAGGTTTCACCATCCCCTTTGATAAAAATGTGAATGTTGGATTCATGTATGGAATTCTCATAGTAAACACACATGGAGTTAAGATGGATTTTTTTAAAAAAAATAATCATCCATGGGGAGAGAGTGATTTTAAAATTAATAGATAATTAAATTATGTTTACTAGGAATCAATTTAAACCAAATAATTTTGGCCAGTGTGTCCAAATGAAGATGTCAATGGGTGAGGCTAAGAAAGGTAGAACTGTATAGATTTCATAAAATAGATTTATTGAAGAAACATCGATTTATTGCATCCACAATGTGGATAATACTAAATAGATCTTTCTATTTATAATTAAGAACTTCCTCTATGATTTGAAGGAAGGAATAAGCTTGATAGAAGAAAATATCAATGGCCAAAAATTTAAAAAAAAATGGGGAGAGAAAGAATAATTGTATATCTAGAAGGATATTGTACCATTATTAATGATCCAGTGTGATTTTTTATGTGTCATTCTAATCACACCATAAATTAAACACCAAAGTTGGGAACACAAATTCCACTCAAGCCCCTGTATTGGTGATCTTCTATATTTTAGTTGGATAAACATTTCCAAAATAAATTATCGCATGAGTGCATCCCAAACTAGATTAGCCTACATATTGTATAGATATTCTTTAATACTTCTAATATTAATCCCTCCTTATTCAAATGGATTATCCATTAATTCCCAGCTGGTCCAATGTAACCAAACTTCTTGATGGGAGTCTCAGATTAATTAATTAAGGTTTTGTCTAACATAATAGATGGATATTTTAAGATCCTTGATAACAGAACAGAAATTCATAGATATTGTAGAAATAAAACTATTTACCAAGGTGATTCAACCCCCAAAAGATATGAATCTTCTTTTCTAATTGGATATTATTCCATTAATTTTTTTAATATTTAAAGTGTAATATTCTAATGCTTCCATTTAAAAGGGAATCACCAAGTTAATTCATTGGAAACTGACCTTGGGATATGCGAATTCTCTCTTCAATGATCTTTGAGCGTATTCTGGTACATTATTTTGAAATAAAAACTTATATTTTGTTAACATTAACATGATTCCCCGTCCTTATACATTAACCATTTAGAATTATATTGAATTGTATTTATTCAATTTTTATTCTAATGATGAATAATAGCATGTCATCCACAAAAAATAAGTGATATATTTCTAATAACTAATATATTCCTCTTTATGGGTGAACCAATCCTTTGGATATTCCAGAATTGAGATTCCTACCAATGAAATCTTAGGCTAGAATAAACTAGAGAGAGAAAAGGGGATCACCTTGTCTGAGACCCTTGATAGGCTTGATGAATCCAAAACAATTTCCCATCAATGAAATAGGGAACCAAGGAGAGGAAAATAAATACAATGGTAGGTAATAATACCACTCAAAGAATCCATATTTTCTCAAAATATTGATGATAATACTCTATTTAATTTTTTTATAATCATTCCCTATAATAATATTTTGCATGATATTATATTCATCCACTCATTTATCAAGGCTAGGGATCATTTAATGAGTGAGGATAATATAACCTTGAATACTCCTCCATTTTATAAACTGATTTTTTCACCTCATGTATCTAATAAATTAATAATATAGAGATTATTTTTTGAATATTGTGGAAATTATTTTTCAAAATAAGTTTCATAAGTTGACTAGTATGAGTAGAGAAAACCCATTTGATTTGTTATCATTAGGAATGAGAATAATAATCATGTTAAAGGAAACAATAGTTAGGATTACTATATTAAAGTATTTAGTAATATCAAGTTTTACATCATTCATAACCATCACTGAGATTTAAACGAAGAGGGAACCTATAAAACCATTAGGTCCTAGTGCATTGTCTGGTTTAAGACTATTTGGTGAATATTTAATTTCCTCATCCTCTAGAAGAAACTCTATTAATTATTGATACTTAACATTAACATACCTTGATAATTTATTTAATATGGAAGTTTCTTACCCTATATAAGCTTGGTTGTAAATCCCCAGACCCCAATAGCTGAGATCGAGTGGTGGCTTTAAAACATTGGTATAAGATACATGTGATAACATCCTAAAGTACCAAATAGTTTAGTAGTATTGCTAAACTAGATATATAATTTAATTCCACATAACATTTGACAAAAAAATAAAACATTATGTGAGTAATAATTCTGTATTCCTTCAACACATTCAAATATTCCTTCTTAATATCTTAGGGAAAGAAAAAAAATAAGTGTGAGATCAGATGATTAGTAGGGGTTATGTATATTATAATCTATGATAAATCAATAATATATAAACCATATGGTAAGATAAATAACTACAAATGCATTCTATTAAATCAATAACTTTTCGTTATGAATAATATAGTAAGAATAAATGATTATCAAATAATTTCATATAAATAATAATATGATCATGAAGTTAATCAATGGATAATATCAATATAAAAATCTCAAGGATAATACTAGATGAATTATTAATAAATAAAATGTTTAATATTGGATGTCTTGATCATAGAAATCATGATATCTATACCACCAAATAATTTATCCAAGATAGTTTAAAAGTATGGGTAATGAACCATTTAATGACAGCCTACTGATTTGTCCCATGAGACTTGTCAATGTAGTGAGGTTCTATATAATTACTGGTCTCACCCATTTATTCATGTCTAATTCATTCCTTATATATTAAATGAAAAATTTAATTTTGAAAAAATATGACTTATTAATAATTGTATGTAGCGAATAAAGAATAAAGAATATCAATATTTCCCTTGTCAATCAAATAACATACAAAGTAAAATAATATATATAAAAATGGTATATGAGTAAGGAAATAATCATATCTATGATACATATAATATGGATATTTTGGGGAAATTTAATGTCCAATGATCATAAAAATGGATATTTCAAGGAAAAGTTAAAGACTATAAAATTATTCGATAAAGTGAATGTTAATACTTTCTTTAGTCAAAACGATCATAAACCATCAATAGAAAGAATAAGGATAGAATTATTACAACATATCTCCAGTGAATTAAGAATAAAATAAATTATTTTTTTCATTTATTAATATAAATACAATATTAATAATCATTAAAACATTCTTGAAAAAAAAATATACTTTCCACTATGAAAATAACATTTTTAAAAACTAAAAATTTCCCAAGTATTAAAGAAAAAAAATTAATTTAAAATAGACATGAAAAAAAATTAAATTAATATTTAAATAATTGATTGTTCATGGTAGCTATAAATATCTTTCATGATGTACATGTTAAAACAATTATTCATTTCACATTATTTTTATAAAGTCAAAAAGTACCTTATTTAGAAAAATACAAGAAGACTCCTTTTAAACCATTTTTTAAAAATTATAACATAGGTAAAAATATATTTAAAAAATCATAGGATAATATTAACACATTATTGAAAACATTTTTTTGAAAACATTTATATAAAATAAAAATATTTTTTGACCAAAAAGAGAAAAAACGTTGACTTTGATTAAAAATATTTTATATATCATTGAAAATACCAAAGAGAGGAAACTTTTACTATTAATTGAAAAAATAATGAATAACCAGAGGACAATAAAATTTAATGGTTCTATTCTATAATTATTAATTAATTTCTTTAAATGGAAACTCAAGTGTAAATAATCCCGATTAA
The DNA here is from genome assembly GCA_963277665.1 of Viscum album. Taxonomy (NCBI): domain Eukaryota; kingdom Viridiplantae; phylum Streptophyta; class Magnoliopsida; order Santalales; family Viscaceae; genus Viscum; species Viscum album. The sequence continues at coordinate 760,131,852 of OY728126.1, read as the reverse complement.
AGTGAGATTGAAGCATAAACTCTAACTACTTTGATAACTTTTTAATCACAACACCCTTGAAAGTAATAACTAAAAATGAAAAATTAAATAACATTTATATAAATATATTTCTGGTATTATATATAAAATATGTAGTAAATACACCTCATAAAATTAAATAGGTGCATAATACCAACTTTTCCTCAATGGAGTAGGAATTGAGATGAAATCTCTTACAAAGATCATACCGTTGAAATGATAATTAATTAGTGAATTGAATAGTTGTATAAATGTGATTCCAAATAAGAAAGTGGAAATTAAAACATAAAATAATCAAAATACATTACACACATAATCTTATAATATCAAATAAAATTAAGAAATAATATAACCCAAGGAAAAGAAACTGAGTTGTGGAACACTTACCACTTGGTGACATTCAATTCAAACCAAATTAGATAATATAATATAAATTGAAACTTAAAATACCATGAATTATGAAAAATTAAGGATATGAAATTTAAAAGGGGTACTTTATACACCATATAAAATAAATTATATTCATTAAATTAAAATATACCTTAATGAAAGGAAATTGAGACGAAATTTATTACCGCACATTTTAATTTCATTGAACATGATTTAAACTATTTTATAATATATTTAAAAAAATTATTAATTTATAAAAATCCATATACATATTTTTAATATCATATATGACTTTATTATAACATCTTATCACCCGCTCATTTGTAATATTTCATTATTACTATAATTTTGGGTATTAAATCCTTTGTTTTCATATGAATTTTTCATTGTGAATGTTATAATTATTGAGAATAAAATATAGTTAAATTATATAAAGATTTATATTAATGTTATAAATATCATATTTATTCATTATATAAACTTTTATAATCATTCATTAATTTTTTACATGGGAAATGAATCTCGTTGCTTCATGGATACGGTTAGTCATGCATATGCACAGGTGATGATATCATTTCCTTAATGGATGAGAGGTTAAGGGAGTGGATGAGATATTAATTTTTTGGAATAAATATCATTTATTAAGTATTATATATATTTATTATTTTAGTTATTATGACTATACATTTGACATGGTGATATAAAACAAATTATATTGGTATTTCAGGAAGTGTTTGTCGTACACATGAGTGGCTACATTTTTACCATATGATGGAGGAAAATATGAATAAATATTATGTACTAAAAATAATAAATAAGTATATGGGAGAAAAATTTGTGATTATATTTTAATTTTAAACAAAAAAATTTATGATTGTAAAATAAGTAAAAAATAAATATCTTAGTGAAGACAATTACCTTCTTTTAGAAGAACCTACTTTGGATCTCTTATTAATGACCCTGGGGTTGATATTATTAGAGTAAAAACACCTATAAAAAGTGCATAAGTATTTTGGGGATATATATTTTTAGGTATTGTTCAAGAAATATGGATTTGGAGGTGTGAATAGGTGAGATGAGGATGTTCACTTTTATAAGTTGGGGAGGGGACTTTCTTGGTAACTACATGGACATTTCCTAAAAGAATAAGAAATGATAAAGTAATTCCAAATAAAAATGATTCCAAATGACATTTTATTATAATTTTGGATATTAAAAGGTTTAAATATGTCTATAAAATATTATATTGACTAGTTTAATTGTATAAATTACACTTATATTTTGGTTTAACCCCTGCTCGGTAAACTCGTTTTAACCTTAAACATGATAAAATATTTTTTACATATCTCAATAGTCATCAAGAAAAAAATTAATTTTAAATTATTAACTAATATTAATTATTATTATTAAAAATATTTAACATTTTTTAACAAATTCAACTAATATAAGTGGCATAATTTAGGTTAAAATTAAACCCACAAACACGTCGAAAAAGTGGTTTTCCAAAGAACAGTTTCCTTGACTATAAAATTTTGTATATAAAAACTATACATAAAATTTATTCCAATGACCTAAATTGGATTTAATAATATAAACTTTTAGTAATATTAATTTTCAATAAATTAAAGCCAAATTTAACATTCTAATTTTTTAAAATAAAAATGTAGTTTTCAATACAAAGCAGTATTTTTCAGAATTCTTCAAAAAATTATTATTTTTAGAAAGATCCAAAAAATATATCAAAGTTAATTTTGTTATTATTATTTTGAAAATTAATTTCATTTTGTAAAATAAATTTTCTATAATTGGTAAAAATAAATTTTAAAATAAGTGGGAAAAATGCGACAAAACAACTTTTTAGAAAAATATAGTTTTAACCATAAAATTGATTAATTCTTATCAAATTATTATAAAATAAAATTGATGTATTATAAAAAAAATTAATGAATATATAATTTATAAATTTCATTAAAATCATTCACTTATAGTTATTAATTAAATTTAGTTACATAAAAAACCCCATTTTTAGCATAAAACAGTTTTTCAGAAAAAAAATTATCTAATTTCAAATGATTTTTATTTTAATTACTAATAAATCGATAACCAATGAATATATTTTATAAATATATAAACCATAAAATTTCTAAACTTTATTTAGTCCTATTAATATTCTATAAATTAATGTATATGTTATATTAGTCATATTTAAATAATATATTTCGCGGGTCATTTATGCTCTGGGTTGTCTGTAGTATATGAAATCAAACACAATGTTAATTATTTTTTAATAACTCATGGGGTTACATTATCAAAACCTTCAATATATTGAATCCTAAAAATTTTAACTTATGCTAAAAAATAACGGGTTAGATATTTGAAATTACCTTTGTTGAAAACCATATCATTAAAAGGGTTAACAAAACTTCTTATCGATAAGATAGAAATGGAAGTATGAATGTCTTGTTGAATAAAACATAACTAGGTTTCTATGCCGGAAAAATAATTTATTGGAACTAAAAATATGGACCTATAATAATGTCATAAATGACTATGAATTATGATAAAGATCATTTATCACTAGAATGTGAATAATCAGGAGAATGTTAAATAAAAAACCATGAATTTAAATTGGGTTAGAAGTCTATTCATTCATTGGATATGAAGGTAATTAGATAAAAAAATTCATGATATTTTTTATATATTTGAGTTATTTTTTATTATCAATATAGAGAACACCAAAAATATATACACTTGATATCGTTTTATTTTTATAATAATAATTTCATACTTTGGTTGTCATTTTATCAACTTCCACTTCATTTATTACTTCAATAAATGAATATCTAATATGAAAAAAATTATATTTTAAGCACTAAAATTAAATATTAATGCATCATAAGTTCCATAAAATAGTGAAAATTATTTTCATATGGATTTAAATATTTTAAAATAGAAGAGTTGTTAGAACAAGTTATCCAATATAATACATTAATCGCTAAAATATAAATTCTAACACCCAATGTTCAACATAAATAATTCCATAAGTCTTTATGTAAAAAGAAAGTCATATTAACCAGGACATCATGTAGGCTAGTGGTTAATAGTGCACCATTGTCTTTATTCTATTGTGGGTTCAAGCCATGTGGCCCTTCCAGATATAATGGGTTGTGTCCCAGTATGTACCTCAACTCAACGAAACATCTCCAAAAATGTTATTAATGAAATGAAAATAACATCACATGAAACATAAAATGTATTGTCGAATACATGAACTTATGATCAAATTTAAACTCTTAATCCCATGATAGTATCCATAATTTATGGGTTAATCTTGCATGAAGACATATATTCTTCTAAGAACATGCAATCCTTAAATGTATCATGAATCTAATAAAAATAATTCTTCAATATATTTTTTAAAACCCAATGCATAACTAATTTAACACTTTTTCATTAATATAGGTCATTCATGGGTCTATCAGTTAAACATTAAAAGAGTGAATTAACACAGATAATGTCCAGGTTCCCCACATTCAAGACAATAAACTATAAGTAGATCTCTATGGTGGAATTTACTTCTCTCCATTATGCTATTCACTTTTCCTCAAAAATTCATTTCATTATGCCCTTATTTTCCACAATTAAAACATTTTTCTATTCCATTGAGAAATTATCCTTGGTGTCTCTTTCCACATCAATGACATGAAGAAAAAATGAGATTTCTTTCCTCCATGATCTTCACCACTTGATCACTTAAAAGACTAAATCCTTCTATTACTTGGTGATTATGATAGTTATTATAAGTGTAGTTTTCAAATTATATATCATGATAATTAATTTGAAATAATCACAATATATTTCACTCCATTCATCATCAACTTTAGTTTCTCATAATCACCATATTTTCCAAAAAAAAATTATATTTTAACAATCTTCCTTTAGGTCCATCAATCGAGTAAATCCAAAAATATAGTGTGAACAACACATGATCATGAAAAATAATATATAGAATTTCTAAATTAAGACACATTATTTTTCATCTAAGACAAATTATGTTTAAACTAGGTCATTCATTATTATTATCTATTCAAATACTTCCTGATGGTTCATAAATAAAATGTGACTTAACTTCAGAATATCCCCCATGAGTGTCAAAAATAGGTGTGCAGTAAGGCCCATTTCCATGCACACGTGAGGATCGAGTCAAAAAAAATTGCACCCTTTTAGAATTATTACCCCTTGGTATGACTATTCTAGATCCACATCCACTTGTAATTTCATGATATGGATGTTTTTATTCTAAATCAACATAATCTATACCTTTATAAAATATTAGGATGTAATCCTATACTTAGAAGTATCATTAAATTCAATCATAGGGTTATTTTCTCTAAAAAATGTTTTCCAAAATCTAGTTCTCATGGTTTTTACTAAACCTCTTTTGATTCCAACTATAAACAACCCTACCCTAGTATCCTAGAGTAAGTGGTTACTTTTATACTTTTGAAGAAGATACAAGTGATCACCTATGGAATGACCATATTATAATGACCTAGCCTCAAGAATTACACAAAGAGAACCAATTACCAGTCTAGGTTCTTGAGGATTAAATACAAGAATATAATTAATTAGTGTTGCAATAAAATTAAACAAACAAAATACCAACATCACTTCCACTTGTGCAAAAATGATGAAGTCGAACTTTGAAACTTCAAAGTGACCTGTGAAAATAATTTTAAAACATGGGGTGAGCGTTAAATTTCCCATTAAGGGGTTTAAAACCCTTGATAAATACCTTTCATAGGACATGTCATCACCATTTCCCGAGTGTTCTTAAAAACATTTTTAGTATAATTTTATGCTAAAAAATTATTATACTTATTCAAAAATTACCAGTATAAATTATTATAAAAACATACATATACTTGAACAAAAATATGTGATATTCCTCTTAAATCTAGATAATGGTTACACATTGACTATCCATAACATACAAGTGGTCCAGATGAAAATTTACACATGAAATAATAATTTTTCATAATTTTTACATGGAAAAAAGGTTCTTAACCATAATTATTCTACTAGTCAAATAACCATATGAACTACCAGTTACCTACTTTATATTAAGGGAAATGTATATTCTAGATATTCTGAAACATACCATCAAGGCTCGAGCCAAGAAATCTAGAAATTATTAAGGCCTTGTCCAAAACCATATCTAAACAAATGGGAAAGGCCTTAACCTAGTCCATATCTATTTATATCATGATACTGAAAGATGTATGGAGAAATACCATTAAGACCTCAGCCAAGACATTTTAAAATGATTAATTATTCATCCAAAACCATATCTGAAAATGGGAAAGGCCTCAGTCAAGTCCATATCTATTTTTTCCCATGAGACCTACTAATGAATAGAGAGGTTTTCGTGGGCCTCACTTGTCACTTAATATTTCCAATTCATTCCTCATATGAGTGGGGTTCAAAATATACATATGTCAATTAAATAACATTCCCCTATAATTACTAACCATTCTTAGAAATGAATTGAATGGTATCAAATTAACCCCTACAACTATTCATAAACCGTTTAATGTAATATAATGAATGAATAATTCCTTACTTTTAATAAATGTATTTATTCATAAATCAAAATTGAAAGGATAATGAAATACACCCACAAAGACACTATAAGATATATTTTTCACATAAGAGTATAAACATTTCAATTCTTGAAAAAATCCACGTGTTTGATAATCTTGGAAGTAAACCTTAGAAATTTATTTGAAACCATGTTTGTATAAATATTGGAAAGTGTGTATCAATTTTATTCTTAACGTATGGCCATACTTTTATGCAGATGCGACATCCTTACATTAAAAATAACATGACGATATGTTATGTGTATATTTATAAAACATGACAATAATAATTACAACATATATATAATCATTTTATCCATATATATATATATATACATAATGAAGTAATTAAGGTTTCCCATATATATATACATATACATTTACATATATCTATATAAATATTGTATTCCCGAAACTCATCAGTGCGGAATAAATTTATGTTTTAGAAAAAACAGTGATAAATGAGAATATCCTTTGGAAAAGTTAATATAAAATAAAATTTAAAACTTAATCATATATATATATATATATAAGTGGAATAATGGATTTGAAATCATACACAGATTTTGTAATCCTTGAAAAATAGTTTGAGTCTCAATGAAACCACCTGTTACATTAAATCACACCAAAATTTGAATAACCCTTGGTTTGAATATAATACATATATATATATAAACTTTTATTGGGAATCGCTAGTGAGTTTGATATCACCAAAACTCATGTCATTTAACATTACATCAAATGTTTATAATATTAATCATCAATGAACTAAAAATACCTTTTAGTAACTCATGTAATTAATTTTATAAAAAGTGATAATTCAAAACTGAATCTTATGTAAATATATTTATCACAGAATTTCATAATTGATTATAGTAATAGGTTGATGACATGGAAATATAAATTCTTCGCATAGAATTATTAAATTACCCTTCTCATTATACTACACTCTTAAGAAATAACAAATTATGTACCACACATATAACTATAAAGGTAACCATTAAAATAAAACACTTTTAATGAAAACAATGTACTTATTAATTTTTAAATTAAAACTTTAAAATTTAAAATTTAAACACAAATTTATTAAAAATTCAATGGGTATCGATGATATGCATAATGCGTAGTTATGTTTAACTGTAGATGTGATTCCCATAATGTAGTTAAAATGTGATCACATATTAGGTGCACATTTCTAGAAACATGGTGATAAAATTATAAACATAACAAGAAGGATTCCATTATTTTATTAAATAAGAATTTGTGTTAATATAAATATTCATCAATAATTTATTTATGACCCGTTTTGTACTAAAATAAATGATTTTATATACCCAAATAAATTAATTAAATGAACATATATGTTATGTGTCTAAATGGATTATTTATATATACATGTATGTACCCAACCTGAATTATGTAACATTAAGCTGAATGAATTCATTCTACAATGAAATTGTCAAATAAATATATCTGAATTTAGGAAGAATTAAAAAAATAGTCTTAACATAAATATAATTATCTTTATAAGTACATAAATAATTTTATTACACCATCATGAACTAAAACATGAATTATTAATTTCATAAAATAATATAGTACGTACTAAAATCATAATTGTGGATTTAATTTAAAATAAACTCTTACATAAAAAAGGAAATGAAATTATTGAAGGATTGATCATGAAATTTCAATAATAGTTATATAAAAAATGATGGTTGAATTTATTACACACACACACACATATATATATATAGCAGAATTTTCAAAAATAAATTCAGAAGAAAAATTCCCCTTACCTGAATTGTAGTAGAATAAGAGGGGGAAATTTGGATTATAAGTATTGGAAAAAAAAATTAATTCCCTTACCCTATAACTTTCTAAAAAAATATGATAGATAAAAAATCATCTATAAATATATGTGAAATAAGTGAAATAACATAATTTGGTAAATATAATTTAAACCCTTAAAAATGAATTAGAAATTAAAGTATAAATCCCTCATATGAAACATAAAACAAATAGATAGTATAATACCTTACTTGTTATTTTTTTCACACAAGTTATTCTTCCTCAAAGTCTGAAATTCGATTTTCCAATTTTTTTTGCACAAAAACATAAGGCATTTATAGCCATAAAAGTCAGTTTTAATCCAATGAAGAAAATGATCTTGCAGTGAAAGGTGGATAAACATTTTCAAACAACAATGTAAAAAATTATATTATTGAAGGGATACATTATGAAGTGGAGACTTGTGAACCAAAATGAAAGCATATAAACATAGTCAATACTTGGAAAAGAGTTTCAATTAACTGAAACAAAATGAACAAAAAGGTGGAAAATAGGGAATACGACATATAGTTCAAAGTTAATCTAATATTAAGAAATAAATAGAAAAAAACACCAAATAGGAAGCATACCTCACACTAGATCTGGAAAACCAAAAATGAAACCCTAACTGATAAAAACTAGATGACGTTTCTCAGTCATCCTCCTTACACGATGTTTCTGGGACACCCCTTGAACCATGACCTCAGCTTTGGTTCCTCCGATGAGAAAGTCTTTCCACCTGACTCAACTCCCAATGACGCCCTTATATTTCATGAACAAGAGATCTCAATGGATTGGTCGTGACCTTGTCATTGACCAATATGTGAAAATACTCCTCTGAAGACATTAGATTTCACAGGTGGTCACCCTCAACCTAGACCGCTGCTCAGCCCTACTCGATACCCCCTTGTAGTGCGACACTGACGACTAAAAACCTTACTATGTGAACCCCTACAGTGCCTCTTATGGACCAAGAATAAACCTAAAAACCCTAATCCCTTATACCCAGTTCTTCTTATTTTTTATTACTATTATTATATCGTACTTTTATTACTATAAAAGTTAATTATTAATAATCCCTTTACTTATCTTATATATATATATGAAATTTGTTTGTTATTATAAAAAACATTAAAAAGTAAAAGTTTCATATTGAAAATAATAATTCAATCTAAAATTCTAAAATAATATATATATATATATATATATCATATAATTAAAAAATTAAATTTCATAAAAAATAATTATTTTTAATTAAAGAATGAAAATTATCATAATTTATAAATATTCAAAGTTTTATAAAACACTTTATAATTAAATTTAAAAATATCATTCATATATATATAATTTTAACATTATATTAAAGTAGTTATATTATATAATTATAATTTTATTAAAGAAAATTCATAATATTAATAATTTTTTAAAACATTAATTTAATTAAAATTTATAGTTTAAAACTCATAATTATAATTTTATATTTATCATATTTTCAAAAATAAAACCAAGTAAAATTTATAATGACATAATTATTTATATGTTAGATTAAATAATTATGAGCATATATTAAAATTTGAACATTAATAGTGAAAATAAATTTGTATCATAATTCAGTATTTATAAAAATAATTAAAATATTCAATTAATTTAAAATATTTTATTAAATATCTTCTCGATGGAAAATATCATCTTTAAAATTCAAATAAACGTAATAGTTTTAATTGAATTTGACAGAATACTTAGCTTCAGTTATTATTTTCAACGAAAAATATAATAAATCCATTTTTAGATTCATCAAACAATAAATTAACACATTTAATATAATATTTGTACTAGGTACTAGATTTTTGGGACGTTACATCTTTCCCACCTCAAAAGAATTTCATCTTCACAATTCGTTTCGTCAAACTAAAAAGAAATATGAATTTCTATCTTCAAAATTATAAAACCCTAAGACTGAAAACTCCTACACTCAATAACAACTAATCTCCATAATTTTCTATACTATTCCTATGGTACCAACTATAAAGACCCAACCTCAATCATTAAACTATATAGAACCTTTTATCATTCTACGTTCTGGAGGATTAGATTCAAGATTTCAATTAATTATCATTTCAATAATATTATAGAAACATAAAAGGAAATTTCTATTCTGTGCATGAAAAAATGATGAAATCCAACTTTGTAACTTCAAATTGACCTGTGAAAATAATTTTAAGAAAAAAATACGTGATATTCCACTTAAAGATAGATAATGGTCACACATATATTATCTATAACATATCAGTGGTGCAGATGCAAATTTTCATGTGAAATAATAGTTGACCGGAATTTTTACATGGAACATAGGTTCTTAACTATGGGTATTGTACTAGTTGAACAACCATATGAATTACTTGTCACTAGATTCATATTGAGGTAAATGAATATGTCAGACATTCTAAAACATATCGTCAAGGCTTCATCCAAGACATCTAAAAATGATTAAGGCATAATCCAAAACCATATCTAAAAATGGGAAAGGCCTAGGTCAAGTCCATATCTATTTATATTATGAGACCTACTGAGGGATCAAGAAATAAAATGGAAGCCTTGGCCAAGACATCTGAAAATGATTAAGGCCTCGGCCAAAACCATATCTGAAAATCGGCAAGGCCTCAACCAAGTCCATATCTATTTTTTCCTATAATACCGATTGATGCATCGAGAAGCTATAATGGGCATCACCTATCACTTAATATGTAAAATTCATTCCTTATATGAGTAGGCTTCGGCATCTACATATTACAGGTAAATAACATTCCCTAATAATTATTAACCATTTTTATCAATGAATTGAATGGTATCAAATTAACCCCTCAAACTATTCATAAACCATTTAATTTAATATCATGAATGGATAATTCCTTACATGAAATAAATTTATTTATTCATAAAGCACAAATAAAAGGATAATGAAATACACAAACACTCTCTCTAAGATACATTTTTCACATAACAGTAGAAACATTTCAATTCATTGTGAAATATATGTCTTTGAAAATCTTGGAAGTAAACCTTAAACATTTATTTGAAACCATGAGTTTATTAGTATAGAAAATGGGGTGTCAGTTTTATTCTTTAAGTATGGCTAATATTGTTTGTAGATGCAACATCCTTAATTTTAAAATAACATGATGATATGTTATGTGTATATTTCGAAAACATGACGATAAGAATTATAACATGTCTATAAACATTTTGTCCTTATATATATATACCATGAATTAGATAAGGTTTAATATATATATATATGTTTATATATATATATATGTACATATTGTGTTTATAAAAGTCATTAGCATGGAATAAATTTATGTTTTAGCAAAAACAACAATGAATGAAAATATACTTTGGAAAAGTTAATAAGAAATCAAATTTAAAACATAAACTTTGTAATATATATATATATAAGTGTAATAATGTCTTAGATATCATACATGGATTTATTAATCCATGAAAAAATGGTTAGAGTTTCAATGAAACCACCTGTTACATTAAATCACACCAAAATATGAATAACCCTTGGTTTGAAGATAATAATTATATATATATATATAAACATTTCTTGGGAATCGCTAGTGAGTTTTGATATCACAAAAACACATGTCATTTAACTTTACATCATATTTTAATAATATTAATCATTCATGTACTCTAAATCCATTTCATTAACTCATGTAACTCATTTTATAAAATGTTATAATTCAAAACTTTATCTTATGTAAATATATTGATCACATAATTTCTTAACTGATTATATGCATAGGTTGATGACATAAAAATTTAAATTATTTTCATTGTATTTTTAAATTACCCTTTTCATTATGTAACATTCTTAATCAATACATAATTATGTATCACACATAAACCTATAAAAGTAAACTTTAAAATAAAACCCTTTCAATGAAAACGGTGTACTTATTAATTTAGAAATTAAAACATTAAAATTTTAATTTTATAAAACAAAATTTTTATAAATGCAACATGTCTTGATGATATGTATAACTCATGGTCATGTTTTTATGCAGATGTGACGCCCATAATTTTGTTAAAACATGATGACATATTATACTCATTTTTCTAAAACATGGTGATAAAATTATTAACATAACAAGAATGATTCCATGATTTTATGAAATAAAAATTCACATTAATATAAAAAGTAATCAATAATTTATTTATGGATAGTTATGTGTTTAAATAAATAATTTTATATGTCATAATAAATTATTTAAACTTACATATAAATTATGTCTCCGAATGGATTATTTATATATACATGTATTTACCCAAAAATAATTATGTAACATTAAGCTGGATGAATTCATTCCACAAAGAACATGATAAATAAATATAGCTTAATTTAGAAAGAATTAAAACATAGTTTTAATATAAATATAATCATATATATAATTACATAAATAATTTTATTACACCATCGTTTACTAAAACATGAATTTAAAATTTCATAAAACAATTTTGTACATGCTAAAATAATAATTCTGAATGTAATTTAAAATGCACCCTTGTAAAAACTTGGAACTGGGATTCTTGGTGGATTTATCTTGAAATTGCTAAAATAGTTATATAAAAAGATGAGGCTTGATTTTATTGTACATATATATATGCTAGAATTTGTAATAATAAATCTTGAAGAAAACATCCCTTTACCTGAATTGTAGTAGGATAAGAGGGGAATGTATAAATTATAAGTTTTAAGAACTCAGATCTTTGTTTCAGGTACGCCTTTCCTTTTTCTAAAGTTTTTAAGAAAAATGAACTTTCTTGAAATTTTTGAAGTACATGTCGTGTAATTTCTGAGTACACGCCGTGTACCCCTCTCCGGCTCGAAGCCGTGTGCTGGCCATGCCCGGTCCACACACACGGTGTGTAGGGGTGACTTGGAGGCCAATTTTGGAGGAGTATGGAAAGACATAGTACACCCCATGTGCTCTAAAGGTACATGATGTGTACTTTCTTTTTTTCATTTAACGGACCGGGGTCATGCCTGACGCATAGAAGCGTCTTCTTCTAGGTTTCATTCGTCCGAGAGCACCAAGGATCCACGAATCTTTGACAGGATCCGTCCTGTCCGTTTGTTCTTCGATTCGATCACGGTCTATTGCGTTGGAATCACAACGGTGAGTTCTTCCTTCTGCTTGATCCTTGTTTTCCAATTCCTACTCCTTTTCAAGATATTTTAGGTTGAACATTTTGGTAGATTTATCAAATCTAACGCGTTCTAAGGAGTATATGTCGTCGTTGTTCACATATATCGATATCCTAGCATCAAGGTAGGTTTTTTGTGCCTTTCTGTAGAAATTCGATGAGTATTTTGTGGAAATTCCACTAATACCCTTGTACAGGGTATTGCGTGTTCCTGTTTTTCCCTTGTTGTATTGCCTACTTTTCTTGATTTCTAGAGTATATGTTTTTCCTGTGATTATGGTAGTTTTCACTGTACTCTGGATGTTTCCATTATTATTTTTCTTGTTTGGCATTTCCCTGTTGCCATGCCTAGTGGTAGGATAGTGGAACTATTGCTTTGTTATGCTGTTGAGCCTTAGAATGATAGACAAGTATCATTGAGGTTAACTTGGATGATATACACGCGCTGGGCATGTTAGTTTCACACAGGACTGTGAGAACCTAGTGTAGTAGACCACATGGAGAATAGACGTAAGGGCCTCTCCAGGGTGTCTTTTAAATACAATGCGAGACTACATGGGGAATTGACGATGAGTGCTTCCTCAGAGAGTCTGTAGTTCCTTGACGCGGGCCACAGGGGGAATGAGACGTTGAGTGCTTCCCCAGAGTGCCTTTAGCACGATACGAGATAATAGGGGGAATTGATGGTGATTGCTTCCTCAGAGAGTCTATTTTTTAGCTAAACCAGAGGGGTGACACTCTGTGCGCTTCCTAGAGGGTTGCTAGTACTTTTAGGTTTAAACTTAGGGGTTAGATAGTGAGAACTACCCAGAGGTTACCTTTTTGTTCTACTTGCTTGATTGACTGTTACTTGTATACTTTATATGATAGAATTGTGGATTGTAGCTATGGTGTGCTTTCTGTTTTCTACTTCCTGCACTTTTACTTGCCTTGTATTCATTGACTGTCAGGCACAGATCTTTGGGTGATTGCCTACTAGGATTTTATCTCACACCCTGTTTGGGCCATGCTTTTGGGCCCAAGCAGACTATGTTGTTGCAGGTATAGATAAGGGCTGGCACCCTTCTACTTTTGGTTCTTGATTGCACTAGAGTTAGAGAGCATGGGACTGAGGTGTGTCTTGCGATGCTGAGGAGTTTACTTTGCTTTCTTTTGAACTTTGTTTTTCAGTTATACTTCAGCACGTTGGTTTGTTTACTGCATTCTATAGACATATGTACCATGTTGCATCCTTATTGTTTTATACATTGCTTCCGCTGTTCAGTTCAGTTGTTGTATGCTGTTTATTATTTCCGTTATTGTGTCTAGTTGTTCTTCCGCTGTATACTTTACCGAATGAGGGCATAGTTTCCCCACCGACTCACCAAGGCCCTCACTGAAGTTAGGAAGCCTCTGGCATTTGGGGAAACATGCTTGAGGTCATGTGGTGAACCTGGTAAGGGGCACCAGTGGAGGGGCTCCAGATTCCGGTTGTTACAAAGTGGTATGAGAGGAGTTCTTTTCTCTTGCTTTACTGTTTGGAAACTTTAGCGAGGGATAGGATGGCTTCGGTACATGGAATTAAGTTGTGCTCGGGAGTAGCTAAACCATGTATAGGGAAAATCCATACTACCTCGTTAATTGCAGTTTGCTGGTTTTGATATTTTACAGTTGATATGATTTCACTTAGAGTGATTCACATGCTTTGTGTTGTTAATTCCTTGATGATTGCGGTTCTATTTCTGTTGCAACCCGATGAGATGATGTTATTCCATATCATGCATCATATAGGCACTTATAGAGATCACATGCCATGCATTCTTTCCATGCCATCTAGGGTGAATTAGCAATTGCATGCTGTTGTGATAGACTTTGTGTAGATTATGCATGCTGTTGTGATAGATGCTTGATAGAATCTATGATTCCTTTTTAGAGGATTTATTGTCTTATAATTTGCCGAAATGAATTCAAAATTTTGATTCTTGAGGTGTTATGGGACCTTTAGAATCGGAAATTGGTGGATCATCATCCTATTTTCTCTTGTCTATGACTATAGGAGATGCCAAGCTTTGATTCGCGGGGAGTGTGGGACCTCATGGATCGAAATTTGGCACCTCTTTGCCTTTTTTCCCATGTTTTCTGGGCTTCTGTGCATTTTTTGAGCTACTGACCAAGAAAACCCCAGAATACACGGCGTTTACTCATTAATACACGATGTGTGGTTTTTAGGTTGTATCACTGACCGTGTGAGAAAGGACACTCTGTTGTAGAAATGAATTCAGGAACACGCCGTGTACGGTAGGTACACACCGTGTAGTTTGGAGTCGTGTACCTGGCCATGTCACTAACAACATAGGTCGGGGAAGCTCGAGTAGAACACGCCGTGTTGTAAGGGAACACGCCGTGTAGTCCTGTCCAGGCACTTGGTCGTGTCACGAACAACACGGGACGGCGTTACCTTCTCTTAGACACATCGTGTGTTTTCGGAACACGTTGTGTAGTCTTGTTCAGGTACCCGACCATATCACGAAAAACATGAGATGGTGTCACCTTCACCTATACACATCATGTTTGTTCGGAACAGGCCGTGTAAGGTTCATCCATGTAGACGACCGTGTGTTTAACAATACGGGCTGCCGAAGCCTTATCTAGTATACTCCGTGTGTTTTCAGAACACGCCGTGTAGTCTTGGGTTAAGTCAGACCGTGTGGGTTAGCCATGTAAAGAGACTCGGGCTAGGGAATAGTTTTCAAGTACACGCCGTGTGTTGGATCAACACACCGTGTAGTTTGAGGCATTTCACGACCTGTAGGGTAGGGGTACACGCCCATGTCAGTGGCTTAAGAAGACACTCTGTGTAATTATTATACACGTTGTGTAGTCGTTTTTTGTAAACTTGCATATTTTCCTTCCCCTATTCCCATTTTGTACTCTTGTGTTCTATGTCCTTGTTTTTCTAATATAAGGTATGCTTTTTATCTTTCAAATCAATGCCTCCGAGACGTTATTCAGTTGTACGTCTGTCATCATGCAGGGATCAAACGTCAGATATTTCTAATCAGGGACTTCCTACCAATCCTCCAGTCGGGCCAGCCTTGGCACCGACTATCATACCAGTTGCAGGTGCTGATGCACAGTTCAGGGAAAGTTTTATGAGGATGATGCAGAACATTCAGGGAGCACTGCCTCTTGCCTCGACTTTGGCCGAATTGACACGAGTTTTCCAGTAGCAACATCCTCCCACTTTCTCAGGGGAAGGAGGACCTCAGGCTACAGAGTCATGGATGAATGCCCTGTTGACCATCTTTGAGCATTTGGAGATGCCTCCAGAAAGGCAGGTCAAGCTCGCTACCTATATGCTACGAGACTCCTCCAAGAGGTGGTGGGACGTGATCTCACAGTCAGGTCATTAGCAGGTTATGGCATGGAAGGAGTTTCAGCGCCTCTTTTATGACTACATACACCTGGAGACCCTGAGGGCCAACCGAGCCTAGGAGTTCATGAGCTTAGAGTATGGTACTCATTCTTTCCTGGAGTATTCCTCTCATTTCATCAAGCTGCAGTGTTTCACACCCCTCTGGGATGGGAGTGGGGTGTTCATGGCAAGGAAGTTTGAGGATGGTCTCCGGTGGGAGATCCACTCACAGGTGAATATCTTCCAGTTGACTTCCTTCACTTCCATCTTCAACCAAGCACTGATTGCGGAACACAATTTGAGGGACTCTGGAGCTGCGAGCCAGGGCGGTTCTGTTTCCAGGGCTAGTTTTCTTCCAGATGAAAGCAAGAAGCACCATAGTTAGTCTACGCGTGGGGATTCGAGGAAGCGGGATACATCGTCAGGCAGTCAAGTGGTATGCTACCAGTGTGTCCGGTCAGGGCACATGAGGCCGCAGTGCTAGAGAGATCCCACGGAGTGCCGATCTTGCAGCAAGATGGGTAATCTTTAGCATTTCTGCTAGGTTTTGTCACCAGTAGCTGGTGACTGGGGTTCTTCCATGACACCTCTTTCATGATCAGTACCACAAGTTTCTCACCAGTCTGGGAATGGGAGTTCTTCCTGCCATTCGGGCCGAGGTGGAGGTCGAGGCCGTGGCGGTCAGACACCAGTCTCTCAGCACCAGCAAGGTGGATCCGCTCAGAGTGGTTATCCAGGGGCGCAGGGCCATGGTGCAGGCCAGTCTTTCGCCGTGGAACAGACCTATCAGGAGTAGGATCCCGAACCTTCTACAGTTTGAGGTACGATTTTAGTAGCCTCAGTTTTATCTTCAGGTTTTTTCGATACTGCTGCTACACATAGCTTTATCTCTATTGCTGTTGTGGAGAGCGTTGGGCTCTGTGAATTTTCTTTTGCTGACTCATTGACACTAGAAACACCTTTGGGGATGAGGACATCTAGTGTACACCAATGTAGAGAGTGCCCTCTCAAGGTTGAAGGGTATTGTTTCTTATGGGATCTCTATTTCCTAGAATTGACAGTCTATGATGTCATCCTCGGGATGGACTGGTTGGTTCCCTTCCAGGTAGTCATCAACTATTATCGTCTAAGGGTGAGTTTTATCTCACCAGAGGGTGAGTCCTTTCTTCATATAGGTGAATGGGATTTCAGGCAAGTCGAGTATGACTCGAGCATCATGGTCTAGGAAGGGTGACAACCCATATTTCTAGTATTTATCTGGATGATCAGTGGACTTCACAGTTGGACCTTCATCCAGTGGTGGATCATTTCCAAGATGTCTTTCCAGAGGACGTTTTGGGTTTGCCTCCGGAGCGTGAGGTAGACTTTTCTATTGAGCTCGTTCCAGGAGCTGCACCAGTGTCCATTCCTCCTTATAGGATGGCCACACCTGTGTTGTAGGATCTCAAGAAGTAGTTGGAGGAGTTGTAGGAGAAGGATTTCATCCAACCCAGTACTTCTCCAGGGGTTCGCATGTCCTGTTTGCGAAGAAGGAAGACGGTACCCTTCGGCTTTGTGTGGATTATCAGAAGCTGAACCAGTTGATGGTCAAGAACCAATATCCCATTCCGAGGATCGATGGCCTCTTTGATCAGCTTCAAGGATCCCGAGTGTTCTCAAAGATCGACTTGAGGTCTGGTTATCATCAGTTGCACGTTAGACCATCAGATATACCTCTGACAGCCTTCAGGAGCTGGTATGGTCTATACGAGTATGCAGTTATGTCGTTCGGTCTCAAGAACATGCCTTCAGTTTTCATGGCACTGATAAACCGAGTGTTCCATCTTTACTTGGACTCCTTCATCATGATCTTCGTAAAAAATATCTTGGTGTACTCTCACACTCGACACGACCATTCCACACATCTTGAGATCATTTTGAGTACACTGAGAGAGCATCAGATTTATGATAAACTCTCGAAGTGCCACTTCTGGATGGATCAGATTCACTTTTTGGGTCATGTCATCTCAGAGGTAGGAGTATCTGTGGACCCAGAGAAAGTGAGGGCTGTAGTTTCCTAGTATCAGCCGAAGAAATTTTTTGATGTACGAAGTTTGTTAGGACTGGCTGGATACTACAGACGCTTCATTCAGGACTTCTCACGCCTAGAAGCACCTTTGAAAGGACTGACCAAGAAGGGGGTGAAGTTCTTATGGTCAGATTCTTGTGAGTCAGCCTTTTAGGATATGAAGAGAATATTGACGTCGACACTGATACTAGTCTTTCCAGATCCAGGTAAGAGCTACATTGTTTATTTTTATGCTTTGGGTATTGGACAAGGTGGTGTGCTTATGCAGAGAGATGGAGTCGTTGCATACGGGTCTCAGCAGTTGAGGCCACCTGAGAGGAACTACCCTACACATGATCTGGAGTTGGCAGCTGTTGTTCATTCCTTACATTGTTGGAGACACTATCTTCTAGGATAGCACTTTGTGGTCTTCACCGACCACAAGAGTCTCAAGTATATCTTCACTCAGCGTGATCTGAATCTAAGGCATCACAGGTGGGTTGAGTATCTTCAGTCTTTTGATTTCGAGTTTGCCTATATGCCAGGAAAGGGAAACCCAGTAGCAGATGCGTTGAGTAGTAGAACTCAGATTCAGGCGGTTTAGGAGGCCAGTAGTGAGTGGAAGCTTATGGATTTGTTCTCTGAGATGCATATGGAGGTGCATGACAGACAAGGACAGAATTACCTATCTTCTGTAGCTGTTACCTCTATGCAACTTGATCAGTTACTGATGAGGAATCTATCAAAATCAGAAGGCTTAGTCCTACAGGAAAATGTGTTAGGAGAGGATCCTTTTCCTAGATGGACAATGGGCGAGGATGAGATCTTGCATTTCCAGCGATGCGTATGGGTGCTAGCAGACATACGCGAGGAGCTGATGCAGGATTTTCAATCCTCAATTTGGGCAGTTCATCCTAGCCTCACCAATATGTATTGGGATCTTCATCGCCAGTACTGGTGGCCAGGTATGAAGAGAGATGTTGCTAGTTTTGTCATGAGATTCTCTACTTGTCAGTAGGTGAAGGTGGAGCATCAGCGACTAGCAGGCCTTTTACAGCAGTTACCCATTCCAGAGTGGAAGTTGAATGATGTTGTGATGGACTTCATGATCGGGTTGTCGAGGTCGCCTAGAGGGAATGATGTTGTTTGGGTTGTCTTCAACTGGATTGTGAAGGTTTCTCACTTCTTGCCTATCAAGGAGACCTTCAGTGTCGATGATCTGGGATTACTTTACATCCGAGAGATCATTCGTCTGCATGGAGTTCCACGATCTATTATTTCCAACAGGGATGATCTCTTTAATTCTCGGTTCTGGATGGGACTTCAGAAGGATTTGGGTACACGGGTACTTTTCAGTACGGCATACCATCCCCAGACGATGGCCAATCTAAGCGTATGATCCAGGTGCTAGAGGATATGCTCAGAGCTTGAATTCTGGACTTTGGCAGTTCTTGGGAGAAGCATATCCCTCTTGTGGAGTTCACCTACAACAACAGTTTTTAGGTGACTATTCAGATGGCACCTTATGAGGCTCTGTACGGTAGGCCATACAGATCACCCTTATGCTGGCCGGAGGTTGGAGAGGCAGCTTTGCTGGGACCTCATCTTGTTCAGGAGACATTAGAGCAGATATACTTGATTCGGAAGAGGATGGATACAACACAGTCTCGGCAGAAGTCTTATGATGATTACTGGAGATGAACTTTGGAGTTCGAGGTTGGGGATCAGGTTTTCCAGCGTGTCGCACCGAGGTTGGGACACAAGAGGATTCAGAAATTGGGTAAGCTTTCACCGTGGTACGTCGGGCCGTTTGAGGTTTTGGAGAGAGTTGGGCCGGTTTCCTATCTGTTGTAGCTACCCTAGAGGTATTGGGACATGCATGACGTCTTCCACATCTCTTAGATCCGACGTTACTTTTCAGACCCATCTCATGTCTTTCAGCCCGAGGAAGATGAGCTTAAAAAAGATACATCATTCGAGGAGAATCCTATCTGGATTCTTGATCACAGTACAAATGTTCTCCATGGGTGGTATGTACCTCTTGTACGGGTGCTATGGAATCATGAGCGAGTACAAGACAATACCTGGGAGAGGGAGGCCGATGTACGATTATAGTGGCTGGAGCTGTTCGGGGTTTCTTATTCTACACCTTGATAGGGAAATTCGGGGATGAATTTCTTTAAGGGGGGAAGTTTGTAAGAACCCGAATCTTCGTTTCAGGTACGCCTTTCCTTTTTCTGAAGTTTTTAAGAAAAATGAACTTTCTGTAAATTTTTTAAGTACAAGTCGTGTACTTTCTGAGTACATGCCATGTACTCTTCTCCGGCTCGAAACCGTGTGCTGGTCGTACCCGGGCCACACACACAATGTGTAGGGGTGACGTAGAGGCCGATTTTGGTGGAGTACGGAAAGACATAGTACATGTCGTGTTCTATAAAAGTACACACCGTTTAATTTCTTTTTTTTTCATTAAATGGACCGAGGTCATGCCTGACGCACAGAAGCGTCTTCTTCTAGGTCTCGTTCATCCGAGAGAAAAGAGGATCCATGAATATTTGCCGAGCTCCCGCCTCTCTGTTTGTTCTCCGATTCGACTACGGGCAATTGCGTTGGAATCGCAGCGGTGGTTTCTTCCTTCTGCTTGAGCCTTGTTTTCCAATTCCTCCTCCTTTTTAAGATACCATAGGTTGAAAGTTTTGGGTGTTTTCTCAGATCTATGATGTTCTAAGGAGGATCTGTCGTCGTTGTTCATATATATCGATCCCCTAGCATCAAGGTAGGTGGTTTGTGCTTTTCTGTAGAAAGTCGATGAGTATTTTGTGAAAATTACAGCAATACCCTTGAACGGGGTATTGTGTGTTCCTGTTTTTCCCTTTTTGTATTGCCTGATTTTCTTGATTGCTAGAGTAGAATTTTTGCCTGTGATTATGGTAGTTTTTACTATACTATGGATGTTTCCATCCTTATTTTTCTTGTTTGGCACTTTCCAGTTGCCATGCCTAGTGGTAGGATAATGGAACTGTTGCTTTGTTATGCTGTTGAGCCTTAGAATGATATCCAAGTAGCATTGAGGTTTACTTGGATGATATAAGAGCGCTGAGCATGTTAGTTTCACACAGGACTATGAGAACCTAGTGTGGTAGACCACAGGGAGAATAGACGTAAGGGCTTCTCCAAAGTGTCTTTTAAATACGATGCGAGACCACAGGGGGAATTTACAATGAGTGCTTCCTCCGGGAGTTTGTAGTTCATCGATGCGGGACATAGGGGGAATGAGATGTTGAGTGTTTCCCTAGAGAGCCTTTAGCACGATATGAGACTATATGGGGAATTGATGGTGAGTGCTTCCTCAGAGAGTCTATTCTTTAGCTAAACCAGAGGGGTGAGACTATGTGCGCTTCCTAGAGGGTTGCTAGTACTTGTAGGTTGAACCATAGGGATTAGACTATGAGAACTACCCATATGTTACCTTTCTGTTCTACTTGCTTGATTGACTGTTACTTGTGTACTTTATATGCTAGAATTGTGGATTGTAGCTGCTGTGTGCTTTCTGTTTACTGCTTCCTACACTTTTACTTGCCTTGTATTCATTTACTGTTGGGCATAGAGCTTTGGGTGATTTCCTACTGGGATTGTATCTCACACCCAGTTTGGGCCATGATTTTGGGCCCCAGCCGACTATGTTGTTGCAGGTATAGATAAGGGAAAGTGTCTTTCTACTTCAAGTTCTTGATTGCACTGGAGTTGGAGTGCATGGGACCAAGTCGTGGCTTGCGATTCAGAGGAGTTTACTTTGTTTTCTTTTTCACTTTGTTTTTTAGTTGTACTTCAGCACGTTGGTTTGTTTATTGCTTTCCATAGACATATGTACCATGTTGCATCATTATTGTTTTATACATTGCTTCCGCTATTTAGTTTAGTTATTGTATGCTGTTTATTATTTACGTTATTGTGTCTGGTTGTTATTCCATTGTATAATTTACCGAATGAGGGCATAGTTTCCCCACCGACTCACCAAGGCCCTCACTGCTGGTCAACAGCCTCTGGCGTTTGGGGAAATGTTCTTGAGGTCATGTGGCAACCCGGGTACGGGGAACCAGTGGAGGGGCTCCAAATTTAGGTCATTACATAAGTATTGTAAAAACAATTAATTCCATTACCAGATAATTTAATAAAAAAATTATATAGATAAAAAATCATGTATAAATATATGTAAAATAAGTGAAATAGCATAATTTGGACTATATAATTTAAACCCTTACAAATGAAGTTTAATTTAAATTGTAAATCCCTCCTGTGAAACATAAAAAAATATATAGTATGATACCTTACATGTTATTTGCTGCACATAGGTTCTTCTTCCTCAGATTATGAAATTGTATTTTCCAATTTCTTTTTAACATAAACATATGGTTTTTATACCCATAAAATACTCTATTTATCAAGAAATTAAAATGAGCTTGCAGTGCAAGCTGGATAAAAAGTTTTAGACAGTAAAGAAAGAAATTATAAAATTAAAGTGCAACAGGATGAAGTGGATGCCTGAAGACCAAAACAAAATAATATAAAAGAGTCAATAAAGAGAAAAAGGTTTAAATTAACTGAAACAAAACAAACAGAATGGTGGAAAATAGGGAATATGATGTTCAATCCAAAGTTAACCCGATATTGAAAAATAAATCAGACAAAAATACCAAATAGAAAGCCTACCTACCACAATATCTGGATAACCCAAAATGAAACCCTAATTGGGACAAACCAGAAGACATCGCTCACACCTCCTCCTCGCATGGCGTGTCTACAATACCCCATGAACCATGACCTCGACTCTGGCTCCTCTGATGAGAAGGCCTTACCACTCAACTCATCTCCCGGTGGTACCCTTATTGTGTGTGACCTGTAGATCCCAACATCTTAGCCTTTCCCTTGGTCTCGACCACCACATGAGAAGACTCATCTAAATTCATTGGCTTATTCAACTTCTTTCCCGCATCCTAGACTTCCACTTGTCCCTCCTCGACATCCCCTTGCAGCGTGACACTGACACCCACGAACCCTACTATGCGAACAACTTTAGTGCCTCTTATGGATCAAGAAGAAACCTGAAACCCTAATCCCCTATACATGATTCTTCTTCTTTTTTATTAGAATTATCATATCATACTTTTATTATTATAAAAATTAATTACTAATAATCCTTTTAACTAACTTATATATAAATGAAATCTATTTTTTATTATAAAATAACATAAAAAAGTATATTTCTAATATACAAAATAAAAAATCAATCTATAATTCAAAACTAATATATATATATATCATATATTTTGAAAATTAAATTTCATAAAAATTATTTATATTTATTTAAATAATGAAAATTATCATAATTTATAAATCATCACAGTTTTATAAAACAAATTATAATTCAAGTTAAAAATATCATTCATATATATACCATTTTAACATTTCATTAAAAGAGTTATATTATATAATTATACTTTTATTAAAAAATTCATGATATTAATAATTTTATAAAACATTAATCTAATCAAAATTTATAATTTAAAACTCATAATTGTAATTTTATATATATATCATATTTTCTGAAATAAAACCAAGTCAGTTTTATACAAACATAATTATACACATTTCATATTAATTAATTATGATAATATATTAAAATGTGAAAATTAATAGTGAAAATATATTCATAATATAATTTATTATTTATAAAAAAATTATAATAGTTAATTAATTTATAATATTTTTTTTAAATTTATTCCTGATAGAAAATATTATATTTCAAATTCCAATAGATATAATAGTTTAAATTAAATAAACAAAAATACTTAATTTAGGTTATTATTTTAAAAGAAAATTATAATAAATCCATTTTTAGTTTTTTTTAACTATAAATTAATCCATTTAATATAATAGTAATACTAGGTATGATATTTATGGGTTGTTACCCAAATAGTTTTCTTTTTTGGTAAACTAGATACATATATTATTCTAATGTTATATTGTATTAAATACAATATAGTGAGAGTAATAATTTTGTACTCATAAAACACATTCCAAGATTCCTTCTTCACATCATGGGGAAAGGATCAAAATAAGGTTAATCTAAAATGATCATTGATGGTAACATATATAATAATATATCATTAATCTATAATACATAATCGATATGAATATGTAAATAACTAAAAAAACATGCCATTTCAACAAAAACATGAGGCTGAAGAATAATATGGAATGAATAAATGATGATCAAATAATACTATATAAATATTAACATTATCATAAAGAAAACCATAGATAATATCAATGCAGCAATCTCATGGACAATAATAACCAAATTCTAAATGAAAGAAATGCTTAATATTGGATTTGATGATCTCAGACATCATGATATCTATATTTTCAATGAATTCATCCAAGATAGTTAAAACTATTTGTAATAACCCATTTAAAGTTACCATATTGATTTTTACTATGATAATTTTCCATGCATTGAGAGGCTATATAATTCTAGGAGTCACCTATCACTGTATTCCCAATTCATTCCTTATATATCAAATGATTTATTTAATTCATGAACAATGTGACTTATAAATAAATGTCTATATTAAATAAATAATACCGAATATCAATATTTCTCTAGTCAATCAAATAACATAAAAAATAAAACATTGTATATAAAAATGGTGTATAGTTTAAGAAATAACTATTTCTATTATACAATGAATATGGATATTTTGTGGAGATTTAATGTAAAATGATCATAAGAAGTTAATGTTTCAAGGGAAAGTTAATGACTACCAAGTTAATCAAGAAAGTGAATATCAATACTTTATATAGTCAAAAAGATCATAAACCATCAATAGAAATAATAATGATGGTATCGTTAGAATATATACCTAGTGAGGTATAAGTAAAATAAATTTTTTTTATTGTTGATGAATATAAATACCATAAGATAAATCATTAATAAAATTATTGACATAAATACCCATTCCACTTTAAAAATCACTTTATAAAGTATAACAATTTATAAAATAATAAATAATAAATTTTAATTTAAAATATCTCTAAAAACTATTCAATTATGTTTCAAATCATCGATAAGTTATGATGGTGGAAAATTTCATTCATGACATACAAGTTGAAACAAATATTCCTTTCACATTTTTTGGTAAAAATTCAAAATGTAATTCGTTCAGAAAACAACAAGAAAATTAATTTTAAACCATTTTTGTAAAAAGTAAAACATGGGTAAAAATGAATTTAAAATATATTATTATAAGGTTAAAACATTCTTAAAAACATTTTTGGATGATATGTATATGGAAAAAAAGTTTTTACCGAAAATACTAATGAAGTTGGCTTTTCTTAAAACATATTCTCAATAATTTTAAGTGAGAAATTGATGAAAATAGAAATATTAATTGAAAAATTTATTAATAAAAATAGGAGAAGAAAATTAATTTTTTATTATATAATTATCATAATATTTCCTTCATTGGAAATTCAAGTTTAAATAATCCCTATTAAAGTGATATTGAATCATAAATCCTTACTACTTTGTCAACTTTTGAATGATAACCCCCCCTGAACAAAATAATTTAACATAAAACATTAAATACCATTAATATATATATATATATAGGTTAATGATAAAAAAATATTAGAGTACCAGAAAATAAATCTCATAAATTAAATTGGGGTATAATACAAAATATATCTCAATAGAGTGGAAATTGAGATAAAATCTCTTATAAATATCTTACCATTGAAGTAATAATTAATCAATGAATTTAATATGTGTATAAAATGTAAGTAAACATAAAAAAAGTTTAAAGAAAACATAAAATAAAAAAAAACCTTGCACAGATAATCTTATAATAGCAGAGACAATGAAAAAGTAATATAACCAAATGAAAAGAAATTTACTTATGAAATACTTACCACATGATAACTTTTAAGTCTAATACCATAGGATAAGTTAATAAGAATTGAAACATAAAATATCATGAATTATATAGGATTCATGATATAACATTTAAAAGGGTTATTTTATACACTATATAAAATAAATTAGGTGTATAACATTAAAATATGTTTCAATAAAGGGATATTGAGATGAAATCCCTTACCTCATGCTTCCCTTTAGTTGAACATGACTTAACCTCCAACATGATATTTTTAAACATGTAATTAATTTATATCATAAACATATTTATATTAATTATATCATATATAATATTTTAATAACATCTTATCACTTTTCCATTAATTATACTTCATTATTACTGTTCTTTCAAGTATTATCTACTTTGTTTTCTCATAGATGTTTCATCGAAACAGTTATAATTCTATAATTCTATACAAGGAAAATTAATTACATCACTTTGTGGAGATGGTTGGTCGTACGTATGCATGAGTGATTATATCATTTCTTTACTTAGTGAAAGGGTAAAAATGTTCCTGATATATTAATTTTTATAAATAAATACCTTGTATTAAGTATACTTTATATTCATTACTTCCATAATTATGACTATCCATGTGATTTGGTGATGGAAAAAAAATTACATCAATTCCCAAGATGGTAGTCTACCGTACACATGAGCGATGGATTTGTTTCCCATGTGGCGGAGAAGCAGATGGATAAATATTATTCTATAAAAAATGACATATTAGTATATTAAAGATAATAGAATTATTATATGTAATTTTATGAAAAAATTTAATGTTTTAAAAGAAGAAAAAAAAATATCTTAGTGAATACAATTACCTTCGCTTAGAAGAATCTTCTTTGGATCTCGTATTAATGATCCTAGGATTTATCTTTTGGGAGGTCCAATGCCTCTAGAATGTGTAAAATCATGCTAGGGAGAAATTATTGTAGGTTTTTTTTAATGTATATGTATTTATATGTGTTAATAATTGAGTGGATTATGTTACCAATTATATGTGGGGGAGGGGACTTCTTGGAAACGACTGGAAATTTCCCCAAAGAATACCAAATGATAATGTCATTCCTATGAAAAATAATTCAGGATGAACTTGTATTCAAATACGGTATGGGATAAGGCTTAAATATGGTTATATAATATGATATTTAAGAGTTTAATTTCCAAACATACACATATAATTTGGTTTAACCTCCCCCCACCCATAAACGTTTTTTAACCTTAACCATGATAAATATGTTTTTTACTAGTTTCACTATTAATTATGGAAAATAGTTAAGTTGAACATATAATTTAATATTAATTATTATTATTCATTATATTTTATAATTTGTTTAAAAAAATTCATTAAATGGTTGAATTTAATTCAAAATTAGACCCCCAAATGTGTCAAAAATCGGTTTTGCAAAGAAATTTTATCTAAGTATAAAATGTTTGTCACTAAGAACTCCAAAAAAATAGATTCTAATTACCTAATTTTAATTAATTATAAAATAATTGAAATAATTTTACTTTTAAAAAAATTTAAAAAATATAACTTTTGTAAATTCTTTAAATGAAAAGATAGTTTTAATTAAAATTCAGAATTTTTCACTATTCATTAAAATTTTTATTTTTTCTAAAAATTATCAATCAATTAACTCAATGATAATTTTTAAATTATTATTTCAAAAATTAATTTAATTTTTCAAAATAAATTTTCTTAAATTATTTTAAAATAATTTAAAAATAACTCTTTAAAATGAAATGAGAAGACTTTTTAGAAAAATGATGTTTTTGGGCATAAAATTGTATTTACTCTTATTCATGCCTAAAAAATATTTTATGAAAGATAAAAAAATTATTGAGTATAAGATATATAGGTTTAATTAAACTCATACACCAATAGTGATTTATTTAATATATTAAAATATAAAACACATTGTGCACAATGAAATAGCTTTTTAAAAAAACTTTTATTTTAATTTCAAATGTTTTTTATTTTAACTAATAATAGATTGATACATAATGAATATATTTTATAAAAGTGTAAACCGTATAAATTTTCTAATTTAGTTACTTTTATTCATATCCAAAAATTTAATGGCTAGGTTATAATGGTCATATTTAAATAATATATTTTATGGGTCATTTAAGCTTTGTGTTGCATTCCATATACGCTATCACACACAATGTTCCTTTTTTAACAAATCATGGTGTTAAATTATCTCCATATTCAATAAATTGTGCCCTTACATTTTAAATATTCACTCAAAAAATCAAGGGATTTATATTTAAGGATACCTTTTTTGAAAACCCACCTCATAAAAGCGGTAAAAAATAGTTTTATTGATAAAAAATAAATTAAAGTATAAATGTCTTCTAAAATAGCACATAACTATGTTTAAAAGTCGGAAACAATTAGTTAGAATTGAATATATGGATATAGAAGTAAATCATAAATAATTATGGAGAGTGATAGAGATAATTGATCATAATAAAGTGAATGATCATGAGAAATTTAACAACCAAAAAACCTTAAATTTTTGATGGGTTAAAATACTATTGATTCATCCTATATTAAGATAATGGGATAACATTTTGGTTTCATGCTCTTTTTCTTAAATTTAAGGGATTATTTAATATCAAAATAAATATCCCCTAAAATATAACAACTTTATATATTTTTATTTTCATAAAAACATTTTCATCCTATATATATGATCGGATCAATTTTCACTTCATTTTTTACACCAAGAAATGAATATCCAAGATGAAAAAATATTAGTGAAATATTAAAATTAACATTTAATGGATTGTATGATGCATAAATGTGTAAAAAGTATATTTTTTTTATCTCTAAATATTTACCAAAACCAAAATTTTTAGAAAAATTTATTCATAATTATAAATTAATCTCTAAAACCCCATTTATAACACTGAATGTTAAACTTAATTTAATACATTAGCATTTAAGTAAAAAATATTATTAACTAGGATGTGACATATACCAATGGTAGGTGTTTCACAACTCTTGTCCTTTGGTTGTGGTTTCTTTCCTCGCAGTCTTACCAGATGTGATGATTTGTTTCCCAATATGTAGGTTGTTATTTTTCTATTACTATATTATTATAATGGTTATAATGTTTCCAAAAAATGATGAACATCCTTAAAATAAAATTAATCATCAAATAAAATTTTAACCGCTAAGGTTTTTTATACAACCTATTTTTTTCTTACCCACAAAATCATATAATATTAATTAACTATTATTAACTTAACATCAATGACTATATTAACAATAAAGGTCATAAATATATTTAAACTTTTAAAAAGGTCATTCTTCCTCAAAACATATTTCATGTTGAACCTAAGGGTTACATATTTCGCAACTCGGAGAAGAATCTCCCAAATTTTCATTAACTATATAAAACTCTCATCACCAAAAAAATAAAAAGGTTTTCTAAGACATGAAATTATGATAAAAATTAAACTCATAAACCCATGATGGTATCTACAATTCTTCCATTAATCTAGGATGAAGACATATTTTCTATTAAAAAAATAGAACAATCCTTAGATATTTCATGATTATTTTAAAAATACATCTACATTATAATTATTAGATCTCGATACAAAAATACTTCAACCATTTTACTTCAACATAGGTTCTTCCTTGGTATAAGAGTTAACCTTTAAAAGAGGAATTTGACACAGATAATTCCTACGTTCTCCATTTTCAAGACAACATAATATACATTGATCTCCATGATGAAATTTATTTCTCTCGATTAAGATCCTTACTTTTCCTTGGAAATTCGTTTCTCTATGCCCATATTTTACACACATAAAATATTTTATTATTCCTTTAAGACATTCTCATATGAATCTCTTTCCAAATTTAAAAAATGAAGGAAATAAATCATTATTTATTCCATAGTATCCACCACTAAAGATCTTAGAAAACTATATCCTTGTCTTCCATGGTGAGTTCAAGAATCAGTAATGGTGTTGGTTGTTAATAAAATATCATTATAATTTATTAGGAATAATCACAATATCTTTCACGCTATTGAACATCCCATTTTGTTTACAAATATCACCATATTAGACAATATATTATTGTATTGAGATAATTATTTTAGGTTCCATCCATCAACTAAAACCCAAAATAATAATGTTGAAAATAAAAAATAATAAAAAATAAATTATAGGATGTCTAAATCATGACACATTATTATTAATCTAAGACACATTAGCTTTAAACTAGGTCCTTTATTATCATCATTAATTCAAATCCTACACTATGGTTCATAAAGAAAATATTAATTAACCTAAGCACACCCTCAAGAGTATCGAAATATGTGTGCATCAAAGCCAATTGTGATGATCAATTCAAAGCCTACTTCTCCCTTCTTCGAGTTATTACCCCTTTTTACAACTATACTAGAGCCACATCCACTTTTAGTGTCCAGAAAAGGATTTATTTATTGTAAATTTTCATAATCTCAATCATAAAAAAGCATTGGGATGTTATATTACACATCTAATTATCCTCAAATTAAATCATAGCTATATACTCCTTAAACTATGTTTTCCAAAATCTGGTTCCCATGATTTCTACTAAACCTCCACTGATACCAACTGTAAAGACCCATCCTCCATTAGCCCATAATTGGTGGTTACTTTACTACACTAAAAAAAGATACAAATGATACCATCTTGAAAGATTGAATGTTTTAGTAGTTTGGTAAACTAGATACGTACTCTAATCTCACATTACATTTGACAACATAAAATAAAACATAGTGAGAGTAATAATTTTTCATTCCTAGAACTCATTCAAAGATTCCTTTTTCATATCCTATGGAAAAGAAACAAAATAATGGTGAGATAATGCACTTAGTAATGGTCACCTATAATGGAAGCTATCATGAATTAATAATTAAAAATTAATATGAAAACGTAAATAACTGAAAAAATATTCTATTTTATCAATAACATGAGCACAAAGAATAATAATGAATAATACCGTAAAATAATAATTATAAGGAATGATGATAAAATAATATCATATAAATAATCACAGGATATTTAAGAAAATTCATGGATAATATCAATGCATTAATCTCATAGAAAATAATAACTAAATTCTAAATGAATTAAATGCATAAAATTGGACATCATGATCTCTAAAATCATGATATTAATACCATCAAATAATTGAACCAAGACAGTTAAAAACTGTGGGTACTGACCCATTTAATGTCATCCTACTTATTTTTATTATGATATTTTTCAATGAATTAATGGTCTATATAATTCTAGGCCCCACCCATTACTTCATGTCCAATTAATTCTTCATATATCGAATTATTGTTTTAATTCATGAACAATATGCTTTATCAATGAATGTTTTTATTTAATAATGAATATGAAATATCAATATTTTCCCAGTAAATAAAATAACATAAAAATTAAAACAACCTATGTCAAAATGGTATATGGTTTAAATAATATTCATATCCATGATACAAATAATATGGATATTTAGTGGAAATTAAATGTTCAATGATCACAATAAAGAGACTATTTCACGGAAAAATTAATCGAGAAAATTGATGCAATAATAGAATTCGTGAAACTAATCATAAACCATCCATAAGAAGAATAAGGATGGTATCATTTAAACATACAACCGGTTTATTATAAGTAAATAATGGGTTATTGTAATTGATTAATATAAATACCATAACAATAATCATTAACATATTCTTGAGGAAACATACCCTTTCAACTTTGAAAATCATATTTTTAAAATTTAACAATTTACCAAATATTAAAAGAAACTTTTTATTTTAAAATAAACATGAATGATTTTAAAGGAATATTTTAGAGTGGTTATAATGGATAGAAGTATCATTCATGATGTACACATTAAAACAAAAATTCCTTATACATTTTTGATAAAAATTCAAAAGGTAGTGTGTTGAGAAAATGAAAATAAAATTCCTTATAAACCATTTTTTAAAAGTCAAATATGGGTAAAATGGATTTAAAATATTATAGGATAATATTAAAACATTATTTCATTTTTTTTGAAGACATTAATATGGAAGAAAAATAATTTTTTTTATCAAAAATAGAAATAAAATTGGCTTTTCTTAAAACCATTTTCTCAATCATTTTAAGTACAAAAGAGATTAAAATGAAACTATTAGTTAGAAACTTCCTGATTAAAGAGGATAAAAATTAAATGGGTTTATTATACAGTGATAAAATAATTTCCTTCAATGTAAATTGAAGCTTAAGAAATCCAGATTAAAGTGATATTGAAGCATAAACCCCTACAACTTTAGTAACTTTTGAATCATAACCCCATTTAAAGAAATAAATTAAAATGAAATATTAAATTTCATTAATATAAATATATTCATGATATAAAATATCAATGAGATTGTATATACACCTAATAAAATTAAATAGGTTCATAATACCAAATATGTCCCAATGGAGTGGAAACTGAGATGAAATATCTTACAAATATCATACTGTTGAAGTGAGAATTAATTAATGAATTGATTATGTGAATCAAATTTAAATCCACATAAAAAATTTGGAAATTTAATATAATATATGAAAAATATATTACACACATAATCTTATAATATAAAAAACAATGAAGATGTAATATAACCTAATTAAAATAAATTGAGTTATGAAGCACTTACCTTGGTAAAATTGGAGTCAAATCCCCTTGGATGAAATAACATGAATTGAAACATATAATATCATGATGTATGAAGGATTCATGATATAACATGTAAAATGGGCAGTGTATACACCATATAAAATAATTTAGGTGAATATCATTAAAATATGCCTCAATGACGGTAAATTAAGATGAAATCCCTTACCTTATGTTTCCCTTTAGTTGAATGTGATTTAACCTCATGTATAATTGTATTAAAATTTTTATTAATTTTTAACAAAAAAATATTTATATTTATAATATCACATATGATCTTTTTATAACATCTTATCGACCATTTTTTAATAATGTTTCTTTGTTACCATTGATTTAGGTATTAATTTATTTGTTTTCTCATGCATGATTTGTCATGAATGTTTCATTTCTTGATCATATATTATTGGTCCATAATATCCAAAATGATTTTATTTTTATAAATATAATATTTATTCATTATATAATCTTATATAATCATTATTTAATGTTTTAGATGCTAAATGAATCTCACTGCTTCATGAAGGTGGTAGGTCATACGAATGCACCAAAGATGACATCATTTATTTAATGGGTTAAAGGGTAAGGAAGAAGATGATATATTAATTTTATAGAATCAATATAATTTCATAATTATAATATATATTCATTGTCTTTATCACACTACTGAAAAAACGACCTATACCCATGGTTCAAACCATGGTTATAGCCCCCAAAACTGTGGGTATAGCGTATACCCACGATTTTGGGAACTGTGGGATGGAATGGCGTCTGTATAGGGGTCTCAGCCTATACCCATGATTTGGAGAACCGTGTTTATAGGGGAGTCAAATGTGGCACACGCTGGAACAGCGTGGCACACAACAGACCCCTTGGTTTTCAAACCGTGGGGTATTTATTTTTTTAAAAAACAGGCCTGGGGAGTTTTGAACACGCACCTCATCCTGAACATCGCGGTCACGCCCCACTGACGGAACAACAGAGCTGTAATTTTTATTTGTTATATATACATATATCTATGTATATATATTAATATGGGGTATTTAAATTAAAAAAAACCGTGGGGTTCGAACCCGCGCCTCACGCTGAGCATCGTGGTCGCGCCCCACCAACGGACCAACCGAGATGTTATTCATATTTGTTATACATACATACATTTATGTATTAATATTAATATTATCTATGTGGGGTATTTTAATTCAAAAAACACGGCCAGGGGGATTTGAACTGGCGACCTACAACACCTGCGGCAGACAGTTTGCCAACCGAGCTACTGAATTTTTGATATTATATATTTATATTTATGTAAATCTATTAATTTAAACTGTGAATAAATGTCTTCCCACCAAATTTTTTTTGTGTCCTGCCCAATTTCTATTCCCCACCATAATGCGGGAAATCTATAACCTTGGTTCTCGAGAACCTTGTATATAAGTCTTCAAAAAAACTGCAATACCTACTGTTTTCAAGAACCGTCGATATAGGTCTTCGGAAATTACCCTATACCCACGGTTTTCTCAAAAATCGTGGGTATAGGTTCACATACTATCCCTATACCCATGGTTTTGGAAAACTGTGGGTATATGGGTACCCTATACCGACGGTGTTTTGTGAAACCATGGGTATAGACCTATTTTCCAGAAGTATCATTTACATTATCTATGTGATTCGGTTATAGTAAAAAATTACATTGGTTCGTGAGGTGGTAGTTCACCGTATACACGATTGAATGATTTGTTTCCCATATGATAGAGAAGGATATGGATAAATATTATTCAATAAAAAATATAATTATATGGTATATACCTTTTTTATTATATTGTATGTTTTAATTCATAATTGATGTTTTCCAAAGAAGAAATAAAAAATAAATATATTAGTGAGCATAATTTATTTCTCACAGAAAACCCATCCTTTGGATATCTTGTTAAGGACCCTAGGGATGGTATTTTTGGAGGACTAAAACCTATAGAATGTGTATAAGGATATTGGGGATATATTTTTCTAGGATTTGGTTTATCTATATAGATTTATATGTGTGAAAAAGAGAGGGGATTATAATCCCTTTTATATGTGGGGGAGGGGACCTTCTTGGAACTCACTTAGAAATTTCCGAAAATAATACAAAATTATAATGTAGTTCCTAAGAAAAATTCTTCCAAATGATCTTATATTATAATTTGGGAAATATTAAAGTTAAAATATGGCTATCCAAGAGGATTTATACAAGTTTAATTCGAAAATTTTTCATTATATTTTTGTGTAACCACCCCCCCCCCCCGATAAACCCGTTTTAACCTTAACTGAGATAACAATTGTCTTTATTGTTTTCACTATTCATTATGACAAAAAATTAATTTGTATTTATTTCCTAATATTTGTTTTTATTCTACCCAGTATGGAATCCAATTTATAAAATTAAAAATAACAAAACTAGTAAAATTTAATTTCAAATTAACACAAAAAATGTGTCGAAAAAGAAATTTTCCAAAGAAAAGTTTTCTTAAGTATAAAAAATTTATATATCAAAACATAGTATTTTCCAATATTCATCAAAAAATAATATTTTTAGAAAATTTTCAAAAAAAATCGCTTGAAGATAATTTTTACATTATTATTTCAAAAATGTAGTTATTTTTTTCATGTAAATTTTATAAAAGTAGTAAAATTTAATTTTAAAGTACATGTGAAAAAACGTGGAGAAATTATTTTTTAGAAAAATATTGGTTTAAAACATAAAATTGGATTTATTATTATACCATTCATAGAAAAAATATTTCATGAATGTTAAAAAAATTTATTGAATATATACTATAAATTTTTTAATAAAATCCTTCACTAATAACGATTACTTTAATTTATTAAGATAAACATCACCTTTGTAACAAAAAATAGTTTATTAGAAAAACATTTCTTTTACTTTAAAATGATTTTTATTTTAATTACTAATAAATTTATAATCAATGAATCTATTTTATACATGTTTAAACCATGTATTTGTCCTCCAAAACCATTTTTTTGAATTTTCCAAATCCACTTTTAGGGTGAGTGGTAACCTTAAATATATACAATGATTGAAAAATTGAAAACATAACATGGTGAAAAATTAAAACTTAAAACATGAAAAGAGATAAAAATATGAGATGTAAATAATATAGGCCTTGATATGAATGCCTTTCATCCCAATAATAAATCATCCATCAACTCAACCCATTTAAACCATCACCAGAATCTGACATGATGGAAGAGACCATTGATCACTGAAAATCATAAGAAGATGATGCCAACATTTTTCACTACTAGTGTCTTGAAGAACAGTCACTACCAATTCTAAGATTGTAATCACCATTATAGGGGAAATGGAACACCATCATTGAATTAATCTTTCAATCAAATAATCAAAAAAATATCATCTTTACTATCACTGATAACCACACCAAAATGAAAAGAAACCATCCATCATAAAATAAACTAGAAACAAATTAAATCATCATCACTGAGTATTGAGGCCCTGATGAAGTGTCAAAAAAATAATGAACATCAATCCCAATGTTGGACCCAATGATAGAGATCAATCCAAAAACCTCCTGGAACACCGGAGACCATGCGAACTCACCTCCCAAGAAATTCTAAAACCATCAAAAATTCTGATTAGGAGAAGAGTGGTGTAGTCTTAGGGAAAGAACATAGTAAAGAGAATCTATGAGATTCGGAAATCTCTATGTCCTCCAAAATATTCCTTCCGAACCACCAATAAGAAAACAACAATAAAAGTTATGTAAACAACATAAAGGACTAGAATTCCAAGAACTCCTCATCATCGCATGGAGGAAAAATTGAACCCATCTACTTCCAGACCACCACCATCACTATATAAAACCCAAAACAAATCCATCACATAATGAAGGACATGGAAAAAAACCCAAAATCATGGTGATCCAAAATCAAAAACCATAGAATTAAAAAATAATCATCAAGAAAAAACTGAGACAATGAAATGGAAAGCACAAACCAAAGAAGGAAAATTGATATCCAATAGAAAAGAACC
This sequence comes from Viscum album, assembly GCA_963277665.1. Taxonomy (NCBI): domain Eukaryota; kingdom Viridiplantae; phylum Streptophyta; class Magnoliopsida; order Santalales; family Viscaceae; genus Viscum; species Viscum album. The sequence continues at coordinate 760,094,566 of OY728126.1, read as the reverse complement.
CAAATAAGTGAAAATGAGAAATGAGAGGGAGAGGCTCACTAGATTCCACCACAAATAGAATCCCAATTCACCCAATTTTCATCAAGTTAAATCGATATGAGGATTATTTTCAATGGTTCAAACAATAAGAGGAAGTTTGCAGAGGTTGAGTTCAAGGAGGAAGATAAGGGGAAGAGAATTGGATAAGGAGAAGCATGCCATAGAAAACCTCTCAACATGAGGGGGAAGATGAGAAGGAGGAAGTGATGGCATTGGGAAGGAACCCTTTCATGAGGAGAGGGTGGAGACCTGGAGAGTGTGGCTCCATTAAACCATGTAATTTTCATAATTTAATTGGTCAATTTAATATCCTCCAATTTAATGGATAGGTTATAATGGTCATATTTAAATAAATTATTTCATGTTTTGTTTACACTCAGGGTTTCTTGTTGTATATTCTATCGAACACAATGTTCATTTTTTAAAAACTCATGGTGTTTAATTGACTCTTCCTTGATAAACGAATAAAAAAAATAGGATACTACTAGATTCCCAACGACATTCAAATTACTAGAGTAGATAACATTTTCAAATGGCGTATTGATTTTTCCAACAAACATCCTCTCTCCAATGAAATCATGAAAGTATGTCATGTTACAATCAACCTACTTCATTCACATGAACCTTGATTTATCCATATACACCTTTTGTAATTCAAAAAGATTATCTACATGAAGTTTAAATTTCTGAGATAGAAAAATGATGTTTTAATTATCCCACTAATCCTAGATTCATCTATCTAGAGGACTTATATCCTCGTGAAACCCACCTATAATGAGACCAAGAGTATAGTAATTTTCATTACTACTAATAATGTCCCCCTTTAAACTTTGATGTTTGTTCTGAAGTATCACTCATGGTGTTCCGTCATGGGTGTGGACAAGAATATTGAATCATTTTTTAAGATCATTCCCTTCCATATATTCAGTATAATAGAATAAGGATATGACTTCTGAAACTATGTATTGAATGTTCAAGAGGATAATTGAGTATTTAGAGGGGGATCAGGTCAGGTGTATCACTGATGAAGAAGGAAATTTTTTAATGGAACTATGGTTTCCCAAGAATCTATTGATCCTACTCCATATTTCATCCCCACCACACTTGTTATTACACTAGGTCATCAAATCCCAACAGAATCCCAGATTGAGGGTATTATTATCACTAAGGTATGTTTGAAAATCCTTAATGGTATTGGTAGAATAAATACCCCTTGTTTTTCATTTTATAATGGTTTATAATGGTGTTGAATTATCTCATAATAACCCAAATATCAGGTCTATGATTGGTAGAGGGGATGACTTCTAGAGAGATTCTATTTCCTAGACATTACACTTAAAATTACCCAAAAATATGATAAAATAAAATTTATTTACACTAACCTTGATGGTCATGTGTTGATATGAAGCATCAATAATTTTCAAAAGTTAGTGATATTTCTAGAAAATAAATATCTGGTTATTAGTTATACTACCCTGAAAAAAATTAATTTATGGAATTTGTGGGTGTACTCTTGAATTGGATGAGCTATATTCTTTAGTTATAAGAACATAAGGAGTGAAATGTTTTTGTTACTGATATTATTTAGAAGGAACATTATTTTTGACGGGAATATAACTCCCCTAGCACTACAAACAATAGTTATGATCATAAATAAGTATGGGTTATGACCTCCCAGACCGGGACACTATTTTTTTGGCAGTGGGGGCCAACAATTCTATTAGTATTCTTGTATAAGGTGTTTATGTTGAAATGTTTGGGAGGATGGGTTTTTTTATTTTTATTGAACTTGATATTGGTAGATTTGGAAAGTTATTCAATGATATCTTTAAGAGAAGTTCAATATTTTGTTGAGACATCTGGATTCCCATGAAATAAATTCCACTACATAGATATAGTGATTTCACTCAACGTGACTTCAGGAACTGAACCTATAATATGTATCATCATAGACTGAGCTTCTATATCAAGGATACATGTGGATGTTTAAAAAGATTTGGAGGGATCTAAAACTATACCTAGAGATTTTAAAGGAGCAATGTAATCTAAAGCCAGCATGTTTTCTACATCACCCATCTTGGGGTAATGAGCAATGAACTATAAGGCCACTACAACACCATGAACCTCCCACTCAAGGGGATTATGAGATAGAAAATCCACCTTAGATGGGGAATAATCTTCCATATAAGATTCTAAGGCTAGTTCCACAAGATTCAGATTTGTATTAGGTTCCATGAAATTTTGTTTAGACATAGGGAACTAGTGATCAAATCTATCTCACTTCAACACCAAAATGTCAACATCCATGGCCTATAGAGGACTAGGGGGACCATTCCAGTAGAAGGATAACTTCAAAGACTTGGAAATCCCTTTTTTTATGGGTGGTAGGTAGTGGAAGTATTGTGGTTCACTCCATATTTCCTTATCAAATCTTTTATATTGTTTTAAATGAGTCCATAACTTGGCCTCTAATTATTTCCCAAGGAATTCCAAACATTCAAAAAATTAAATTTAGTTTAAAATTTGGAATCACTAGTTTTAGTTAGTTTTATTTAATATTCATAGAAACATAGTCCACTACAAAAAAATATATGGAAATCCAAATTAAATAGGAAATGAGCCCATGAAATCCAATCTTAATACATAAAATATTTAAAAAATAAATAAACTATCTGGGGAAATTCATGTCTTTTTTAAATTCCATCAATAAATAAGGAATTTAGACATTTTTAAAAAAACTCATGTTAATCTTTGAAAATAATGGTTTATAATAAAAAATCTTATAATACTTTACTATTTATTTTTTACGTATAAAATGGACTCCACATGTAATGGTATGAAAACATTTATGTATAGATTTATCCTATTCATTAGGGATACACCTATTTATTACTTAATCACTATAGATATTCCATATATATGGTTCTTCCTATACATAATACTTTGATTTATATTTCATTATAAGAGTTCAATGACTGGTAAAGAAGGGGATACATTTGATGTGTCTAGAAAATTAACCAAATCGATATAATAGGGTACTTGGGTGAACATATACAATTTCTCACCAAGGAAAGAGACATCTAAGTTTGTTTCAATAGGAATGTCAACCTCCGTAATGAAAAAAACTCTATCATATGGTCTGAAATTATATTTTTAGTACCATTTTTCCCTTTAATCTCCATGTTTCTTTCTTTTAATAATGACATTCATCATACTAATATTGGATTTGTTTCAATTTTATGGATCAAATACCTAATGATTTCTTGATTAGAATAGATAGTTACATTACTTCCTAACAGTTAATATTGAAATTTATCTAATGAAATAACAATATAGAAAAAATTAATTTATATTTTTAAATATTTTATTTAGGTGTCAACCAGGGTTAGAGAAGTGTAAGATATCACTCAGGAGTAACAATCAACATTTTGGGAAAGCATAACTCCAACAACTTTCTTTAAAGCATCATCCAGAATCTCAAATGGGTGTTTCCAGTTTGATGGGGAGATTATGGGGGTTGTGGTCAAGTAGTATTTTAGCTTATCAAAATCATCCATGCATGTTTCATAAAATTAAAAGTGAGTTACCTTCTTGGGTAGAATAGTTAGGGGTAAATAAATTTTGCTAAAGTCCCTAATAAACCTTTTATAAAATCCTCTATGAATTAAAAATGATCTTATATGTATTATAGTGATGGGGTAAGAAAATATAGAGATAATAAAAAATTTGTTCTTATCTACTCAAATCCCATATTCAGAAATTGTGTGTGCTAAAAAACTTATTTTCTATCATGAAATGAAACTTTTCAAAATTTAACCCCACATTTTTCTAAAGGAATTTATTTTAAACTTTTCCATAATTTTAAGGAAACTCTAAAAACAGGTTCCATAAATAGTAAAATCATTAATAAATGCCTCTAATAATATCTTAATTGGGTCCAAGAATATATTTATCATGCAACGTTGTAAGTTACCTGGGGAAATGAAAATAACAAAAGGTATCCTTCAATAAGAAAACATACAAAAGGGACATGTGAAAGAAGTCGTGTATTTGACCTATAGAGTAATTATAACCTGAAAATACCTAGAAACCCCATCAAGTAAACAATATTGGCACTTCTTATCTAATATCTCTAACATTTGGTCTACAAAGAGAATGAAGAAATTGTATTTTTGGGTCACATGATCCAATTTTATATAATCAATGAAAACTCTCAAGTTATTTTGAATTATTGTGGGAACTACTACATTAATATCATTTTTTATGAGGGTGAATCTAGTTTTACTAGAAATGATTTAAATAGGAATATCTCATTGGATGTCTAAAATGTGGAAAATTATTCTGAGTCTTAATAGTCTTTCTACTCCATTTTTTACAACTTCTAAAAGGGTTGGATTGAGTATTATTTGGGGTTGAGTATTCACATGGGTTAAAACTCATTTTCAAGAAAGATCTAATACATTCATGTGGTAGGGATAATCCCTATAATATATCCTAGTTTCTATCCTATGGTCCTAGAATTTCATTTCATAATTTTCATTAATTGATACTCTATTTTGGTATTTAAATTATTGATATTATGGTTGGAAATTTATTATTTTCCTTAATAAAATCATATTTCATATTTTTAAGGGGCTTTTTTGGTTCTAGTTTAGGGAGTTGTTTCAGAGATGAATTTATATTATTATTATTAATATTTTAAACCATTGTATTAAAGGAAAAGTATCAGTTTTATTTTTGAGTAAATCATCAAAGTAACCCGCATCAATTTCTTTAAACTATCTAACATCCAAATTTTTTTACATATTATGATCATTTTCAAAAAAATATTTATAAAAAATATCAGGTGTTTTTAAATATTCTCATAATCAAGTTATATGGTCAACAATTTCAATTTATTTTTAACAGAAATAAATAAATTCATAGAGGTTCATAGTAAAAACATATCTATCTTCATGTGATTATTCCATTGAATCAATAATATTGAAATTTATAGTTTTATCACCCAAAGTAATTGAAAGACTTCCTTTATTTATATTTATTATTATCTAGGAATTCTTGAAGAAATACCTACCTAATATGATTTTTGAGTTATCTAACCTTTTACTTTATCCATGTTTAGAATGTAGAAGTTAGCAGGGAATGCAAATCCTTATATACTTTCCAGAACATCTTCTAGAGCTTCTATTTGGTAGGAAATGGCACATTTATAACGTTATAAAACTACTTGTGTGGTTTTGAACACTCTAATATATAAGGAATAATACTTTGAGTAAGGTATTAAATTAATTTATGCTCTGAAATCACATAATGAATTAGATAATTTTAGCTCCCCAATAATGAAAGTGATAGTCAAGGTACATGGATCTTGAAATTTATGGTTTTTTGGGGTTACAAGTGTGGAAGTTTTTTTACATAAACATCCATATTCATTACATTGAAATATTATCTTCTTAGTGCACATTTATTTAATAATTTTTTCATACCTTGGAATTTCATAGAATTATTTTAGAAAAGGGATGATAATATACACCTTTTGGAATATCACCATAATCTAATGTTGTAATGAATCTTCTTGGGTTTCATTAGGTTCTTTAATTTTTTAGGGACTATAGGTTGAGGTTGATATAGGTCCTATAACTTGGGCTTCCCCTTTTATTTCTTTACTAAAAATCTTTCCATAATTTCCTCATATTCTTTTTCCTAGGTATATTCCTCAGGTGTATGTGGTTATCCACTTACATATCCTTCTTAAGATAGTTATTCTTCAAACATCATAGATCCTTATAAATCTATAATGATATAGATCTGTAATTTACATTGGGGTTAGGAATTAACTAATCTAGAAGCTTACATAAGACTTTAGTCTTCAAGTTATTAATGGTTGTCATAATTTGGTTGTATTGTCTTTATTACTCCTTTAGTGCTGATATGTGAATGTCGAGGGTAGTTTTTTGAGTGGTGTAAGACTCGAAATTTTGTTTTATAAATTCCTTAATAGTGTATTCATGATATTTACCATGTTAGTATGTTGTAGAGGGTTGATAAATAGTCCTTAAAGGAGGAGTCAATAAATATTGTTGGTAGGTCTATTGGAAGAGAGGATTTTACTACTATTGGTTCCTAGATTTAGACATGGTATTGCACCACCCTTTGTATCATTTATTTCCTAATGATTTCTACTGGTATGGACTCTATAACATGGCCTCAGAACATTCTTACACCTTTAAGAATTCATCATTATACTATTTCTTTTAGTAGAATAATTGGTAGACTCTTAGAGGTGTGTGGGTGATATTTCCTATACCTTGGGATCTTGTACCAAATTTATGAGAATTTTTTTAGATCCTATCGATTAGATATCTAGATTCTGTAGGTTCCTTTTTGATTAGTTCTCCACCATAGGAAGCATCTAAAAAATTCTGATTGTTTTCCATCAATCCCTATTAAAACAATATTAGGAAACGGTAATCTTCCTAGGGATGGTGTGGATAAAAAGTTTTTAACCACTTAAATGCAAAAAAATATCATAAATAGTTTCTCCATATTTTTTTTATCACATTTATATTCTTTTTAAAAATTTTACTCATTGAAGAAAGGTATATTATTTATAGTAAAACTCTCTAAGGTTCTTCCCATGTGGTAACTTCTCCATGATGTGAGCCATATAACAATTTTGTGGTTGCTTCTTATAATGATAGTGGGAAGGATTTCAAGTTAATATAATCCTTAGAGACACCTCTATGCATGAAGTTGTTTAAAACATCCCAAAATTATTTTATATGAATGTTGGGATCTTCTCTAGACAAAACCATGAAACTTGGGTAATAGTTTGTTCATTCTAGTTTATATTTCACATTGATGTTAGTTTTTTAATTATATTTCCAAGATATTATTATTGAAATTTTTTGTGTATAAATCTATCAAAGTCTAATTCAACTTATATAAGTTATTTTATATATTTAAATCCCTAAAGTAACTTTAGTGGAAAAATTATAATAACACGTGGGGTTAGTTAAGGGGACAGTGAAAAACTCCCTTTAAACTTTCTTCATGATTCTAAAGTTCAAAATAATTTACAAAATAGTTAAATAAACATATACATAAAAACCAATTAGGTGTGATGTAAAAATCTTGGTCATATGTTGACATAATTTGAAAACAAAATTAAAACACCAACACTAGACTCCTCAATAATGGTGTCAGGTTGAAGAGTGTCTTGTCACGAGGCTTCCAAAAAATAAATTTTGATCCCATATTTTAAATATATTTATAGTGGATTGAGGTTTTCTCTAGAGTGGGTAGTGTTATTAGTGTTATTTTATCATATATTATGGGTTTGGGGTGTGATTTAAATTAGTGGTTGAATTGAGTTAGTTTTAAATTCAACTTTAAAAATTAGTGTTCTAGCTTTGAATTACCCTCCTCACTTACCCAGGAATCATTATTCTATTTTAGTTCCCTATCCTTATCAAATGAAAAGAAATATATCTGATTATCCAATATTGGAAATTTTGGTTTGCATAAGGAGATACAATAACCATTGTAATCACTATTATTACCTGACATAGTTATTGGATACCACTAATCACTCTCAAGTCATCCCACTTCTAACTATCATATGTAGTGAAGGAATACCCCAATGGTTTGGGTGTGAACAAATTAAAAAGGTAGTAAAAATATATATATCCTAAGACAAATGGAAATATTATATCATAAAATCATCCAAACACATCTAGATAAATGAGTAGAAAATAATTATCATTAAAACTAGAATTCATCACAGGGGTGAGAGAGTTCACTTAGGATTTACCAATAATGACCTAGTAAATCATCACTTGAGAAATAAAACATAATTAAACAAATGAAATCAAGAATGTAAAATGTATCTTGATCTATCTAATCTCTAAAGGCTTCTCTCTCTAATAAAGAGTACCTTACTTATAAAAAACTTATCCAGGCATGTTTTGAAATTGATCAAGTGAGTAGCACGAGGTTCCCTAACTTCTTCAAGTGATTTTATAATGTTCCAAATGTTCCTAAAATTCAATGTTACACTTAAAATAATTCTTATTAAATTGAAATAAAAGTGATTAATTATAATGTGGTATATAAGATGTAAGGTTCTCACTTGGAAATTGAATTTATTTGGATGGGGGAGGTCTATCGGGTCCTTAACTCTAGGCCTGGTTTTATTCCCAGGCTTGTATGTAACTACATTTATTTAAAAACAAATTTTTCTTGGATTCTTTAACTAGGTTTCAAGGATTTATAACCTTTATAGTTGAATTAAAGAAGTAGTCTTGGGCCTAGGATGAAAGGTTTTAAAACTGCACATGGGCTTCAAAATATTTGGGATTGAATTTTAATTTAAATTTTCTAGTTTTTGTGTGAGTACAGTCATTTAAAAAACCTTTTTGTAAACTTTGAATACAAATTTTCCATAACATTTAACTAGTAAACTTTACTTTTCATCAATATCTTACACTATTGAATTCTTTGATGGAAATCAATAAATAAAGTTGTGTTTGTGCGCACACGTGTGTTCGAATTATTGTCATCAGAAAAACAACACTTGTGATTATTGAGGTCCATAACATTTTCAATGAAAAGAAATTAATAGGGTAATGAAATCAAAGGATAAAATCTTCCTATTATGTAGTTGTTCAAACTTCATCTCACTTTTAATTCAGATAAATACTTTCATAATTAATTCCCATTCAACTTTGAATGGTTCAGACTCATGAAGAAATTGTATTTCAATGTAATATAAACTTTATTATCCACATAAAACACCTGATTGATCTTTGGATTCTATATTAGTTAAACCTAATTTCATTTAGATCATCTCCATTCACAAATATCAAACTTTGTAAGCATGGATTGGTTCCCTTCTCAATACTAGCCTACTAATGAAACCATGTTCTCATCCTAGAAATTTCTATGAGGAATTTTTTTTATCTGTTATATGCACCCTTTGACTTTTCAACTATCGGAGTAGTTGAAAACTCGAGGTCTCATCAACGTTTTTCGAGTTACACGTACATAGGTAAGAAACAACAATTAAAATGCTCAAAATGGGTCATGATTCTCTAAAATAAAAATATTTTTATCTCAACTACTTCATCTGCTTTCACAAATTCATAACTCAATGTATATTTAAAAATATTTGCCTGACTTTTATCTCTCTATAGAGTGAGCTTAACCTCAATGTTCTTCCTTCGATGTTGAGCACTTGATTAATTTTGGGTATGCTATGTTTATCTGGATCGAATCAATTGATTTCATTAGTGGTAATTTTTAGAGATGATTATGTTGGGAAATATGATAAGCGATGAACGCGAAAACACCAAAGTGAATGTACAGAGTAAAAAATAATTATTCCCCATAAAACAATCCTAAAAAATGAATGTCGATGTGTAGTGAGAAAATATATGTCTGAAAAAATAAATGTGGACACTGAAATTTTTAATGTAGAAAACACAAAACATAAAAACCATGGGACATAGTCCAAAAAGAAGGATCCAATAATAATCAATAGTACAATGTAGAGACTCTCAAAGATAAGCAATTTCTCATAAATAATACTTAGATAAAATAGTGGATCAAAGGCAGAGAGTAGATGCAGTCTGAAGCTATCCTAAAATGAAAAACCTAGCCTGATAAAGAAACAAAAGTAGATCTAACTGTGAAACAAGCATATCTCTTTATAAACAAAAAGTGTAGATGAAAACGTACTAATATCATATGAAAAAATCATTTCTGATGAAATCCTATCAGATCATAGTAGTTTCACCAGTTGTAGATCTGAAAGCTACTCCCTGAAAACATAGCTGCACTTCCCTAAAAAATTAAAGAGAGTAGATTGTCTCATATATAAAAGAGAGTTTTTTAATAATATATCAATTATATCCTCTCCATATATCAAAATTTTTCTCTTTTTTCTTTTATTTTATTTAAAAGAACTATGTGAGGTCCCCATGTAAGGAGGCCTCCAACAATGTCCCCCTTTGACTCAATTGGGGATCATTGTCAACCCTGTAATCGGCCGAAAAGTCTAAAAATTTACCTCTATCTAAACTCTTGTTCAAAATTTCTAACCCATTTTCATCAGTTTGGTTCTTCTCAATCTCTTATTTTCTCAAATCAAGAACTTCGTGGATCCAATGTTACTAAACATTGATATGTTGTGACCCGCCAGGAAATGTAGAATTCATTCCCAAACAAATAGCACTCTGGCTATCAAAAAATAAAACACACTAGTCCGTATTAATATTACACTCTCAAATAAAATATTTCATCCATTAAAAATTTGTTTCATTCCTCTATAGCTGGGACAAACATAGAATCTATAGCCAATAAAGTAATACATATCTATAATCTAGATTTCAAAGATATATCTCCCCGTATAAAAGTGATCAAATAGCCTAAAGTAGACTTCCTCAAATCAATATCCCTACCATATATAAACCTATAAAGATGAAAATCATAGGTTTACCACTTTGAAAACACAATCTTATATCAAAAGTACCACAATGATAATGAAATATATACTTCACTTCTCTCTTATTATCTCTATCTGGATTAGATAGAAACTGATTAACCACACCAACTGCATGAGCTATATTAGTTCTTGTACATAACATCTCATAAATCAAAAATCCAATTGAAGATGAATAAGATATTTATTTTACCTCCTCTATCTCTCTTTATTAGTAGAATGTGACTAACTAGTACTGAGCTTAAAATGTAAATCAAGAGTAGTACTAACCACATTCTCTCTATCTATAAAAAATATTTGAAGCACCTTGTTAATATATCACTCATGAGATAACAATAATTTCTTTGCCTTTCTATCATAGGAGATAGACATTCTAAGGATCTGTCATGCTAGCCCCAAGTCTTTAATCTCAAAATACTGACAAATATCCTTCTTAAATATGTCAATTCTAGACGCGTCATAGACAACAATGAATATATCATCAACACAAAGCAACAATATAATAAAATCATCTTCAATAAATCTCTAAAAAGAAACAAAATGATCAAAATATGTATTCCTAAACCAGTAATGAAAAATTATAGATTCAAACTTCTTATATTTATTCCTCATAGCATTCTTAAAACCATACAAACTATTATTTAACATGAAAACATGATTTTCTTTACCTGTTTCAACAAAACCCTCTGGATTTTCCATATAAATATTCTCCTCCAAATATCTATGGAGGAAATATTTCTTCTCAACCATATGCTCAACATTCATATCCATAATTGAATCTAAACAAAGAATAGATTATATGGAATACATTATGACAATAGGTGAGAAAATATCATCAAAATAAATACCTTTCTTCAGATGGAAGCATTTATCAACTAAACTTTCCTTGTATCATGGAATAGAATTGGATTCTTTATTTTCAATTTGACAAATCCACCTATTTTTCAAATCCCTCTTACCTATAGGTAACTTTGACAGATCAAAAGTATAGTTATTGTGCAATGGTCTCCTTTCATTATCTATTTCAGTGACTCATATGTCATTCTGATCACTCTCTACTGACTCATCAAAAGATTCTGGTTCTCCCCCTTCAGTGAGGGTAATTTACTCATCAAGTGAATACCGTGTAGAAATTTCATGATTCCATGATGGCCTCTAGAGTGGAATTTGGGGTTTATTAATAATCCATAGAACCAGATCATCAAAAACAAAAGGTGCATGAAAAATGTTGACTTTAACCTATTCACAGTAAACATCATTATGAAAATCAACATGATCATAAGAATCAATAATATGTGGTAATTTGGAAGTACAAACTAGCTTAAGAATGAAGAAGCCATCAGAATTTGTAGAAATATATTTTTCTCCCATATCAATATCTGCAATAGTTAAATCCTCCTTAAACACTACGTCATGGATTTTGACATGTTTCTTAAAATAATGATCATAAAACATATACCAAACTCATTTTTTCCATAACCAATAAAAATAAACTATTGTGTATTATTATCCAGCTTAGATCTATCATATCTAGTAACATGAACAAAATCCTTGCAACCAAAAACATGAAAGTGATTGTACTTGATCTCTTTTACATAAAAAAAACTTGTCGTTAATGACTGTATAAAAAGAAACCAAAAGTGATAAATTGATAATATAAGTATAAATAAATAAATCATTGCCCAAAAAATGTATAGGAATCTTTTATTTATAAGTAAAAAACAAAATCCAAATCATCTTCTTAGTTAAACCATTTAGAAGAGGTGTCTTAGGAGGAATTTTATAATTCCAAATACCTTCCTTTCTGAAATAATGATCAAATGGACCATAATAATCACCCACATTATGAGTGTGAACACATTTCATTTTTTTTATAATATTCCCTCTCAGTAGAAACATAAAATTTATTATAAACACCGAGAACCTAAATTTTTCAATTCAAAACATAAACCCAAATCATTCATCAGTATTCATCAATAAGTGATTGAAAATTAAGGTTTCCACTAAAGGTATTAGATTTCAAAGGACCACAAACTTCATAATCTTCTAATTCAAGTACGTGTGACTTCCAGTGGAATGAATGACTGCTGGATCACACCTTTTTCTATTTTCTAGCCATATTGTGATCTCATGTGTCCAATTTTAAACTCTTCAAATATGGAAGAATATTTATCTTTTCCAAAAACCCAATATATTTCTCACGAATGTGAATGAGCCTCTTATTCCATCACATGGAAAAAACACTACACTCAATAATGAAGAAAGTATCACAAAAAATAGAGACTATATCAAGTAAAAACCTGAATACTTATTCTCTTGATCCAAAATCAATGATCCATTGGAAATATTCCATTGTCAATCACCAAAATTACTGATAAACCCTTAATCATCAAGTACTCTAGTAGAAATAAGATTCAACTGAACTTCAAGCTAATGTAGAACATTATTCAAGATCAACTTATTTCCTGTATTAGTCTGTAAAAAATAGTCCTGATACCTACAACATCAGCATGACCATCATTAACCTTTTTTAAGTCTCAAAATTACTTGGGTAGTAAGATGTAAAGAGATCCTTCCTTGATGTTATGTGAAACAGACACCACTGTTAACAACCCCTCAAGAATAATCCTATTAAAGTTTAATAGATTCATAAAAAAAACAAGATCACCCCTATAGAAGTGATGAAATGATCATATCCCTCACCATTTTTATTCAACTAATTTCCATCATTATATTTTCTATTTTCAAATGATAAAAAAACATCTTAACATGTCCCTTCTCACCAAAATGATGACATTCAAAATCTCTCTTCTTTGATCGAGATTTCTTCTACCTTTTCTCTTACATTGGATACTCTATACCTGATCTATTTCCTAGATTATCCCTCTATTATATATGAATAAAATATCTAAAGAAGATTTATCCTAAGTATATATACTAACTTAATAATTCAAAATAGAATACTAAACAAAAATAAATGTCACAATACCATAATGAGTAGAACCTGTTAGAGTAACATGTAAATTCTCCAAAGAATCAGGTAAAGTGTTAATAAATAAAAGCACTAAAACCCCATCTTTAAAATTAATACCCATAATATATAATCGATCAAAATAACCTTGATATTCACTCAAATAGTCATAAATAGATTTACCTTATCTATACCATAAATTCATCCTTTTTTAGGATAAATAATTTACTGTTTCTTGTCTTTGAATCATATATAGCTTTAATATTATCCCATAATGTTCTAGCATGAATGATGTTGACAATATGGTTCATCACATTATATTTGAATCATTGGTGAATGAAACCACAAACCCTCTCATGTGAAAATTCCCATTATTTATTTGAAATTATTTCTGTCTTTTAATTATTAAAAAATGGAAGATGCATTCACTTGAAAAAAAAGATCCTTTATTTTTAGTCACCATATATGGTAATTGGTACCATTAAAAAAATAATCTTACTATAATTAGCTTCAATAATACATATGATATAAAAACCAAAACTCTGATAACAGATGTTGGGAAATATGAAAAGAGATGAATGATCAATAACCAAAGAGAATATATAGTATAAAAAAATTATTTCCCTTCAAACAAGCCTAAAAAAATAAACGAGTATGCACAACTAAAAAATATATGTGTGCAAAAATAAAAGTTGACACCAGAAATTTTAACATGGAAAACCTAGAAGGGAAAAACCATGGGACCTAGTCTAAAAAGAGGGATCCACTAATAATCGAAAGTAAAGAAGTTTAGACTCCAAAAGATGAGTGGGATATCAACAATAATGCTCATATAAAATAGTGGAACAAAGGTGGAGAGCAGATGCAGTCTAAAGCTAGCTCGAAACGAAGAACAAAAACTGATAAAGAAACAAATTGATCTGACAATAAAAGCAAAGGATCATTATCCGAAAAAAGGTGTAGATGAAAAATCATTGTGATCTAATAAAAACCACTATATATGAAATCTGATCAGATCAGAGTAGTTCCAGGAGTTATAGATCTGAAAACCACTCCATGAAAACACAACTGCATTTTCCCAAAAAAAATAAAGATAGAAGAGTCACAGATCTCATATATAAAGGAAATCCACTACATGGAAACCCATGTATCTCCTATTCATATCTATTTTCTTTTTTATATTTTCTATTATTTAAATGAACCATTTGAGGTCCCCATGTTAGGAGGACCCCAAAATCTTAACCTCGATGGATTATTTATTGTTGGATCTTCTTCAAGATTTGACGAGTGGCACCGAAGTAGGAATCATATATCTTTTTTGACTTGTCACCCAGATCTCCACAACTTGTCTGATCATAGTTTTGAACCCGATCTTAGGTTTCATATGCATTATAAATTCAATTGATACAATAGATTTTATCGTTTTTGGAAGAATGAAGAGCACGCGGCCGATAAGGGTCAACTTTGTAGTAGAATGTGTGAAAGAAGGATTTTTGCAGAATCTGTTCCAGGGAAGAATATAGGTCACATAAGAACTCTTCATGAGAGGAAAGTGTTTCTATCTCCCATAATTGAGATGGAATTAATGTTTGATGTTGGGTTATTGTTGGATGGTGAAGGCTTCATGGAAGAAGAAGGACATGGAAGTAGGGGAGTCCGGGAATAGAAGAATGTTTCAGAAGGAAAGATTCTCACATGTAAGGGTGGTTGTGAGAATAGATGATAGGTGGAGGTTTCATGGAAGTTTCTAAGCTGGTAGATTAATTCCAATTTCTTTATAGCATGTTTGGGCTACATTTGGCAGTTGTACCTAAATATAATATTGATTGTTCCCAAGATCTTAACAAAATTTTAATGAATCTTATTCTCTATTAATTTCAAAATTGAATAAAAAAATAATTTCATTAAAAAAATTATATTCCAAATTCATAAAATGGATTTTAAATTAATTAAAATAATGATTAAATCATTAAAAATCAATATTTAAGAAGTTTTAGGTTAATGTTTAAATTTCAAAAATTCACAAAAACTGAATGTATTATTACATAGGGACCCAAATTACCTCACACTTGGAACACACCTCTTTACAAAACATTGATCATAGATACCACAACCAAAAATCTCTCTCCCCTATATCACCATCTAGCCTCAGACTATATTAGGGTAATCTTTCATCCAATATGAAACTCACCTTGCAAAGACTCGCCAAGTATTTCCACCAACATAATTTTATCCTTCTGCGGTGGAACATCAATAAAAATAACATGAAGTAATTCCATA